>CAJOBZ010000019.1:1465000-2665000 GCA_905332375.1 Pieris macdunnoughi
GAATCTTAAGCGCTTAAATCTACAATCGCGCTGTAATGACGCTTTAAAAATGAACTTTCAAGCTGATTTTAAAACTTTATGCATTATAATTGCACGCTAGTTTTATCGTTCTGGAATGATTGTTATGTAGCGTGCGATTCTCTTAAGGTTGCATTAATGGACATTTTAATGTGCGCAATTAAAACTTGGTCGTATAACAAGAAAACACATTCTGACTTTGCGATCTCGAATGTGAAAACAAAATCCGACCACTGTCTGTTTATTCACACTTACAACAACCTCCCCAATTACACAATAAACGATTTACAAAATAAATAAAACGTATATTACATTATGCGCCTTATTACTCTATCTCTCCTTAGACATCGTGAGGAAACCAGCGAGTCGACCGTAAAATGGAAATCTAAACCTAAATACCGTAAAATAAAAACTAATCCCAATTTCCCTTTCCATCACGCGTGAACGGCTGGACCGATTTTACTTATTATTTTTTTGTTGTGTTTGTTATTGTCAGGAGAAAGTGCTTGTGAAAGAAAAAATTAAGAAAATTGCGCCGAAAATTAGAAAATTTAAGAATACTTAACCACCATACAATTCAAACTAAAATAATTAAAGTTTGAAACTCAAAGAAACGATAAAGCGACAGTAAAAGAGACAGACATGTAAATTCATAAGATTTAACGTGGGAGAAACGGACCACTGTCGGTATCGCTACTAGAAGTTACAGAGGGCCGGAGACTCACCAGCCTTGCGATTCTGTAACTCACTTTTCGAACTCACTCAGCGGTTTTCGCATCGGCGGTCTAATGAACAATAAACTACAAGCTTCAACCTTTTCAGAATGCCAAATCATAAAATGACTGCTTCACGACTGATTTCAGAGCGACCGGCGATCCGAAAACCGCTGTGTGAGTTCGAAAAGTGAGTTACAGAATCGCAGGGCTGATGTTATGTCACACCGCCACCCATGGACACTCAAAGGCAGAAGGCTCGCGGCCTTTTAATAATTGGTATGCTCTTTTCTTGAAGGACCCTAAGTCCAATGAACCAAATCATGTTAAAAACTTTCAACTGTTCAAGACCACATTCAAATCTTAATTATTCGTATTATTTGTTAAGTAATCTTATCCCAAATCTGGTGAAACACGAAGGTGCTGGCATATACGTGCCTCCAACTAATTTATTAAATATTCGTTTACTTTGCTGTTTACCTAATGAAACGGTAAGTCACGTAGATTTATAATCATTAAGCGGTCAATGAACTCCCAGTGTCACATGTTTATCTCATAGACTGCGTTCTGTAAAATAGTTATAATTATTAAATAGCTATTTAGCTGTTAAATGGCATATATTATTGTAATAATATTGTAGTCAGTACAGTTTTATCTTTATGACAAACTATTAATTTTGTATTTTATAGTTCTTACACAATTTATGCAGATTTATTTACTAAAGTTCACCACATATATATTACTACTAGTGGACCCCACAGACGTTGTCCTGCATGATATTTAAAGCGATTAGGATATTAAGCAAAGTATGAAAGTACCGACTGCAGTGCCATCTGCCGGGCTGATTTGTGAATCTAAACCATTCCCAGATCCCTTGAACACACACAAAAAATTTCATCAAAATCGGTCCAGTCGTTTTAGGAGGAGTTCAGTCACATACACACGCACAGAAGAAATATATATATTAAGACTAGTGGACCCCACAGACGTTGTCCTGCATGATATTTCAACCGATTAAGATATTAAACAAAGTATGAAAGTACCGACTGCAGCGCCATCTGTCGGGCTGATTTGTGAATCTAAACCATTCCCAGATCCCCTTGAACACACACAAAAAATTTCATCAAAATCGGTCCAGTCGTTTAGGAGGAGTTCAGTCACATACACACGCACAGAAGAAATATATATATTAAGATAATGTTACAAAAAATAATAAAAATACTATACTTCCAAATTTTTCAGATTTTAATAATATTTTTTATACTTATTGTTATGCAAAAAATTACTAGTAAAATAGAGCATTAAGTATCAGATAGGCACTCAACAATGTTTTTTTTTTTTCATAATTGATAGTAAGTAGTGTTTATTCTATTATATTTGCGAAGAATATACAAATATACATGACTATTATGTCCATGGGCGACGGTACTATGTAACATCAGATGAGCCTCCTGCCCATTTGCCTCCTTTTGACCAGTTACAAAGTATGTATTTGACCAGTTACAATCAAACACATACTGTCGCCATTTTACATTCTCATTCTGTTTTTTTAAAGTTTTTTTTTTATTTAAGACATAAAAGGCTGTATTAGAAGCTTCATAGCCTAGCCGTCTTATTAAGTGGCAGCTAGGTGAAGGGTACCGGGTTCGATTCCCGGTTCGAGGGCAAGTTTTAATTAAATTTAAATTTGTTCTCGGCCTTTGGGAGGGTTGTGCGGTACCGGGCGAGTGCTTAAACCGTACATGGAGGACACGGTCGAATTTCTAAAGACAAGCGCGAATTATAAAAAATCCTACACTTGACGCTGGCTAATGCACAAATCGTGCCAGATCCATTAAAAAAAAAGGCTGCACTCACACACAAAAACCTTCTTTTAGTTTACCAACAAGGCCACAATATTAAAGAATACCTCTTTTCATATTTGATGTACAAATTCTCTACTCATAACGATACAACAAATATAGGTACATTTTCAATATAAGTCTCGAGGGTCGTTATTCATCGCTTAAAAAATATACGTAGATGTGCAGTTTACATCTGCTACGTTAAGGTTGTCTTCGAGGAGTTTATGAATTGAAAATTTTATATGTAAAAGGGAATTTTTTATAGGCTTACTTTTGGCAATACTGCCTAATCATAAAATGACTGCTTCACGACTGATTTCAGAGCGACCGCCGATGCGAAAACCGCTGTGTGAGTTCGAAAAGTGAGTTACAGAATCGCAGGGCTAGAGGGCGAGTCATAGGCTTGAACAGTGAAAATTTCTAAATACTGAAGTTGAATCATTGCTAACTGATATTAAACTGTAGTGTTTTGTGTGCGAAATAAATTTCTTATAAATAATTTTGGCCAAAGCAAAGTTTGCACAATCAAGCTTCCAAAAAAATTGTATACCTATGTGTTTAGAACAACGACTTTTTAATTTATTTGTGTATTGGGTAAATTAATATTTTTAATTAATTGTTGGGCTACTGTAGTGGATGAACAAGTTATTATATTATAGTTAGAGTTTAGTCCAGATACAACACGTGATTCCATCTGTATCACCTTGTCTAGTATTTCACGTCTGCGCGGTAACAAGGCATTTTTTACAGAGGCCTTCCAATGTTTTCGTACTAGTTTTACCTAGTAGTTAGCTAGCGTTAACAAAAAAAATCTAATTGTAAATCTAAACCATTCTCGAATCCATATGAACAACATAAAACATTTAGTACTTTAATCACAAACACACACATATATACTGTGGACGTAATACACGTAAAAACCTTAAATCCTTATACGGTTTTAGTATTATTAAATTTCTGTAAATTATTTGTGCCAGCCCTAACGTTCGGAAATAATGTCGCCGCAATACTGCACTGTGTATTTTAAGTAAGCATACCTTATCTTTGATATTCCGAGGACGTATTTCTTTCAAGGCAGTGTAGGAGTTCATTTCACTCCATTTGTTATAAATGCCCATTTCGAAATTGTCAACTGTTAGAATTTAAAAATGGAATGCTTTGTTTAACTGTTCAGTTGTTTTACTTTTGATATTTATTTGGATATTTTTATTTTATGGTAATTTCAAAAATTTATTAAAGAATTATTTAGGGTTAAAATGATAAGTTAGGAATAATTATATATTTAAAAATCTAGATGTAGGCTAATATTTATATATTAAACTATTATTAAAATATTTTAATTTTAGTAAACTAATATTAAAATATTTCATTTGCTTTGCTGTTTGTTTTAAGATGATATAATGAAAAGATAAACTACACATTAATGGAAATTAATAATAATATCTTGTGTATATGATGTGAGAGGATCGAAGGACCAAAGTTCAGCTTGCCAGCCAGTGGACTGTGAAATGTGTGGTTAAATTTATATGTATTAAATGTCAGGAATATCTGTATAGTATATGTAATGTATGTATTGCAAGCTGCACTAGATAACTAAATATATGAGAGGGTACGATGTAAGAACCTAACAACCCTGCGTATCCCAAAGCCCTACAGACGGACCCTAACACATCAATAGTGAATATATAATTAAGTACGGGATGTCTGCACTAAGAGCCCTAAGGTAACAGACGGAGCCCTACGGGTAGGATCAAAGGTTCAAGGTGGGTGGGATTATCTCAAAGCTATCGGGAAGGCTCGCCACGATAATTTATTTTATTTCATAGCCTTCTATCTGACACAGATCGTCGATCTTTGGATTTAAGACATGACGGTTTCCTCACGAATTTTTCCTTCACCGTATGAACAGGTGTTAGATGTAAAGACAGCCTTGCGATTCGGAAAAGGTGGGAGCTTGTAGTGTATTGTTTATCAGAATGCCAAATCATAAAATGACTGCTTCACGACTGATTTGAGAGCGACCGCCGATGCGAAAACCGCTGTGTGAGTTCGAAAAGTGAGTTACAGAATTGCAGGGCAGAAAGTGAATTAGAGAATGGCTGGGAATCGAACCAACGACTTCAGGGATGAGAGTCGTAGTAAATACTTCTTTAAAAAACGCAATATTATATATTTATCCAAGCAAAAATCAGAAAAGAATCACTCCTTACTTCTACTCCTACTTTTTGTCCTCCCATACAAAACGCCAATTTCATATGTAAGAACCTAATATATATTACACTAAATAAGATTTATATTAAGACACGCGCGTTGTATTATAAATTTTAAGTGAAATGACTTTAAATCAAATCATCAAACTGGGGCACTCCATGTGGCAGCCAATTGCTGAAGAGCAGTCGAACTCTTTACCCTCTAAATAAAAATTAGTTAATTTTGTTTTAATGGATTATATTTAAAAGTTTAGAGTTAGTTTAGAGTTTATTTAAAAAAAAACACTAAAATACTGTTATTATTCGTAAGAAACATTTTTCTATTTTTTTTTACTTTAATTGTTCACAGAGAATCGTATCCTCTAACACCTCTACCAGATGAAGTTGGTGGCAGTGTGATCTCCGAGGGTCCCCTACTCATCCTCGCAATGTGGACCCCAAAGGGACACGGCCTGATTACGGTCAAGGACTATGATATCTATTATAGACCTGCCCCGCGCTCCTCAACGGGGTATCGGGTAACAGAAACCGGTATTCCAGGGACCATACATAATGGAGTACCAGACTGGCTGTATGAGGGTAAGATATTAAATAAAGGCTTATGAAAATGCACACATGCACATAAGTAATACTTTGTTTAAGGTTCACAATTTAATTTTCGTTATTGTTTATTAAGAATAAAGGACAATTGTTTTTTAAAATAAATTAACTATTTCGTTTATCAAAACAACAGTCAAATATTTACAATTTTCTTAATCTAAATTGTACGAGCCAAGGCTGTACATTTTGCTCACTCAGGCTTTTTTAGTTTTATAAGCGTGACGATTTCCTAAATCGTCGTAGTTACGCCCCGAGAGCATAGCCAGCTGTAGGCACTCTCTTCGACTGTTACATTGCATTCATTCATTACATAGCAATTAACATTTCATTATTTCGCTTATATTATATTGTTGTACGCGATTGGGTAATATATAGTAAAACTAAAAGCCTCTATTATTTAAAGCACTCCGATGACCCGTACATTGTGGTCCTTAGAGTTATTATATAAATAATTAAAAATTAACAAAAAAAAATTAAAACAAATTTAAATAGTTTAGTCCCTGAGGCAGTGTAACTTTAACGCTGGCAGCATTACCTCGCTGTATTGCTATACTTATTCGTTGAGCGAGGAAAGCACCAGCTCTGGGGTAATCGGTACCATCTACCATCTATCTTTCATTTGATCCTGTGCTTGAACCCCACGGCCCAAGTCTCTACTCCATAGGGAACAATATCGAAGTTGGAGGAAAGACTTGAATATTTTAGCCGTTTATTATTTTCCGCCTGCTCTGCGACCGCCCCAGCTTTTTAGCTTTTCCAAATTAATGGAGAAAATTAGGATTAGTTACTTTATTCAATTAATGATTTTCAGTTTTCTATTCATCCAGTTTTAATTAATAATACAATAAATCGTTATACGTTTAGAATTGTCTTTTTATGGAAGCTATCGGAAAGCTAGAAAAATCAATTATACGATAGTATTATGAACAATTTAAACTTCTATTTATCGATGTTGGCATCATCATCTACGTTTCATATTTTTTATTTATCGAATATTTTATTTATTAACAATACAGAACAATAAGAAAACTCACACAATTACACGACTAGCAGTCTTATTGCTAGTAAAAAAAAGAAAACTGCACCAGAAAACTCAAACAACATTTGAAAATATTATTGAATAATAAAATTACAAAAACATATTTAGTTAGTCCCATTATATTTTTTTTAATAAAAAAAACGTTTCAGAAACGTTCAAGAGAATTAAATGTTCAAGCTTTGTAGAAATTGTGTGAAGTGATCATTCGGTATCACGCTATCGTTTTCTGTAGGGCGTTGTAAATGAGAGACTCAACCTGGTCTTATCTTAATGACAACACTTTCCGCTGCAATGGCATTTCATATAGAGAGCGTTTCTGTTAAAAACTTACGTAAAGGTCTCTGGAAATAACTAGAAAATCCTAAACTTGGGCTAGCATAAAGTTAAAACTATAGTCATAAAAAAAACTTGGGCTATAGATGATGTTTCCTTTCCATCGCGGACAGAAAAATAAAAAGATGACTTCATACTATGACTAAACTAAAGTAACAAACAAACTAACTAGAGCATGAGTGGTTGTGGGTGTGTTAATATGTGTAAGTGTGTGTGAATTAATCGTGTGTGAAAGAATTCAATTTAAAGTATACCTTAATTAGGTATAGATAACAAATTTTCTGTTTCATGTTATCAAGGCTTTTTAAATTTTGAAACAGTTGAATCTTCAGTTTTATTGTTTAATATTCTGAAAACCTTTCTTTAATATCATTCATTTCCTGCTAAAACGATCGTCTGAAACGTCCTTACTTCTGCTCGTTTCTCACGTTTTTTACTTATAAAATATTGTCGAGGAACTTAAGAATTATTATTTCAATCTTCTATGATTACAATGTTAATGCAGGTATAAAAATATACATTATTTTTTTAGCGAGTAATTTGTAAATTAGGTAATGTTACCAGGTTTCTGCAATGAGTGTAGAGGGGCCGTTCAAGTATTACGTAAGCACTATAGGGGGAGGGGGGTCTTTGATTTTCTTATTTGGTGATTACGTCAACAGTAATTATTTACTTTTTTACACATATTACCCACACATAGTCTATGCTTGCTAACGGAATGCATTTTCGAAGATTCCTAGAAAAAATTAATACGTGTAGGTACCTACTATTATTTTTGAGAGTTTCGCTTACTTTAGCTGACAAGAGGGGGGGATAAATTGCATGAAATCTGCTTACGTAATACTTTAACTGCCCCTAGACGCTACACATACCGAGCTGGTAAGATGTCGTTGATTTTGAAAAAAAATAAGGAACTTGCCTGATTCAAACAGCAATTCGTTCACAAACAAAATATAAATTTATGAACAAGTCCATATGGATCTATAACCTCTAGCAAAAGCTGTAAAAACTAGACCTTATCACACCGGTGACCGGACATACAACGATCACTATTTATGCCTCGACATGTTTAAGCTATCGCGGAATATACTTAAAATGAGTATTAAGAATATCCATAGCGCCAATTCACCTGCATCATGAGCATTCATACATACACACCCTCACACACATACCCTTACTTTCACACCACACACAACACAGCCGAATTAGGTTAATTAAATTACTATACTTAATTAAATGTAATTAATATTTTTTGTTGATTTTTTCCTTTCCTAAATGTTTGAACCTTTTTGTATATATTATGTATTCCATCTTTGGCTATATATTTAATAATTGTTTTTTGTTATATGTCATTTATGTTACCAGTAGGATTACGAATTAGTTACGCAAGCGAAGTCATGAGCCAAAAACTACGCTAAATCACTGCACGTAATATTGACCTTACCTCCGACCTAGATTGGGTCTTTGTACTGAGATGAATCGTTTGACACCTCATACATCAAGCACCCTCTATGTTGCTGGCAAACAAACAAGTACAGTCAGCAACACAAGCGGATAATAATTAAAATCCAACGCTTAACCATTTCCGAATTATTTTTAACCTGGCTAATGTAAACATGTCATATCTTGCTTCGTTGCGACTGTGACGAAGGAACCGACCAAACAGTGGTTCATTTACTTGCACAGAGCACAGATCGCAAGTGGACAAATTCTGCCGCAAGATTGTCAAATATGTCACATAGGTAAAAAGCACAAGAGGTAACGCCGGCCGGTGGCCTCCGACTCGTCTATAAATATCATGAGGATATAACCAAAACTTTTAAGTAAATAAAATCCTCTTTTTGGGAAGAGGTGATTTTGACACTCGCTTTCTGCCTAGCTTCTCAGCCACAGCCTCCAGGGGGGGTCCTGTAGGGGTCCTACCCCTACAGTAACATCAGGCACGCGATAATTAATAAGTAAGTGCATTGGTGGATTAAAAAATCAAATAGTCAAAACTGTAGTCCATTACAAATTACCACTAAATAGGAATGTAAAAACAAGTTAGTTATTTTTTATAGAATAGGGAGCAAACGTGCAGGCTCATCTGGTGTTAAGTGATACCGCTCATGAACACTCACAATGCCTAAGGGCTCGTGAGTGCGTTGCCGGCCTTTTAAGAATTGGTACGCTCTTTTCCTGAAGGACCCTACGTCGAATTGGTTCGGAAATACTTTTTTTCTTTTTTTTTTTTGAAGAAACGCTCAGTTGTGGAACGATTTACGTCGGGGTGATATGGGTGGAATTTCGTATTTTGCCTCGAAATCCGATGATGAAATTTAATCTGCAGGTATTAATCCGAACAACTCCTCTGAACACTCTCCATGGTAAAAAAGTTAGGTTAGGCTTAACAGTTGCTATTTTGCACTTTTATTGGCGACTGTACCATCGTGAAGTAGGCCGTTATTTCCTTGGAGAAATAAACTTAAACATTCTGGTCTGAAATCATAACTTATTTATTATTAGCTTTAATAAATGTCACCCTTTCGTTATTTTGACACGAATCTAGTTCTTCTCATCTGACACAATCTATCATAATGTGACCAGTGTTTTTACTTGATGTTCACAGGTGTATGTCAGCTATATGAATGAATATTTTGAATTGTATAGTCAATTCGAAAACATGAGTTTGAGACTCTTGTCTAAACGGTGAAGACAGTATCATCAATTCCAAACAAAAGTACCTTCACTGAAAATACTATATCTCACAAAGTAAACGCTGTTGTTAAATTTATGCACGTATCTTTTAAGGGTTAGGCCTAACTAAAAATTATAGAAATTTAATAGTAGATGCGCCATTTATGTGTCAGCCTACGAACTTTTTAGCCCACCTAATACGATTTCTGCCTTGCGATTCTGTAACTCACTTTTCGAACTGCGAAACCGCGACCGCCGCTGTGAAAACCGCTGCGTGAGTTCGAAAAGTGAGTTACAGAATAGCAAGGCTGTTCGTCAAATCCAATTATTATTATTGACACACACGTCTTACCTAGCGCTATGTTTCATCTCTAGACAACGTATAAAGGCCACAGATGGCCGAACGTGTGTATAATATAACAAATATTCCATAATACATTTTAAAAAAAAAAGTTTTTCACCTAAAAACTTTTTATTTATACGCGATTACTCTAATCTTGTATAATTTTATTAAGATTGTATGTATACTTGATGCCTTTCAAAAGTAAGTTCTATTCAAGAAAAATCACGTATGAAGATAAAAAGATTTACATTAGCTAAATGAAAGGAAACGTCTTGTTTGTTCACGTTCAATCTTTCAAATGGAGAGCGGCTTTCTGTTATTGTAATGGATTGTGATCCACAGACTAATATAAAATAAAAACACATCAAAATTGTCCGGTAAGATTCTATAATGATAATTAGCACTAAGTCTGACTCTCAAATGCCGAACATATATTGGATTTTGACATATTGGGGTCGCTTGAGGTTCGTTTTTTTGGGGACGCTACAGCGTGAGATTCGAAACGAAGTAAACGAACTAATATTGTTATTAAATCTAGGCTAATTTTCCTTTGAATAATAATAATCGAAAATTCACGACACAATTCCTCAATACATTGGAATTTGCTTTATTTAGATTTTTTATAGACAACTTACGGTGTAAATGCAGGTGTTCTGTGTCTGATTTTGGTTTTTGTGTACGCCGGTTCCTTAAGAATAAATGGTACATAGACAAACCCATCACAGCATAGACAAGGAACTCACGCTTAGATACAATACCATCCGTATCACCTCGTCGTCCGTCGTTCCACAACTGAGCGTTTCTTAAGGCAATTTCTGCCGCGCACCACCACTAGGTATGTGAAACCAGCTGCACACTGAAATAATTCCGAACTAATTTTAGTTAGGTTTCTTCAAGAAAATAGCCTACCAATTTGTAAAGGGCTGACGGCGCACTTGCGAGCCTTCTGGCAATGCGAGTGTCCATGTGCGGTATCACTTATCATCAGGTGAGCCTCCTGCCCGTTTGCCTCCTATTACATAAAAAAAATCTATACGAAAAGGGCTAAGTTAGCAATAATTTTAATAGTATAGTTGTCGATACAATTTTAATACTAGCTATAAGTTTTAAAGAAATTCAAAGTACTCGACTCCGCCAATTAGAATTAAAAGTTTTTATAAATGAAAATAATATTCATTCAGATTTAAAAGGCGATTGAATAATTGTTCAGGCGTTTCAGGAATTGCATTAAGAGCAAATTAAAACGAACATAGTTGGAATGTCTGACCTTTGGCTGGGTATTTTTAGCTTTGTTTTCTCATATTGTTAGCGATATTTAAAATGGGTTGGCTATATTTGTAACAACCATTACACGATATGTTTATCATTTAGAGGTTCTTTATAGCGTGGGCGAGTATTTGGACAATAAGTTTGACAGCAATTAATTATAAATAGTTTAACTTATTATTATGACATAGTGTTGATGTTCTTATTACATGACTTAATTAAAATTAATTATGAAATTTGCGAGCCTATTTTATATGGCTAATTGGTCGGATTTTTACCATTGATCGATCTAAATGTAAATACTTTAATACCTTCTTGCAAAAAAATGATTTATAAAAATTCATGTTTTTGTCTCCAGTGTTGGTACATATTAAAGACAAAATTTAATACTTAAAAAAAACTAACGAAAAACATAAATTGTAAATAATCGGAACCAGTCTCGAATCCACTTTAACACTCATCAAAATCGGTCCATCCATTTATTGTATTGTAATAACTATAATTTTGTAATAAGAAATAAAGTTTAAATGTTAAATTTTTAAATTCGCTCATAGCCTTGGGGCTGATTGCAAAACAAAAAAAATGTTAAACGTTCTTTTTTATAAGGGTATATAAAAAATATTTTGGCATAAGGCACGAACTGCCTAGAGGATCGCTCCTTTAGGCTATTAGTTGAAAATGCTCAGATTCATGATATCAAATACAACAAAGAATTTATTTCACTGGCAATAATGTTGGCAGACAACGCACGTTAATCACCGCGTGATAACGTGATGTATAGCTTTTTCGTTTAAAGATATTTGCTATTTTTTACAGTTACTCGTATGTGCTAACATGTTATACACATTCATTCAAATTACATACAAACGTGACGAAATTAACAACACTGTATATGTATGTATATAATAAGGCAGTTCATAACCTGACCAGTCAATTTCCGAGCGGCTTGATCCCTTGGCGTTGCGTAGAGATGTGGGATCTCTCTGCATCTTCTACCGCATTTACTATGGAGAGTGTTCAGAGGAGTTGTTCGGACTAATACATGCAGCTGAGTTTCATCATCGAACGTCAAGGCAGAATACAAGATACCATCCGTATCACCTTGACGTTCATCGTTCCACAACTAAGCGATTTTTAAGGCAATTTCTGCCGCGCACCACCACTATGTGGAACCAGCTGCCCACTGAAGTATTTCCGAACCAATTCGTCTTAGGGTCCCTCAAGAAAAGAGCGTACCAATCCTTAAAAAGACGAGAGCGCGCGCCTTCTGGCAGTGCGAGTGTCAATTTATCCCTTAACGTCAGATGAGCCTCCTGCCCGTCTGCCTCCTGTAAAAAAAATCCTGACTCTGCTGTTTACAATTGTCTCGAACTCCCATCCTTACATGGCAACCTTGCCAGTTTTGGATCAATAAAATTTCATCGAAGAAAAAAAATCAAAATGGAATTAACAATTTAAGGAAAACAAATAGAACGGGACTCGCTCGGAACTCCGCGACGACCGCCAGAATACCCCGGCAATGTATCATCACGCAATTGGGGCAAACAAACAGTGTCACACAACACAACGAGCACACTTTTGTGAACTACCCACCACAACCCAATATTTTTATAAGAGTTTCTTGCCCGTTCTTCTCAGAACAAGGCCTCCTGGTAGTTTTGCGAACGGATGGCGTAGTCTTGCTCTTTCGCGAATTTTGTAAACGTTTTTGACATTCATAAGCATGCCCTAAGACGCATCTAAACTGAATAAACGTATTTTGATTTGATTGGTTCTTGATAATTATAGCCCTGTTAGTGACATTTTCTCGTAGCGCGTTACTAAAGGACCTATCCGGTCGCTAAACTCCAAAAAAGTACATTGTTTCTTGCCATTTTTCGTCATCGTTTCTTGAAGTAGGGCGAATGGAAAAAATATGTGGTGCAAGTAGGTAATCCATGTCAGAAAATTTTTTTTAAAATTACATTTATTTAATGTTTTACATAACTAATTATTATTACGGGTAGGCGTGCTCAGGCGAATAATTATTTTTGGTTTTATGTAAATTGGCTAATATATAACGATTATGGTTTATGAGGTCGGAAGAAATATTGACAAAATACACGAAATCAACAGGGCGAATGTGCAGGCGGCTAGTCAATAAATAAATTTAGAATTATCTTTATTTTTTTATATCACACACACAGGGACATTATGATCTAGCCTAACTTAAGACTAATAAGTAATTTAAGACTAACCTAATTTACTAATAAGTATTCAGATATATATACTAAAAAAATTGCTTTTATTCGAGTACTACACTAAACTGAACTACACATTATGTTTTACACTAGTACTCGACCTCCGATGGAGTGAATGCCTCCTTATGTCTCAGAGTAATATCTAATATATATTATTTATTTATGATATTACATCACCTCGTAAAAGCCTCAAACCAAAGCCTTTCGCTCAAGGGCATGCAATCATTGGACCCACGCTGGGGAACGGACAGGATCTCAATCATGAATTTGTAATTTAAATACAAAATAGCTTTTGTCAGATGGTATTTACAGATTTTGTATAAAAATCCAAATTGATAACTGTACTAGTAATATGTAAAACACAAAAAACAGCGGCGCTACAACCTTCTACATCCCCAGATTTCTGTATCTGTTTCGTGATCATTTCTTTTTTTATAATAGGCAAGGTCTGCTTAGGATCTGCCTTATATGCCTGACACACGCCGTCGACTTTCTGAGTCTAAAACATGCCGGTTTCAACAAACGGTAGTCCATTGGTACACAACCGGGATTACCTACCACCTCAGAGAATGAAAGCCGCACGCTGAGTCGACTAGACCAACTTCCCTTTTTGTAGTAAAAAAAACGTGTGTGTACTTATGTACACGCGTTAGAAGTTATACTTCTTTGACGAAATAATTTTCTTCGAGCACTTTAGAGGGACGTTTCCCTCTTCAATTGCATTTTTCTTGTCCATTTTAAAGGTCACTTCGAATCGAAACGATATATGTACTAATCATAATATTTTACAATAAACAATATGTTTTTTATCACATTGGAACGGGTTATCTCGTATAGAAATCATTATTTTGATTTAAATAAACACGACTCTGAAAAACACTACGCCATGACAGACATTGCACCTTGTCGATAAAACAGAGCAAGAGCCAACTAGCAGCCCAAACTGTTTTACCGACGTTTGAACCTATATTCAGGGTATCAGTTTTTTGTGACGGTGTGCGCGCGCAACGTAAAAATTTACTCTTATCATTTTCCCCTAACGCGCCAAAAGAAGTATAACTTCAATAAATAATAATGAATATCCTTTTGATATAACGACTTATTTTCTCGTCACATCGAAATACAGATATAAATTATAACAGGTCATTAAATTCGGAACATTGCAGAAACGTGACATGCATCATTTGCCACACAATTAATCACAGTAATAACTTAAACCATCCGAATTACTACATTACTCTATATAATTGGAAATAATCATTGCATTGCCTTATTATTATTTTAAACATTTTGTGAAAGATTTAGATATTCATACAAACAAGTGAACGGATATTTTCTTATCAATTTTTTATGGCACGTCAATGTGTCAAGGTCGCACTCTGTTGTTTATGTTAAGGTTAGGAAACATTTTGGCGTGAGTTTTCTATCCTATATATATAATATATCTCTCCGAGAAATAGCGTCACTCTATCGATATCGACATTGTCATTGGCTTAGTGGGAGTAATGTGGGTAAAGTACGAGCACAAAAGACACCAATAATTGTCGTACAATATTAATTTAGATTGATTCCTTTTACACTACAAATAACACTTTTAGCTGTAATTATAACGACGGTTTACGGCACCGATGTCACATTAAATCACAATCTACTCAACCACAAATCACATAGACCTAATTCGGTCCAACGTCTCATCACCACAACTCTCCACTGAATAGTCTGTACTATCCTGCGATCCCTGTACGCACTTTCAAAAATCAAGATGGCGCCTCGACCCCACTACGCACTTGCTCTGCTACAAATGGTTGTAACAAGATTCGTACTGATACTATTAAATAATAAAAAACAAATCAAATTAAATCTCAATTAAAGATCAAAAGGCTCGATCATTTCCTGATAATACGGGTATTCGATATATATGTCAACGTAAAATTGTAAAAACCGTTAGATTGTAATATATCTCGCGAGATTATGAACTGTCGAAAGATTGTGAACCTTTATGTACTGCTTACAATTTAACGTATTATTATTCGATAGATTGTAATCTATCGAAGTGAAACCTTCAAATTGTGAAACGGCACGTACCCCGCACGCTGATTAGTTGAACGGAATATGCCACGCGCCACCATATTTGTTTGTTAATTCGTTTGTTGTCGAATGTAAACAAACAGTGTTTTGGTGAATGAATTGATGTCGTGTTGAAAGTAACTCACAGCTGCTTTAGAATTAGTTATATAAAAATATTGTTCATATGTTTTCGATTTGTTTTTTAAATTTTGATTTTATTTTGTGATCGTTTCTTTCTAAAAGAAAATTTCATTAATTTTTCAATTTTAACTTGTGTTTGAAGAGAAAATATTGTTACGTTTCTGATGTTTTTATTTTGAACATTTTTTTACCACGTGATTTTTTATTTACCAAGATTTACCAAATAATGAATAAATACTTCATGTCAATATTCAGACAGCCTTCGGACAGTTGACAATTTTAAGATTGTAATTTAACGGTTTCACTTCGATAGGATACAATCTACCGAATAAAAATACGTTAAATTGTAAGCAGTTCGTTGAGGTTCACAATCTTTCGACAGTTTACAATCTCGCGAGATAGATTACAATCTAACGGTGTTTTCAATTTTACGGTGACATATATAAAACGTTTTAGTATCTACTAAAATCATCAACATATATTAACGTTATAACATCGTGATATGTTTTGAGGTGCATGAAAGAATATGGACACTTGATCAGTGTCAGTGACCGATACGACATGGCAGATGTACAGAAGATATATCACTATTTATACAGGTTGTTTCAAACTTAACACTTTCTGTAATGTGTGCGAACATTCTCCTTAATTCTTATATGCCGTTCAGCATTCATTAATTTATCAGCCCTGCGATTCTGTAACTCACTTTTCGAACTCACACAGCGGTTTTCGCATCGGCGGTCGCTCTCAAATCAGTCGTGAAGCAGTCATTTTATGATTTGGCATTCTGAAAAGGTGGGAGCTTGTAGTTTATTGTTTATTAGAATGCCAAATCATAAAATGACTGCTTACGACTGATTTCAGAGCGACCGCCGATGCGAAAACCGCTGTGTGAGTTCGAAAAGTGAGTTACAGAATCGCAGGGCTGTATTCGTTTCGACGCCATACTCCTCCGAAACGGCTCGACCGATTCAACATCAAGAAAATAGGACAACATCTATTTTCTTCCCCCTAAATGTTAAGGGTGGTCACACCCCTTAATATTTATTTTTATTTGTTAGAGAAAACTTTTTGTTTTTATTTTTTTATGATACAGCATACAAAAATACATGCAACCCCTAATTTTCACCCCTCTACGATCAACCCCTATTTTTTATTATTGTAGATAGTTATTTTTATTGAACTAAAAAAATGTTTCCTAAAAATAATATACATGGCAAAACAAACGTTTGCCGGGTCAGCTAGTATCAGTATAAAACAAATACGCGCAGTTTTACCCCATTTTTTTTATAGACCAGGGGCAAACTGGCTGGAAGCACACCGGCTTTTAAGTGAAAACGCCATGGACACTCATGCTAGAGGCCTCGCGAGTTAGTTGCCGGCCTTTTGAAAATTGGTACGCTCTTTTCTTGAAAGAAAAAAAAAGAAAATTTGGCGTAGCTTCATATTTGCACGGCTGGAAAGGCCTCAAAAACGCTCAGTTGTGGAACGGCTGACGTCGAGGTGATACGGGTGGAATTTCGTTTTCTGCCTCGACCTCCGATGATGAAACTCCAGTTTAATTAAAAGTTAAATATATTATACTCTTATAAGGAATATGAAATTTGCTACGCCTCTTATCTGTCTATCTAATATTTAAAATATTTTTTTCTCCGTATAGGAATATAAAATACATGAATTAATTCCCTGTGGTAGAACAGCATTTCTTCGCTGTATGACTGTGATGATAGGCTATACGCCAGGCGTAGATTTTAATCTTTATTGGTGCCTGTGTATTTGTACCCCATTGCCCAAACCTAACTAGATAGAGAATCAAATTGAGAAAAAGGTATTTTTCCCGTATTTTCTAGGAGGTTCGAAAATTAGGCTTGTATCTTCATAACTTGTACATAAATAAACTAATCACTTCATGCATTTAATTCTCTCTATCTCTCTCTTGTAGTACACAACCCCACAACAACAAACAGAAATATTATTATAATTATTTTTAGTAAATTTGGATTCGGTTTTTATACTTGAAATATTTTCAAACGACCTGTACACATCGTGACGTCAATCCACTGACCCGGATAATATGGTTAATGTTAATTTATAAATAGATCGTCTAAATACAACCACTTTGCAGACTCTTGAATCATCAAAACGAAACAGTCGGGATTTAAATATTTGGGGCATGTTTTCATAAATAATAATAGGTCAAATTAGGATTATATTCTATGTACAGTCAAATTTACGACGAAGGACGAGGTCCCGGCTCTATTGTATTAGGCACTTAATAACACCATCATCGGCTGTTACGTGTATGTGGAATATGGTGTAATGGTTGCAGCTCCTTACAAACGATTTGAGAACTGGCAGTAAAATTAGAAGCATTTAATGTATATTTCTCTTTTAGTATACCTACATTGTGTTACCTATATGAATAAATGATTTTTGACTTTGACTTTACGACTATCGGTTTTTACGAACAAATATGAGCAGTCCCTTCGATGTCGTTATAAACAGATTTTGACTGTATTTAAATTGAGCTTCAAAACGAGCTCTTACTTTACAAACTGACTTATGTTAACACAATAAATGAGACGTAAATTTTAACGTATCTATTGAATCTAATCTTCCTTAACAAAGAAAAAGTTTGCGAATCACATAAACAATGTTACAAACAAAAACAGACGCATTGTCGAAATTTTAACTCAATGGAGGAATTTTCCAATAGAAAATAAAACGGCTCACATTAAAGAACTCCTTTGTTGCCAGGGAACAATGGGCTCATTTTGAATGGACAGGGTAAAAGTATCTTTTCGGTTCAACGGAGATTAATTATTAAATTCAATATATTGTGACGAAACCTGCTAACTTATACAATCCTAGTAGTTTGGCTTATGAACACACGTTACACAGAGTTGGAGATGCTCCTGAGACCGAAGTAGTTAGTTACATTACACTCACTCACTCACACGCACTCACACGTGTATATTCAGGGGTGTTGTAAACAGTTAAAAAAAATGTTATGTAATCTACTATTAAAATAAAATAAAAAATAAAATAAAATATGTTTATTATGGAACATAAGATACATGTATCACTTATTCCACTTCATTAAATTTGAAGGCATCCCTACTCATCGGCAAAGAAGACAGAGGGTGTAGGCCGAGAGAAAAAGCCGGCGTAAAAAACTCTCGGTACTCTTTTAAAACAGCAAATCATCAAACAACACTTATTTAAAACAAATATCGCAAATTGATTAGAAGTAGCCTGTCTAGCACTAGTCCCAGGCCCTTTTATCAACTAGATAATCGTTGACTTTATAGTAAGCCTTTTTACACAGCTTTTATTTAATACATTTCTTAAATTTATTGAAAGGCAGTGATAAAAGAGCCTCTGGGATTTTATTAAAGAAGAGTATCCCTTTCCCCAAAAAAGAATTACTAACTTTAGATAGTCTAGTACGGGGAAATTGCAGCCTGCGTTTATTAAAGTTTGTTATGGAAGAGCTGGGAACCCTGACATAGGTATTTTACTAAAAAAGGTTCCCAAATCGGACGCAGCAGAGTTTTGTACAGAACAAGCTTGTTATTCTTTCTGAGAAGTACCTACCTAAGTTATTTAGGAGTGCGTAAAAATCCATGGATTCGTCAATACAAATCAACGTGTAATCAAATTCTACTATTCGTATATACTACAGGACTTGAATGCTTCTTCAGTAATTATTATTTTACTAACATCTTATATTTTCTTATTCTTTTTAATAATAGTGGTAATACGACATAATTTTTACTATGAAATTATACGAAACAAAAGCGAAAGGAAAAAAAATAATAATGAAGAGCAAACATAAATAGCAATACTTTAAAATCCCTGATTCACTTTAGGCGTGTTTTTGAAGGTTCAAAGTAATATCGTGACGAAATAATAGAGAAGGAATCTTTCGTTTGGTCCAAATAAAGTACAGTCCAGTCTACACTAAGGCAAAGGAAACATGTATGTCTATATGTTCCAGTCATGTTTCGTTGTTTTTGCAAAAATACGTTATGAATGTCTCTTTGAAACCCAGGCTCAACAGCCTCATCAGATCAATGATGATGTTATCAGCTTGACAAGAGCCACAGAGGCAACATGGAGGCATCATAACTACTAACTAGTATAAGCAAAAGTCAAGAAATCCCCACGGACTAACTTTACATGTACGGTATCGATTTTTGATATAACCATCAAATGTTATTTTTCTAATTTCGAAGCAAGAAAATCTGTCCTAAACAAAATTCGTCATATATTATACAGCACATGCCACTGACACAAACATGACGATGCAATTTTAAAACTGTACTAAATAAAATGTTGTACAGTTTTGGGGGGCTATATTTTCCACTAGTAAATGTCACATCAAGTCTTCTGAAGGAATAAAAATCTGGTAAAAAATTTGGCAAACGGTTTATTAGTCCCAGATACTTCACAACGAACTCAATTGACGGGTAAACACGGTAAGACAGACAAAGTGTATGTAGAACGAGAACTAGGCACAATAACGAGAAAGCACGACCTGAATTTTAACAAAAACAGAATCTGCAGATAACGTCAAAAGTTAGTTTGTTGGCATCAGCCGTTTAATTTCGACATTAGGGACATCTGCTTTTAAAGGCTTCTGCTTGGTTCGACATTAAGGCATTAAAGGCACTAACCAGTAATAAACCCGTATTAACGATAGAGAACTTTAGTGACATTTCATGCAGATGTACATTTACTAGGGAGTCAAAGGGCAGTCCTAGAAACGAGTGTCAAATTATTACTGTGAGGGTTAAAGGCCGATTCACACATATCAGTGAATCCACAGTTCCGTCAACGTGTCCGCTCAGTTCAGTATCAGGGATACAGTATTGCGTCAGTCATTCAATTCACACATTACGGAGCTTCAGTTAAAACGTGTCCGTCGTCAAGTAACATGATTATGGCTCTGTTCAATACTACGGAGCTAGCTATGATAGCTGTTGCTTTAGACGAAGAAGAAGATCAGCATCAAGGAAAAAAAAAGAAAATGGGTGCATGAGGCAATTAAGAGAGACGGAAAGAGAATTCATCACATTATACAAAGAATTAGTAAAAGATGAAAAAAAATATTTAATGTCGAGAGCTACTTCAATATCCTTCTGCAATAAACAAAATGTAACAAATAATAACGCAGCGTCAGTGATCCGACAAAAAATGTCGTTGTCAACGAATGCGTCCGTGATTGCCGGTGTCTTTACTGACACTGAGAGCACTGTATCGTCACTGACACTGACAAGTGGGGATGCGTTCATAGAGAATGTATGAAAGAATATTTCGCACTGTGCCGGTACTGTGTCGGAACTGTGGCTTCACTGATTTATGTGAATCGGGCTTAAGACCAGCGTATTTTTCTGCGCGTATACGGTCGTTTCAGCATACACGCGCGCTACAATACGCGCTTCAAAAAACCGGACGCGCGTAAACTGGCATATTTCGGCGTGTTCGCTCGAACCGGTAGTGGCGTCGCGGTCGTGTCAGTATCAACGGTTGTCGCGCTAATACAAGCTTAGAAGAAATGCTAGTCTCGAACCGCCCTAATATTTATTAACTTTAATTTTAAAAGGTTTAAACTTAGGACAAATTACTTTTAATATTAATAATGAGTATGGAGTCAGTAGTAGTTAATCTTTATATATATAACTCTTCTGTGAGTGTGTATGTCACTGAACTTCTCTCAAACGACTGGACCGATTTTGATGAAATTTTTTGTGTGTGTTCTGGGGATCTGGGAATGGTTTAGATTCACAAATCAGCCCGGCAGATGGCACTGCAATCGGTACTTTCATACTTTGCTTAATATCCTAATCGCTTTAAATATCATGCAGGACAACGTCTGTGGGGTCCACTAGTTTATATATATAGAAACATTGACAAATCAAATAAACATATATATATACAGTTATACGTTAGTTGACTGTTGAATTACTACATTAATGAAAATATATTAACGTCAGTAAACCAACAGTAAAATTTGGGATTCCATAATAATTTGTCAATGTTTCACAAACACGATGTTAATTTTTTTTGTTTCTTGTAAAATAAATATTGTTAATTTAACTATCTATTGAATAACCATAGTTTTCAAATATCCAAATGTGTCCTTTGAATAGTCACCTTAACAAAATTGTAACAAGAATATTTTTTATTTACCTAGCAAAAAAGAGTTTATACTTTATTGAACTTCTTGGAATGATACAGATTAAAATAGTTCTTTACATCCACAGAGAATTTAAAAGAATCTTACTTAGTTCTTCATTTAAAAGTTCAATTGAGAACGTTTCTTTTGTATTCTGGGACGATACAGTTTATATTGCTGATTCAATTTCTTTACCAATTTTAATCTATTCTAAGTATAAACACTTATAATGGATTGCCAAATATTTGCGCACTTAATTTATTTTCTACTGCTTTGCACAGCCGTTTACGCAGTGATTTATGTCTGTCTTCGTTTGCTGTTAAAAAAGAGATTTTTAGAAACTGGTGTTAATAGATTTTTTATCTCTATCAACGATTATTATTACGCGTTCGTTACTTCCTCTTGACTTGTATTTACTCCTTAAAAACCGACAAAAGTTAAAACATAATATTATTTTTAAATCCATCATCTGTCATCAGGTTGATTAGGTATTTGTTTTATTTAAAGACTAAGTTAATTTCTAGAAATAAGTTAGATTTATAGAAGAATATAAGTTAAACAAATGCGCACATAATATATGTGTCTGCCCCTTTTTTTATTTATCCGAGGTTGAAATGCATTTGCGTATTTGCCCCCGAAAGTTGCAGAGGTATATGAGACTCGATCCACACCAGAATCTGCTATTTAGAGACTGGGTAAGCAATACCCACTAAAACCACCTCAAGTAGTTCCTTGAAAGCCGCGTTACAAAGGCTTCGGGGTCGCTCTCGCATTCACCTCAACCGCATGTTACTCTCCGGGTGTAGTACACCCTACATAGGAGGTAGGAGTTGAATTGTATCTGCCGCAAGAATTATAATATTTGTTGTAAAATTTTCATTTGAATTTTCAGAAGAAATCCTGAAATCCCGTCAAGCACTTTGGATGTCAGCTGATGGTCACATGATGCTGTACGCCACATTCAATGATACACTGGTTCACGAGCAGAAGTACCCCTGGTATGGAACCGCATTGGACACAGATGACCCTTCAAAGGCAGGTTTTTTATTTCCTTACCTGTTGTATATCAGTAAAGTCCTGAAAAACTACTTGTGCATTTACGACTTTTATATATAATAATATCAGACAACTATGTCGTCCATTGATTATCGTGTACACACCACAATGTGGATCCAGCTGCCCACTGAAGTATTTCCGAACCAATTTGACTTAGGGTCCTTCAAGAAAAGAGCGTACCAATTCATCGGCAACGGCTTTCTGGTATTGGTAGTTTCCATAGGCGTCGGTATCACTTAACAGGTGAGCCCCCTGCCCGTTTGCCTCCTACTAAATAAAAAAATTAAAAGCTCTATTAGTAAAAACATCAAAGAAATTACTTTTATGGGCTGTCTCGTAGTCCTCTATCTTATAAAAAAGACCAAATGTTTCCTAAGGGGCCTGAACTTACTGGAAAGTGTGGTGAAATTGATATTGCTTTAATTTTTTATACATTTTTGAATAATTATAGATTTAGATTTTAATAGTTGATAGCTTCTAATTTTACAGACTTACCCGGAGATCAGATCAGTGAGATACCCGAAGCCGGGAACGACAAACCCAACGGTGAAACTGACGGTTGCGGACATAGCAGACCCGAAACATATCAGAACAAGGCATTTGACACCACCCAAAGTTATCATAGAAGAAGGGTAAGTTACACCCGACAAGGAATAATACCTGTTTGGTAATCGAAAAATTGTTTCTTTTTATTAATTAATTTAGTTAATACTGCGTTAAATTGATACAAAGTTGGTTCTGGGTTCAATGAAAATTCAGTCAACACGCAGTTGTCGAAATTTCACTTTTAGCGTAAGATTGAAGCCGGAATTACATTACGAAATTGCATCGCTTGCATGTGAAATCAGTTTCACGAAAGTAGTTTCGATATGTGCGATAGTAATTTCGTAAAATAATTAGTGCCGTGGAATCCACAGTATCGCAGTAACCATGGCCCCATCAGCATCACAGCTATATTTTTCTCTAGAAACTTAAGAAAATTTAATTTTTAAGAAAAAACGACGGTGGATTTGAGGATGGTACCTAATTCAAGAAAACATTTCGGTGCAATGAAGTTAGTCTCTGAATTAGCAGACGAAGTTCCTGAGAGCTATAAAAACTATTTTCGAATGAGTGAAGATTATCACTAAGTTTTAAGTCTTTATCATATCAATTCAGGGTAGCATCATGTAGTGGCATCAAAATACACACGTCCGCACAGCACGGTGCTTTCGCGACACTACTTTCGTCGCATCTTCATCATGAAATCAGTTGCATGAAACTAATTTCACCAAAAAATCGCGCAGGGCACGCAACTCATTTGCATTCATGAATTTAAGCATGCATTACGAAAATATTTAATTAAACTGTTGGTAAAACTAATGCCACGAAATTAATTTTATGCCACTAATTTCTTAATGTAATTCCTTTATTATTATTTAGAGTAAGCACTTGTAATACGGGTGTACCTGTACCTATGTCAAAAACGTATTGGATTTTAACATTCGGGAGTAACATTTCAGTTTAGACTTAGTACTAGTTGGAACTTAGTCTAAACTGAAATTTACCCTAACAAGACATGTTTCTAATTGTGTAATAGAAGTATAGTGTTAAAAATACTCCTTCCAGAATGCTTTGTAAAACTTTAATTTGAAACATCAATTAGAACTTATAATTATTAACAGCTCACTGCCTCTATCTAAATGCCCTTGTAGCGAAAGTTGTAATATAAAGTTATAAACAAAAGCTGTAGCCGTCAGGAGCGGTACTATACATGAAAATATACTGTTCTACCCTGGAGTCAGTCTACCCGCATTGTTCTAAGCTAGCTAACGTTGATAATATGGAAACGTTTGTTTGCATACGTACACATATTAAATGGCAGCCGTTCAGAAGCACCCAAACTACAATGGATATGGAATTCTATCGGGAATATATCCCTTTGACGCTACTCTTCTCTTTGAAGTAACTCTCCTTAAAGACTCAGCTAGCATCGGGATATGGCGTTGACATATCGAATGACGATCAGTTTCGCGGCTAAGAAGCTTGGTGTGCTCAGCAAGGCGAGACGGTACTCCGGGCTCCGGCCATCGCTTGCAACTCTATAAAGCGCAAATTCGGCCCCACATGGAGTACTGTTCTCAGTTGTATTTGAATCGTCAACGACCAGTAACTTTCCATGCGGCTTGATGCCTTGGCGTTGCGTAGAGATGTGGGGTATCTCTGCCTCTTCTACGGCATTTACCATTCAGAGTGTTGTTCGGACTAATACCTGCGGCTGAGTTTTATCGTGTGTAATAGTGTTTAATGCGGAGAAATTTGATTTACAAATTCATAGCAATTATTACTACAATAACGTGGGTTTCCAATGCACGGGCGCTAATTAAAGATAAGGTTGGTGTCTGGTAGATAGTACTAGAGATTCCAGAGCTGATGTTGTCCTCACGCAACGAATAAGTATTGCAATACAGCAAGGAATGCTGCCACTGGAACTAAACTTTTTCAAATTGTTTTAATTTTTTATTTATTAATTTTTACTTATATAAAACTAGCCGTGTCGCGCCCGCTTTGCTGGACGAATTAAAATAAATTTTATGTTTCATTATTTTATTTTTTTTCATATTTTTATTATTCTTCTTTTTAACTTCCCGCTAAGAAAATTGAAATATTTCGAAAATAGAGTTTTTAACAGATGTTGACGTTTAGAGGTTCTAGGAAGCCTCCCCGAATCTTTCCGCGTTGAAGTCCGTATGGATAAATTTTCATAAAAGTAAAACAGCAATAAAAAAATGAAGGAACGTTGGAATTTAATAAATAAATAGCCATAAACCATCTAGGAAAAATTTCGAATGGTGGTAGTTTCATGTCGATACGATCAGTGGTTTAGGCGTGAAGGAGCCTCAAACGAAGACCATTTTCCTTTTATTTATATATATAGATAAGGTTAAGAATATGTTGGAAATAAATATAAATTTTATCAATGAAAGAGGAATAAATTCGTCCAAATCTATCACTACATGAATTCATCATTCTTCGGTGTGTAGTCACGCCGTAACTCACTACGCATGGAGCAATTATGTTGTGTGGTAATTGTTCATCAATTAAGGCCCATTTAGATGGAGAGAGTTTCTCGCACGTTTTGGTGCGAGAAATCGTACGCGACTATTACCAGCAATAATCGCCATAGCATTATCAAAATGTTTACATACAGACGAGAACTGAATTCTCATCTACGATAATGTCGTGCGAGATTCGCCAGTGATTTATCGTTAGGCGATAATTTCCTGCGTCTACACATCGAAATTTTAGTAAGAAGATTCTTACTTACGAGAATCTCGACTAGTATTCACGAACTCGTATGACATTTTTTTATGTTCATACGATGATATGTTTTGAGTGCGAGATTATTTATTCGAGTTTAGTGATTACTAGGGTATTCGGGACACAAAAATCCTTTAAATTTGGCGCTGCCGATTTACTGAAGCTATGAGTGTTTGAGGAACACGGAAAATGAAAATTATAAAAACCATGATGCGAGAAATGCCGCTCTTAACGCATTTACGAGAGAGTTGTGTGTTGAGGGATTTGGATCCAAAGAAATAAGTGCAAAAACCATTAAAATATGAGAAGTCAGTATTTACAAGAAAGAAAGTAAAGTCATCTTTTTGGACTGGAGCTGGGGCTGAAGATATTTACGTGCCTAATTGCAATTCAAGGCACAATGTGTTGGATGCTCCAAAATTGTTTCTCCTAGCTATCCATTTTTTAACCCAACTTCTAATCTTTTTTTCCGTTTCCGTTTAATAAATTCTTGTCTTAGAAGAGCAGATATAATTAAAACACCCTCACGCACTGCACTCATGGTAGCCACTGGCACAAAACGTCAAAAAACGATTATTGCTTTTGAAATTCTGTTACATGGACACAATAAAATTTCCATTGCGAGGCAATTGTCGCCAAAGTGGAAGAGCGAGAGGTGTGAATGTTTAGACGAAGAAACTTTTCTATATTCTTTCGAAACGAGAAACTCTCTCCATCTAAATGGGTTTTTACAGTAATAACAGTAGTTAATCAGTCTGCATCTGACTCTCGCCGATTTTTGGATCACTGACATACCTACTGGTTTCCGATGCAGTACACATTTTAAAAGTGAAACTTCTTTAGGCGCATGAGGCGAACATTTTTACGGAACGTCACGAAGATGTGCAGTGTTTTTGTCGATTTTTTTTTAATTATTGATATCTCAACTAAAGAGTTTTTATTATCGAAGAAATAAATTAAATTTATTATTTGTATTAATTTTTGACACTTTTAATATTTTAATGACAATAATTAAATTAATTAAATTCATATCTTCTTTTTTCCAAACAAAACTAAAAAATTAGTTTAATGCCAAAGAAGTTTCACTTCTGACGTGTGTGCTTTGTACGCACGCACTTTTATTTAAATACAAATTGTCTGCACAAAGATACACAGAAAGTATAAATCCATGGGTCCGCTAACTCAGTGTTGACAGTCGCACTCCGGTATATTAAAGTAGAAGTATTACTTTAATAAAAAAGGCAAAAAGATGAAAATCAATTCTGCCATTTCCACATGACAAGCTATGATAAATATACTCTCGATTTACCTTAAATAGCTTCGCCGAGGGTTCAGCCTTGGACAGAACGCGCATAAAATACAAGGGATAACAGAAAAATGTTTTTTGCTTAGATAGTGGAGTTCTTTGTTTACTGATACTGGGTATTGACGCGTGAATCTCGGATAGTATAGTCGCTCATTTCAATGTAAAGAACAAATCAATCTTCATCATATTATGGAATCATTTGGGAATTTTGTTTATTATTTATTACAAAAACTAATTACCAATTTTTTTTTTAAATCAGTGGTGCTACAACCTCTTTATGTCTTGGCCTCAGATTTCTGAATCTGTTTAATGATCATTTTTAAATCTAATAGGCAAGTAGGTGATCAGCCTGCAGTGCCTGACACACGCCGTCGATTTTTTGGGTCTAAGACATGTCGGTTTCCTCACGATGTTCTCCTTCATCTTTCGAGAGAACGTTAAATACGCACATAGAAAGTCCATTGGTGCAGTCGGGGATCGAACCTACGACCTCAGGGATGATAATCGACGCTGAAGCCACTAGGCCACCTCAATTTCCAATTTTACGGGAACAAAATCCACGTAAAAGATATATACAGGGGGCCAAAAAGTCGTGGATCAAACGCAAATAGGGGATAGATGACGTCATCAGCGGCAAAAAATTGTTCTACAGGAGGTCTCTAAGGTCAACCCCTGCAGAGTTATGATTTATTTTGCGTTTTATAAGAAAATTGACTTTTTTTTTACTAATTCTTCTTAAAATTCGAAAATATCTACATCCTGTATCTTTTTCATAATATCCACTAGATTGGTACTGATGAGTTCTTGCTTAACACATACTATTTATAGTTGTTTATTGAGTGTATTGAAGATAATATTAAGTTATACGATATGATTTTTTTTCAAATCAAAACTTTTTGTTTACTTCGGACCCCACTGTGAAAAAAAATTACTCTACCGAAAAGTGACCCTGTATTACAAGTTTTGGCACATTTAATATGGATTCTGAAAAGGTATTACACATGGCTATGAGTCACTCTAATATCTTTCTAGGACGAAAAAACAACAACGATTCGGACTTATGATAGATTATTTACCTACATGGGAACAGTACTGTGTGAATCGGACTAGATTCAAAAAATTGGACAGATGGCTTGAGGGTTACGTAGGAATTTGATTAGACGGTGCAGATTAAGTTTTATGGTCAGAGTCAGGAATTTTGAGCATATTTTATTGTAAAATATTTTGTTTCCTACAAACAACTATTGAGAAATAATTGTTTTAATACAATTATTATTTCACAATCGTTGTTTGTAATTCTTCCTAGAAAGATATAAGAGCGACTCATGGCCACGTGTAATACCTTTTCAGAATCCCTATTAAATGCGCCAAAACTTGTAGTACAGGGACACTTTTCGGTGGAGTAATATTTTTTCACAGTGGGGTCCAAAGTAAAGAAAAATTTATGATTTGAAAAAATGTTATATCGTATCGCTTAATATTATCTTGAATACACTCAATAAACAACTATAAATAGTATGTCTAACGCAAGAACTCATCAGTACCAATCTAGTGGATATTATGAGAAAGATACAGGATGTAGATATTTTCGAATTTTAAGAAGAATTAGTAAAAAAAAGTCAATTTTCATATAAAACCAAAATAAATCATAACTCTGCAGGGGTTGACCTTAGAGACCTCCCGCAGAACAATTTTTTGCCGCTGATGACCTCATCTGTATTTGCGTTTGATCCACGACTTTTTGGCCACCCTGTATATATTATTGGTCAATATATAAGTTTTAAATCTGTTAGACCTGGTGTACAGAAAAACTGTGTCTGTGTTTCCACCGCACTATTGTACACTTATTTTTTTTGATTGATACAATAAATTTAAAAAATTATCACCGCATTAATTAATGAACTGACTTAGTTTCATAATTTGTATTGTATTATTTTGGTGTTTTGTTGGGTATACGTAACAAAAGAGCATTGTTGGCCTAGTCACTAGTGGCTTCACCGTGAAACTCTTATCTGAGAGATCGTAGGTTCGATCCCCGGCTGCGCAAGAACTTTTTGTCTATGTGCGCATTTAACTCTCAACGGTGAATGAAAACATCGTGAGGAAACCGGCTTGCCTTAGACTCATATAGTCGACGGCATGTGTCATTTATAGGAGGATCATACTTGCCTAGTTTGACAAATTATCATGAAACAGATGCAGAAATCTGATGCCCAGACATAAAAAGGTTGTAGCGCCACTGATTTTTTAATTGGATATACCTACAGGTTTTCGCATCCTAAAACTGATATTAAACCGTGATATATTTGTAATGTTGGTAATTGTATTGAAGCAAAAAATAATAAATTCCTCACAGATGATATTTCAAGATATAATTTAGACTGTGGTAGTAACTTACTAATATTATATGATTTATTAATGAATTAATTAATACAACAATTTACATTTGTTAATATTAGTAGTTGTGTATAAATTCTACAGAAAATAAGCCAGTTTTTTCTTTATTGGTGGTAGTTTTTGGATGGCCCCTTATAGGGTCATCTCTCTCTCTTTAATCGGCATCTCATGAGCGTCGGGGTCAACAAGAAAGAGTCTGGAGCGGACTATCTGTTTCCACCGGTTGCGGTCCAGGTCTCTTATGACAGTGAACAGTTTTGAGGACGATGAGTCTTTCTTTCTTGAGTCTTTCTTTTAGAGTAATAGCCTCCTCCATATTTTTTCATTTCTCATTTTCTTCAGCAAAATTCATCCAGTTCTTTCCCGCTATACAACGTATACAAACAATTTAGCTCAATTTCATTACAGTGACTACTACATCACAAGTACTCAGTGGGTCTCACTCACTGAAGTGTGCGTCGTGTGGCTGACTAGGGTTCAGAACTTATCAATTGTATCTGTCTGCAAGAGTCCCATGTGGTACTGTCAAGAGGTAAGACCCTTTAGTTTCTCAGTTTCAGAAAATAGGTATATTATTTTTGCCCTTCAATTCCCGTATCACCTCGACTAACCTGCAACCAACAAACTACAGTCTACTGCAAGCTTTTATTATATAAAAAAAACGAAGACGTGCGATCACTGTGAAATACATACATTAAGACGATCCAGAGAGATTCACACTAACGGTGTCAAAATAATATTGATTTAATTTAAATACTTTTGATACTTACGTTGCGTAGAGATAATCGTTAACACTAGCTTGGACCGAAATACTAAGTCTCTAATAAAACAATTGCATATTTCCTAATTGCATTCAGGTCTACCGAATAGCATCAGGTACAGAAGGTTGGGTGGAATCAGCGCCAACTCCTCTCTGGTCGGCTGGTGGTGGGGCTCTAGTTACATTGGCTCCCATAAGAGACGGACCAGCTGGTCTGTTTCGCCACGTGGTGCGGTCTGAACACAATTCGCACGGGCCTAGGGCTTTGCCCCTTACGCATGGGAGCTTCGATGTTGTCCGGCTGCTTGCGTGGGACCATGTTAATCAGCATGTGTATGTATCTTAATATTTAATTACACATATTGAGTATTTTATAAATGGCCATTATTACGCCATCTGCGCTTTCTACTCGGAAATACTTGTTCGCCAGGGATCGAATTCAGGATCTCCAGTTGCGTTTATCAAGTTACGGGGGTGTTTTCTATTATTAGTCTGCGTCATACATATATATTGATCTATTTCCCTTTACACCAACAAAAATCTCGAACAAACACAATATCAACTTAATACAAAAAGTGTATTTATTTAGGAACAGTATACGGTAAATAAAGGATAATATTTGTTGTGATAGTCTATGTTGTCAATGTACACACTATCAACAATGGTCAATTCAAACGAACTTTTATATAAATAAAAATATAGTGAGGTTATAACCAGCAATATGTGGAACCAGTGAGAGATTGAACGAAGTGAAAAAACAAAATCGAGATCCAGAGAGAATCAGACTAATTATGTTAAAATAATATTGATTTAATTTAAATACTTTCCTGACCTCTCTGCATCTTCTACCGCATTTACCAAGGTCATTGTTCAGAGAAGTTGTTCGGATTAACACCTACAGCTGAGTTTCATCACCTCGACATCCGTCGTTCCACAATTGAGTGCTTTTTAGGGCAGTTTGTGCCACGCATCACCACTGTGTGGAACCATCTTTCCAATGAAGTATTTCCGAACCAATTCGACTAAGGGTCCTTTAAGAAAAGAGCGTACCAATTCTTAAAAGGCCGGCAACACACTTGCGACTCTTTGGCAATGTGTGTGTCCATGTGTCCAAAGAATCAGTGTCACTTAACATCAGGTGAGCCTTCTGCCCATATAAAAACTGCTTGCGCACAGTATAAGTCCGCTATATATGTAATAAAAGTATAACAAAAAAGCAATCTTCGTACATACCATTAATAATTCTTAATCGATATGTTGGTACAGAAATGTTACCCTGACAAACAAGTTCGTACCTTAGAGGTGCAACCCCCAACCCCAACGGTGTACATGACGAGGCACCGGTGTCACAGACCCAGGTCAAAAGGTCCACGACTTGCCCAAAAATTAACGATTGTTAAACCAGGTTATTTTTGTAGATTCCTTTCATTTTCGGTATGAAGAAATTCGTTTCGACAATTTGTTATCAAATTCCTATGAATCGCAAAAGATTTGAGGTGCTGAGAGGAACCAAGTACACGAACAGATGCTGCAGAGACGTGCACACTATATTATATATTGTTACAGTTATTACCTGGGTATACCAGAAGGAAAGCCCGGTCAACGGCACTTATACCGGGTGTCGTCAGAGCCACCTCGTCCGGGAACGCCGCACAAGCTACCATATTGCGTCACTTGTTTATCTCATGTACGTAGATATGACTTGCTAACTTATAATTGTTTATTTCGTAATCCTACAGCTAATATAAATTAATATAACAAAATACCTCAAAATAAATAAAATATATTATTAAAAAGTCTCTTTAGGCAAGGTTCCGAAGACACTGGCAGCGACTTTGAATAGCTAGACTAATTCTTTGTCCGAGGTAGCTGCCAGCTCTTCGGTCTCCTGTGATGTCAACTAACCTTTTTGCTATTTCCTTAAAAAGCCTTATAGCTCTAGGACCCCACGGACCAAGGCTCTCGACACCGAATGGGACAAAATCATTTTTGGAGCCTAGACCCCTGTGTTTGCATGCTTTAGCTTTCCAGCCGCTTCACAAGCCGCACCAGCTCTTTTGTTGGTTCCATGTAGATGGGAAGGGGCCAGAGTTACCTGAACGAGTCGCATCCCATACCAGCACCCGGCCCATCTTCCATGGAATCAAACTCATACCGTCCGGTCACTTGCCATTGTCTCTTGCAATACCAGTCGGCACACTTGTAATTGATATCACCAGATCTTCACAGTGCAATACGTGTACCGATGATATGACGGATAAGGCCGGCTATATCATTAATTTAAGCAGTGTTGGCCTAGTGACCTTTCTTTGTATATGCAAATAATACTGGCTCGAATGGTAACGGCAAACATCGTGAGAAAAAAGTGAAACCATTTATTTCAATTAGGCCTTTTAAAAGGCACAAAATCAAAATTACAACTTTAAAATGTTTACAATAGTTTTGTATACATTGATTTGATAATTATATGTGAAGACCATGTAATTAGACATGACTACTGTACTTAAATAAAATAGGTGCTTGGTGTTACAAAAACCAATACTGCAGATAGCTAAATTATTATGTAGATACATGATGCTCACATATTTACTAGACCTAAAGATCAAGGACGTATTATCACAAAACAAATACAATTCTTAAAAGTACGGCAACGCACTCGCAATCCCTCTGGCATTGGGAGTGTCCATGGGTTGCGGTATCACTTGCCCGTTTGCCCTCTGTTCTATAAAAAAAAGGGGTGCGTGTACTTATGTACGCGCGTAAGAAGTTATACTTCTTTGGCATTATTAAAAATAGTTTTTGATTGCATGCAAATAATTAATTACAATTAAATAATCAATGACTGGAAAAGGAGTCATTAAAGTCAATAAAGTTCAGTTTACATTTGAAAAATTAATTAAATAAATATTTATTATTCTCTTACATTAAACAAATAAAACACTATTTATCTTTAAAACATTTTTATTACATTATACTATTTATTTTTAAGTGACTCTAATGTCTTCATCAGAATTTCGGTTTGTAATTTTAAATTAATCATTACTTGGTTGTGCATCTACGAGGCTTCTCCAAAACTACTTGCTTTCTGCAACAAATAAGAGAATATTAATTTAAGCTCTGTCCATGCAAAACTTAAAATTTTTTATAATTTATATTATAAATTTTTTAACACATTTATATTAATATAATTATATAAATGTGTTAATAATATAATTTGTAGCACATGCTACAGACCTGGATAGCAACTTTCTTTTATTCTATTTAGAGATAGAGATAATTTAAATATAATACCGGTGTCTTCCTTGTAGGTTTCTTTGGAGTTGTTTGGGGATTCTTGTTGTTCAGTTCGACATGATTTTCTTTAACCTTTCTTTAATCCTACAAAATAATGAAATTGTTAAGTTATGTTGTCACTGTTGTGCACACCTTTGTTTGGCTTTTTTAGTATTCAAGTTATGTCAAAACTGATTTATTACCTTGTCATTGTTGGCTTTATTTGCTTTTGGGATATCAATTGTTTCCAAAATGATTTTATTTGTAATAACCTGAAATATATAAATAACATCTATTAATTTAAGTATCATGGTGAGTGGTTCGCACTCAGGTATTAAGGTGTATTATACCCACTGTCCATTATAAGTGGGAATGGGCTCACTTCTGGCAGGACAGAGTTTCGGTACTACAAGTGCAACATGGATGTTTTGAGGTATTACAATATCTCTAACTACCCTGTAGGGGAATAAAGTAATGTTGTAAGCATATGCCTATGCTTGAAAGGTTGAACCTTGAACATCACCATACATCATATTTATAATTAACATTCCTACCTCGACACCATCACAATCAAATTCATTGAAATCTACTTCAAACCATTGTGTCTCGAGAAGGTGATGGTGGCTTTGTTCCACCTCCAGTTTGTGATGTTTCACGGCGATAAGATGACAACTCTTTTTTTGTATTCAATTTAGTGCACTTCCACTGATTCATCAATTGTTTTTTGTCTCTTGTCCTTATATTTGCTAGATTAAATCTGATGTTTTGATTAAATAATGTGGTCATTTTTTTGAGATGCAGGTACTTATTAAAATGTTTACTTCTCTGTTATATCGCTACAAGCCTTCATTTTCTCCTTATTAGTATTCGTGCTTAAATCTTTGTTCTCAATTATTGATATATAGGGTCGTAGAATATTTCTAAAAAGTTGCTGTAACAAACGCAATAAACAAAAGCAATGAATAATGGTTCATGTTTCAGTTTTAATCAACAATAATACTCGATAATACATACGGATAGTTAACCTCAATTGTATTGAAGCACTCAGGAAGGTTAGCACAGTTTTTTCACAAATATTTTATATTATTTCACAAATATTTTGTATAATGAAAATAACTAGGTATATAATTATTAATTTTAAACAATAATTAAAACTCCTATATTTGTTTAAAAGGTAAATGTCATTGTCAGATGTCAATTGTCATGGTCATTCAAAATTCTTGTTAAGCTGCTAAGCTAGAATATGCGTGAAGTTAGCTTCACGCATATTCTATTTCTTTTTACTTGTAGTTTGTCTTATTCCCATCTCGCTCGCGCACGCTATATCACACTGCCAATTTTGTGTCATAGGTGCGCGCGCAATCGTAAAATTTCACTCTCATCAATTTTTCATAACGCGCCTAAAGAAGTACAACTTCAAAAACAGAGGATACCTAGAGATCGTGGTTTTTTTTTGTATTTGGTACCTATAACAAATAGTAGGTATTTTTTTTAAACTAGTTATTGCTTTTTAGCCTCTACCATCGATAAACCTGGACTATTATGGAAACCTAGCTTCGTATCTATACAGCTCCTGGGATAGCGACTCCGATGAGGATCTGCCTACATCACCGGCTCCAAGTAAAAAGAAAAAGAAAAAAGTAGTTGGTAAGACATCTTAGATTATTATAAAACGCTTAGCTTAGTAACATTCTTTAAGATCTTTTTTTGTTTTCAGAAAACAAACCCCGCAATTTGCCGTGTCTGTATCACGATGCCCACTTCAGTCCGTCATCAGCGTACTTCGTGCTGGAGTGTCTTGGACCTGGTGTACCCACTTCAGGTCTCTACAAAACTGCTCTGCCTGAACCAAGGCTCATCATGCATTTGGAGAATAATACATCAGTTAAGGTAAAAATATTCAACATTCTCAAAATAACTGTACCCTATTCAGTTTCTCAAAAATCGATTATTTTTTTCAGAGAATAGTGCCTAGAAACTAAACACACAAGTTTTTCTTGTCACTAGAAAATAATGAAATATTTTTTGATATAAAAGAAATAATATTTATATGTATTAATAATAAAAGATAGCCTGTCGTTTTATTTTGCGTGCTTATAAAGTGTTTTATATAACATATACAGACTTTTCAAAGAATATGTATATGTGGTTTTATCTCTTAGTCCTTTTTTTTTTTTTTAAGACAATTCACACCAATTGACCTAGTCCCATGCTAAGCTGGTGAAGCTTGTGTTATGGGTACTAGGCAACGGATATACATACATATTATAGATAGACACATAAATACATATTTAAACACCCAAGACCTAAGCTCAACACCAAATGCTCATCACATCGATGTTCGATGATCGAACCCGGGACCCATGGATTCGCAGTCAGGGGTACTAACCACAAGACCAATGAGTCGTCGAAGTCGTCTTTATTATTAATGTTGAAGCAATGGTGTTAGTGTCAGCTGCTATTGTCATTATCATTTAATAACACCAAAGTCAAATTGGTTCAAAACCGTTCGTTAATTTATAGATCTGGCAACATCCGACATATGTTTAATTTTTAATTTATTATTTTATTACAGGAACGACTTTCAGGCATAGCTTTACCAACGCCTAGAACTTTCTCAGTACAGCTTTCAAGTGGTCACGCGGCGCGGGTGAGGCTTTTATTGCCTCCGGGGCTAAGAGAAGATGAGGTCACGAAGTATCCTCTGGTGCTTAAAGTGTAAGTACTTAGTATTTCTATCTGTAGACCATAGATTTGCTAGTCAAATTATAAAAATATATTTTTTATTTCAAGTAAATTTTTATGTCAAGTAGGAGCAGTATTGGCCTAGTGGCTTCAGCGTGCGACTCTCATCCCTGAGGTCGTAGGTTCGATCCCTGTGCACCAATGGACTTTCTTTCTATGTGCGCATTTAGCATTTTTTCGAACGGTGAAGGAAAACATCGAGAGGAAACCGACATGTTTTAGACCCAAAAAGTCGGACGGCGTGTGTCATGCACTGGGGGCTGATCACCTACTTGCGTATTAGATTTAAAAAATGATCATGAAACAGATTCAGAAATCTGAGGCCAAGACCTAAAGAGGTTCTAGCGCCACTGATTTATTTAATTTTTTAAATTTTTATGTCAATATCTTTTAAATTAAAATACAACACAAGAATAAAGTGTCTTCCATTTAGGGGCCGTTCAAGTATTACTAGGACTATAGAGAGGGGAGGGGGGTCTTTCATTTATTTGGTGATTACTTCAACAGTAATTATTTACTTTTTTACACATATTACCCACACATTGTCTATGCTTGAAAACGGAATGCATTTTCGAGGATTCCTACAAAAAATTAATACGTTTATGTACTATTATTTTTGAAAGCTTTGCTTACTTTTGCTGACAAGAGGAGGGGGGGGAAATCAGCTTACGTAATACTAGAACGGCGCCTTATTAGAGACTGTAGATAGTGTTATTGGACACTTTCTTATGTTAAATATCCTTATTAGTGCATAGGTTAAACTTAAATTACTTATTACTCTTAAGTAAGACTAGATCGTAATATTCCATGATGTCGTCTTCAATCTTTTATATAATTAAAGGTCCAAAATACCTATTTTATTTTTTTATCCAGTATCGAAACTAATGTAAATTTATAGAAAATAATGTTAGTTTTAGTATACATTTTGTTTATTTATGTTTAGATTTGAATATTTTATTTTCTTGGCTCAGAAAAAAAAGTGTTTTAATTCAGGCACGGAGTACCAGGTACACAGCTAGTAACAGAGGAGTGGAAGTTAGATTGGGGCTCTTTAGCCTCAAGCGGAGGTGCCATATTAGCAATGGTGGATGCTAGAGGTGCTGGCGGAAGAGGTCTTGCGGCTCATCATGCCTTACACAGACGTCTAGGGACTGTCGAACTGGCTGATCAGCTAGAAGTATCAGAGTAAGTTAAAATAATGATATAACTAAATATTGTATAATAAATTCAGAATAATATAATTGTTGTTACTGTGTCTTCATAGTACGTAGCTATGATTGTTAGTGGTTATTTATAGGCAAACGGGCAGGAGGCTCATCTGATGTTCAGTGATACCGCCGCCCATGGATACTCAATGCAAGTGGGCTCGTTACCGACCTTTTAAGAATTGGTAGGCTCTTTTCTAGAAGGATAAGTGGAATTGGCTGGCAGTGTGCAGCTGGTTTCACATAGAGGTGGTGTGCGGCAGAAACTGCCGTAAAAAACACTCAGTTGTGAAACGGCGGACGTCGAGGTGATACGGGTGAAATTTTGGAGGTGACTTAATCTCTAATTAAAGAAACAGTACTTATCAACACAGTTGTCCAGTAACATACCTACAGAAAATATCGATTCTACGAATGATTTTTTTACATACATATTATATAGATAAGAATTAAATATTTTATACCCTCTTATAGATACCTCCGTGAATCCCTTCACTTCGTAGACGGGCGTCGAGTAGCCGTCTGGGGCGAAGGCCACGGGGGTTTTCTCGCTGCGCTGGCGCTGGCCAGTACGCTGAATGTCTTCCACTGCGCTATTGCTATTAGTCCTATTGTACGCTGGCGGTATTACGGTAAGTGACAAGTAGTTGCTGTTAATTGTATATTAAATATTCTTACCAAAAAGTAAGTTATTTATCTTAATATATATAAATTACGTGTCACGTTGTTTGTCTGCTATGGACTAATAAACTACCGAACCGATATCAATCAAATTTGCACACCGTGTGGAGTTTGATCCAACTTAAACGATAGGATATCTCAATTTATACCCGCAATATTATTTTATTACAAAATGTTTGTTTATTATTTGATAGTCACAATTCTAACAGATGGCGCTGTATTGAAAGTACCAACGTTTCACATAAGCTACAATTTAATTTCATAACCACCAAAAAAGCATGGTGGTCCCCATGACTGGTGTTCTCCTACCGTTTCCCTTCAATAGTTTTCTACTATGTAATATAACAAAAACCTTAGCCACAGCAACGCTTGGCCGGTCTGCTAGTATAATATATATAATAACTAAGATACTATTTTTCCGTTTAAGATGTGAAGTCTTGTACTCCTAAATACGACTTATATTTACTTAGTTGCTTTGAATACAGCTTCAGCATACGCGGAGCGGTATATGGGTTTCCCTAACGCAACAGGCAACTACCGTGGGTATGCCGATGCAGATGTGACCAAACAGGCCCTCGCTTTGAGAGACAAGATGCTGCTACTGGTACATGGTACCGCTGATGATACTGTGCACTTGCAGCAGACTATGGCGCTGGCTAGGGCGTTGGCTGAGCAGGGTTCTATGTTTAGACAGCAGGTATGGTGCATATATTATATAGAGCCTATTTTAAATCCGTTTATTCCATATTCAAAATTGTAATATTTTAAAATTCAATGACTAAAGCATGTGCTACACGGTATGAAACGGCAGTTTGAAACGAAATAAAAGCGAGTTGCGCTTTTCGGCTACACGGTTTAAAACCAACAGTGTCCAAAATAACGTTGCGCTGATAAGACGTCTCCGTAGGGATGTGACATTCTGCATAAAAAATAGATTTTTTATTAATCGATAATTTTTTTATAATGAAAAATCGATTAATAAATAATCGATTTTTTTTATTAATCGATTTTTTCCTAATTTTTGAATCAATTTCAAAATAAACACCCTAAATTTTTTATTTTTCATGTTTTTTTTAATTAAAAGTAAACAATAGAAATTATAAACACAAATTAACGTTTAAGAATAATCAAAATCGAAATTAACTAAATCTCGTTTTGATAGATTTTAGGTAAAATTTGATAAATGCTGAGTGTATGCCTTTTCAGTAGCACATTGCAGTATTTTTGTTGTATTTTTAATTGTATGTAGTCTTGTGCTGCTGAATAAATTTATTTTACTTTTAAGTTATAGTTTTATCATCCTATCAAAAAAACAATACATCTTCAAAGAATCGGATTCAATGTATCGCATTGTAAACATCGTTGTATATCGAATATCCCTAATAGTTCGAGGTCCGGGTTATAAAATACCAGACATAATGTCGGGAGGTGGCAGATAAAAAATCGACTATGATTGATTTTCAATTATAAAAATAATCGATTATTTTAAATATAAAAATCGCGTAAAAAATCGATTTTTTTTCACATCCCTATCCCAAAGACATGGCAATTCTCTGTATAATTCGAGCAATTCGGTAATAACTTCACGTTCATTTGCTTCTTGTGCCATTGTGCAGAACGTCGTCGTCGCGTGCGTCTACGCTCGCCGCCGCAGCACGACTGCCGAACGCGTGGTTTTAAACAAGCGGCTAGACTGTTTCAAACCAACGGTTTTGGTCTCGGTTTGCAACGCAAAGCGTGCTGCCAAGGTCATATTAAGGTTAAACGAAATTTGGCATAAAACAACTATCCACACGGTTTGAAACCAAAGTTTCAAACCGCCGTTTCATACCGTGTAGCACATGCTTAAACATCATAAACAGTTTTTTTCTTTTTTTGGCTCTGGTACGGTTTTGTGAATTAGCCAGCGTCAAGTATAAGATTTTAATAATTCGCCCAACTCGAAGTGGAAGAAAAATAAAAATGATAATACAATACAACAATTACAAATACATATATTATATATAATCGAAGGTTTCCCGCCACTATAGTGATAGTTGGTGATGATTTTATCAAATTTATTTTAAAACCGACCAATCCAAACAGGAAGATGTATTTTGAATAGTAAACTTCATAACTGGGAACGAATACTAACAAATAATAAACCACAAACAATTCTTACAGATCTACCCAGACGAAGGACACACCTTAGACGGAGTCAGGCGTCACTTATACCGTACAATGTCCACATTTCTGGACGAATGCTTTAGGAAGCAGGTGCCTCCTGAGACCAAGGCTGGTCTTCGCAATGGTGGAAACCTTGACTGAGGAACGTGGGGCGAGGAGGAGCTGTACTCTTGGTAAGATATAGAAAGACCACCACTATTTTAAGAATTACTTAGATTGGCTTATATAATATGAATGTCTAAAATCGCTATACATCATGGTTTATGTACATATATTCTTCATTAGTTATAAAAAAAATTTATTAGTTACTAGCCCAATTGGTGTGTTCTATTCCCAGCGAAGCAATAATGTGGTTGACTAATCGACTATTTATTTTCCTAAAAAAATAAGACTGTCGCGGGCAATAATTATGACAGTTGACTTTTGTTCATTCAAACAAAAGTCAACTGTCTCATTCAACAGCTACAGAAACGTTTGAAGTTACTGTTTCAGTTCCAAGCTATATTGGCTCTTTTATACATTTTCAGGTAACCTGAATAGGACTTCTTGTTATTTGAAAACCTTTAGTACAATTGTATCCATATCCTCGTGTGGTTCAACATTGATTTGGGACTTTCTACTTCTTAAGATTGTTTAGTGCTATTTAAAAATATCTGACTATTAAAATAAATTTGCTTAGGTATAGCCCGATCAATGAAATTAAAAACCTGCTCTGAGGGCGCTAATTCTCTATGATTGCAACCCTTAGGAACTAGTGTACACATATTTTAATATAATTATTTATTGCAGAAATAAAGTTTAATTTACAAGAGTTTATATGTTTTAAATGACACTGACAACCAATAATGACATCTTTAAGATTGTTGCCGTTTGATAGTTCATAATTCCGATTCCACAACATGGTGAGGTTTTTTATTTTATTGGTCTGGCTTAGTCATTTGGGATTTAACGAAGAATCACGAAATCACGTCAAAAATTTATAAATAGGAAAGGGTATTAAGCGCCATTTTGTGTTAGTGATTAAACAATCATGCACAGATTTTGCATCTGTGGGCTTAAACTGTGGTAGTCTCTGGACCTAGAACAAAATCCGTAAACCCTTTCTTCATTTATCTATTCCGACATTTCTCTTTATGAAAAAAAAAGATGTGGATATGGAAGTGTTTTTTATTTCCAAGGAAATGCAGAGGCTCTATATTCTTCGGAATGAATGATGTTGAGTGAAAATAATCCTTTAAATTAAATAATTAGAATAAATTAGAATTGATCTATCGTCAATGATTTGTGATCTTAGTAAATATTTAGTGTTAGTAGTTGTTTTGCTTTGCCTTGTATGGACCAAGATGTAAAAGAAAGTGTTAAGAAGAAAGATTTCCAGCCTCCTTATTATTGAATACCAAAAATATATTTAGCTTAGAGCTAACATAATTTTAGTTTAAAAACCCTCTTTGATAAAACTTCCTAGAATAGCTTCCAAAAAAATTATGATTTCTTTATATTTTAATGGCAATTAACTTTAACTTTTTAACGTTCTTATTTAATTGGGGTGGGGGGGGGGCTGTATAATATCTTTCTGAAATCCCATTATTTTGAAGTATGTTTATTAGCGCCATTAATTAGATTTCACGTTAATATATCAAACCGAGGAAGCAAACAGCCTGGAAAGATAATTCCGTGTAAATGCGTCGCCCAAAAGTAAATTAATACTAAACTGTAACAAATAATTTAAGAATAGATTGATTTTATATTTTTAATTGTTTGAAGTGTATATATTTTTTTTTCCTTTTAAATCCATCTGCAATCAGCCTCATGGCTTTTATCAGATTTTATGGAAAATGATGGCAATTAGGGAACGCATAACGTATATGTATTTAAAGAGACTTTTTCGTAATATGTGTTGCATTCATAAGATGGTTCGATTGAAGAAATGGGCATTGGCCTTGTTTTAATTTAAATGCGAATTTAGATTAAGTATGTAAATACAATGTAAGATAATCGTCATTTCAGGTAGATAGTCTGTCTTTTTACAATTGAAAGTTCTAATAAAATTAGTATTTTAAACTTGCTATAGAAGCGAAATAAATTTAATACCAAATTTATTGTTATCAACCGATTTCTTTCCTTATAAATAGGTTAAATTTTTTTTTAAAGATTCATAGTCGACACTATCGAATTATGACTCGCTTTCTTGTCAAAATCCAATACGTTTATGACATTTGGAAGTCTGTGGTAAGTCTCGACTCTGACGATACCATTAGCAATTCAAATTGTTATCGCTTTGGAAAATGATTTCTAAAATTACCAGTGTTATTTGTTTGTGTATTTAGTTAGCGGGACATAATTTGTCGATACGCAGAATTTGTTGTTTAATAACTACAAATTCTACCTAGGGGGCGTATGAATTAATATTCATGGTTTTAGTCCGAACTATGACGCCCCCTTTCTATAGTAAACCCCCTTATAACATGGTACTCCTATAACGCATTTTCATATATCAGTCCCTCGGATAACACGGATTCTAACATATAACGCGGGGATTGCACATGTTACATTTATGTACTGTAACATTTATAATGATTTCTACGCACTTATTTCGTTCAAATTCCCTTTAACGATAAAAGTTAAACGTGAATCATTTGTACATAACGCGCTATGGAATCATAAAAGCGCGTTATGCGAGAATACTCCTACATCACGTTTCCTATAACGCGGAACCAATCTTCCTTGTTATAAGAGGGATTACAGTATATCCAAAATGTTTTTAGTTTAAAAACAAGACTTAGCGTGAGCTTCAGAAAAGGGACTTACTGATTCTGAATGTTTAACCATTATCTCTAAGTCTGACTTCATTACGTCAAAAATGTATTTTGACATAAGGGAGTCATAGTTACGGTCTTGAATCCCCCCACGAATATACGCGTAAACGTTTTTCCATCAAAAGTTCGTTATGTTAGTGTTTTGGTATACATTTATTTTAAGGGTTGATATTGGCGCATTGACTAGGTACCAATATTTTAAATATAAGTTTCATATTGTAATTTCGTAAATTTATTTAAATTTAGACACTGATCAAATTATTTACATAAAGGATTTTAAATTGTAGATATTAAAATTAGTAACGACCAATAGTGATTTAATATATCTTAAAGTTTTTGACTAATTAGTACATTTAAATAGACCTTAATAGTGCTTTAATAATTCTAGATTAAGCTAAATAGCAATAAATAGTTGATACATTTTTAAATCATTCTTCCATTGGCACGTTTTAACTATATGCAATTATCTTAATAGAAATTAATTAAGTTTTCAACGATAATTTAATAGAGATAATAGTAGATACTTCTTGCAGTAGCTTGACGGTTTAACATAGCATTTAAATACAAAATAAATCTGCCTTAAATATTTGTATGAAATATAAATGCTGCCAGTGATGCGCAGAAACTAAAACTTTAAAAAAATGCACGCCGAAGTATTTTCGTTTAGATTTAATCTTTTGACTAAAAAATTAAAATGTTTTTATTAAAAACAAGCATATTTTACCGTGGCGGAAAGTTTACATGTTTTTCAATTCATTCTGGATGTCCAAAATCTGTGGTAGCTGCTTTAAATGGCTGTTCTGTAGGCGCGGTTGTCCCATTATAAAACAATGTTGGATTTAAAGAAAGTTAAAATTGTATAATTATGTAATTATTATTCTCAATCGCTGGCGCAAAAGAGCGAATATTTTCAGATCGTATGCCTAAATTTAAAAAACAAATTGTGCGACCCTACTCATCTGTCAAACGACGAAGGCAATTTGCTAGAGTGGGTAAGTCGGTATATACAGACATATGAGATATCAAGTATAATCTGTGTACGACTGATAAAACAGCATAAAACAAAAGTCCGGGATGGTTCTCTGTATAAATCACGAAGCTATTGCTCAATAAATTACTGAGAATAATTTCTCTGATTTAAAATTTTGAATAATTAAATTAACTTAATTATAAATATTGCACAAGTGAGACATAACCTAAGTGCCAAACATTGTGTTTCCTAGGTGAAGATGCATGTAGAGATTATATTAGAGATTTACTTACACGTTTTAGAATGGGTGAAATATTGGTTCCTATAAATATAATATCCGAAATCCTGTTGCTTGTATAAGCCTTAAAATAACAGTCTGTTATTTTAAGGCTTTGTAGAAAATTAGTTTCACATTTTTTTAGAACACACGTATTAAAAGGTGAACCTCCATAACCAAGAAACAAAATTGTTAAAATTCTTTAAGGTTGTCTATTATTTTGAAACCACGTTCAAAAAGGTTAACATGAAAATGTAACCATGAAAAGTAATCTTTTTAATGTTGTCTTTGTCGATAAGTTATTGTATAGAGCGATCCTTTTGACCAGAAATTCAGCTTTATCTAATCGACGAGCAAACAGGGCATATATCGGATAAGAGTAATTACCCTTATTAGTTCACTTCTAAAGTTGCTATTTTTAATTTATTACATACTAAGCGCACATTTATTACAATTGATATTTCTTAATGCTCAAAGCCACTCAGTCAGTATTATAAAAAACTTATGTTATAGTAACTTTAGATATGTCATAGGATCGTTTTAATAATTCGTTATTTAATTGGTTATCGTTAACTTGGCCTTGACAATCACTTTTGACAGGTGTCAACCAGTAAAGCTAAATGAATTTGTATGGCATTGACATTAGCTCACGTTTTGTCACGTGACCATTTTCATAAAATATCGTTTGGCTTTTGAAATGATTTTGTCTCAAGCCCCTGTAACGAAACAATATCGAAGCTAACAATATGCTATAATTAAAATCTTCTCGAAGTACCTGGGCGTAAATGTCTATTATATAATTTACAGTAAGATTACAGTAAAACAATCTCCATTTAGATTCCTGAGAATATATCGCGTTTCTGTTTTATAAAATGATCCTACAACATAAATATTCAATCATCTATTTCAATTGTTAAATATTTGTTATGTATTTAGAATTCGGAGTTATTAGACTCCAGATCTTCTCTTGTTATAAATTATGTACCTAAGTGAATCGTTATTGCTTCAAATTTTATTTACTTACTGTTAACACTTCATTCATATTTTCATGAAGTTATTCTATCGTAATGTGAATTTCAATAAACACGAAACCATAAAAGCATTTTTATTTAATATCTATGTCCTGCAGTTTTTCTTCATTATAAAAGCTATCCAAGGATGTGGCCAGCCAGGCGACCGGTTGAAGCGCGGACACGTGCGCGATAAGTTGGGACCTCCTAGGAATGCGGCTTCCCGCCCGCTTCCCCTGCACTTCCCCGATGGCGCCCGTATTGTACCGTTCGCATCGCAAGTTTTTTACTAGAATTTTTAGTCTCGTTCTGGCTTACGTCACGTAACGACGCGCTCTGGAATCCTTTTAGTTTCGTTTGTGTTATGTTTTGTTGTGGTTTTGTTGTTATAGTTCTTGTTAAGTTTTTTGTTATCATATGAAGGGTAAACCTTTACATAGCGGAGAAAGAAACCTCGTGCTAAAAGTGTTAGAGTTTTTTGAAAACGAATAACGGAACAAACAGTTTTGTGTACCTATTGACCAGGTATAAATTACTATATAATAAATGTAAAATGTAAAACATTATATAATAAATGTATAAACTTAAACATTGTATTTTTATTCATTACAAAACTTACCTTCCTTCACTTTCTGTGATACATAATTAAATAGTATTCTATTGTATTCAAATAGTGTAAAAAAATAAAGATAAGATAAAAAGCAGCATCATGCCTGAGTAAAAGTAAATTAGGTTAAAAAAACAAGGACGAAGCCGCGGCGGCTGCTCGAGTGTTCGCTTTTTTTCGGACGGTACAAACACGCCACTGTGATCACCGCGCTCAGGTCCCAACTTATGGAGGGTTGTAAGTACAGAGGAAGACAAAAGTATGAGTTGAATGGAGTGAAAACTTCAACGTGGTCTTGACTAGGCAATAAGAATAAGTTTTAACTAATTATTTGTTAGAAAAATGGCTTTTCGATTCTCTAGATGAGGCCAGCTGCCACTTGTCTTGAAATTACCCAACACAAAAGAATATTTCAATTTTAACCTTTTTTTTATAAAGATAAATCTGTCAAATTGCAGCGTGTCAACAAAAGTACTGATTTCTTTGACAGCGACAATACAATACGAAAAAAACAAGATAGCACTTTTATTAGGTTAATCGGTGATATTAGAATATTTTTTTTACTATGATGAAGCTTCCGGTGCAGCTAAGTTACACGAGGTATATGAAAACCTAACAGACTACAATAAGGAATATATCTATTTTCTTTGGTCCTTGTAACTGTAGGTATATTACACTCTGATGCATTTAGAAAATTCCATCTCGCAGCTCATCCTTTTTAGGCAATTCTTTTAGCATCTCCGCCATTAGCTTATGAAATACACTCCCCAATTCTATAAGATGGCTACCTCTCTAAGGTCTTCTACATAAACATAACCGTTCCATGTATAATCGTGACTTTTGTAAAAAATACAACTTTTTTTGTAATTGTAAATACATTATATCATTATTTGTAACGACTTTAAGATTAGCTTTTACTTTTTTATTTTATTTTCAAAAATAAATTATTATCATTATTCACATCTTTTATATTAATTACTTTTGTTTTTGATTTATCAACTGTTTTCAACACGCCTAGTGCATGTTCGTGATCTTTGTGGAGAACACTTGGGGAGGCCTATGCTGAAAAGCAAGACCATCAAGAAACCGGTGTCTAATAGGAAATAATATGATAATATTTACATTTACTTTAATTAAATTTCGTTAATAACTAAGTAGACATAAGATAAAATGTAAGAAAAAAAAAAAAAAAAAAAAAGGGAAAAAAAAATTTAAAAAAAAAAAAAAACGGGGGGAAAAAATTTGAAAAGGCCCCAGGGAATTTTTTAAAAAAAAAAAAAAAAAAAATTTAAAAAAAAAGCTGGGGGGGGGCCTTACAAGATTGTCAATTTGCATATTGAGTCTGGCGAACTCAGTCCTCAAGGTCGGACCTACGACAACATCCCTATTTCGATTTAAGAACAGCCTACTATACTGTGTGCTTTTAAAATTACACTTAGGACATACAGCTTTTATTTTAGATGTTTGTTTCTTATTCTATAAGTCTACATTGACGATACTCCGCTGGTACTACAACCACTAAATTGGGTGTCTATAGGCTGCGATGACTGCCGTTTTTGATCATCCGTACTCCGTAGGCTCATTTACCTATAAAATAAAAAGCGTTACTTCGTTCGTTGCCTTTTTTTTTATTTGATCGTATATGTATCTATTATTAATGCCACAAAGATTAAGTAATAATAATAAATATTTAAATCATCTATTTCAGACAAAATTGTATAACAACTCAATGATAATAATTCTAGGCCTAATAATTTAGACGCATCAAAGTAAAACTAATTTAATCTCTTATTTCGATGTACATATATAGGTTTTGTTCCATTTCTGTCCCAGGCTTGGCTTTGACGTTCAGACAACCTTGAACTATTAGCACTCGAGACATGTACTAAAAATATTTATTCTAAGCCGAATCGTTAAAACGGTATTATATTTTGGGAAGTCTTAATTATATTTAGAATACTTAGTTTATGTAATTCTGTTTCTGAGTAGTGTAATGTGTATTTTAGCCGTTTTAACTTTTAAAACAATAATTTCAGAGCTGCCTTGCGATTCTGTAATCGCAAGGCAGGCAATAAGGAGAGAGCTTGTAGTTTATTGTTTATCAGAATGCCACATCGTAAAATGACTGCAATCAGTCTGATTTGAGCGCATCCGCCGCTGTGAAAACCGCTGTGTGAGTTCGAAAAGTGAGTTACAGAATCGCAAGGCTGGTGTTTAACTTTGCGTGAAGGAAAGTATGTGTAGATTTAGAAGATTACTCATGCGTATCCAATGACTTTGACGAAATTCAGCGAAGGACTTGTCGAATTGTCTATCTGAAATAACGAACTGATCGGCTTGAACTTTCTCTACGCAGAAACATTCGATTTCTATGCATATTTTACAAAGTGAGTGTTTTAAAAAGTTATTTGGGTGGATCGCTCTTGCCTCGTTTTATCATCGAGCCGCTTTATCTCCAAGCTGGAAGTCTTTCACAGTCTGCTTCAATAGTCATTTTCTTCCGTGAACTAGCGAACTGTGGGAATGACCACCAATTGTTTTAAACATAGACACATACTCCTCCCTCAAAGACCGGCAAACGCACCCACTAAATGGATGTCCAGGGCCTGCGATTACTGCCCATTATGGTCATTATGGGCTCGTTTACCCTCTATAAAAAAATTGCAGGAAACTATAGCGACCTAACATATACACTGAATAGCGCTAACAAAAGCACTCCTGGATATATACATCTTCTCGATCTTAGTCACTGGGACCAATCACCCAGTCAGAGGTGACTGGTCGACGACCCTCTCATTAGGTTTGAGGAGCAGTACAACGTGTACTGCGTCTGTTCAAAACTGTACTATGGGGCAATTTGTCTTGGAATTTTCTTTTACACTTCACTAGAACTGACAATACCTTTCAAGTAACGTTGCGTTACGATCTACGACCTCTCCGACAATACAGCTTGAGACTGTATGGTTGAATCAATCGATTATTTAAAGAGCTACATTTAAATTCTAAAATAAAATATTGAATAATGCAAAATGTTAATTTATCAATAGCAATAGACAATCCTAGTTCAATATTAAGTTATACGATAGCCTGTTTCAGAGTAGACTAAGAACTAATTACGACCGTAGTACACGGCCATACAGGTGTAATAGTCCCATCCTTTTTTAAACTAAAATGGGAAATCCATTGCGCATACCGCGGCGCTAATGCTTAGTGCAGGTGGGTTTATCTGGGACTCACGATTGTGCGTACTAAAACTCCCAAGGAGCCACTAAAAATCGCCTTAGGCGGGATGTGGTAACAGCAGAGCTTTAACCGCTTCCCGACAAGCAATGCGGCGGTTGTGTCCACCTCTCCAAGACCCACCTTTCCCTACCCCAACTTTGAAATACTAGCGGATAGTAAAATAACTAGATTGGTATAAATCATTACAAACCAAATCTCACTAGCTATTTGATATTACAGAGAACAGACGCTGAACGGAGCTGTATATTGTTTTGACATATAATGAGAAATTCTTGCAGGAAATACTGATGAATGAAATAAAACATATAAAATACTATGTCATTTAATAATGTAAAGACAATTGATAATTTCATAATTCAAATATTCGACAATTATAAAAAGTAGTACTCGTATAAAAATAATCTATGTGAGGACATCTTCCGCCATCTTCAGGTTTACCTGAAAAAGAGATTAAATTTTAATACATTACAATAATGTACAGTGCTATATACATTTCTTGGCCGGCGGCTGAAATTGGTACTATCGTCGCCATTTTGAAATGTCAGACTGAGATTGTCAGTTAGCTGTAATTTCTTGATGCATACAATAAACAATTTTACTATCTACCAACATCAATAAAAATCCAACTAAAATGTATTTGTATTCCTTGCATTATTAATTACAATGGCAAAGTTATATCATAAAAGATATTATATTAATAATACCGGTAACAAACACATCAGTTGTTCCTAAGTTTGTGTCACATTTATTTAAGCCTAGAACTATATTTTCTTGATACTAGTATACATTTTTTTATTGAGACATTTCAATAAATAATTTAGTCTGCATGACATCAAATTATTCCCCTTATAATGGTTAATTTTAATTTACTGGCAGTACTCCATGACATCCATGACAGCGACGCTCTTTTTTTTTATTAATGGCTCTGGCACGATTTGTGCATTAGCCAGCGTCAAGTATAGAATTTTTTTATATTACTCGTGCTTTGTCTTTAGAAATTCGACCGTGTCCTCCATGTACGGTTTAAGCACTCGCCCGGTACCGCACAACCCTCCCAAAGGCCGAGAACAAATTTAAATTAAATTAAAACTTGCCCTCGAACCGGGAATCGAACCCGGTACCCCTCACCTAGCTGCCACTTAATAAGACCGCTAGGCTATGAGGCCCCCCAGCGACGCTCTTACCGGCCAAGCCTAAATATTATGTGGCACTGTATACATAATGATAGCTATAAGTATAGCTTAGCTTTGACAGCTCTTGAAACTTGACTATTTCATAACCCTTTATTGATTTATTAGTCATATTTATATTATTTTTTAACCGAAAGATACTTATGAAGGACGTTATTAATTCTATCAGATTTTTTTTTCCAATAAAATTCATATTATTGAATTTTTGTTATATAGAAAAGGCAGCAAGAGGCTCATATTATGTTATACCGTAGCCCATTGATACTCACATTGCCAGAAGGCTCGCCAATGCGTTGCCAGCCTTTTAAAATCGGTACCAACTGTTCTTGAAGCCCTAAGCACAATTGGTTCGGAGATAATGGTGGCGAGCGGCAAAAAACTGCCTTAAATAACGTTCAGTTGTGAAACGACGATCTTTCAAGTGAATGAGCCTAGGTATTATTAAGACAAATTATAAGTGAAACAAACCAGTATCATCTCCAACACAAAAATTTGACGGTTATAACTCTTAATAAAAGTACAAATAACTCACGTGGAAACATTAGAAGAACTCTTGGTCATGAGTTTGGCGACCATCTCTTGCACTCGCTTCATCTCTTCCAACTGATTCGTCACTTGGTACAGTCTGTTCTCTCTCTCTACCACTGTCTTCTCTAGTTGCTTTATCATCTGGTGATAAATTTACACGCTTATACACCCATTGCACATTTACACAAATATCTAAACTAGCAAAAATTGTCCTTGTTAGTAAAAATATTGGCCGTATGGTGTAATCCGTTTTGGCTATATGTTATATTAAATAAAAAATATCTTTAAAAAAAAAACATATAGGTAACACATTCTACACTTATGACTTGTCAGTAAAGAAATACATATTAATGCTTCTAATTTTACATTTAGTGCCAGTTCTCAAATCAAGGGCGTAGAACGGAAAAGAAGAACTGGCAATAAACTCTCCGCCACTCTTTTTAATCGCCAAGTTTTTTGTTTTACACAACGTTTGTAAGGAGCTGAAACCTTTACACCATGTTAAGTAATAAATAAAAATAAATAAAAAACAAAGACTTGTCCTCTATCAGCAGGAGACATGGTGAAATATGAGCACGCACATTCTCGTGGGAACAACAGGCAAATAACGTATGGTCTTAATATAAATTATTTAATCCAGTCAGTCGTGACAATGTTATCTCAATCATCGTAGTTAAGGCAATCACAGCATTATATACTAATTTTCATTATATATTAATCACCTTCCTAGAAGTTATATGCCATGTAATGCTGTCAAACGGAAAGTGATTAAATATTTAAAGAAAAAGTGCCTTTATAGGGCAGTATTTAGAACATAAGTTCCATAACTTAACTTATTATATGACATGAAAATTAATATGACATTTGCATGCCTATTATATGGCTGATTGTGCGTTTTTTTATAATTAATCAATGTGAATGCACCACTTTGCGAATAAACGATGTATTATTATTTCCTTTATTTGTGTATTCACTATTTGTTGCGAAGATCAGCTGGCCCTATTTGCCTACGTAAAGCTAGAAACAGAGAAGAGTGGAAGCCCTGAGAGGAGGCCTATGTCCAAGGACAAGCTGTATAACACTAATCAACCGGCTTGCCGATTAATTTATAGTGTTTATTTTTTATTATTTTTAGTGTTAATTTTTTGTATTTCACATTTTTATGTACTAGTTTAAGTAATCACAGCAATAAAGGCTTTTATTTATTTATTGCACATAATTTACAACATAAAAGAACACCATTAAAAAATAGTTACCGCTAAGCGATATCTTCCAGGCAACTCTTATATAAAACATATTGTTATGAAGTGCAAGAGTGCGAGACAGTGATGAATTATAGAAACAAAAAAGATGGTAACCAACAAATTGCTATATAGTCCACGATTTAAAAGGCCGTTTGTAAACAATTGTATGAAATACTTACGTTGTCCCGCATCTCGATCTCCCTTCTTAAAGAGTTCTCTCCGTTCGCCGCCTCTTCGAGTTTCTTGTCCCGTTGCTTCACTCGCTCTTCAAACTTTATGAGTACACCAGCTAATTCACTGTTTTTGCTGGTCTGAAAATAATTTAAGACAATAACTTTTGTGATCTACAGCATTCTCTGTAACTTCCAATATTTTTTGTATTTTTTTAATTAAGCTATTGATGTGCCTCCGGAAAACATACAGCATTGTATAATGAAGAAGCAATGTATACTTAGCCATGAAGTGCGATACATACCGAGTGAAATAGTTCCTCTTAGATAGAATAGATGGCGCTGTAATCGCCTCAACTTCATACTTATCTTAACCAGCTAGGACGTTGTCATTTCCACAGTCATAGCGTTGTGTACTTTCGCCGCGTGCGGTCGAAACCGAAACGACTTAAAACCTTATAGACTTTCTTAGTGTTAATTATTAGCAAAACGTTATTATTTATACATTACAAGTGCGTAATAGACTCACGATGCCGATAAGGCCGCCGCCGGGGCCGATCAGGCAGGTAGTCTAAAAAAGTGTCGAGCAAGGTCACGAACAAGACAAAGAGGACTTCACGTGCACCAGCAGCGCGTCTGATAGCGACTCGGAGCGCGAGGGACCGCCACGAAAGAAAAGGAAACGAGTAGCACAGGTAACGGTCGATCCCATGATCGACGCGTTATATAATCAGGTGAGTTTCCTCACAAATTTTATAATGCATCAACAATATGTACCAAATGTCAACGCCAGTGCGTCCAATGACGTGGGTACCCACCGCCCGACCAACTACTATAGCGATTTTTTATTAATCCGTCGACTGGGAACAAGATTACAAAATAAATATATAAAAATTATAATAATATATTGAGCTTATAAAACTCCAACATTTTAATACTCCCACGTGGTAACATATTTGATCCAAAAAAGTCCTGGCAGACATGCTGACGTCTCCAGGCTTTTGTAACCTGAAAATTCAAGACGAAATACGTTGTCTTATGTCAAAGGGAATTACTACAATCTGGATTACAAAAAATCATAAACTGGACTCGTAATAACCCAACGGAATTAAAACCCGCTAATTTTTTCACAAAAATATCCTATATTTTTGGTAATGAATCCAAACCATACCTTCTCACAAATTACATGAACAAACCCTGCAAATTGTATGCGGAAAACGAGCGGAATGTATAGAAACTACGCGTAAAAAGATTAATAAGTGAGATTTCGGACAAAAAGTATTCAAACTGCGCTTAGTAATATACCTCCTATAGCGAGGAATTTTTATTTGACAAAAATAAGCTCGCGTCCTTCATACAATCCCTTGGTGGGCCGCAATTCTGGTTATCTCCGCCGCAACCTTCAAGAGTAAGAGAGCTTTTTAAACCTAGATACAAAGAATCGTCAGCATCTACATCCAAATAAAGACACCAGGCACAAAATGGAAAAAATAATTTTCGTAATACCTACATAAAACAAGAAACGATGCGAACGTTTAACAGGAAAATCAAACTACCCGTTATCTAACAATGACGGAAAAAAAAAATTACTATCCAACACAATTCAAGGATTCCGCATAACTCTGTACAAGAAACCGCCTTTGTCAATGCCAACAAATCGAATAGTAAGTGAATACGCAACCGAACCGTCACCTGCGACATCGCAGATAATCAAAGAACTCCTGAATCAAGCAAGGTAACCTACAAACAGTTCTCAACAAAACCCTCAGTTTTATATCCAAAATGGTTCTTCGCAGGAAAAGCGACGGCACGATGCGTCCTATTGTAGATTTGCGGGAACTAAACTGATTCGTGAAGACAAAACATTTTCGGTTGATCTCCACGGTAAGTCCCAGACTTTCTTCAACCAGGGACTGGATGATAAATAGATTTATCACAAGCCTATTTCCATCTACCGGCAACGAAATTACACCGACCTTTCTTAAGGCTCAGCTAAAAAGGGCAGTTATACGAAAATATGACTTGCCTTCCTTTTGGGCTAGCGTCAGCACCACACCTTTTCTCTTCAGTATCATGTTGGGTCGGGAGACCTTACGTGCGAAGGGAGGGTCGAGTGCTAGGTCTTCCTAGACGACTACCTTCTGGTCAGCTCAAGACGACTCCAAGTTAAATTCTCAGGCCGCGGAGGCCGTGAGACACTTGGAACACCTTTTAAGTTAAATTCTTAGGCCGCGGAGGCCGGGAGACATTCTTTTGGAACACCTTCCAAGTTAGATTCTCAGGCCGCGGAGGCCGGGAGACACTTGGAACACCTTCCAAGTTAGATTCTCAGGCCGCGGAGGCCGTGAGACACTTGGAACACCTTTTAAGTTAAATTCTTAGGCCGCGGAGGCCGGGAGACACTTGGAACACCTTCCAAGTTAGATTCTCAGGCCGCGGAGGCCGTGAGACACTTGGAACACCTTTTAAGTTAAATTCTTAGGCCGCGGAGGCCGGGAGACACTTGGAACACCTTCCAAGTTAGATTCTCAGGCCGCGGAGGCCGGGAGACACTTGGAACACCTTCCAAGTTAGATTCTCAGGCCGCGGAGGCCGGGAGACACTTGGAACACCTTCCAAGTTAGATTCTCAGGCCGCGGAGGCCGGGAGACACTTGGAACACCTTCCAAGTTACATTCTCAGGCCCCGGAGGCCGTGAGACACTTCGAACACCTAGATTGGAAAATCAATTATCAAAAATCCGTATTGGTACCAACCCAAAATTTAGAATACCTTGGAATTCGCTGGAATACTTCGGTCGATGTGATGTCACTACCCAAGGTAAAAATACAGCGCATTAACCATAGTTATGCGTTGTATTCGCGAGTTACAATGTCTGCTAGGGCATGTAAACTTCGCAAACTTTTTCGTGCCCCGCGGGAGGCTTCATTGTCGCCAGGTACAGATCTTTCTGCGACAATTCAACAAGATCCGACCTAGTCGATGTCAACTGCTGCCTCAGATTGTAGGGCAGGAACAGATGTGGTGGCTCGGAGCTACTCATCAGACGACGCCTATACACAAAGAACCTGCAACCCACTTCCTAGCGACGGACGCCTCGGATTGGGGTTGGGGGGGTCACATCTAGACGGAAATCTTGTCAGGAAAATGGTCATACCAATAGAAAACGTGGCACTGCAACAAAAAGGAACTACATGCAGTGATAGCCGCAATAAAAATAAATGTAAAAATATTACAAAACACACACGTGTTAATACAATCGGGCAAATGAAACTCTGATTGCATACAATTAAAAAAGAAGGTGAAACGAAACCGATAGGGTTACTTACACTAACCTTCAAACTATTGCACCTGACGGACAAATTCAACATAACTCTGTCGGTACATTACCTACCAGGGTGATCATAGCAGGCAGATTATAAAGGGGAAAAAAGGCTGCGTAGTGGCAACCTTCTTCCCCCCCTCCAAGTCTGTTACCCTGAGTTTAGCACACCTGAACCGGGCGACGGGAACCTATCTGATAGTTGCTTCAGATTGGCCGCGAGGTTTCTTTTTGCAGGACCTGAAATCCAGGTCTCTAGATCACCCCCACGAAATTCAACACCTATCGGAGACACTCCTAGATACGACAACTGCACTGCCTCCTCCACAAATACAAGCATTGACCCTAAAAGTTTGGGAAATTGGGGGTGGGGTGCCCAAATAAGACTGGTCCACACAGGAAAAAGATCTACTTTTGAAGAGTTGGCGTCACTCCAACTTGTCCACTTATTTACCCGCAATCAAAAGAGGGCTGTCATGGTGTGACAACTCTCAAGTGAACCCAAAATCCCCTCAACCAGCCGATATTGCAAAAATTTTAATATCACTTTTTCTAAAAGAGAATTTATCCTATTCAACCATTCTTGTTCGCAAATCGGCAGTTTTAACTTTTTGCGGTCCCCATGTAGAACAAAAAACATTTTCAAATTGTATTATTAAATACACCCTCAGGGTATTAAAAGTAGCTAAACCAAAAGCCGTGAAATCATCCGTCACGTGGGACCCGCGAATAGTACTAGACTGGCTTTCTTCCAACCCTCCTAGGGGCACTTTATTCGATACGGCTCGCAGAACAGACACAGTATTGCATTTAGCATTGGGCCGCAGGGTTCACTTTATTAGAAATTTCTGACGAGCAATTTGTGGATGATGGTGGTAACATTTATTTAACACCGGTATTCGAATCTAAGACAGACACTCAAGACGCCAGTCAACATGGAAACTTTCTAAACACCACGATAGAAACATATGCCCTATTACTTTAGTGAGACTTAGTAGCCCTGACGATCATTGGTTAGTGGTAATACCCTGACTGCGAATCCATAGGTCCCAGGTTCGATCCCCGGCTGGGACGAACATCGATGTGATGAGCATTTGGTGTTGTGTAGGTGGGTGTTGAAATATGTAGTTAACCGTCCGTCTATCTATAAGTTCCGTTGCCTAGTACCCATAACACAAGCTTCACCAGCTTAGCATGGGACTAGGTCAATTGTTGTGAACTGTCTTTAAAAAAAAAAAAAATAGCTTTGAGTAACAGGTACAAGAAGATCTTAAGTAAAAAGTTTAAGCAATATTTTTATATCCATCAACAGCAAAATAATTAGGTCGAAAATCAACCAATAGATAAAAATTTTTATTACACGGGGTAATTGGAAATCTTCAAAACGAGTACATACATTCTTTAATCATTACTGCCGCGAGATAGACTCTCGTAGAGAAAACTCATCACTCTTTCTTTAATACATTTGCACCATCTTAATTATAGAAATACCTTGTTGTGATGATAGGAAGTTTATATTATTATGTTAATTGTACATCTCAATCAATATAGTTATATTTATACCGTAACTAAGAATAATAATTATTGCTAAATTCTTATGCTTTGATTAAGAATTTTGGCAAGTAAATAAAATAGTTATATAAACAATAACGGCTTTAGCTAAAGCCCTGACTTTAATTCTTCATAATCATCATAGCGTTGTGTTTTATACTGTACTTTATACATCCACCAGAGAAACAAACACGTCTTATTATACAATGCTGTATGTTTTCCGGAGGCACATCAATATGACGGTTTTACATAAAAATAAAACCGATATTATGTGCCAAGAAGGAAAACATACAGCATTGTAGGAAGCTCTTCCTGGTGAAGACTCTATGACTGTGGAAATGACAACGTCCTAGTGTTAAGATAAGTAAATTGAGGCAACAGGCCATCTCATCAGAGGAACTATTTCACTCGGTATGTATCGCACTTCACGGCTAAGTAATTGCTTCTTCATTATACAAAGCTGTATGTTTTCCTTCTCGGCACATAATATCGGTTTTATTTTTATGTAAAACCGTCATATTATACATATTAGGTCTACCATTATTTCTTAAAAACAAAATATTCACTGACGTTTCAAAACGTTTCACTAAAAATCTTAAACAACATCTTGTCAACCTGTCGTATGCTAATACAGAAAATATTCTTAATGTGCATAAATAGTTTAATTATAAATTTGTTATGTAGAAAACATAAATTTAAATACAATTTACATGTCAAAAGGAAGAGACTGGCTGCCACAGGGAATCCTAGTGTAGGGACTAGTACACTTTCTATTTTAATAAACATCGTTATTTATTATGTGTAATAAAGTTTTTTCTTTCTTTTCTTTCCTTCTTTCCTAGAAAGTCAAAGACCTGTAATAGCTTCGCTCTTTTTTACGTGAATACGCGAATCGAGAATAGAAATTGCAAGTTCGATTCATCAGCTATTTATTATATGGAGTAATCATTATCGTAAAATAAACAACATGTCTTTTATTTCATATTTTTTTTATAATTCATTCATTCATTCATTTCTTCATCATCATTCATTCAATCATTTCTTCATCATCATTCATTCAATCATTTCTTCATCATAATTCATTTCTTCATCATCATTCATTCATTCATTTCTTCGTCATCATTAATTCAATCATTTCTTCAACGTCATTTATTCAATTATTAGATGAAATCGCCTTTCTTTTGTATTATTCATTCACTTCTCCATAATCATTCATTCACATCTTTATCATCATTAATCCATTACTTCATCATCATACTTGTCCTTACTATGATAAATGTATTTGTGTGCAACATAATAATCTACTATACCTTTTCTTACAGCAAAGGTATTTTATAAAAAACATTTGATTATTACCATACCTGTTGTTCAAGTTTCTTTTGAAGTGCTTTATACTCTATCTCCGCTTGCTTGAACCTCTCCTCGGACTCGCGCTCACGGGCTTTCATTTCGTTTTCGATATTCTGAAAATATTGACCACGTTTATAAACTCCAATAAGTTTAAAAAAAATTATGAGTATGGGGTCTATACCTACTACATATATATTTTATATATTCAAAGTCAAAAATAATTTATACATATAGGTAAAGAGAGCAATTAAACTTTTTTAGAATTTATGAGTAAGTCGTTTACCATACAAAGTATTAGTCCCACTAATTTAAATATAACTTATTATACACATTTGAAAAAACAGTTCTATGATTGTTCAGATATTTAAAAACTTAAAATTAAATTTAAAAAAAATAACAGTAAAAATGAAAGTAAATTAAAAAGCATAAACTTTGTCAGCTGAGGGGGAAAAAATATGTGATCCCGATTTTGATTGAAAAAAAAATAACCCATCCTAAGACGGTTTAAGAAATTTGTTAGTTAAAAATAAAATATAAATAATACTTACAGTTAATTGTTGTCTGAATTCCTTTTGCGCGTTCTCCCTCTGTTTATCCTTATCAAGCCGTTCTGCGGCTAACTTCGCTCGGAAACCACGCAGCGTTGTTTCCGCATCCTCTAATTGTTTATGTAATTCCTCTATTGTCTTTTTATGTCTGGAATCGTTAAATAATGCTAAGATTATAAATATAAAACCTTTCTTGAGCGCAAGCTTGGCCGGTGAAGGAAGCTCACCTGAGCCGGCCTAGAGGTCGGAGACCAGTAGGTCGGCCTAGGTACTTCTGGATCGACAGAGTGGACAACCTGCTGCAGCGGAAAGCCAGCAATTGGCTGGAGGTAGCACAGGATAGGAAGCGCAGGAAGATTCTCAGTTCAGAGGCCAAGTCACGTTTTGGGAAGCAGAGTCAGTTGAGTAAGTATAAAATATTTTAATCTACTGGTTTAGAGTGCGTCTTCGTAGAATCAACAAGTCTATTCTCAACCACAGATCACCACAAGACACAACTATTACAAACAATTCAATTCTGCCATTCAAAAAAAGATAGAGGCATTTGAGATGTGGTGTTGGAGATTATTACGGATACCATGGACTGCAAAGAGCCCAACTAGTCCGTTTAAGAACCTAAAGATCACCACATAACTGTCAACTGTCATTTACAAATGTATGTTTAGATACTAGTCATATTGTCAGGAGAGAATCGGATAGGTTTGACAATCTAGTAATGTTCGGAGTGACGGCTTCTCCTGAAGTCGAGGTCAATCGCCTACCCGTTGGTTTGACAGACAATTATTGGTCTTAATAACCCTAGAGAGTAGAGCAGTGTTGGCCTAGTGGCTTCAGCGTGCGACTTTGATCCCCGGCTGTGCACCAATGGACTTTCTTTCTATATGCACATTTAACATTCGCTCGAACGGTGAAGGAAAACATCGTAAGGGAACCGGCTTGCCTTAGACCCAAAAGTCGACGGCGTTCGTCAGGCACAGAAGGCTGATCGCTGAGGTACAAATGATCATGAAACAGATATAGAAATCTGAGGCCCAGACCTAAAAAGGTTGTAGCGCCATTCATTTATTTATTAATAACCCTATAGAGGGAGGAAGATAGAGCAGTGGAGGCAGCAAGTCAATGTATTGGTTAGACCGTTAGGGTATATAGACAGGAACGACCTTCAGTAAGACTACAAATTGAGCGATTCTCAAGGCTTAGGACGTGCGTTTGAGCACAGAACAGGGGTTTGAACACAAAAAGAGAAAGACTATTATCACATGAATATTCCACAAAAATGATAACAAATAAAATGATTAACTTTTAGAAGTTTGTATGCAAATTGCGTTATCTGGTTAAATTTTACCTCTCAGTCTGCATCTGTGTGGTATAAAGAACGTCTTGTTGCGTGCTGTTTGTTGCTTGAAGTAATGCGAGCGCGTGCTGCAACGACGCCATATGATCTGTGGCACCCTGCAATAGTATTACCATCTTATGAAAACCTAAATTAATTAAAGAATATTTTGTTTGTTTAATTATACATTTTAAAAGCATAGATAATCAATAATTATATATTATATCATATCGATGTTTGACAACATTTAAATGCAATAATAAAACATTTTTGCATTTTAATACTTCATACTTCGATAGGCGCGTTAGGGAAAAAATATGAAAGTAAATTTTAATGAAATGAGCGCGCACACCGTCACAAAAAACCGACACCCTGAAGTTAGCATAGTCAACATTTTAATATAAAATGTGCATTTCTTTAATTATGTAGAAATATTTTTTTGTGATATTTAAATAAGCTTTATTTACCTTGATAATGCGTTATAATAAAAAAATGTAATGTATTAAATACCTTTTTTTCTATTTTTAGTGTCGTTTTGTCTACAAACGTAGAATAAGGCGAAGGATCAAATTTTATTTTTAAATTTGCGTGTGCATGAGTACACACATGTTTTTTTAAATGATAATATTAGTTTGTAAGTAGGATTTTGTTCTTCCAAATATTTGAGGAAATTTATCGTTTAATTTGTCTTGTAGAAGATCTTTTGTACTTTTCGAAACCTTTTAGTTACAAGCGATACGCAAAAACATACTGTCATAACAAAATCTTAGAAATCAATAACGGACCTTTGAATTAAATAGGCTGCTCAACATCTACCCACCCACCGTCCACAATTTCAAAATAAACTGTTTTGGGCTGGCTTCTGAATACACCTTGAGCAGAGTTGGAAATGATACACATCACACTCTCGATCGCGTTTTTTTTTCAAAAAAAAATAAAGATAGTGAAAAATTTTCAAAATTATATTAAAAAATAAATTATTTTAATTAATTTTTTTATATAGTTATAGAATTAAGTATTGATTTTGTTATGGAACATCTGGAGCTGTGTCAGAGAAACAGTATTTTTTACTTAAAAGAGTTCTCAAATCTTACACATTATAATGCTTAAATATTAAACACATTTATTTTTATTAATAAGGTAAATTTTCCCAAAATTACGGACAAAATATATTAATTACATTATTCAAAAACAAAAATATATAATCGTATACCTGTAGAGCCACGGAATGCGAATGCAGCCTTTGCTCCAAGCACGTGATCTTGTACCCGTACAACTCCATTACACTCGACGTAGCAATATTTGTGATCTGAAATATTTAACTTTGTTAAATCATAATTTTGTATTAATTAGCCGTGAAGTCCAAATGGCATGGGCGTGGGACTCTCAATCAACTGTTACCTCACTAAAAATGAGAAGTCAAATCGGCGAAATGTGACGAAAACCCGGTACGCTAAATATAACGCTGTAATTAAAACTTACGTATAATGTAATTAATTACAGCCACAGCACACACGTATTACACGCTTGAAACGAACCGAATGGGAAAAGGAATTTTTTTTTTATATACATATCTCATTATATTTTTTATTTAATATATTTTTTCTTTGATTATTGTTATTTTGTGTGTTTATGTGTGTGTGTTTTTGTTTGTAATAAATGATATGTCTTTGTCTTATCAATGATAGGTACGGTAGCAAAAACATATCTGTTACTTGTGAACTAGCTTCAAAATTAATAAGACATCGCTAAATGTATAAGTCCTAAAAAACATGTATGGTAAGAAGATACAAGAAAATATGACGTTACAAATTTTACACACACTCATTATTGGAACATATTTTAAGTATTATTATTATTGTAATGTAAATCGACGGTGAACAAAAAAAAGCTGTTATTAATTTACGTTCTTCCGTCACATGTTTGTTTAAATCTCTATAGAACGGCTGAACTGATTTGGCTGAAAATTGGTAGGGAGATAGTTTAAAACCAGGCCATAGACACACAAACACGCAACTGACAGCTCAACGTAATGTTATCTATGGTTAAGTATGATTAAAAATTTGACAATTAGAAGTTTTGAAGATCAGTTCATGTGTTTATTTCGAGTTTCTAATAGCTTACCATGTCGATATTATCATTAACAATGGTTAATGATAATTAACCACGACCAAGACGATCGAATCTTTGTGTAATTGAAATTTGTGTTTAAATCGTCTTTCGGGTCCGGTAGTTTTCAATAAAGTTAAATAAATTAAAAATAATTCATCTTCAGCGCTGTGTGTGTGTGTGCTGTGTGTGGGTGTGCTGTGTGACACACTAATATTCAAAGTACTCACTCTCCCCGAATCCAATTCCTTATTAAGTCTAGTGACGAGGTCATCCACAGCAGTCTGTTGCGAAGGACCAAAAGTCACCATCTCACTTTCCATGTCCACTCGAGGCGATAAACTCTCCACGCTTAAGTCTGATACACTATTCACATTTTCACCAAATACCTGCAATATTTAAAGATTTTATTTAACCCTTTCCATAAAGTGGTATAAATAAATAAAAAAATTTTTTGTCGAAATCCACAAACGTTCTTAAAGTGGTAGTTTATTTTAATAAAAATTTGTGTCAAAATGGAGTTATGGTTTGCTTGAATAAAAATAATATAAACATTCTGTTCGTAATTCAAACGGCTGGACCGATTTTGATAAAAAATTTTGTGTGTTCAAGTTGACTCGAAAATAGTTCAGATTTACAACTAGATAATCTTATTTAAATTTTTTTAGTTAAATTTTTGTATTTGAGACGTGTGGTGTACAGAACGTCTGTCGGGTCCGCTAGTGTTATTTTGTATCCTAAGAACCTTTTTTGCAAACACACCTTTTTAATAAATATCACTTTATTTGACGCAAAAACAATTACATTTCGTAATGAATTGTTGAAATACACTATTAATTTTGTTTAACCTTGTACATAATATAATTCTTTGAGCACTAAAGTTTCAACTAGACTTAGTCTTGTATCTGAAACGCTAGTTCCTTCCAGTGTCATTATCAAAAGCGTTTGACAAATCATCACTCTAAATGTAAGTTTTACTTTTCAAATCACAATAAATTAACAATACCTGATTCATTTGGTCTGAGGGGAAGTAGTGATGTTTGATCAACTGCAAGATCTGTCTCCTGCGAGACGCGTTATTGCCAGATAGACCGGAACACAACAATTTTCGAACCTGGAAATTTAATTCATATATTATTTTTATACATAACAGCATATCACGGAATAATTAAAAAATTTTTTTTATGTGTAGAATCTACGGTGCACCTTAAAAATACCGTATGTATAGAGGGAGCTTTTAAATACGAGTAGCAAAACAACAACAAAACCCTTATGCTAATACTATACATGGTGAGAACAGAAATAATTGTATTATTATTACCTACGATTATTATAAATATGTATATTTAAAGGGTATACTACAAAGACCGCTTAGCTTTTATTGCTGTCTAAAAGGCTTAACACTATTATACGGTCCTTAAGGCCCGCACCGAAAACAACATTACACCTCGAATTCAATTAGCACCTTTAAAAGCAAAAATAAGACTTAAAAAAAACGTCACTTTAGAAAAAATAAAAATAAATCTCTTGTAAAAAAAAAATTAGTCTCAGATTTCTGTATCTGTTTCATGGTTGTTAATCTAAAGGGCAAGTAGGTAAGTAAGTAGGTGATCGGCCTTCTGTGCCTGACGAACGCCGTCGACTTTTGGGGTCTAACGTTTCCTCACGATGTTTTCCTTCACCGTTCGAGCGAATGTTAAATGCCCACATAGAAAGTAAGTCCATTGGTGCACAGCCGGGGCTCGAACCTACGACCTAAGGGATAGTCGCACGCTGAAGCTACTAGGCTAACACTGCTCAAAAAAAGACAACGTTAAGAATAATTATTTTAAAATTTTGATGTTTTTATTAATTTCAGTGACATTGTCGCATTGGTGTACAAATATACAGGGTTATAGCGCCTATTAATACCTGGTGATGGGCCAGCATCCTATTGAGTGCAGCCTCCCAATTTCGATCCAAAGGCGCTAAACTCAACCCAGTACGACACGACACTATCACGGCTTGTTGGGACACTTCACTCCCCACTGGACCATTCTGAAAAAAAAGTTAATTGAATTTAATGTAAGATTGACAAACGTGCGTGACTACTATACATTTAATTTAAAAAATTCTTAAAGAAACATTAGACACAGCAGACGTTTTAAGCATGCGACTATTAAACCTGGAGTCGTATCCTGGCTGTACTCAATACTTTTTCCTTCTATGTATCCTATTATTCTTCTTAATAAAGGTAAATATCGTAAAACTGGCATATTTTAAACCCAAAAATCGACCTCATTTGCTAGACTTACTGCAAATATCGATAAAAGAATATAGCATAGCGGGATCCCTTGGCGTTGGGTATATCCCTGCATTTTCAACCGCATCTCAGACAGTGTTATTTTATTGCAGATTTAATCTGCAGCTGAGTTTCATTAAAACACAACAACGACAAGATAGAAATCTTTATAAATTTTTTATTCTAGTTTGGAGAAAACCCTTAGTTCTAAGTTTGATTGAAAGTTTAAATATAACGCATTCACTAGTTACAATAGAGTTTATTTAATATCAAATATTATTTCTACAAAAAGGGATGGTCATTTTTAAAATGTTGACTATAGCTAACTTCAGGATGTCGGTTTTTTGTGACGGTGTGCGGGTGTCGGTTTTTTGTGACGGCGTGCGCGCGCATCGTAAAAATTTACTCTCATCATTTTTCCCTAACGCGCCAAAATAAGTATAACTTCAAAAAGTTTCTAGGGACACTGGATTATTACTATATAGAGACCCAACCAAATAATAATACCATGGACAATACAGCACAAAACAAAACAATGACCCGCACAGGGCTTGGTCATGGCCGGATTTGTTTTTTTTTTATTCAGCAAGTTGGTAATCTGCCTTCTGTCTAAGGTATGCTGGTTTCTTTAAGAGGTTTTCCTTCGCCGTACAAGTGATTGTTAAATGCGAAAGAAAGACCAAAGATCCTTGGTACCCAGGCGGAGACCGAACCTCCGATGTCACTGCCTTGACCCAATTATAATATTTAAATTAATTAAGTTTAGTCCATAATGATAGAAATTTGAACTTGATCTATATATTTAATGATTCCTTCTAGAATATGTGAGCACCATGTTTCTAAGATTAATCTGCTTGCATTGATATTATTAACACCATGCACCTATTTTATTTTAGTATAGTAGTATTTTTTACTAGACCAACATGTAAGTCTTTGTATATAATTATCAAATCAATGGTTACAAAAATAAAATCCATTTTAAAATAGTATATAGTTTCTTGCCCATTCTTCTCCATATGAAACAACCTTTTGGAGGGGCAACTAGGAATTTTAAATATTTTTTATTGTTTTTTTGACGTTTAAAAGTGCCTTTTTGAAGGCCTTTTGTAATAAAAGAATTTGCTTTCCAATGTAATCGTAAAGGTCAAATGTAACTGTTTGTTACCCCACCTGAAATTTACCCCGTATAGCCGAGTTCTATCGAACTTGAATCATTAGACCAATGAGGCAAGTATTACCAAAAAAAATGCGTCTACCTGTGTACGCGCGTATATTGAATATACTTCAATTATCTCCACAAGGAATAGTTTTTGATTGCATGCAAATAATTAATTACAATTGAATAATCACTTGCCTGGCAAAGGCCCAGTCCTTATAACTGTAAGATCAGTTTACTTTGAAAAATTACATCAATATTTATTATTATTCTCTTTACATTTTGTGAACTAAATTTATTATAATTTCGAATGTGTTTTATGTAAATTAGTCCAATGTCGTAGCATCTTCCATGGGCAACAACATTCTTAAGTTTTATTTTGTGTCACAGTGCGAAACTAAATATTTAACTTCCATTTTTTACATAACGCGCCTAACAAATTTTTAACTTTAATTGTAACATGACCTCTTCTTTACGTAAATTTTTTTTCCTGAATTACGATATGTCTTCAAGACAAGACGGCACTGTGTGACTGAACTTAGTTTCGAAGACCCTGTCCGTGGTGCCAAGATTGAGTCGACCCGTTCAACGCGTTACTACTTGTAAACGTAAAATAATTTAACTTTGTTTAAACTACATTTTTTTTTTTTAAACAAATTATTAACTGAATTGTTGTACTCATTTTAACTCAATCGTACGTTGTGAACTAAGAATTTTATTTTTATTTTAATAAGTTTTAACTGAATTGTGACCACAGTTTTAACTGATAAATGTGAATTAAATTTCTCTAACACTTTTACTCAACATTATTATTTTTTTAATAAACGCGTTTCGTTCTCTCTACATAAACTATAAGACTTATTTGTATAGAATTACCCATTGCAAGCCAGCTTTGCCCGGTTCCATAGATGGTGGCACCAATAAAGCCGGCAACCCATCACTTAGCACCGATATTAGTTCCTTCGGCAGTCTACCTTCCTCTAAAAAATTACAAGATTTTTAGGTCAATTCTGACTTTTACGTTAATAATATTTATTCAGAATAGAACAAATAGAGCAGGTAGGGTCAGCATAGAAAATTGGGCTGAATTAAGTTGGGGTCAAGAACATCGCCAGGAGGTATGCAGGCTACCTTTTTTATAGAACTATGGGCTAACAGGCAGGAGCCTCATCTGGTGTTAAGTGATACCTTCGCCCAAGGGCACACAATACCAGAGGGCGCGTGTGTGTTTCCGGCCCTTTAAGAATTGACTTAATTAAGGATTTTTTTAAAAATCGTTTTGTCAAATTTTTTAAAGCTATTGCATACATTTTATCGCGGGCTTTGAGCGCGGCGACCGAAACAAGACATTCCGTAACGAAAATAAAAACCTAACACACGATGACGTAATAATATAGGTGCGTCCAATACGCGTTAGAGCGGGACAAAACGCATACTGCGTCTCACATCGGTCTGGCGTGATCGGTGACGTACGGTGAGCGGGACAGAACGCATACAGCGTATTCACATCTCTCTGACGAGATCGGTGACGTAGCGTAAGCTCGGCCGGTGCAGCCGGTACGCGTTAGAGTGAGACAGAGAGAGGCGTGTAAGTCTGAGTCTGGTAGAGTGGAAGATTGAATTAATATTAAAGAAAAAAAATACTGCATAAATAAATAATTATAATTTTATAAGTTGATAATAAATGCTATGCAATAGCCTTACCGCGGCAGTCCCCGAGTGCCACGCGTTGTTTTCCTAATTTCATCGTATTCGTCACTATGGTTACATGTTTTTTTAGTACAATCAAGACCAGTATATACAACTCATACTTTTCCTATACTCTTCTTCTATTGGCCCCCTTCACACTCCCCCTTGACAATGGAAAGTCAAAGCCCTTGTAATATCGCTAAGCCATAATAAAATGAAATACCTCGATACTGTGTGATGATGGCAGCGAACAACTCCAAGGATTCAGCCAGACACACGCGACTCGCTTTCATACACAGACATACAACATCAATGTGATGACTCCGCAGGGAATATAGATCTACAACACAACATAGACATATTATATGAAGAGAACTTCATACAGACCTTTATCGTCCATTGAGTGAACTGACCAAGAACTATTTGGAAGTGCTAAGGGCGGTAACACACTAGCGTATTTTTCTGCGCGTATACGGTCGTTTCACAAGACGCGCTTCAAAAAACCGGACGCGCGCAAACTGGCATATTTCGGCGTGTTCGCTCGAACTGGTAGTGGCGTCGTGTCAGTATGAACATGGATTCTGACGAAGACAGCTATTTCCGTTACCTATTCGCCGTCGACTGAGAAGACGATGCAGTGGGTGTCATCAGGTTGCATCAAGACAGAGAACCACTTTAATACACTCTAGCCAGAACTGCGAACTTATACGAGCTTAGAAGAGCGTCAACGCTCGTACGAGTTGCACGTATGCCAAAAAGCGCGCGAAAACGTGCCTACATGCGCTTCCAAAGAGCTTATAAGAGGTTATACGCGAGTAAAAAACGCTAGCCTGAAATCTAATAGTAATAGTATTGTCTATAAGTTTTTTATATATTTTATTTTAGCTTGTAATTCCTATATAATTTTGAAGTTTATAGGGTGCGTATATACATTTAAAATTCAAATACATATTTCTTTAAGGTTTGTTATATTTTTAAATAAATAAATAAAATGATAAGCAATGCAAATTTAAAAGACCAGGGGCTTGAGACAAAATCACATTTTGTCACGTGACAATTACTATAGAAATTAGTTTCACCTGTGACGTCACGTCTGTCAACACTACTGTTTAAAATCAATTTTTTTTTTTGACAATTCACACCAATTGACCCATGCTAAGCTGGTGAAGCTTGTGTTATGGGTACTAGGCAATGGATATATATACATATTATAGACAGATAGACATATAAATACATATTTAAACACCCAAGACCTAAGCACAACACCATAACTGGCCTAACATGACCTAAGCTCATCACATCGATTTTTCTCATGGGGATCGAAGGGACCCATGGATTGCAGTCAGGGGTACTAACCACTAGACCAAACCTCAATTAAATTAAAATAATTACCCATAAGATGGCCAAATATCTTCAGACAATATAGTACATATGTACTGTATTCAGTTTCCTTAGCAATTGTATAATAAAATAAATAATTACCCAAACTGACTAGAACAGTAAGAAATTTGAGAACATTTTGCAAACACCCTGCGGTACTTTCGGGCTCCATTGTATCCCCTTGATTCACCTTGCAGAGACTATCAGCATCCTGAAACAAATTATTATTTTATAATATAAAGAGTTCAGTGGCGGATTTACCAGCAGGCTGAGTAGGCTGGAGCCTAGGGCGGCAAATTTGTGGAGCGAGATTGTTTTTTGCTACCTCTTAGAAAACCCCGGGGGGGGGATATTATTTTCAACTTTCCAGTACTTTACACCATATAATGGGAAATTTTAGGTATAAAGAGTCACTTTGGTGGTCACGAAACGTTTTACTATTGGATACAGAAAAACGTTACGGCGCGTTACATGGAGGGGGGGTTTTTCAATAATCTCCAAAAATTGCGTGACGTAATACTTGACCGCTCCCTTACTTGTCATTGTACATTCGGTGTAGCAAACTTCTATACTCTAGAGTTAAACAGCTAGTTTGCCGCCCTCAACCAGTAATCCACCTCTGCACCTTCAGCTCAAACTTTGTATAAGTGAAAAGAGCGAAATTGCAGAATATGTAATTTCTTCTTCCCTCTTCCCTTATCAACCCATACATGTCAGTCCTACTACTGGTTGGAGGCTGCGGACTGGTTGGTTTGTGTATAATTGTTCAAAAATTATTTTACTTGCAGTTGCAACAAATGACATGACATGACAACTTTAGAGGCGAGGGCGGCACAAACATCACAACCTCTACCTTGAAATTTTGAAAATCCGCCACACTCTTTACTCATTTAAATTATCTAGCAGTAGACTTCGTGAACTCCATAACAACTAGACATACTTAATATAAAATAAATTTTGAATGAATACCCGTTAATTAAAGATACCCGTCAACGTTGCGCCTCCTGAATGCTGTCTCCGCAACAATCGACATATTTATATGTTCGCAGAGTGAATTCACAGTAAGTATAACATAATTGCGTTCAGTAAGTTGCTGCTTGTACTACGCAAGGGTCTTAAGCCTTGCTGGAAGTCTGACATATACGGTTCTGCTTTACGATGCAAATTCAAATTCAATAATCATTTATTCATATAGGTAACACAATGTACATTTATGAACGTCAAAAAATAAATATATATATATAAATATAATAAATAATTCTAATTTTACATTTACTGCCAGTTCTCAAATCAAGGGCGTAGAACGGAAGAGTAGAACTTGCAATAAACTCTCCGCCACTTTTTTCCGATGCTTTTGTGCAGAGCTCCTTTGAATATTTCAGCGGGATTCGATAATATAGCCACCCGTCTATATGCTTCCACAGAGTCTATATATCGTTTTTGATTATATATAAGTCACTGACCTGATTTTTTATTTTATTTATAATGCTACAAATGTAATTATTTTATTTTATCTCACACACTGTTTTATTGTGTTTTTTTTTATTACTCTTTAATGTAAATATTCTACGGTTTCGATATTTGTAAATATGTATACTAACTTTTTTATAGTAGTTTATTCTAAGAATACATTGTCGTCATGTAAACAAAATATTGTAAACCTATTTTAAAAGAGTAAGTGTGGAGTTTCGTGCCCATTTTTCTCAACACGAAACTACCTTTTGGAAGGGGCAACTAGAATCTTCCCTGTATTTTGTTTGACGTTCAAAAGTGCCACTTTAGGTGGTCTAATTGAAATAAATGATTTGACTTTGAACCATGAATATGAAATTATTAAATTAAAATCGCTATTATCAGAATTATACAACAGCTTATTCAAAATGTTTCTACTAGTCACAGTTTACAATAATTGCAAAATACAAAAACATTAATTTTTAACTAACAAATTCAAATTCAAAAATCATTTATTCACGTAGGTAACACAATGTACACTTGTAATTCGTCATTAAAGAAATAAATATTAATGCTTCTAATTTTACATTTACTGCCAGTTCTCAAATCAAGGGCGTAGAACGGAAGAGAAGAACTGGCAATAAACTCTCCGCCACTCTTTTTAATCGCCATTTTTTTTTTTTTTTTTACACATGCTTTATAGTGCAGATAATATTTAAGTGTTATATTAAACACAAAAATTTAAATCTTATGGCAATAATAATAGTGTTTTTTAAATACCTACCTTCAATGCATCCTTGAGTGAATTATTAAAATGTGGGTACGTGAGTACGTAGTTACGTAGATTCTCATCTGAACATAAATCGTTGATAAACGTATACGCGTGGAGTAGTTGAGTTTCGTCACTTTCCCTGTAATCAACGTATTATAAATCATTATTATACAGATTTCTTATTTTTAAAGATAATTTCATAATGACGGCAAGTACAGTTTAATTTTTTTTTAAAGTACTAAGTACTAAATTATGTTTTAAGTCATATTACTTCTTAGTTCTTTAAAACTTAAGACCACTCAACATAACACAAAATCCCTAAGGAACTTTCTCCCAAACCGAGTAGTGGCAGAGAGTGCACCATCTCTTAGTGATTGTAGAGATAAATAGATTGGATAGATTCTCCAAATCTCAAAATACACTCGCATCAGCTTATTAAGCTGCTAGTGTGTTTATATACATAATAATAATAGTTCTATACAAACTGAGTCAACCAAAATTAATTTATATATATAGTTAACTAACTATGTACTCTTAAAAACATCTACAGTAAAAACAAATGAAGGTTCTAAGGATTTACAAAAGTTCCCAAATCATGTACATAAAGCGCAACGTTTTTAGTTTAGCAGAACTGCAGATGTTGGTATACATACACAATGGCCTTATTGAATGTCTTCATCGTACAACACAAGTAACTATGCACATCTGCTTGGCGTGTGGTAGATGCACTACGAGTGGCACTTGACAGGCAAAGTAATAGTCTACATACTTCGACGCCACCATAACCACCATCCTGAAAATGAAGGAAATATATAAATGGGATGTCCTTTAATAAAACACTATTTTGACCGGATTGAAGTTATGTATTATTATAAATTTACAACTATTTAACATAATTTTAAATTTATCCGACGTTTCGCGTGCTTTACAGCGTGCGTGGTCACCGTGACCATTAAATGAATAAAAGTTATGTTAATCAAAGACAATACTATGGGATGGGATCCTTTATTTATTCTGACACGGCAAACTTCTTTTGGCTGATTGTATTTGTGAATTTTTGCAGTTTGGTAGATTTCCTACTGATTATTTAGTAAGGTAATCTATAAGTTAGTTTAGCATAATGCTGCCAAGCACATAAAGTACTTTACTTAGAGAAGAGTATACCAAATACTTTTAATCATAATAAAATATTGGCAAGTAATACTTCTTTTACATATAAAAATACCATTCTTGCCATAATATTAAAGAAATAAAATATCTTTAAATAGATTTAGGTATTTTTTTAAATCTTGTATACAATAAAATTGGCAATATATTACAAAAATATTTTTTTTTGGAATGTGATACATTTTAGTAATCTGCTACAGAGTTGTTAATATTTTTTTTTTCAACATCTAACCTTTAAGCTTATTAAGTGAACAACAAACTCCTTTGTATCCACAGTCCTCATTAAAGCATATATTGCGGGTAAATTTCCATAGCACAGATTTATCAGCACAGTAAGAGACTTATGACCAATTGTTCTATGCTGTGGCTCAAGCATCGGTTGCACTATCCAACTTGTTAACGTCTTCATTAATTCAGCTAAATATGACTCTTGCCAATTAATTTTTATTCCATATGAAATGTCCTAAAATAATATAATAAATTAGATGATTTACTAAATACATAAGTAATCAAATAAAAATAACTAAATAACGAAACCTTACCTGCATTACAGATAGTAATTTTATTTTCTTGTCATTTGATACTGTGTCAGAGAGAAGTCTTGCAAGGATAGGCATAAACCTAAAAGAAAAATTATCAATTATTAAATATATTATACTCAAAAATTAAGATCTTACATTACTTATCTAACAGTATGAGTCACTAAGTTATACAGTTAATATCAAACCCCAAGGTCATTTAAACCCTGACTATAGACTAATGGGTATTCTCTTAATTGTTAAAATGATTGAATTAATATGCTTGTTATTTTTATTAAATGCTTATTTTTTTGTAATAAAATTTTGTAGTTATTAAAGCTACAATAAACAGTTATGGTTGTTCAACCAAGACTATTGAGTCTTATGCTTCCCCTGTACCACTCATGATTCTAAGATAAGAGTGAAACCTCACTTGTATGTATGGGTGAGTGCATATCTTGCACTGGGTTCCATACATGCTCTTGCCAGAACTGCAACACCAGCCCAATGTGGACCTCTAGCATCTGACATCGCTCTCCATAGTGAATTGAAGAAGGCACACACCTCTGATCTACCAGGTGAGAATATTGATAGGTCACAAGATGATGCTATAAGCTGTAATAGAGTGAAATATTTATTAATTTCGGTTTCTTATTAATTCACTTCCCAATTTGTTTACATTTCATAAAAATAATAAAACACTAACGCCTAAGTATCTTGTTAATAAGTTTATGGCAGTTTCACTATGTGTAGCTTCGAACTCCCTTGTCGCATTCACAAAAGCCTTTAAATGTGCAAATTTAGTCCCATCCGAAGGATTCACGTTCCAATTATCACCATCAACTTCCATAACTTGACCACTTTATATTAAACAAAAAAGATTAAGACGATTACTAATTACACAATTTGTAAATAAAGGTCAATAGCCAGAACTTTACTGGAGTAAAAATATTAAAAAACATTTATTTTCATGAATATATTACAAAATATACTACAAAAGATGAAAATTCAAACGTATTGAAGTTTGAACATCAACACCTCTTTCATATTACTTTCAAGTTTCAAACATTTAATTTTCAACTGTTTTTGTAGTTTTGTCACAGACAACTAAATTGTTTGTGTCATTTTTCAAGCACAGAATGTCTTTTACTATAGAGATATATATCTATAGAGATAGTGGAGGTTTATGGCTGGTGGCTGATGTTATACAGTTATTTGCATATTTACAATTGCTATGTGTATCTCTTTACTGACAGTTGTGTATTTTGTGTTACTTAATTCATTTTAATTTGATGAAAATTTTGGAATCCTAATTCCTATTACTAAAAATAAAATTGACAGGTAATGTGAATTGTCATAACAACAATAATAATAAATGACATTTCCAATCAGTTGTGAGTTGTCATTTCATTCGTCAAGTATACACTGTAAAGATTACAGTCACCAAAATATAAAAATATTGATTTTCGTTATTAGTGTATGAAATTTACTTTATAAAAATATTTTATTAAAATCTTTCATATAGTGGTGATAAAAATATAATACTAGTGTTTAAAAAGAGGACAAATAGATTGTTAAGATGTGGTGTTAAAATTAAATTTATAAACTCGTTTATTATTTCCATATAAGGTATATTTTTCCTTAATAAATTTGGCGATGTCTTGTAATCTTATATATTTTATCGAGGGAACTTTTCGTATAAAATATAATAACAACCTCATCGAAGGCCCATAAGCGATAATGACGTGAAAAATCATGTGCTAATGATTTTGGCAAAAACGAGTGCAACTCGTGACGCTATGTACATAAAATTACTCATTATTGTTTAATTTTGTTGGAACTAACAAATATATCAAGATAACGTCCAATTTATTAATTGTAGTCTTAGAAAACTGATCCTTAATATTTATTAATACTATTTAATAATTTCAGAATGGGCAATACAAGTAAGAAATTAGCAGCTAAATGTACTTTACTGACTAAAGAGGAACAGAAGTATGTAGCAGCAACTTTTCGGGCAGCAAGTAAAAATTCTGAGAGAATTCGTGAGGAGGATCTCATCGTGAGTGGAAAAGTAGATGCAGTCCTGTTAGAAGTGTGTTCATTTTTCATTTATTTTTGGTTTTAATGCACAGATTTTGGCAAGCCTTACTGCCTGACTGGAGTTAGCTTATATTAAATATTATATAATAATACATTAAAAAGTCTTAAGTTCAAATTTGGAAACAAATTTCTTTTAGCTTATTGTAGTATTATACTCATTATTCTTTATTAACTAATTAATAAATAGCTTTTAATACTATACTTACAAATGTAATTAATATTTTACCAGTTACAATATCTTTAAATATAAAAGTTAATGATCAACTCGTTTTGAGTAAATAAGGCTTTGTCATTAATCTGTGTTAATTATATACAAGCTGTAAGTTAAATTCATTTCATTTTGTGTTTTTATATCTTTAGTATTATCTTTGTAAATAATTGGCCTATTTAAATAGCTAACTTGTATATAATATGTTTGTGATTATTGAAGTGGATTTCTATAGATTATTATGCATAACTTAAAGGAAAATAATATTACTACTGATTCAAACACAAAAATAGATTTCTAAACAAAACCCTATTTGATCCCTAAATTGTTGTTAACTGTAATAGAAGCATTATATAAACATTGTTAAAAGAAACCAGAAAGGCTGTGGCTAACTTAGGCTTAAACTGTAATAATAAATAATATATGAACATGTTATGCCAAATAATCATAGAAGCCTTTTCTTATATGTCTTACTTTAGTCCTCGTTTTAATATTTGTTCTGAAGTACCTATTTCTTTCATGTTTCTATTTTTGAGCCCCCCAAGTGACATTTTATTAAATTCTTATAGTTACTTTGGACAGTGTGTTTATTAGATTTCATTATTTGTTTTAGATTGAATTTAAAAAGAAGATTTTTATAATATTTGGACGTCTGATATTTTTGGTCAAGTTTCTATACTTAGTTTGTAAATAATCTAGACTAAATGAAACACACAGAAAGTTACAAAATCTGTGTTTAATGATATGTACTTTAGTGTTTCCAAATAACTAATCCAATTACTCTCTTACTTTTGTAAGTATAAGTTCAGTTCATTATGATGAGGGTATACAATGTTTATTTCATTTGTTTTTCTGGTTATTTTAGAAACAATTTGCAAAACAATGTAAAATTCACCTATATAATAAAATAAGTAAACAACACAAATGATGAAATAGGCAATAGTTTGAAATTGAAGAATTTCTAAATAACACTGAAATTATAATTAATTTAGAAATATTTATTTGGGTGACAGAAAAGTGTAGTGGAATATTTTCCCTGTTTTCAAAGCGTCTCAGAATTATTTCTCGGTATGAAACAGTAATAATGTCTGGAATGTTTTCATATTTTGATTTATTGCCCGGTAAATTGACGTACCAGCGTAAATTTCGTTAAAATAGATCGTAAAATTGAGGATTACGTTGGGCTGCTTTTGGACTGAGAAATAAAATAAATTAATATTTCGCTAACATGGTGAGTTACCCTGTACTCAGAGTTGAAGATCCTTCAACATACTTATATATTTGCTTTTAACACTTGCTTATATCGATTATTTCTCACAGAACTTTACTAACAACGTATCGATTATTTATCTCAATCCAGAATCTTTACCTAAAAAAAAAAAAAAAAAAAAAAAAAAAAAAAAAAAAAAAAAAAAAAAAAAAAAAAAAAACCAAACAAAAAAAAAAAAGGGGAAAAGGCCCCCCCGGGGGCCCCCCCCGGGGGGGGGGGGGGGGGGGGGGGGGGGGGGGGGGGGGGGGGAAAAAGGAGAGAAAGGGGAAAAAAAACCCCCCCCCCCCATAAATATTTTTTAAATTTATTTTATATAAACCCCCTTTTTTTTAAAAAAAAAAAAAAATATTTTTTTTTTAAAAAAAAAAAAAAACCAATTTTTTTTTTTTTTTTTTTTTTTTTTTTTTTTTTTTTTTTTTTTTTTTGGGGGGGAAAAAAAAAAAAAAGGGAAAAAAAGGGGGAAAAAAAAAAAAAAAAAAAAAATTTTTCCCCCCCCAAAAAGGGGTTTTTTTTTTTGGGGGGGGTTGGGGTTTGGGGGGGGAAAAAGAAACGCCCCCCCTTCCCGGGCGGCCTCCCCAGTTTTTTTTACTTTTGATTTTGGTTTAATTATTGGGTTCGGGCGTTAGTAATCACAGAGCTATGAAGTCTGTAGAATAGAAGTCATTTATTCAAACTGTAGTTCTACGCCGCAAGGTGACCGTTGTTTAAGAACCACTTTCGACACTACGAATTTAAGCGATGTAGATAATTAGAAATCAAGTCTTTATTTTCTCCCAATTGTCAGCAAAAGTAAGCAAAGCTCTCAAAAATAATAGTACATAAACGTATTAATTTTTTGTACGAATCCTCGAAAATGATTTCGTTTTCAAGCATAGACAATGTGTGGGTAATATATTGTGTAAAAAAGTAAATAATTACTGTGGACGTAATCACCTCCCCTCTATAGTGCGAATCGTAAGATACGAAACGAACACAGGTTTGTACACATCATTAGCGCTAGAAGGCCGAGGAGTGCCTAACGATTTGCCCCACCTGTTGATCGTTACAATACCGTATACACCAGTGTTTCCCAATCTTTGTGCCATGCCCCACCTTAGGCTACCTATGATTATTATGCCCCCTTATGTAACATACATATTTTATATATTCAAAAATTGAATTGTTCACTTAGAGAATTTAAATGATAGGTTTTATGAAGAAATCACTAGGAAATTTTTTTGTTCACTTATGAACGTCAAGAGAAATGATGTTAGTGTAATTAATTCAAATTACAAAACAAATGCGCAAGTCGTAGTCGTGGGCGTAGAGCGGAAGAACTGTTAACGAAACAATAACTAAATTTTGAAAACATAATGAAAAACTGAAATTAAAATTCCAAATACATAATTTTAATAAATAATTTTCTAAATTAATTTTGTGAGATCCTTGCTGCACAGAAATTATATATTGGGTTCCAATTTGGTTAGCTTCCGTCTCAAGTCTCTACTCTTACGTTTTTTTTTTCTTTCTTCCCCCCCCCCCCGGGGGGGGGGGGGCCCCCGGGGGGGGCCGGGGGGGGGGGGGGGGGGGTGGGGGGGGGGGGGGGGGGGGGGGGGGGGGGGGGGGGGGGGGGGGGGGGGGGGGGGGGGGGGGGGGGGGGGTTTTTTTTTTTTTTTTGGGGGGGTCCCGGGGGTTGTTTCGGGGCCCCCCCCGGGGGAACCCCCCCCCCCCCCTGTGGGGGTTTTGTGGGTGGGGGTTTTTTTTATGTTTATATAAAAAAAAAAGGGGAGTGTTTTGAGGGGGAAAGTTGAAAATTTTTTTTTGAAGGAATCTTTTTTTGTTTTGGTTTGTTTTTGATTTTTTCGGGCGCGCGTTTTTACGTAACGTTTAGTTCTAAAAGAAATATTTTCTTGATGTGTGTATTCGCGAACTTATTGTATTAGCACTTGGAATGCATTCGGCATTCGGCTAACGAAAAAAGAAAAGATTTACCAATGACCAAATAAATTTAAATTAATAACGATAGCGATCCCCATTTTAATTATTATTTTATTTACGTAGACGGATCGCATGTTGCAGTCAAGACCGACTGCAATATGCGGTCGCCGCACGCCGATCTGCAGTTTCCATACTAAATTCATATTCGCAATACACGGACCGCTCGAGCAGTTCCTGAGGAAACCTATTTTTCTCTTGTTACGAATCCTGTAAGAGGCAGTCCTCGCGTAGCCACTTTTCCAAAAATATTTCTAATATTCATAGGCGAGTGGAAGCCCGCCGTCTCGATTCCCGTCCTTAAGTTTTTCAGAGTGCGTAACGCGTTTTACAAGATACGACGCTCTTCCATATTTAGTGTGTTTAGCAGTTACCTTTATTGTTAGTTAGTCTCCAGGTCGCATTGCAAAGCATATTGGAATAAACTTAAACCAACAGTAATATTTTGTGAAATTCAGAAATCAGTCTTTGGGAGGCATCCAAATAAAAATATATACGCTACTCTGTGGTCCAAAGAATCTCTAATAATAATAATAATAATAATAATAATCATTTATTTGCAAGAATATGGTATAAAAATCTTATGGTTGTACAATCTTAACTCCGCATATTCTGCCACATATAATAGCGTGCAAATTTATATTACATAATTAACAATTAGAATTTTACTATATTACAATCAAGCCTTATGTGATTTTATAATCACATTATTTATTTTTTATATCCGGACAATCAGCCATATATAAATAGGCATGCAAATGTCATAAATTTTTGCTATGTCATATAATAAAAACATTAACATAATGTCATGATAATACGTCAAGCTATTTATAATCAATTGTTGTCAAACTTATAGGCCAAATATTCGCCTACGCTATAAAAGCACCTTGACTTTAGAAACCCAATCACCTTCCCCTTGAAAACATTACATGACAGCGATCTATAACTTCTGGGAAGGTGATTAAATATTCTTATAGCCATGGCGTTACAATTTTTAGAATATAGCGCGGTGCAACATGCAGGCACCCGCAGCCGTGTTGGATCCCTCGGTATATATAAGCACGTTTCTTTGTATGTATTAAATAGTTTTGGATACTTCTTGACAGTCATAACTGCTTCCAAGATATACAAACTTGGTACTGTCAGAATACCGAGTTCGTGGAAAATTGGCCTACAGCTCATAAGAGGTCCAACGCCCATGATAGCCCTAATACATTTTTTCTGAGTAATAAAAACTTTACTCACATCTACCGAATTTCCCCATAAAAGGATACCATAGCGCAAAACTGAGGCAACATAGCCGTGGTAAGCAATAATTGCTGCGTGTTTTGAAGCTACTTTGCGAGTTCGACTCAAAGCAAAAACAAATTTATTAAGGTGCGTGCATATCGTTAAAATATGTTGTTTCCAGTTAAGATTTTGGTCTAGTGTTATGCCTAGAAACTTGGTTGAAACAACTTCTTCAATTGACTTGTTTTTATAATTGATTTTGAGGTTATTAGGTCTGCAATTATTATAGTTTCGAAATTGTATAAAATTGGTTTTTTTTACATTTATACTTAAATTATTAATTTCCAACCATTTCGTGACATTCTTTATTGTTTCATTCAATAATGATTCGTGGTTACGCGTAGTATCATTCGACACAACCACTGAGATATCATCCGCGTAAAGAATGCATTTATTAGTAACCAAATTTGGTAAATCATTAATGTACAGAAGAAACAGCAATGGGCCCAGTATGCTCCCTTGAGGAACGCCTTTATTGCAATCTATAGCCACAGACTTGTACCCCCTTTCAATATGTTTAGTAGATGAAGTATGTGTGATTTCAACATATTGTTTACGACCGGTTAGGTAACTTTCCAGCCAATTTAAAGGCAATCCTCGGATTCCATAAAGTCTACACTTTTGAAGAAGAATGTTGTAGTCTACGCAATCAAAAGCTTGGCTCATGTCAAAAAAACTACAGATACCTGCTTGCGCCTATCGATATGTTCTACAATTGCCTTAACTAAAGAGAAAGCTGCTAGGATAGTATTTTTTCCTCTTTGAAAACCGTACTGTTCATCATTTATAACATTGAATTTGCCTAAAAAAGAGCTCAACCTATTGTGCATAAGTTTTTCCAACACTTTAGCTAAAGTTGGTATTAAAGTTATAGGTCTGTAGTTTCTAATATCCTCTGTATTACCCTTTTTAAACATAGGTTTAACTATTGATAATTTTAAAGAACTGGGAAAAATACCCTGTGTGAAAGATAAATTTATGAGATGGGTAAGGATACTTGCTAGTTGTTGTGAAGAGAATTTTAACACTTCTGTTGTTATTGAGTCATAACCTGCTGCTTTAGTATTATTAAGATTATTTATAGCTTTGAAAACTTCGTCACATGAACAAGGAGTTAGAAATAAGGATGGGTTTACAGAATGAACGTTTTGAAGATTAGTGCTAGGTTTCTTAATTGTTTTATTATTTATGTAATAGTTGTTAAATAAATTCGCTATTTCATTTGGATCAGATATCAATTGATTATTATCATTTAAGATTTTATTAGCAATTATAGGACTTCGATTCTGGTCTAGTTGGTCTTTTATAATATGCCAAGTTGCACGAGATTTATTTTTTGCGTTTTGTAGATACGCGAAATGTGTGTATTTTTTCGATGCTACAACGCATTTTTTGAGATAATTGTTATATTTTTTGTATGCTTGTTTATTTTCATTTGTTTTCGTTTTAAAATATTTAAAAGTAAGTTGTCTCTTACGCCTACTAGAGATTCTAAGCCCTGGTGTGATCCACTTGGGTGTTGTCATTTTATTGTTAACATTAACTTTAATAACTGGAAAGCAGAGATAAAAAAATAATGATAAATTGTCATGAAAAATTTGGAAAGCTTTATCGCAAGAGCTTTCTTCATATACCTCGCTCCAGGACAAATTTGAAAGGCATTCCCGAAACTTTTCCATGTTTTCAGAGCAGTAATCTCTTCTAAATATACACCACTTTAAGATAATTGGCTTTGTTTTTGTGACGGGAAACCTTAATATTTGGCACGTATCATGATCTGACATATATAAACGGAGTGTTTCGCCTTTAGCACCCTTAATATTACTCAATATATGGTCAATACAAGATAAATTTCTAGTCGGTTCATTAATAAAGTGTTTCAAGTTATAATTTGATAGAATGTCATTGTAATTCATAGTTATATTGTTTATCTTTAAAATGTCTATATTCATGTCACCACATAAAATAATTCTCTGTTTTTTATTTTTTAATTTATGCAAAAGGGTTTGAAATATATTAAAAAAGCTATATACGTCAGAATCGGGCGTTCTGTAAATACAAATTATTATGCATTGAATTGCGGGTATTATTGTGCCACAACATTCAAATGTTTTTTCTATTGATATGTCGTTGCAAAAGCTAAGCGGCGAGATATCGAGAGATTTATCTATGAAAATACATACCCCGCCACGCTTTTTATTTAGCCGACTAAACGATGAGGCTAACTTAAAATTCTTCAGATTCATGTTACTTTCATCGCCTCTTCTTACAAAAGTTTCAGAAAAACATAAAATTTTAGGAGTAGTATTTTTAGTGTACCTGATTTCGCTAAGATTTAGTTCAATAGAATCTAGTTTGCTAAGAAGTCCTGCTATATTTTGGTGTAATAAGTAAGAGCTGCTTATTAGGTCATTTCGTGAGGAACTTGAGTCTTCATTAAAAAATCTCTATTGTTTACATGTGAGTTCTGGCTAGGTCTTATCACGGGAAAATAATACGGTATGGTACCCTTTCTAGGAATGTCACCACGATTACATAGTTTTTTTACATTTTTTTCTTGAAAGTCAAAAATTTTTTGGTATAGTAATCATAGTCAAATATATAGTTTAACTTTTTACATATACTTGTAAGATATTGCCTTTTATAAGTACCACGTTCAATATCTAAATATGAACAATTTTTAGAACTATTACATATCATTTTCAACATATTATTAAGTAATTTTTCATTAAGAAATCTATTGGTACAGACATTTAATAAAATTATTTTGCTGTTTTTGATAATTTTTAGTAAAGCGCATAGTTCTATAAATATTTGGTATGGATTGGTATCATTTTCACCTAGGCATAGTATCAGGTAATTTCCCACACAGTCCTCCAAACCGTCAACTGTACTTAAGAGATCACACGTTTTTGCATTGGGTTTAATGATGGAGTTAATTTCAAAGCGTCCGTATTGTGTATTAAATCTCGATCGTATAAGCTCCGAGGCAAGTCCTCGGCATTGTTGACTGCCTATTATATGTATCTTGAATTTTGTGTTAGGCAGTTGGTCAGCTATTGGATAGCTAGCGCCATCTCTCGAGGACGGTAAACATTCTTTAGGTTTTATAAAATTGCTCCTAGAATCAGCGTTAAGAACCTCCATCGAGGTTTCTAATAATTCCAAGTTGCCACAACTTGCATTTAATTTTTGTTTCTTCTTTATTTTCCTACCTTGTTTTTTCCTCTGTTTTTTGCTTCCTGACAATGTGTTGGGAGTAGAAATATTGTAAGGTGTAGAATATTTCTTTTTAAGATTATTTATGGTTTCTTTTTGTTTTGAAATTTCAATATTTTTCATGGAATTTTCAAGTGTTAGGTTTCCAATTCTTTGGTGCGCTAAATCCAATTCTGATTTTAATTGATTTATTTTCTCCAACAATTCGGAATATTCGTATACATTTCTTGTAGAAATGTCGGGTAAGCTTCTAACTTCATAACAGTCATAGTTCGATTGAGTTGAGGTAGATGAAATGTTAAGGGATTCAATGGATCTTCCCTTTTTTCTTCTTATTGTAACGTAGGCATCCTCCATTGTGAGAAAAAATAAAAAAAAATAAAAAAATAATAGTAAAGACGAACAATTTTATAGCCGTCGTGATTTGAACCGGGACGTTTCAAGCTTTATGTTAATTTCTTGACAAGTAGATAACACAATTAGCCAACTGGACTATTACAAATATTGTGAAATTAAGCGATATATTTCAATTTGTATAGATTGCTTAGAAAATCCGTTACAATTCAATTGAAGTGGGTCACCTTGGAGAACAAAGGATTCACTTAACTTATACGTTTCTTCACTTTTATCATCGGTCACTAGTTTATAGCACTTTACTGGTAAGTTTGTCACATTATAAGTTTGTAGATTGAGTAAGAATTGTATTTCCAAGCAAAAATATAATTTTATATGAAATGTTAGGGGCAAAAATTTTTATTGTTATTATTGTCACTGTTTCATAAAAAAATACTTGTATAACATTACCACCACAAAGATAACTTTAAGAAACCTCACTGAGTTACTTTTTATTTGAAATAACGCGATTAAACTATTAGTAAACAATAAAATACACGGAGCTATTGTTTACACGCCAGCGCCACCACGATTCTAGAGTCTAGACCAATAAAAGACTTCACCATCCGCCTTTCGCTTACCATTTCATCCCCTCAATTCTGGCGTGATTAAAAAATGCGTGCGTACAAAGTACACATGTCAGAAGTGAAACTTCTTTGGCAAACAGTCTTGTTCATATTTATACAAATCTAAAACTTTAGATTTCGGAGACTTAGAGGGAGGGAAAAAGGAGGATATGTTAGGAGTTTAATGAATGTAAAATTGTCATTAAAATATTAAAAGTGTAGAAAATAATACAAATTATTAATAAATTTTTTTCTCGATAATAAAAACACGTGGCAATTTTTATTTACAATTCCTCATTTGCGAATAAAATATAATTTATATAAGGTAATTTGCCTTTCTCTCTCTCTGTCAATCGGTCTCAATCGCTCTCTCCCTTTTCTTCGACAAAAACGCTGCAAATCTTCGTGACGTTTCCGTTTTTACCCTCACGCGCCTAAAGAAGTTTCACTTCAAAACATTCTTCACATTTATAAGTACCTAATATACATCTTACGTTGTTGACATCTCCAAGTGTGTTGGATCGTTGTTCCTTGTTAATAAGTGAGAATGGTATTCCATGCCGCTTTTTACTGTAGCCATAACATGGGCTCTTTCAAGCGGCTAAATAGGCACCTCCTAGATGTCCAATAAGCCGCATCTCACTCAACGTCAAAATCGGTTTTTCGATTCGATTTAAGATATAGGTGTTAGTCTATAAAATGTAAATTTGGCGCCTTTAGCAATTATAGAATACATCACTTGTTGTCTATGTCATATCTGGTATCTATGATTTGCTCCGTGTATAAGCTTACTTCCTTTTTCGCCATTGTCTGGTTAACAATAAAATATAATTAACACAGTGATTAATAAAATACTCGTTTCATTTAACAATAGGATTATTGCATTAAAACAGCAAGCTTTAGCTTTTCAATCAAATAATTCTAAATTCAAATCGCATTAAATTGAGAACAAAAAACACTTTTAGCAACCTATTACTGGTGATTTTTGATCGCTTGTTTATTGATTGACGTCAGTAATTTTTCAGTTTGAGGTGTTAAAAATCTGTTTTGTTTGTTATTAGCTTCAGAGCTAGCAGAGATTTGCTTTTGGTTAATAAATTTATGAGAAATGTATAATAAATTTGCTTAATTCGATTAAGGGTCTTTCAAGTAAACAGCTTAGGGGCCCTTCACGTATTTCGTAAGCAGATTTACTGCAATTTATACCCAAAGTAATGAAAGCTCTCAAAAACTTTTAAGTAGTTCACTCCAGTACGCTTGCCTATGCTTGAAATTTCGTTTTCAAGCATAGACAATGTGTGGGTAATATGTGAAAAAAAAATTACTGTAGACGTAATCACCACATAAGAAAATCAAAGACCGCCCCACACCCCCCTATAGTGCTTTGTAATACTTAAACGGCGCCTTTGGCAATGTGTGTCCATGGTAGCACTTAACATCAGATGAGCCCGTTTGCCCCTGTTACATTCTCAAAAAAAAACTAAGCCTAAGTATTTTCGTTTCGACAGGAGTACAACCTACGTTCTACGCCATATGAAGTGGAATATTAAATCGTAAATTAATTTGGGCGCAAACATTTACAATCGGAAGTATTGTATATTTTCTTTGAACAATGGAGAGAAAAATATTTTTGTATGTCCATTAAAATAGCGTTTAGCGTGCATTTACGAAGCTTTCATTGAATTCTGCATTAACAAGTCAGTCCAATGATTTCGTATCGTCAATCAGTAAATATAGATTTAAAAATTATTTGCCAGTGTTTATAATCCTTGACTTGTAACAACCTTTTTTGCCTCAAACATTTGGTTCTTCATCATCTTAAAAGACAAGTAGGCGATCAGCTCTCTATGCAATGCCGTCAATATTTGGGTCATAGGATTTCATTAGCGAATTTGTATCCGCAAATTGCAAACGTCAATTAGTGCCGGCACGCGAACTCGGTCCAACCCAAGTGTCCATGGGCGGCGGTTTCACTTAACAGATGAGCTTCCTGTCCGTTTGCCCTCTGTTCCATAAAAAAAGTGCACTATGCTGATTCGAACACACAACATCAGGGATGGCAATCGCAAGCACTAGTCTAAAATCGATGAACTGGCAAGTGTTAATTGAACAGTAAAAACCCCATTGGTGCAGCCCTCAACAAAACGGGGTCCGTACGACCCCAATTCTACTCTTTACTAATTATTTTTTAAAGTGAGATCAAAACAAAAGGTAGTCATTCACGCATACTTAAAGTCTTATACGAGTTGTGTATCATTAGATGTAACACTAAGACATCTTTTCTTAATTTTTTTTAAATATGTACCTTGTACCAAGCGTAAAATCAATTTTGTCCCAACCATATTTCTGTCATGAATAAAGTGTTATTATTTATGTTAACTTAAAAATATTCGTTAATCAGTTTATACCGCTGTGTTTGCAGCCCCATTTAGTAGCCAATCTGTTTTATAGCGCGATTGAAAGAAACCATCTTGTGTCGTAAATATTTAGCACCTATGTGAGATATTTTAGGTGTTTTAACACTAAAGGATTTCCAAACGTATTGCTGTATGCTGTACTGTAATACGGTACGAACATATAATATGGGCGGTATCATTCACGACTCCATTTGAACTCACAAAAAATTTAACCAAACTTGTCCAGCCGTTTAGTAGTTATAAATTTAATAATTTTTAACCTATATACCGACAACAGCGCCATCTGCCGGGCTGATTTGTAAATCTAAACCATCCAGGGCGCCACCCAAACGCATACAAAAAAGAATAATTCAAATCGGTTCAGCCGTTAAAGAGAAGTTCAGTGACATACACACGAATATAATATATATATAATTCTTCTGTAAAAATAATTTATGTACCGCGGCATGCGCGGAATAAAATCGTTTACATTGTAATAAAAGCTTAAAGCTCGATATATTTATAACTTCATAATGAGAATTATGACGGTTAAAAAAGCTATTATTCGTACACTAAATTTGTATCCCCTTGAAGTCTTCAAAGAGATTTTATTTGCCATTTTACATTTTTGAAAAAGAAACTTGTTTACTTTAATATTTGTATATGCGAGAACGGTATATAAGGTAGGCAAGGGTTAAACTCAAACTCAACAAATCTTTATGGATATAGGTAAACAAGTACACGAACCTCAACAGAAAATATTATGTTAAATTGATTCTAAATTTACGTTTACTACCAGTTCGCCAAGTCAAGGGCGTAGAGCGGGCAAGAAACTCTCCCCTACTCTTTTTAATCGCCAAGTTGGGGGCCTCATAGCCTAGCGGTCTTATTAAGTGGCAGCTAGGTGAGGGGTACCCCTACCGGGTTCGATTCCCGGTTCGAGGGCAAGTTTTAATTTAATTTAAATTTGTTCTCGGCCTTTGGGAGGGTTGTGCGGTACCGGGCGAGTGCTTAAACCGTACATGAAGGACACGGTCGAATTTCTAAAGACAAGCACGGATTATTAAAAATCCTATACTTGACGCTGGCTAATGCACAAATCGTGCCAGAGCCATTAAAAAAAAATCGCCAAGTTTTGGGTCATACAAATTGTTTGAACTGGAGCAAATCAATCCCAATGATTTGGATCATTTAAAATCCTGAAATTTATAAAAAGCTATATTGATTAATTTACGTTTCAGGGCTTTGAATTTATTTAGTGATAATTCTCTAATTTCGCTTGGGAGTTTGTTGTAAAAACGAATCCAATTTACATATAAAAAGTGGTTTATCTTCTGGAGTCTAGTCGTACGCTTAGATTTGTTCTGTATAATACTTATACTGGTGTATGTCACCATTTGTTTTTAATGATGATATTCACCAGTAGTTACGATTGAATCATGCCTTATACAAAAATTATATCATAGTCTAATTATAGTGTTGTACTCTATAGAAATTCTGGGGACCACAGATAGACCCGAGACTGGCACAGTACTTGACAAACTTTTTATTTGGATCTGGACAACAGAAGACGGCGACATGTGACTTCAATAGATTCGCGGAGTTATACGTATTCAATGTTAGAGGTAATTTTTTTTAATAATAATTATTATTAATTTATTCAATCAGACAATTATAAGTCTATATAGTTATTATTATGTAAATATTGTCCTAAATATTATATTAGTAGTTTACAAAGGGCACATGGGTGTGTTACGAGCTAGAGACTGAAGCAATTGGCCGCGTTTCGGCTCGCTTATATCCCTTATATCCCTGAGAATAATCTTGAACGATGTTCGATAACTCTCTAGGCAGGATTGCTACTGAGTAGCGATTGAACGTCCGTACTCTTTATCTCTTTCGCACATTGCTCCATCCTTGTCGTACGGCCTTCTAGAGTGTTCAGTCTGGCTTCAAGAAGCTTCCGATCTTCCCTCTCTCTCGTGTCCTTGTCCAACACCTAGGAAATTCGGTCTAGAATATTCTTTTATCAAAGGCGTATAACTAGTCCTGAAAACGCCTGAAAACTTTTTCACTCGACTAATAAAAATCTATAATAAAAACTAACTAAAAATCGGGAAACATTTCAGTCAACCCGTCTTCGTAACAATAACAATAAGCGGTTTTTGGGTTACATAAAAAAACGAGTGGAGCATGACGTACACACCTGTAAGAAGTTCGGCTCTCATACTCAAACACAAAATAACTTTATTCATATAGGTAACCAAGTAAACAAGAAGATGTTAAATTGATTCTAAATTTACATTTACTACCAGTTCGCTCTGTACATCGAGAGAAAACAATGTATACGGCGAGAGAACGTTGAGGTATTTGCTATCGCGGCTAATAAATGAACTACTCAGTCAGTTATTAGATACGCCTAACGTTAACATGAAAAACAAGTTGAAGAATTGTTTGCATGTTATGCATTTGTTGCGTTCCTATCAAGACTGCTTTTAAACCAGTGGTTTTCAAATGTAATATACCGTAATTTAGATTGTATTATTCCGTATAATAAATGTAATTCATTAAACTGACATTAATGTTACCTTGATTGTTACGACTTTTGTATGTAAAACATTTTTATAGCATGCTGTACTTGTTTCACTGTGATGTTCATCATAAATTCGATCATTATTTTCTTGGACACCATAACCTAATGATATAAAATAAACTTTACTACCTTTATGATACTCTTTTATATTCCTCTCTCAAAGGCCGGCAACGCACCCACTAAAAATAGGCGACATTGGGCTGCGCTAACTGCCTTATTGGGGCGTCCCGTAGGCTTGCCCCCCCACCCATCATATAAAATAATAACACAAAAAAATACATTAAAGAATTGTCAACCCGTTTCAAATGAATTAGGGAAAAATGATGAGAGTAAATTTTTACGATGCGCGCACACACCGTCACTAAAAACCGACACCCTGAAGTTGGCATAGTCAACATTTTAAAATAAAAAATGCCCATTTCTTTAATTGTGATACTTTTTGTGATATTTAAATAAACAAAAATTATTTTCTTATTCTTATATAAATTGCTATCTTGTTACGCCAAAGAAGTATAACTTCTAACGTAGACCATTGGTTTATTTACTGGTAATATATAATTTAAATTCAACAGGCACAGTGGAAGAACGCTTGGCCGTGACATACAATTGTTTGGGCAAGGACTTCAACGAGGACGTGGAACTGCCTTACCAACTTCTTAAAGAGGTATGCTATTTCGTTTTAAGGTCGATCAATTTAATTCTCATTGAATTAGTAAATTTAAAAAAAAAAATAGAAAATCATGTGTTTTTTAGAATTAGTTTAAGAAATCCTTAAATAACATTGGGTCAACTGTCGTACATTCAATTACAAATAGAACATTTAAATAATATTTTAAGAGTTCATAACAATCTATTTATTTCTTAATTTTACGTTGACAAACCCGTTGGGCACTTAGTAAAGTAATCAAGATTTTATTTTTAAATTATTTCGCTTTTATCAATAATATACTTCTAATGGTTTTATTTTCTATAATTGATTTTATAATTATATGTGAAGACCATGTACATAGAACAAAAAAAACAATTGATTAGGCAATTTCCGCGCACCACCACTATGTGGAACCAGCTGCCCACTGAAGTACTTAGGGTCCTCAGGAAAAGAGCCCAATTTTTAAAAGACCAGCTACGCTTGCGAGCCTTTTGGCAATGTAAGTGTCTGTGGGGGTATCACTTAACATCAGGTGAGCCTGATGACCCCCTCTTACATAAAAAAAGGGTGCGTGTACTTATGTACGCGCGTAAGAAGTTATACTTCTTCGGCTTTCTTTATTTTTTTTAAATATAATTAATCAATAATTAATATTTAACGTAAACAATTTAATAATATTTAGTATATTATTCAATTATTAATTAATATTAATAACAATTATTATTATTATTTATTATTTTATTATATTATTCATTCAATTTAATAACTTGGTATGTTTCATAACATTTTAACTAAGTAACAATAGGTCTTTGTGAAAAAACATTGCTAAATTTCTTTGAAAAAATAATTAAAACTCCTTTATTTGTTTAAAAGGTACTACAAATGTCATTATGGTCATTCAAAATTCTTGGCATAGCTGCTAACTTCACGCATATTCTATTTCTTTTTCAAAAAACGTAGAAGAAACATACCTTATTAATTCAAACCAGACGTTTTACAGTTCTGCGAAAGCATAGCATCAACATACATCAAGATTGTGAAGTCTTCCACATCTAAGAGAGCTAGGATCTGGATCGACAAAGGCTTCAGAGCCAGTGCCTCTTGCGTGCAGGCTTTGGGTGAGGCTTTAGCGACGACTGTTGGTGGTGACCTGGAGTCGCCACATCATCATTGCAATGCCCAACAGTTGTTGAAATGGTAAAAAGCTTTATTTTTGTTGTCTTACTTATTTTGCTTTATATCTAATATATATAAAATTCTCGTGTCACAATGTTCCCATACTCCTCCAAAACGGCTCCACCGATTATTATGAATTTTTTTATGGATATTCAGTAAGTCTGAGAATCGGCTACTATCTATCTTTCGAACCCCTATGTGATAAGGGATGTCTACCTCAAATTCTTATTTTATTTTTTAGACAATTTTTTTTATTATACAGCATACAATAATACGTACAAGCGTACGTAATTGTCACCAAATTCAAATTCAAAAATCATTTAATCATATGGGTAACTCATTGTACACTTATGACTTGTCAGTAAAGAAATTGATCAATGCTTCTAATTTTACATTTAGTGCCAGTTCTCAAATCAAGGGCGTAGAACGGAAGAGAAGAACTGGCAATAAACTCTCCGCCACTCTTTTTAATCGCCATGTTTTTTTTACAAAGTTTGTAGGGAGCTGCAACTATTAAACCATGTTCCACATGACATCTTAAGTAATTAATAATAATAACATAAATTACCAAAATAAAAACCCCTCTACGATCAACCCCTATTTTTATTGGAGTACATAGATAGTCATTTTTATTGAACTAGAAATAATATACATGGCAAAACGACGTTTGCTTGGTCAGCTAGTAGTTATATACCTAACAATATATACGTATATGTCGGAGGCATATCGTCAGTCCATCGGTATGGACATCGTCTTGAGCGGGCTTAGTGGGCGTCATGTGGGTAAAGTGCAAGCACAAAAAACACCAATAATTATCCTACAGTATTTAATTCAGATTGATTAATTTTAACATTACAAATAACAAGTAAATTATAAATATTAATCACAATCTACTCAACCTCAAATCACATAGAAAAACTCGGTCCAACATCTCATCACCACAATCAGTGGCGTAACTATACCATCTGGGGCCCGTGGCAAATTCTTTTGATGGGGCCCAATCAGTAAAAATCGTTAAGTTGTACTCAGTTTAATGTTAATAAACTTCGAGATTTTCAGCGTACTCAATTACACGTTGTATATGTCCCTCTAATGCCCTTCTTGGGTCGGGGGCCCGTGGCATTGAGCCAGCCCTGCTACCCTATTGTTACGCCACTAATAGTACCCCTGACTGCGAATCCATGGGTCCCGGGTTCGATCCCCGGCTGAGTCGAACATCGATGTGATGAGCATTTGGTGTTGTGCTTAGGTCTTGGGTGTTTAAATATGTATTTATATGTCTATCTATCTATAGTATGTATGTATATCCGTTGCCTAGTACCCATAACACAAGCTTCACCAGCTTAGCATGGGACTAGGTCAATAGGTGTGAATTGTCTAAAAAAAAATTATATAATGTACTAACTCTTAGAGTGATGATGCAACACTATTATTCAATTATGACTAGTTATATTCGATCATAAATATCAGTTAATATTACTTGCTTTATAACGTGAATACTCAATCAGAACTACCTTGCGTTCCCTGAACTTACTGTCCAAAGTCAAGAGGCATTTGCTCTGATTGGTTGTAACAATATTCGTACTTTCGATTCGTTGTAAAATAATGATTCTAAATTATGAAACAATTAAATAATAACAAAACAAATCGAATCAAATTAAATTATGATTCTTAAGTAATAAAAGGAATCTCAATTATTAACCAAAGTAACAATAATAATCAACGGTCAATTGAGTCGATCAAAACATTTCCTGATAACCCGAGTATTCCCCGGCGTTTATTATTATTAATACTGTTTTCTAAACCAGTACTGAATGAGGACCGTCACCTTAGTACTAATTGTTATTTAATTGTACTGTTAGTATTATTATTGTTAAATGAAACGAGTATTTTAAAGTAATCAAGTGTTAATAATTTATTGTAAACCAGACAATGGCGGAAAAATTAGTAATAGGTACACAGAGTTTATCATAGTGATCTAACATGACTTAGACAACTATAGAGTGATACATTCTATAATAACTGAAGGCGCCAAATTTAAATTTTATACAACTTAAATAACAAAAAATACTCTTTATTCTATGTGACGTATTTCAAATGGAATAGGTCGGAACAGTGTTGCCCAACGTGGGGCCCACACCCTAGAGGGGGGAAATTTCATTGTTAAGGCTATACGAAATTTAGTTTTTCATGTTTTGAAAATTTACTTACTGTGTTTTGTTAACAACTTCCTAATAATTTCATCCTAAAACCCATCAATTATGTTTATTAAGCGAACATTTTTTTTTAAATATTTCATAAGTATTTTAAAAAGGCCGAGCTCGGCATTGCTCGAAAATCTTGGGAAATACTGGATTAGAACAATTATCGCGATTGTATACGTCTACGCATATCCCAATCACCGAAAATATTTTAAAATGGCAAATCAAAATATGTGAATGTAATTTTTTTTTCTTATGGGGCTTCAGCGACTCTCATCCCTGCGGTCGTAGGTTCGATCCCCGTCACCAATGGACTTTCAATGCGCTTATATCATTCACTCGAACGGTGAAGGAAAACATCGTGAGAAAATGTTGCCTTAGACCCAAAAAGTCGACGGCGTGTGCACAGGAAATAGATAGAGAAATCTGAGGCCCAGACGTAAAAAGTACGGAGCGCCACTGATTTATTTTATTTTAATCTAGAACCTTACCTTTAGTTTTATCTTTAACTTTAGTTTTTCTCTTTAACTAGGGTTGCCTGGAAGAGATCGCTTATTAGCGATAAGGCCGCCCGTTGCATCCCTTATAATTTTTATGTATAGTGTTTCATTTATTTGCAACGAAGTGTAAATAAATAAAAATAAAAAAAACTTTAATACTACAATAGTTTCGGACTACTTACTTATTACTTTCTTTAAGACTACTATGAATCCTGATAGTAGACGCGCATTTATTAATTTCTGTATTATTCCAGGCTAGAAACAAACATTCTTTTAAAGCAACTTTCGGAATTGGTATTTGTGAACCTGTACGGCATCAACTCGCGATCGGGAGATGAAAGCCCGACGCCGCTTCCGCCGGCCACGCCCACTATGCTGCCAGCATCCGAAGGTATCTTTATTGTCATCAATACACAACTTTAAATTCTTGAAATACTGTAGTTAAACGGTTTTCCCACTTAAAGCTTGACTAGTCATTTTAAAGAAATAAATGTAATCATTACAATTATGTGAAACGTTGGTACTTTCAACACAGCGCCATCTGTTAGAATTGTGGCTATCAAATAATAAACAAATATTTTGCAATAAAATAATATTGCGGGTATAAATTGAGATGTAAGCTATCCTATCTTTTAAGTTAGATCAAACTACACACGGTGTGCAAATTTGATTGATCGGTTCAGTAGTTTAGGAGTCTATAGCGGACAAACAACATGACGCGTAATTTATATATATTAAGATATTGCAAGAATATAGTACAAAAATGTTATGGTAGTACAATCTAAAGTTCGCATACTTTGCCACACATAATGGGGTGCAAATTTGTCTTAAAAGGTAGAATAGAAGTTACAATTACATTATGAGTCATTATAGTCAATTCTTTTATTATTTTATCATCACATTATTAAAATATATGAACACACTCTACAATTTATATAGTTACCTCCTATCCTTCTTTATTATTTTCTACGCGACCTATATTGCCTACAAAAAATATATTACGTAAATTTTTCAGGTCTAGAGGTAATGCCAGATTATCCAGCGTTCATAGACCTGTCTCATATCGTGTGGATAAACAGTCACCTGCCCCAGAAGTTCCAGCATAAATGGCGGTTTTTATTCTCCTCGCATATACATGGGGAGTCATTTTCTACTATGGCAGGTGTGAGCAATAATTTATTATATTTTTTAATTTAAATAAAATTTAAGGGGCTCGCGTTACCTGTTGTTAATGATATTCATCTTAGTGGTCAAAGTCAAAAATCATTTATTCATATAGGTAACACAATGTACACTTATGAACGTCAAAAAAGAAATTTACATTTAACGCTTTTAATTTTAAATTTACTGCCAGTTCTCAAATGAAGGGCGTAGAACGAAAGGGAAGAACTGGCAATAATCTCTACGCCACTCTTTTTAATCGCCAATTTATAATGTCAGATAGCCCATCATCGGGATACCCTCATGCCAGTCTCGAGCTCCAGATCGCCCCTGATCAGTTGTATTGCTTACGTTTGAATCTGTGTAAAAAGTGTCCAAACGCCCAGTGGCTAGTCAGGGTCTGCGCCATGTGGGTTGCAAATTTCTGAAGATGTTTTGGAGTACCTGGTAAATAACATCAGTAGTCGGGTGGAAGAGCCCGTGGGAGGAGCAGGATTGGTCGTAGAGGGTCTTTCAAGTAAACAGATTTACTGCAAAATTTATCCCCCCCACCTTCCTCTTGTCAGCAAAGGCAAAGCTCTCAAAAATAATAGTACATAAACGTATTAATTTTTTGTAGGAATCCTCAAATGTCAAAAGAGAAGTGTGGGTATGTGTACAGTTGACGTATCCCAAATAAGAAACAAAGATCCCCCTTCCTCCCTCTTTTTATTTTTTTTTTAAAAAAAAAAGGCAAAAAAAAAACTTTTTTTGTTTTTATAAAGGTTAAAAACACTAATAATGCTTCAGGACGTATCCAAGAGCAAGGACCCTCCATCCTCATAATAGAGGACACCAACGGGTTCATCTTTGGGGGATTCGCCACCGCGGACTGGGCTTGGAGCCCTAACTGGTCGGGCACTGATGATTCCTTCCTCTTCACCTGTGCTCCCAGAATGCGCATTTACCCAGCGACCAATTATAACGACCATTATCAATATATGAATCATCATACGAAGACTCTGCCCAATGGTTTGGTGAGTAGTGTTATTTTTTTAGCTATTGCATAGATTTTATCGCGGGCTTTGAGCGCGGCGACCGAATCAAGAAATTCCGTAACGAAAATAAAAACCTAACACATGATGACGTAATATAGGTGCGGCCAATACGCGTTAGAACGGGACAGTACGCATACTGCGTCTCACGTCGGTCTGGCTTGATTAATGACGTAGTGGAGGTGCGTTAGAGTGGAACAGAATGCATACTGCGTATTCAGATCTCTCTGAAAAGATCGGTGACGGTCGCGTTAGAGTGAGGCAGTCTATATAAGCGAGTTAGTCTGAGTCTGGTAGATTGAATTAATTTATCAAAGAAAAAACTTGAGTTAATATCGAAGAAAGAAAAATACTGCATAAATAAAAAACAAATAAATAATTATAATTGCATAAGTGGATAAAAAATGCTATGCTTAGTAATAACAATAGCTTTTCCGCGGCAGACGGCAGTCCCCGAGTGCCACACGTTTTTTTAAATAATATACGTGTTCTACGCGCACGGACATGATGGCCGGCGGGTGTAGGGCGACTGGCTGCGCCACGGCTGCACCGACCGGAGTTATGAAATAACGAACGTAGACGCTATACGAACGAATAAGAATTTTATTTATAATACATAATTAAACCTCTCCAGTCCAGGTTTTGTTTGATTGCTGCAGTTACAAATTAAGCCAATCATTCCCGGACAATACGAAACTCCTTGATGCTTAAGGCGAGGCCTTACGGAACTCGCGAGAGAACTGCCACTTCTCCAATAATATTTCTAATATTTATGGGGTAGAAGATAAATGCAACAGGCTCAAGTGGTTGGGACATGTGTTAAGATATGTTTACTTGTATCAAAATAGTCTATTAGATATCAGTCTGTGCTACTTGTAGTCTGTGCTAGTATGTAGTCTGTACATTGTATAACTAATAAAGTCTCTTTGTTCTCAACCTGCAACTCATTCGTTTTTATTAGGTTATGGGCCCAGACCAGGGTTCACAACCGTACGATAATTATCGTACATTTGCGATAATTTCATAACTACGTACGATGTACGATGGTACATGACTATCGTACGCAGATTGTACGATAATTTCCAGTCTGATAAAAAATTTGATGATTACACAGATAGCCCAATAACAATTACAGTTTTTAGTGTCAGTGCCATCTATTGGCTTATTTTTCTATTAGGAACTTATGCTGTCACAAGGCAACTACAGCAGATGAACAAAGCGTTAATGTACAAACACAAAAACGCATCAGAATGCACAGCCAAAAATTCACGATTTGTATGGTGACGCAGATTTGGAAGTCTTCGATAACATTTTAATACCTAACGAATTTTAAGTGATAAAAATAATGTTTACGGACAATAGGTATAGTATCACTTAGAGCGAACACCATATTGTTCAACGGGAATATATTGCGTATTTTTGTTCCTCTTTGACGAAAGAGTGAATTATTATGATTTTTTTCAATTTGAAAAACACAAGTTTACAAGATTTAAACTATAAATCGTTTGCAACATTTTATTTTCACGTTTCATATGATTTTTTAAAGTATTTTTAGCCATTTTCCTGACTGTACGATAATTTATCGTATATGGATCACATATACGATAATTTTACGGCCCTGGTACGATAACTGCCTGGCTTCAGGTTGTGAACACTGGCCCAGACCCGTTTTTTAAGTGTATTATGGAAGTTTAAAGTATTATCTTTATCCATACTGCTATAATAATGTCGGTGAATTATATAGCCAACGTCCCAAAGTTGAAGGGTCGTGAAAACTATGACGACTGGTGTTTTGCGGTGCAAAATGTTTTGGTGCTAGAAAACATGGCGGATAAAATCAAGACACAGCTATCAGCATCGGCGTCTGCGAGTGATATTGAAAGTGATGCTAAGGCCAAGGCAAAATTGATATTAACAATCGATACATCTTTATATGTTCATATCAAGCAGGCAGCTACGGCATATGATTTATGGTCTACGCTTAAACATATGTATGATGATTCCGGCTACATGAGGAAGATTAGTCTACTGAGAAATCTCATTAACATTCGGTTAGAAAACTGTGAGTCAATGGCACAGTATGTTACTCAAATTGTAGAAACGGGCCAGCGACTTCGAGGAACAGGATTCAGTATAACTGATGAGTGGATTGGAGCATTAATGTTAGCGGGATTGACAGAAAAATATGCGCCTATGATAATGGCCATTGAGCATTCTGGAATAGAGGTTAGTGCAGATATTGTAAAAACAAAATTGATAGACATGTGTGCTGATGATTATGTTGGTACTACATCCGGTTCGGAAAGTGCATTTATTGCGAAAGGAAGACATAGATTGAAAAGTGGCAATACTAAAAGCGGCCATATTAATAGACAATCAGATATGACGCAACCTATCAAGGTTATAAAATGCTATAAGTGCAAGAAAATTGGCCACTTCAAAAACCAATGTCCTGAAGTTAAAGAAAAGCAAGTAAACGCATTTAGTGCTGCATTTTTTAATAGTGAATTTAATAAGGATGATTGGTATATTGACTCAGGGGCTAGTACTCATATGACATCATGCAGAGAAAATTTATTGGAAGTGAGAAAAGTACACGATATGAAGGAAATTATTGTTGCAAATAATATGACTGTGCCAGTTGTGTGTGCCGGGAATACACAGATAACTACGCTTGTGAATAATTCTCAGTTTGACATTAAAGTGAACAACATTTTGTACATACCTAACCTGACCACAAACCTATTATCAGTAAGCCAGCTAATAGCAAAAGGAAACAAAGTTATTTTCAAAAGTGATGTGTGTTATATACATAATCAACGGAATGAGCTTATTGGAATAGCAAATTTAAAGAATGGTGTGTATAAGTTGAATACAGTTAAGTCAGAGAAAGTGTTGGCCGCAGCAGTTCAAATTACAGATGCAAAACAGTGGCATAGGAGATTAGGTCATATTAACAGTAATGATTTGCAGAAGATGAAAAATGGTGCTGTAGATGGCATATCATTTGATATGAAGGCTGATATTCAGAAAATAAACTGCCAGGTATGTTGTGAAGGGAAACAGAGTCTTTTACCATTCCAATTAAGAAACCATAGAAGTACAGAATTGCTAGATTTAGTTCACTCAGATCTGTGTGGGCCTATGGAGGTTCGATCGATTGGACAGGCAAGATATTTTCTATTGTTTGTTGATGATGCTAGCAAGATGGCATTTGTATATTTTCTAAAGGAGAAGAATCAGACTCTACAGTATTTCAAGGAATTTAAAAGAATGGTTGAGAAGCAAAAAGGAACAGGAATAAAAACATTGAGAACTGACAATGGAGGGGAGTTTTGCTCAGATATGATGGAAAATTATCTGAAAGATAGTGGAATCATCCATCAGAAGACAAACCCATATACTCCGGAGCAGAATGGTGTCAGCGAGAGATTCAACAGGACAATTGTTGAACGTTCAAGATGTTTATTGTTCGAGGCCAAACTGGATAAAAGTTATTGGGCAGAAGCAGTTAACACGGCAGTATACTTGAAAAATAGATCGCCAGCTTCAGGTTTGGACCAAAAGACACCGATTGAAGTATGGACAGGACATAAACCTGACCTCAGTCATGTCAGAATATTTGGGAGCCCTGTAATGATGCATGTTCCTAAAAATAAAAGATTTAAGTGGGACAAGAAAGCAGTTAAATACATATTAGTGGGATACTCGGAAAATGTGAAAGGTTACCGATTATACAACCCAGAAACTAGAAAGATATGTACCAGTAGAGATGTCATTATAATGGAGCAAGATACTACTGAGATAGAAATAAACGAAGGACAGATAAAAGAACACCAATCAGTAGAAGAGGAAAGTTCTATGATAGAAAGTGACAATACATTAACAAATCAGGATGATCCTACCTATGCATATGATTCAGAAAAAAGCACAACTTCAACTGAAGGAGAACTTTATCATACATTAAATGAAAAAGAAGATCTATCTGAAAATGAAGAGCCTCCATTGGTGGGAAAGCGTATCAGGAAACCTCCTGAAAGATATGGTTTTACTAATCTTTGTGTTTCAGATGAATCAGAATCTTGGGCTGAAGACATAAGTTATAATGAAGCTACCAACGGTCCAGAGAAAGACAAGTGGCAGCAGGCTATGTCTGATGAACTTCAAGCATTTGAGGATAACCAAGCCTGGGAGATTGTCAGTCAAGATGAGGCAGATAGAGTAGTACAATGCAAATGGGTGTTCAAGAAAAAGCCAGAAAACAATAACAGTGTCAGGTATAGAGCAAGACTTGTGGCGAAAGGTTACACTCAACAGCACGGAGTAGATTTTAATGAGACCTACTCACCTGTTCTCAGGTACTCTACACTTAGATTATTGTTTGCAATAAGTGTAAAATATAATTTTGAAATCACTCATCTTGATGTAGTTACAGCATTTTTAAATGGTTTTTTAACAGAAAATGTATACATGCAAGCACCTGCTAATTTAAATTGTCCGAGTAATTGTGTTCTTAAACTTAAAAAGGCAGTTTATGGTTTGAAGCAGTCTGCTAGGGCATGGAATGCTAGAATAAACGATTTTTTGATAGATTTAGATTATAAAAAGTCAGTATCAGAACCATGTTTATACAGTAAAAAATGTAAGAATGAGCAGATTATCATTGCAATATTTGTTGATGATTTCTTTATTTTTTCTAATTGTAAAACTATGACTAATCTTAAGAAAAAACTTATGTCTAAATTTAAAATTAAAGACTTAGGTCAAATTAAAAGGTGTTTAGGCATGAGAGTGAAATGTGAAAATAACTGTATATCTATTGATCAGGAACAATTTGTAAAACAAATTCTTAAAAAGTTTTATATGACTGATTGTAATACTAAAGATACTCCTATGGAATGTAATTTGAAATTAGAAAAGGCAGAATGTGTTGACAAACAGTTTCCCTATCCACAGCTTATAGGAAATCTTATGTATTTGTCAGTATTAACACGTCCAGATATATCATATAGTGTGAGCTACCTTAGCCAGTTTAATAATTGTTTTAGTTCAGTTCATTGGCATCATGTAAAAAGAATTTTAAAATATTTGCAAAAAAAACTAAATCTTATGGTTTGAAGTTTACTAAAGATACCTGTAATTTAGAAGGTTTTGTAGATGCTGATTGGGCGTCGAATACTGTAGATAGGAAATCCTACACAGGATTTTGTTTTAAATTGTCAGGCTGTGTGATATCCTATGAATGTAGGAAGCAACAAACGGTAGCTTTGTCAAGTACCGAGGCCGAATACATGGCCATTGCTGAAGCATGTAAAGAGGCAATATATTTAAAAAGTCTTATATCAGATATTATTGGTTGTAACTATACTGTAGTAATTTACAATGATAACCAGGGAGCCAAAAAGTTGACAGAGAATCCTTTGTTTCACAAACGAACTAAACATATAGATGTTCGCTACCACTTCATACGTGAAGCAGTCTCTAATAGCCTTATTAAAATTGAATATCTTTCAACATCTGAGATGCCTGCTGATATATTAACGAAAAGTTTGAGTGCTGCCAAACATAACTATCTTATAAAATTATTAGGAATTCAAAATGTTTAAAATTGTCAAAGTTGTTTTATTACTGCTTAGTATTTGATTATTTTGATAAGTGGTGCTGTTAAGATATGTTTACTTGTATCAAAATAGTCTATTAGATATCAGTCTGTGCTACTTGTAGTCTGTGCTAGTATGTAGTCTGTACATTGTATAACTAATAAAGTCTCTTTGTTCTCAACCTGCAACTCATTCGTTTTTATTAACATGTGCACCGAATGGCGGACGACAGAACTTCATTGTCCTTACTGAACTCACAACGCGATGGCAAGAGAAAACCCGGTAGACCGAGGCTTGGGATGGGATGGCGTTGTCAAGGACTTCGAAACAATAGGGTTTCGAAGTCGCAACACGCTGGAAGACTGTTTTTCGATGTTAAATTTTAGGTTATCTAATATATAAAATTCTCGTGTCACAATGTTCGTTCTCATACTCCTCCCAAACGGCTTGACCGATTCTTGTGAATTTTTTTATGCATATTCAGTAAGTCTGAGAATCAGCTACTATCTATCTTTCAAACCCCTAAGTGATAATGTCCACCAAAAAAAATTTTTTTTTTAATGTATTATTTTTATTTTTTTGTATCATAAAAATACATACAACCCTTAATTTTCACCCCCTTTTTTTTTTTTTTTTTTTTATTGTTGGGAAATCAATTTACTGACCCCCGCGCCGGGGCAACGATTTAAAAGTGACGCAGGGAATGTGGGAGTCAGTCCGTATGGTGCAATGGACCACTAAAACCACTAAAACCCAACAGCCCCATCTGTTCGCTATGGACGGTAGGCGCGGTAACAGTTTCCCTTAATCCGTGCCTCCGTCATGAGCGTCTGCTGTGTGAGCACAACTTCTGCGTTGCCCAATTCTGTGCTAAGGGCACAGTGGAGTACGTGCGTAATCGCGACGTCTCCTTCCAGGCCTTTTTTTGCGTTGAGGGTCGGCATCTGGGTTACACTCCCGAACCCTCTCCGCATTCTCTTTAAGTGTAATGACGGCCTCACACGCTTTGAAAGTGTTCCACGGGCCGTCACTGTCAGCCTCCATCATAGCTTTCACTATGACTGGAAGCGACAGATCCAATCCGAAGGTGGCGGTTAATAAACTACGCTCAGAGCTCCACGCCGGACAAACCTCTAAAGTGTGTTGCGCTGTGTCGTCTGCGAAACCACACTCGTGACAAATGGGGGATGCCTCCCTCCTGGCAACCCTGTGAAGGTATCCACCGAAACATCCATGGCCTGTGAGGACCTGAACGAGTCGGTACGAGAGTGCCCCCCATCTTCTATTTACCCACAAGTTGAGCACTGGACGTATAGATGTAATTGTCCAGACTCCTGCCCTGTGATCTTGTAACTCATCCATCCATTTCTGAAGGACGGTCACTTGGGCTTCCCGTCTCCAACTGTTTATGTGCTCAGGAAGGGGGTCGAAACCCCTACTTCTGCTATCTGCCCTATGCCAATAGATCTTGGCTAGGGCAGCCGCTTCGAGGTGCCAGGGGGCAGTTCCTGCAATAACACACGCTGCCTCGCAAGAGACGGTGCGGTACGCCCTTGCCACCCTTATGGCCATCGCCCGTTGCGACTGTCTCAGAATCGCCCTGTTTTGAGCGAATAGACAATCGGCCCAAATGGGGCATCCGTAGAGGGCCTTCGCCCGGACCACACCTGCAAATAACCGGCGACACCCCGCACTCGGCCCACCAAGATTTGGCATTAACCGGCAGAGTGCCATAGCCGTGGTAGCGAGCTTCGGGGCTAGTACCGAGAAGTGATCCTTAAAAGTCCATCGAGAATCGAGGACAAGCCCGAGATACTTTAAAGTGGGGCTTACTCTTATGGGCACACCACATACGACCAATTGTGTACCGTCAGGAGGAGCTCGTCTTGGGCCGTGGAAACAGACCGCCCCAGATTTCTCGAGGGCGACTTGGAGGCCAATGCGCCTTATTTGCGCCACAACCTGTGCCACCCCCGCCGTTGCGAGGATGCAAGCTTCTCTGTATGTACGACCTTTTGCAGTGATAAGTGTGTCGTCGGCATAACATATTAGGCTGACACCTTGTAGATGTGAGCCACGAAGGACGCAGTTATATCCGATATTCCATAGGAGTGGGCCTAGAACAGACCCTTGTGGAACACCACACTCAACCCTGTGTTCCTTCCAACCTCCCCGACCCGGATAGATGACGGTTCGGGCCGAAAGGTAGGACCTTATCATGCGCCGGAGGTATACTGGTACGTCATGGAAGATTAAGCCGTCTATAATGGTATTCCAGGGGATGGTGTTAAAAGCGTTTGCTATGTCTAATGAGACCGCCAGCACCACCCCTCCTTGCGCGAGTGTCTCCTCGCAAACGTCTCTTAGCCTTGCAACGGCGTCGATGGTAGACCGGGCGCGCCGGAAACCGAATTGGGTATCGGCCAAATCCGGCCCGTCCGTTGCAAGGTGTTTTACAATGCGGGCTGCTAGCACTCGCTCGAATAGCTTGCCTGCTTCATTTAATAAAACAATCGGCCTATAGGCCGATGGGGACTCAGGTGATTTACCCTCTTTCTTTAATAATACAAGTTTTCCCGTCTTCCAGCTACTCGGAAAGTGGCCGTTCTGTAAAATATGGGTTAGCAACTCCCGAAACCTTTCTTCCAGCCCGTTATTGAGGACATGGACCCAGACCTTCCCGTAAACACCATCTGGTCCGGGGGCTGTCTTTTTGCTCTGAAGCTTTAGTATTGCCACAGAGAGTTCCTCAGGCGTCACTTCTTGGACTTCCTCATCATAGTGGAGGTCGTCGCGAGATGTTGGTTGCGAACTGTTAGCTGGGAATAGCGCGGAGACTACCGTATCCAGGAACACCGGTTCTAGAGTGGTAGTGACTGGCGGAAGCCAAGGGCGCAGCTTGGTCATCACTAGCTTATATGGCCGCCCCCATGGGTCTAGCTCCAAAGTTTGTAAAAGATCTTCCCAAGCTTTCTCTTTGGCCTCTCCGATTGCAATGCGCAGAGTTAATTTTGCTGCTTGGTATTTGCCGTAGCACCTTCTTTCTTCTTCCGGATCGCGTGGAGCAAGGCGTCTTCGACGTAATCGGGTGTAGCGGCGTCGGGCAACTACACAAGCCGTCCGTAGCTGGGTGAGTTCAGGCGACCACCAGTACACCTGTCGGCGGGGCGGAATAGGGCGGATCCTTGGCATTGCAGCGTCGCTAATACGCCGCAAAGCCTCTCCGAACCATTGCACCTCTCTATCTGCTAAGATAGTATTTGGCTTAGGGCACCACGCCTCTGTCAAAGATGCCAAAGACAGGGAGTCAAAGTCCAGTTTTTTACGGGACCATTTTGGCCCTATTTCCGGTGGAGGCTGATTTGATCTACCAGTTGCTGGTGGTAGCTGTTGATGGGGACTCACCAGGCACCGAATGTACCTATGGTCCGAAAGCGTTTCAACCTCTGTAAGTACACGCCAGTTGGAGACGCGATGTGCTAGTTCCGGGGATGCAAAAGTTACATCAACGATAGAACTGCCCTGCATTCGCACGCATGTGCGTTCCGATCCTCGATTCAATATCACCAAGTTGTGAGTGGCGATCCAATCAACCACCGCATCGCCACGGGCTTCGGTTACCGGAGAGTTCCACATAGACGACTTCGCGTTGAGATCCCCTGCAACAATAACATTTAATGGTCGAGCCCATTCCACCAGGGAGCCCATTTCTGCCAGAAAGGCCTCGAACTCTGTAATACTCCGGTTCGGCGAAAAATAAGCTCCAATTACAACGACTTTTTCTAGTTTAACAGCGATACAGCCGTTTCCTTTTAGCGAGGCTCGAGGCAAGCCTTCAGGCAACGAAACGGCAATCGCAACTAAACCGTTGCGGTCGCCAAACCAGTTTTCCCTCTGGGGGATCACATACGGCTCCGATACTATTGTGATATTGATTAACCACTGCGCCATGCTCTGGAGTAAAAGATCCTGAGCTTTGGCGCAGTGGTTGATGTTCGCCTGTAGGATTTGGAGGGACATCTATAAACCAGGTGTTATCTCCATTTGCTCCGTATCCCCGATCGGTGGGGCACCAGTGGCCGTTTTGTTCGCGGTCCACGTCCTTCTGGGCATCTTTTGCTGGGGGCCGAACACGCGTTACCCCCAGTAGATGGTTTGCTCTCTGGCCAGCCGCAGCACACAGAACGCATTGCGGATTTGCAGAGCAACTCCCTGCTCGGTGGTCAGATTGACCACACCGAAAACAAAGGTGACTGCGGTCCATATCTGCAGTACACCGTGCTGCTACATGGCCGCCCTGAAAGCAGCGGAAACATCTCAGTTCTCGGGCCCTCAAGAGAACAACTCGGGCAGAAGCCCATCCCACTAATAACCTTCCTTCGGTCAGCTTTCTGGCCGCCGTCACTGGGCACCTGACCCATGCCGCAAAAAGGCCAGTCCTGTTCTGACGGACTCTTCCGACCTTCACATTGTCCGGCGAGCAACTGACCTTAGAGCAAATGGCTTGTTTGACCTCTTCTGGGGTGACTGTCTCATCCAGCCCCGAGATCATCAACTCAGTTGATTTAACAGGTCTGGAAACCCGAACTCTTCCCTCACCATAGACCTCCTTTAATCTAGACGCCAGAATATCCGCCTTCTCCTCACCACCTGTCCCGGGGACCTGAATGATGGTGGCCCCCGTGACAGCTCGTCTGAACCGGACCGCTTCTATACCAAGCTCCGCCAGATTTAGTTTTGTCTTCGCCTCTTTTAGGACTGCTACGTTTGTAAGGCCTTTCTCTTCGGCATCCGGCGGAAGCGTTAAAACAACTGCTGCGGAACTGGGCGTACGGAGCTTCAGTTTTGCAGCTGTCGCCATTGCCTGTCTCTTAGGTTGTGCTGGAAGTTGTTGAGCACCTTCATTCTTCTTCCGGCGCAATCCTTTCTTTACCACCTTATTCCACGCTTCATTAGTAGAGGGAAGCTCTGGCAGTGGGCACGGTGGTGATAGAGGGGCAGCATTAGGGACAGTTGTCCCTGTAGGCACATTCTCCTGCCTTCTCTTATGGTTCTTCTTCTTTTTCTTCTTTTTCACGCCGTCCTCCGGTTGTGTTGCCACTGTATTCGAAGTGGGCGCTGCTGTCGTCTTTCTAACCTTGGAGGACCCCGTCGTTGTTGCCACAGCCTCCGGCTTATATTTGTCAGCGGAGAGAGGTGGTCGTATGCGAGGCTCCGGGTTGAGTCTTGGTTCTATGCTTTCTATTCTAGCATTGATCCTATCCCCAAGGCGGCTCATGAGCCTTGCCTCAAGGTCCTCTAAGTCCGGTGTAGGTACCGGTTCTGTAGGGCGTTGCTTTATTAGCTCTCGCAACTCTCCCATCTCTTTTTGGAGCGCCTCCAGAAAGTTTCGAAGCCGCTCGTTTTCACTTCGAAGAGCTCGCGTCTCATCCGAAACAGACATCTGAGCGAGTACCTCAGTGTCCTCTTTAATCGACTTAGCGACGGATTTGAGGGCGTGGACAAATGTACCCTTAAGATTTTTTGACTTAGTCGCGACTTTCTCTACCATTTGCAGATTAGCTTCGATGCGCCTCTGCGCTAGATCTGCCGTCAAAATTTCCCCTTCTGCATTCATTGCCGCTGGTGTTGGTGCGGGTTTACTCGGCTCAGTCAATGAAGCGAGGATCTCCTCCTCAGCCTGGGCTTCCTTTTCCGTTTTCTTGGCCTTTAAATAAGCAGACCTAGCAGGCGCCAAGCCCATGTACCCTCTGGATTTTGGTGGGCGGCCTCTTCCTCTTCTTGTTGTAGCAACTTTTAGTGGGGTCCGAACAGACGACTCACTGATTGTACTGTCGCCATCGTCTTCGCCACTCCTGGTTCGTTTGCGAGAACTCCAGAATCTAGGATATGTAGGGTCTGTACAATCCAATGATCTGGCGCTGACCATAGATGTCGCGGAGGAATCCGATAACCTCCCAGCATCAGACGTAGGCGCGTCGACTGGATGGTCGCCAAAAATGTCCCTGGAAACGCTCGGCACCGGCGTAATACATAGAGTGCGCTCAGGCACCACGGTCACTTCTTGTAATTCTCTCAGATCCGGGTTTATTGGTTGGTCCGTGGATATCATCCTACTATCGCATGTGTCTTTTCTAATAATTTTCTCCTCGCTCGCCTCGGCAAAAGCGCCGGAATCATGAAGATTGTCCCCCCCCAGAGTACGGTGGGACTTTTGCACCGGCTCTTGCGAGCAGGTGGCGGGATTTGACCCGCCTGGGGTAGTTTTACAAGTATTTGTCTTCATTTTCGCTTTAATTTTTATCCAGGTAAGACAGCTCACCCTGGGACGCCCTCGGGACCGAACTCCCTCCGGCCACTCACCCCATCGCCGGGCGCCAGAAACTTGAGGTTAGGGGCTCGCCGTCAATTCGACGAGCCTCGCCAGCCTTAAAGGCCAGCCATACCACGCGCATGAAGCGCCGCTGGGGCCAGATAGAATGGCCCCCCTCTATGTCCGATTAGCTTCACCAAGGTGCTGGTTTGCACCCCAGTTACTAAGCCCTCCCCGGCCACGTCAAGGCTCGGACCCCGCAGGCTGGACATCTGCGGTGGGGAGGGAATTTTCACCCCCCTACGACAACCCTTATCTCGACGTTCTTTTGTTATGTATATTATTTCTAGAAAACATTTTTTTAGTTCAATACATATAACTATCTACTATAATAAAAAATAGGGGTTGATCGTAGAGAAGGGAAAATTAAGTGTTGTATGTTTTTTTATGATACAAAAAAATAAAAATAATACATTTAAAAAAAAAATTTTGTTGTATCCTGTATGATATAAAAATAAAAACAAAAAATTTTGTCTAAAAACCAACCTTAACATTTAAAGGGATGAAAATAGATGTTTTCCGATTCGCAGATCGAACCGATATGTACACAAATATTTTACGAAAATCGTTTGAGCCATTTCAGAGGACTTTGATAACAAATAACACGAAAATTTTATATATTAGGTATATTATGCTACATATTCATTGAGGAGTCCTGTCCCAAAGTTCTCAAAAATAATGGTACATAAACGTATTAATATTAGTAATGTGGGTAATAAGTGTAATATAAATATATTTTTCAGCTAATGGGTGGTCAGTTGGAGTTTGGTGGTATATGGCTGCCCGCGGAACCCTTCGGTGAGGGTAATTCAGCGGAATCTTGTTCCACATTCCGTGGATACAAGAGACTGAGCAAGGAACCCCATTTCCGTATCCGCTCGATTGAAGTGTGGGGCGTTGGGGACAAACCATCTTTGGAAAAGGATGAGGTAGCCCTTTTTATTATTTTCTTTTAATTTAAGCTAAAACTATCTTCATCAATTAGTACTATTCGAAATATCAGCGCTTTTTCTTTACTAATAATAATGAATTTAATTTCAAAAATTCCTGTGCCCTTAGATTATCCCTGGGTTAATTGAATATTATTAAAAAAGTAGCTGCCCCCGCGAACTCTGTTTCTCCTTAATGCCTGTTTTTTGTAATTTTTCTCTATATAAACCTCAGTTCAAGTTATAATTTCTTAACTAACAAATAAAAAATAGGGGTTGATCGTAGAGAGTAGATGAAAAATAAGGGTTGTATGTATTTTTGTATGTTGTATCATAAAAAAATAAACATGAAATTTTGTCTAAAAAATAAAACAATTTTTTTTGTGTGGACACCCCTTATTACTTAGGGGTTTGAAAGATAGATAGTAGCCGATTCTCAAACTTACTGAATATGCATAAAAAAATTCATAAGAATCGGTCGAGCCGTTTCGGAGGAGTATGGGAACGAACATTGTGACACGAGAATTTTATATGTTAGATATACTTTGAAATCCTAATCACCTAATCCTAAATCCTATCCTAGCTCCTAGCAGTATCCGAGCGAAATAGCCCTTTAGATGCGCACAAGTCTGAGCTGAACTTCATGCACATGATCGGCAAACCCGTGTACAGTGAGGACCTTCCCGATCCCCATATAACCTAATCTCCTGGTACTTTTTAGTTTATCACTATGAATAGCTGATTCCCTAGTACTTTTTATTAGTTTGTTAATCTTAGATGTACAAACAAACACTTAATACAAAACTCCTTCACTGGCTGATCTCCCGGTACTTTTTAGTTTATCACTATGAATAGCTGATTCCCTAGTACTTTTTATTAGTTTGTTAATCTTAGATATACAAACAAACACTTAATACAAAACTCCTTCACTGGCTGATCTCCCGGTACTTTTTAGTTTATCACTATGAATAGCTGATGATGATTTATCACTGAATACATTATATAAATAAATATTTCCTTGTATTGTTTATTACCATATAATACCAAAGATGGCGTTAAAACAAACAAACACACATAGTCTATCTTCCAACACGAAATAATCATTTTAGATTCGCCGGAATCAAATGCCACTGCTGCATTGTATATTTAAGTAATTAACATATTAGTATTAATTAGTATTGATTTAAAATATAGCCAAGTGGTTTTAAATATTAAAAATATATGTAATTGAAGTATTTGTAGGTATTTATTGCAGCTAAGTTATATTTTTACATTGTATTTAATATATATCATTTTTCTTTTTCGTCTTTTAAAATACTACTATTATTATATTATTGTTATGAAACCAATATGTTTAATTCATAGATTTCGTTTTAAATTGTTTACTTAAACTACAATTTAGTTTACATTGGGATTTCAATATTTAATCATTGTTTTTTGTTATACAATCTGTAGTTTGCTTAAAATTTCAATTTTGCTCACGATAGTTTATTGGTACACACGGTTGAAAGCCTGATACACTGATATTAAAGGGGAGGTTTGTATGGTTTTATGAAATTAGTAGCAGTGTTGGACTTTCTGTCTATATGCGCTTTTAATACTCGCTGTTACGGTGATAGAAAACATCGTGAGTAGACCTTAGACCCAAAAAGTCGACTGCGTGTGTCACTGGAGGCTGATCACCTACTTGCCTATAAGACTGACAAATGATCATGAAACATAGTATTGTCTTTGATTAACATAACTTTTATTCATTTAATAAAACACTATTTGACCGGATTGAAGTTATGTATTATTATAAATTTACAACTATTTAACATAATTTTAAATTTATCCGATGGTCACGGTGACCACGCACGCTGTAAAGCACGCGAAACGTCGGATAAATTTAAAATTATGTTAAATAGTTGTAAATTTATAATAATACATAACTTCAATCCGGTCAAATAGTGTTTTATTATCATGAAACATACAGAAATCTGAGGCCTAGACCTAAATATTAGCGTTACTATTTTATTTTATTTATATGAAATTAATATTTCGTAGGATGAACGCGACACGAGTATATTAGACACAAATCCCGACGCAAAGGCTATCTTGGATATGGCGGGTCGTACACGACACAGCGAGGGATTAAGAGAAGAGCCACCTTTATAATGTTCTTGAGGTATTTACTAAGTTATTGGATAAGCAGACCAATCTCTGTTGTTAAGGGTCAGATCGAGATATCGATTTTTGGTACTGCTATTTTTGCATATAGAAAAACCCATTGGCTGGATTCGAACGCACGACTTTAAGGGTTATCTAAACCCGCGCTGGATGTAAAGAGTATAATTTCTTATACAGGTGTAAACTCTATATAATGTCATTCATTATAACGAAAGAAGAAACATTCTCTATAACGTAAAAATGAGTTATATATGTTTTGTATAACACAAAACCCATACTTTAATACACTCTTTATAATGGGGCGTCCATAAATTACGGAGGTGTTTTTAATTTTCTGTGACTCCTCCCCTGGTGAAGTGAGATTTTATTACCCCCCCCTCCCCCATGTGGATTTTTCAAAATGTGGGTTTCTTACGTAAGGTTGGATTTTATTGTAAAAAGAAGAAAAAATGTTGTGTTTTTTTTACGACTAAAACAAAATAAGTGAATGTGAGGTGGTGGAGTTGGGGAAGTTGAGAGAGGTTTTGGGTCAACGTCCTATTTTTTTCAATCAGAAAAAAATTACGGATTTGCGTACCCCCCTCCACGTAAGATTAAAGAGATTTGACTCGACCCCTCCCCCTTAAACATCTACGTAATTACCTAGCAACAGCCATTCTCTATTACAAAGAAATATTTTCATATTTAGACATTAACAAAATACTTAAGTTAAATTGTTTTTATAATCAGCAAGAAATTTCTAAGAAAGACACCTGAGGTCATAAACAGCCGTCTCGCCTTTGTTATTGTTAATTGCATTAACACGTGTGCCATTATTCGTAAACAAACTGTCAAGATGACCAGACAAAATACTCAAAAAAACACAAAACAAATATTGGCATAGTAAAACACGTCAGGCATTGTTACCAGAATATATGTGTTTAAAATAATGTACTTATTGATAGTAATAAAATTAGAAATTATTGTAATTGGTTAATTTGTTTTTTTTTCTCTTCTCTCCGTATAACGAAAAATTTCTATAACGAAAAAAATGCTCGGTCCCTTGAAATTCGTTATAAAGACTTTACACTGTATATGTTATATAATTTCTTAATTATTTAATTACTATTTTTTTTATTCAAAATATTTTTTTTTTCAGGTACAACACGGAAGCTTACCTCTAAAGTAATTTTATTTTAGCGAAATTTATATATTTCTATCGATCTTTGATAATTATCTAAATGAACTGTCAATTTTTATAATCTATTTTAGCGAATAAGGAACATTGCCATTATAGTATTTTTTAACAAATATTTAACCGTCGCCAATTTTAATATACAGTATAAAAGATAAAATAAATATTGAACTTTTCATAATTTTCTTTAACAAAGATTTTTCTTGTATAATATGCAATGTTAAAAAATGGCAATGTTGCTTACTTATTAATCTATTACGCAAATAAAAATTATCAATTAATATCATAAAAATCCTATGTTTGACTATTTCTTACTAAAATAAATGTATATTTATGCAAAGATAACCTATGTTGTAACAAAATTGTGCCTTTATCAAAAATTGTGATTGAGTGTTGCCATATCTTTTCGCCAAATTATCGATGGTGGTGCTAATTTTGATGTTTAATAAAAAATCACTATAGAATCACATTTTTAATCTGTGTTTAATAGCAAAGCATTTCTTATGCCGATGCCGAAATACGATCATTTGATCTCGACATAAGCCAATAGGGCGTTGGAGTCGAGACTTTACCGCTTACGTCAAATCCAACACATTGACAAACTGGAGTTACAGTTTCTGACTCCGAAACTGAGGCTTAGAGCCCGCAGTGGGTTGACTTGAGGACCTTCACTTTAGGTTGGAATGAGAGTTCTCCACCATATCTAATACCCTCAGCAAGTCCTAGCTGGTTCTCCACTCTAGTCTCAATCACAATTAGTACCATTTTATGTTCGTATTGTGTTTGTTCCACAGTTTCTTTTAAAATATATGGTTATTTAGTAGTCACGTGACTTGATTATACTAGTACATAAGATACCGCTTTAATTGTTAAAACGCACAAAGTATATTCTAATGTTTGTATGTGTTAAAATAATATTATTGTAAAATTTACTAAAGAACCGTCGTGGGAGGATTTGGACATCGCCTTGGTATGTTGACGTCATTATAGTTCGACAGTATGTTGATACATTTAAAAAAATGATTATAATTTTTGGTAAATAAATAACATAGTGACGCGTGCCAAATGAGTTCTTTTCTGCACAGACTATATCACGCGCGAAATGAATATAGATTATATGACCATAATTAATGTTTTTCAAATTGAGAATTGAACATTGAAAAGGCGCGATGGCTCGTTTCGTTCGATTGTGATTGGTCAAACCCAGTTCAATCGCAATAATCGTTTGATATATTCAAAACAATGTGATTTATATTAAAACGCTTATATTAGTATAAACCTTATTTACGCTTTAATATTGTTGTTACCTAGTCGTAGTTTTCAATTATTGTATGTAGTTAAAGCCAAAATGCTTAAAACAATAAACTTTAAACTTTAAATATACAGGCGAAACATTCAAGTCAATATCATTTATATTATATATATTCATTGGAATCATTTTCAAAGTTTAATGTGCCAAAGTTACTTTTCGGGTAAATGTTACTTATTTTATGTTATAGTTTAATTTACGAAAGGGCGTAGCAATGGGCTATTTGACGGTATGAAAAGTGTTATTGAGAGTAATCTGTATAAAACATGGCTTTAAAAAGTATTTAATTTCCTAGGTCAGTCACGTGACACAAAACGGTCACAGAATAGACATATTGACGACGAAGTAGCATGCTTGTAAATAATAGTTTTTGTCTGTCTAATTCTAATACTATGTTGGAGTTAAATTTCGTTGGATTTTTGATCGAAAAATATGTCTATATGTAATTTAAGAATGACAATTAACTCGTAAGAAAACTTGACGTTTGTTTACGTGTACAGATGTGGTACGTCATTGATGCGTTACCGTTTTTCTTAAAAAAGCGTTTTGGCGGGATCTTGAAGTTGTGATTGTTCCATTTTTAAAGCCAATAACAGAATTATAAAATATGTATATATAGTCTCTAATAGATAACCTGAAATGTTTTTTAAATCCTGTCAAATAGCCTATTCATGTAGAACTGGTAACAAAACGAGATTTGCGTGCGTCCGTGGCTGATTCTGTGTATACAGTGCCACATACTTTTCTTGGCCGGCGGCTGAAATTGGTACTACCGTCGCCATTTTGAAATGTGAGACTTAAACGACAGTTTGCTCTCAAATACAACTCATAATTTTACTATCTACCAACATCTAATAATCATCCAACTAAAGGGCCGTTCAAGTATACGTAAGCAGATTTATTTATTTATTTATTTATTAACGCTTCGTTGCATATACATTAATATAGTACAATTGACATAATTAAATAAAAAGGAGAGCAACTGGCGGCCTTATCGCTTTCGAGCGATCTCTTCCAGGCAACCACTGTAAGAAAAAAAATGTATTAAATTACATAAGATAGGCAAGAAGTGCAAAAATACATGTATTACATTTAGTAATACATGTATTTTAGATTTACTGCAATTTATCCCCCTTCCTCTTGTCGGCAAAAGCTTTTAAAAATTATAGTACATAAACGTATTAATTTTTTGTAGGAATCCTCGAAAATGCATTTCGTTTTCAAGCATAGACTATGTGGTGGGTAATGTGAGTAAAAAAGTAAATAATTACTGTTCACGGCACCACCAAGTAATAAAATCAAAGATCCATTTTTATTTACTGGCAATACATTACAGTGACGCTCTTACCGAACAAGAAAAGCACGCATGTGTTCAACCGCAATGTTTCTACATTTAAAAATTATTAGCTAGCTATATTTTATTGCTGTTAAATATTCAATTATATATTTACTTAAGTAATAACAAATATTATTTAGAATGTATTTAACTGTTTACCTATTCGATTGACGTAAGTTTAGATTACGTATTAAACACAATTTTCAACTATTTGCACCATGGAAGAGATTGTATTGTTTCACATTTGCAATATCTATGAAATTTTATTTATAACGCGATTGCTTTAGCTATACGTGTCCATTCCATGGTGCTAGTTGTCAAGATGAAATAACTGTTGTAGTGTCATTTATATTTACTTAATTAATTTACGAATGATGTTAAATTAAAACATATTTTTAGTGTTCATGTTGTGTAAATAAAATGTGATATGTACGTTGTTTTGTTACTGCCATCTTGTTCATAATCTATCAATCTTAATTAGTTCAAGACTAGTTTTCTAGGGGGTAAGTAAAAGTCATGGCTATGATACTACAATTGTAGTAGTAGTAGACAAATGGCGCTACAACCCGATATATTTTCAGTCACCGTACGAGCGAGTATTAGGTGCGCACGAACCTACGACCTCAGGGATGAGAGCCACTAGGCCAACTCTGCTAATATTACAAAAGTAACTAGAACGGCTTACGAACCACCTTAAAAATTTCAAAGAATGATCTATCTGATATAATACTATATTGCCAATACTGTTAGCATTTGGCGCTTCAGGCCATATTTAATTTAAAATATTAACGTAATTGATGTCCATCTTACAGTATGACTAGAAGAATTAATGGAACTGTAATCTTATTGGAATTTCTTGACTAAACACGAATGCTTTTGTAAATAAAACACATTATTGGGGTCAATCCATTCTTTTCCGAATCGACAAATCTATTGGCTCTTCATTAAAATCTTTACAATAAATATTGACATCTGGTTTAGTAAGTACATTTCTTCGTATAACACCGTAAAGTGGAATGCTTTCCTTGTTTGGTAGAGTTGTACTGTGGGCTTGCCTTGTATTTAGCCTGAAAGAAAACTTGAATTAGCTTTAAGTTTCATTATCGGACGTCAAGGCAGAATACAAAATACCATCCGTATCACCTCAACGTCCGTTCTACAACTGAGCGTTTTTCAAGGCAGGTTTTGCCGCGCACCACACTATGTGGAACCAGCTGCCCACTGAGTATTTTCGAACCAATTCGACTTACAAAAAAAAGAGCGTACCAATTCATAAAAGGCCGGCAACGCACTTTCGAGCATTCTGGCAATGTGAGTGTCCATGGGCTAACATCAGGTGAACTTCCTGCCCGTTTGCCTCCTATTACATAACTACACACGTAGCGCTTTAGAGTTTCCCATACAAAAAAATCATTACTTTTCTATTATGTTATCTATTCGATTCCACGTATTATTCGTAATAAGGCCATGTTTTTCTGCTGAGAATCGATTCCAGAAACTCTATATTATATGTATTTTTGTCGGTAGAAAACGAAATTAAGTAGCGTAAGTATAAAACATTTTATTTTATTTTATAATTATCTAAAAGTATGCTTACTTATATCTTTTGCAAGCGTCAGCTCTATGTCTCTCCAAGTATCTGTTCTGGCTGAAAGCTTTGCCGCAATTTTGGCAACGCCATTGCCACGAGTGATGACCACGAGTGCGTTGATGGGCGCGAAGATTCGAACTTTAAACAAAAATATGAGTTATAAATATATATTTATTTCAGACCAGATCGTAACATCCATTGTATATAGTTATATCGAAACGAAAAAAAGATAATATTTGGTTAGGATGGCACACAGCTTCTGTATTTGTACAGACAGTACCTACAGCTTGAAAAAAGGCTATACATTTAAATAAAACTTTTTATCTGTTATTAACGCAAATTTTTTACATTTTTTACAGTCGACATTCCGAGTTCTCAAAAATCTCAGTGTCTTCGGAACATACATTAATGAAACATAAACTTACCGATCAGCGAAGGTTCTACCGCAATGCGGGTATGGACATGGAAATGGCCTTTCTCCGGTGTGCAGGCGCAGATGTCCTTTGAGCACCCACGGCCTATCAAAGCTTTTGCCGCAGTACGAACACACGTGGCATGGCCTTGGACGCCGTTCTTCAGCACATTTATAATCTGTAATAAATTTTCGATTACTATGTTACCATCGACGAATAATTGAAGATTTATTAGGTATCAGCCCTCACCAGCATTGGTACGTGGTGTTGTTTTCTTCAGCTCTGTATGGTTTTTGATCTCTGTGAAATAGTCTTAAGTTATAACACCTCACTCAACAACATTTTTAAATCGCTTACGTTCCCTTACTACATAGATAATGCAGATTATCCACGTCTCTGCCTAAATAATGTTCTTTAGTTTATGATAACGAATAAATTATCCGTCTATAAAATCTTTCGTGTTTAACGAATGTTTAAACTTACGACAAAAGATAAGTATGATTATGACCTGTTTAATAACGTTTATAACATACATACAAACATTTCTTACCCTCTTTCAAGACTGTATTATTGCTATCAGGAATCAAATTCTCCTTCTCAAATGACTCTTTGCAGTACAGCAACTCTTTAGTTAGCTTCTCTTCTTCATTACTGCGTACCAGGCTTTTAAGCTTTTCTGCAATTTTGTCGATTTCAGATCCTCTAAATGAACTTTTAAGAGGTTCCCTGCTTTTCAACTCTTCTATTATTGGAGCAAGAGGCTCTTTTATTATTTTTTTCTCAATGGTCTTCTCTTGTGCTTCTATAATCTTCTTTTTCCGTCTTCTAGGTTTTTCGCAGAATACTTTCCTTACCGTTCTTTCGGAAGATCGTAGATTGTACGTGGATTTATCGGCTTCACGTTTTTGATTCGTATTATTTTTCTTATTAACCTCTGAAATAATCGGCTTTTCGGTTTCAGATGCGTAGTCGTAGTTCTCATTGTCAATAAAATGCGATAGGAACTGACTTTTCTTTAAAAGTTGGAGATAAAAGCGCGTGGAAATTGGTACTTTGTCGTTGTATATGGTTTCGTTGTTTTTTAAAAGAGTCTTCTGTTTTTTTAGCGACATTTTTGGCCCTCGAGATGATTTTATTACTTCATCTACAAATAAAATAATGGATGTATACAATAGATGCAAAAAAACGCTGTGACAAAATTTATAATATTTAGAGTAATATACATATAGACATTAAATACGGGGTGTAACTGTTTAAATGTGTAACGTAAGTTATCTCGAGCCTATGAGAAACTATTTAGCAATATTGCTTTTATGTATAAAAAATACTACTTGGTATATGCACTTTCGAGAGAAGCAACAGATTCATCATTCTTAAATAAGAAATTATTACATATTAGTACTACTTACTAGACTATAAACTGATTTATTTTGCTAAAGGTAAAGCCCTAAAAGACCTCTTCACAATGTTTATAAGATCATGAGTAAGGTAAAGATTCCATCATATTTATTACCTGAGTTATGAATGAAAAATCCTCTTAACGGCCTCACGGAGTTCATAAAACACTTGGGCATTTCTTATAGTTTCACCACAAGTGCAATACAACATCAGAAAACCCACAGAAATCACTTTAAACACAAAAAACTACGATAACTGCACAAAGCACTTGTTGAAATTCGACAGAAAATAAACAATAGAAGAATGTTCGTTCGAAAAATTTGAACCTAAACGTATTAGGCATAATTCTATTAATTGCCAGTGTCAAATTGAATAGAAATAATTCAACCTTTTTATAGGTATCGTTCCTAATGCTTTCCGTTGTATGGAAAAAATTTACCTATATTTATCTTATTATTTTCATCATGCATAATTATTTTAATTCTTCTCATAATATTATTAATGTCTTAGATAAGAAAACTTTTTAGTAAAACCTACGTGAAATGGATAACGAAAATGGCGCGCGGGCTGAAGTGGGCGGGGAACAAATGACAAGAGGGCGCGAAATCGATTTTATTCGCGTTTGCGACGACGCGAGGAGTGTATGTCTTGTTGCGCTTTATTTTGCCGCTTCGTCGTGACACCGGGCAATGCTAAACAAAAGTGTTTCGCGTGTGCTTCTGTATTTATATATTAAGTGGTGAAAAGTGTTATTAGTAAAATTATACGGTGATGTTGGGATAGGTGATTGCCAGCGCCATGGGCAATTCCTGCAGTTCTGGGCAGGCCCACAAGGACAAGGATAATGTCTCTCAGCAATCAGAAGAGTGAGTAGTAATTGTCTTTTAAATTTTGACACTCCGTGAAGGTCATAACTCGTGCTACAACAATGCTTATTGAATAATGTTTACACTATTTTAAATGTACGAAAATATTTACTTACAAAAGAATATTTTCACTCTCAGTGTCCTTAATTTACGAGTGGGATGATAAATCGATACATTAAGGGCATCTCTTTTAGATAAGGCTACATTGTAACCAAATGAAAAGATAGTTAAAGCTTTATTGTTGGGAAGTTAAATGATCCTTAAAAATGGTAACAACAAAGTTAGAGATCTAATAGTTATTCAACTCAAATTTGTACATTTGTTAATGTTATATGGACACAATTTTATTATTTTATTAAACGTCCAAATTTTAAATACAGTTTTCTTGCTATCTCAACTTATTCATCTTAAAAGTAAGTACTAAATTAAAATTACGTACGAAATGAGACATACATATGTAAAAATGATGTAAAAATGTATATAATAAGCATATTTTATCAAGAAAAGGTTGAGTTTAAAGAAATACGCGTATTATCCACCTAGAACGAAGCTATAACTTCATTTAGGTGTATAATAAGATAAGTGTGGGGCATTTTAGACTACGTCTTATAATTATACTACGCGCGAAGCTACAACTTCGTTTAGGCTTGTATTTCATTTCTTATTTAAACATGCTAAATTTATGTTTTACACCTACATTTTACTATATGGATTTCAATATATAACTATAATTGATTTTAATCCTCAAATTAGTAAACTTGAATCTAAATTCCGTAAAAATTTGGCTTTTCTTGCTATGTGTAGTAATGTGAAAAATATACACGTTGAATTGATAACTTCCTCCTTCGGATTTTTAAGTCTGTTAAAACCACGTCGGTATTTCCAAATATGATATATTTTTGTACGCACTCATCAGTGTTAATAAGACGTGAATAAAGTTCACCAATTCTAATTAACTTTTGTTTTTAAATGATTAAATAAGATAAAATCTTACGAAAACGTTAATTCTTTGATGTCACCTTCGTGCTCTGTTCTATCTAATTGTGTAATAAGAATAGAGCTACTCTAGAAATGTATCGGAAAACCGTCCTAGGTCTTTAAAGTCATTGAATATTTAAGATTTTCCGTCTAACGGTACACCTCTTACAGAGAACTTGTTTCATTTAATGTTAAACTCGACATTTAAAGATAATTTATAAGCTGATTGAATTCTTACATTAGTTTAAAAAAAGCTAACTTTCGAGACATAAAATAACAAGCAAAGATGTAACTTATATTAAGCGTTAAAAATTAACGTTCCCACACACTCGTAAGCACTTAGATAATGTCGACGCACGCTCGCTTGATATTTTATGATGCGTATTTTTGTACGTACTATTTTTATGAAGCCGTTGCGACAGTGTGACGCGAGTATTGAAATTATTTCGATAATAGAACTATTTGTAAAATGTAAACTTAGAAGCATTATATTTTTTCATTGCCGCCTCTGTATATTCAGTTATCTACATGAATGATGTTAATTTTTTTAAAATATCATTTAATTAATTAGATTGTAAGTCGACTGCTGTATGTCATTGATTTGATAACTAATGGTAAATGTGAATTTAGAACTTAAAAAAGTAAAAATGAACAATTTCATTTGTCGTTATTTAACGTCAGCGGCATGTTCCGGTCCGGCTTTTTTTTTAATATTTTGGAAATAAATATAGCCATTAGTAATTACTCTAGCATACAATACTAATATAAAGCGAAATTTTTTAAAAATTATTTAATAAATAAAAATATTTCCCAATCTTTTCTTCCCCGTTATAATATTATAGATTCGCGTTTATAAAACAACTTAACATAGAGGGGAAACTATTTGAATCGTTTAACGGCCATTAAAATCTCTGGATATTTCGATTAATAACGATTGTTATTATTAATAACTCTTGTTATTATTAATAATATAACTCGGCCACGAAATTTAATACCCGCGTTTTAAAAAAAAACAGTTTAGTTCCATCTGATATTGGAATTTGTGGTAATCTGTATCTTCTACCACATGGAGACTGTTCAGAGGAGTTGTTCGGATTAATACCTAATTCAGCTATGTATTTCGAACCAATTTGACTTAGGGTCCAAGAAAGAAGTGTACCAATTCTTGAAAGGCCGGCAACACTCCTGGCTCACCCGATCTTAAGTGGTACCGGAAAAAAATGAAGAAACCGACTTTTAATCTAAGCCAGCTTTCAAAGCCTATACCCAGAACCTTCAGACTGTCTAGTATACTATTGTTTGCCTACGTTTACTGAGATTTGTGGAGGGTGACGTGCAAAATGTGATCTGAATAATGGGATGAGTTACAGACACGTTTCAAAGGGGTTTGATAAGTACAATACAGCGCGAACTTCCTCGGGGGACTAAATTTGAAAAGGCACGATTTATGTTTCGTCAAATGTTAAGGTTTTATAATTTTACGCAATCTCTCTCGTAGTGAAATTATGGAATGCGGAGAGTGTTCAGAGAATTCTACAGCTGAGTTTCATTTTCATGGGCGAGGCAGAATACTATACGGTTTTTGTTATCTTACATAGTAGTAAACTATTCAAGGGAAACGGTAGGAGAACACCAGTCATGGGGACCACCATGCTTTTTTGGTGGTTATGCCATTAAATTGTAGCTTATGTGAAACGTTGGTACTTTCAACACAGCGCCATCTGTTAGAATTGTCACTGTCAAATAATAAACAAATAATTTGCAATAAAATAATATTGCGGGTGTAAATTGAGATGGTATCCTATCTTTTAAGTTAGATCAAACTGCATACGGTGTGCAAATTTGATTGAAATCGGTTAAGTAGTTTAGTTTCCATAGCGGACAAACAACGTAACACGTAAATTATATATATTAAGATATATCCTGAAACACAGAATAAATATGAAAAAGGTATGCTAGAAATGTTATATTGTAGATTGTAATTACCTATTATTACAAGATAAGGTTGTCATTAATCGTTGTCCGTAATTACGTTCACAACATATAATTTGTTTTCCATTAATACACTTTAGATTATATTTTTCTTTAAAACAAGGGAAGTGGTATTTTAGTCTAGCTATTCAAAAGGGGAACGCTGCTAGTATCTTCGGAACCTTGCCTAAATAATATATTTCAGTTATTATAATTTAAATTGAAATAAAATTTATTTAATAATAATAATTAAGATTATTTAAATTATTTAAACATAATTCATAAAATCTGGTAATTGAAAAAGTCTTGACTTCGTTAATAAAAGTAGAACAAAAATTTACAAACACGTTTTTAGTTAGTTTTGATTATCTCTATTCGTTATGAGCTTGTATAACATACTGGACCATTATAAGCTTTACACCTGATTAAAAACCCGTAGGAATCTTATATTATATAAGCTTTACACCTGATGAAAAGGCCGTAGGATTCTTAAATTATAAAGGCTTTACACTTGAATTAAAGGCCATAGGAATTCTTAATTATAAAGGCTTTACACATAATTGTTGCTTCTTGACCAAGCGGATAAATTAAGGATAATCGTGAACGATTGCACTTCAAATTGAGTTTAGCTTTAATAAATGAAGTATCGACTATGTTTTCATCTATCTTGTTGGTCATATAATTTCGACATTCGATTTGGCATATATATAATATATGTTAAGGCTGACATATGAGTCACTGTCGACCGCGGAAGGATTTTGATTGTACCCTTTGAAATGTCCAATCGCCTATGCCGTGAATCGCTTCCCATAAACAATTTCCTCAGTTCCGCACCAGCTCCGGATATATTTGAGACGATAAGATCTAGTATGCAATTTATAAGGAGACTTAGTTTTATGTTGTGGATAAATCGTCTAAATAAAATAAATGCATAGACATTTCTATTTATCGAGGAAAACATAATATATTTATTAATTTAAGTTCACCACATCATATATGATGATATATCTACAGTATATGTTACAAGCTGTATATTCTAAAATACATGACAAATAGATAAACATAAATGTTACTTACACAAATTAAAATATTACACGTCCAATTTTAGATTTTACTGAAAGCAAAAAAATACTACTAAAATAGCGGATTAGGTATCAGATAGGCACTTAACAATGCTTTTTAAATCGATCAGCCCAGTACCGAAAATATCAAGCCCTGGATAAGTAGCGTTTATTCTGTTATATTCGCGAAGAATTGGAATGAGAGGTGCCTGAACTCCTAGGTTGGTAACGGCCGTATTTATTTATGTATTAAAAAGTTCTAAAACAACTTGTATGCATATAAAAAAATGTGAAATCAATTACATAAGAACATAAGCAAGCTAGCAAGGGAAAAAAATATACAACAAGCAACCAATAAAAATAATAACTAAAAAATCATTATAAAATAAAATAAATCAGTGGCGCTCTTTAGGTCTTGGCCTCAGATTTCTGAATCTATTTCATGATCATTTTTAAATCTAATAAACAAGTAGGTGATCACTGATCAGCCTCCAGTGCCTGACACACACCGTCGACTTTTTGGGTCTAAAGCCGGGTCCACATTTGTAGCATTTCGGTGTATCGTATCTCCGTTGCGTGGCTTCGGCGCGTATCATGATCGTTAGTTTGGACGCAAAAATGATACCCGTTTATGATACATGCCGTATCGGATACGGCCCGATCCGCACTAAGCGCGTATCTTGTACACCTCGTATCCGATACGCGTATCAGATCGGGGTATGGACGTTTTTTGATACTGTATCACGATACTGTATCGCGATACGATACTTGATACACCCCGAACCATCCTGTGTCGGTTTTTTCGCGATCATCAAAGGGAATACACAACATCAATGGGTGATATGCGAGTGAAATTTTTGTATTTTCCTCTGGTATGCTGAAATTTTAAATCTCGCATCAATGGTATTCCACCATGTTTGTTTCGGTTTCTAAACACTTCCAGCGCCGTCTACGTCTGGATTTAACTTTTTGAAATACTATTAATGACAATATAACAGGCGCTAGTGCCAAACTGTGAGCAATTGCTGACATGGCTAAACCGTTTGGGAACGAAGACATGACTGAACCGTACGAGAAGGGAAAAGGTGCACTGAAAGATACGCGCATCAGGATAATCGGAAGAAAAGTGAAGCGTCTATATTTGTAAAGTTAAAGCCGATACACTGACATGATACAGCATTTCATAAGTATGGACGCGTTTTTTACACGATACGCCTTAATAATACGACATGGACAAAATCAGCGTCCACACTTATGATACAAATACTAGATACGATACGACTGATCGTGATACGTCAACATGCTACAAATGTGGACCCGGCTTAAGACATGTCGGTTTCCTCACGATGTTTTTCTTCACCGTTCAATTAAATGTTAAATGCGCACATAGAAAGCTTATGGTGCCGGGGATCGAACCTATGAATTTAGGTATGAGAATCGCACGCTGAAACCATTAGGCTAACACTGCTCAGTCATTATAACTAAAACTAAATCTAAACTCATTAAGAGCATGATAAACAAAGTTTCTTACCGTAAGTTGGAAGATTGTTGTAAAATATATAAATATTATTTTTGTTAGTAATTAAGTTGTAAGAGCGAGATAGCCTATTAACTGGACCATTAAAGTAGCAGATAAACGAACCGTAGGTACGTATTTATAAGACTTTTGGTACTGGACCGGGAGATAGTGACACAAAATAGATGAAAAAAATAATGATTTTCGCCGGTATGGCGGTCATTTGGAACCGTCCGAAAAGTATGGCTTGGTGATTTTCGTAAATAGCTGCATAACGATGATTAACTGTGCAAAAATTAGCCTGGTACAAATGGTTGAATATTTTTTTTAACTAACGCATACGCTCGGTATGGCGGGCTGTAAGTCACACCGGATAAGTATGGCATGACACTGCCGCCTCTTATTTTTTTATGGACTATCGGAAAATACTAGAATTTTTGTGAAACAAATCGTTTGACACCCTAATTAATCCGACGATACGACTAACGCCCACGCGATTGGGCCACCGATACCAGCGCTATGACCATAATTTTTCTTTGTTAAATTGCGTAATAAGACCCCTGAAGAACCGCCATACTGGTACAAATGAGCCACTATTTTGGGTCACTATCTCCCGGTCTATAATACTATTATTATAAACTGTGCCATTGTTATATTAAATATTTTCTCGATTTATAACTCCGTATTCATGCCTCACGTCATTTCTGAAGTCAATTATTATCTTAATAAATGTCTTTGGCCCAATTATATCAAATGTCTCATAAAATGTATTGCTCGGTAAACAGGAGTTGTCACAATCAATCATGACTTGTTGGCAAGTATTGGTGAAGCATGAACAATAGTTTATGTGAGGTATTTGTCTACATTTTAAAGAAGATACTATATTTAGACTGTGACTAATATCATGTTGAAATAAAATATTTTTTCTTATTCGAATTGTAATTGTTTTATATACACATACGCCAAGTTTTTGCCAACCGCTTCGTCGTATTCTGGTTATTTACTGGGCCACGATCTCCAACGAGCAACTTTGGGAGCGCTGCCGAGAAACCCTGATAAGTCAGCAGATCAAGCGACACAAGTGGAAATGGATATGCTACAATACGAAAGGATTCCAATCATATCCCCAAGCAGGCGCTTGATTGGAATCCGCAAGGAAAGCGGAAGCGTGGCCGTCCCAACCTGGCGTCTTACAGATGCAGATGATGCAAAGAGAGCCGGAAAGACTTGGAGCGAGGTAAATATGAAGCTCTAGACCGAAGGCGATGGAGATTCTCTGTGGACATTAGATAACCTCTGCTTCATCTTGGGGTCATAGGACATTATTTCAAGTCATATGAAAAATAAACATTGAATTGTAAAGCTCGTTTTGCGGGATATTTCATTTAAAAAGATTTACAGGAATGCCCTCATATACGGATTTATCTTTAAACAAAAACTTCTACCTATGAGTATATAAAGATCGTAAAATAATCGTTTTGAGTATAAAAAGTTATATAATTATATTTCTTAAATTCGATTTTTCATTGATTAGATTCTTTAGATTATTTATTATCTATTTGATGTTAACAGATGTTTTAATTAATTTGTTTGTTAGTCTATGGAAAAGACGCTTGTTTTGGTTTGTCTATGTATATGAGTCATTTAAATTTGAATACGAAGATTTTTTTATAGTACATTTTGGATTGATTATAAAAGAAATTGGATAAAAGTGATATTCAAGTAAAATAACAAACTCTAAATGTTGTTTCTTGTATAGCGTATAAATAAAAATAAAAATCTAAAACAAACATTCCTTATTAAAAATAAGTCAATTGGCATTCCTAACTGAACTAGACAAATGGTGCAATCCGACAGATTTTCTTTTTTAATAAAAAATAAATCAGTGGCGCTACAACCTCTTTAGGTCTTGGCCTCAGATTTCTGAATCTGTTTCATGATTTTTAAATCTAATAGGAAAGTAGGTGATCAGCCTCCTGTGCCTGACACACGCCGTCGACTTTTTGGGTCTAAGACATGTCGGTTTCCTCACTATGTTTTCCTTCACCGTTTGAGCAAATGTTGAATGCACAATGCACATAGAAAGAATGTCCATTGGTGCACAGCCGGGGATCGAACCTCCGACCTCAGGTATGACAGGCCAACACTGCTCTTTTGTAAACCCTGTTATTAAAATGTGTACGATGGTGTGCTCTCCAGTTAACGTTTAAATTAATTAGTGATTCTTTGCCACAGATAGTAAATATTATTATTTGATAAGCAAAGCTTAAAAATGCTTTTTGTTGCATATACGTAAATATCTTCTGTTTAAATAAGTCGAAATTAAAAATCTTCTGTATATATAAATCTTCTATAGTCACATAATAGCAAAAACATTTTATAATTTATAGAACTTTTCAAACATAATTCGCTGGATCTCCCAAAGGACAAGTTCTTTGAGTACATCAAATAAATTCCTTGATTTACAAACGCGAGACTTTATTTTTATATTTTAGTGTATTTACGTATAATTTTAAAGGCCTTGGGTTATTAGATAATAAGAAATTGAATATCACAGTTATAATAAAAATTATCATTTTAAATAATTTATCAATATAATTTCAAATAGGTTTCAAATAAGAAATTTGTCTATCTAGACGAGATTTTTACTATTTTCACTTAACGAATATTGAGTAATTATATGATTGGTTGCGTAGAGATGTGGGGTCACTCTGCATCTTCTACCGCATTTACCATGAAGAGTGTTCAGAGGAGTGTTCGGATTAATACCTGCAGCTGAGTTTCATCATCGGACGTCGAGGCAGAATACGAAATTCCTCCCGTATCACCTCGACGTCCGCCGTTCCACAACTGAGCGTTTTTCAAGGCAGTTTTTGCCGCGCACCACCACTTTGTGGAAGCAGCTGCCCACTGAAGTAATAAACCATAAATTCTCTTTACGAAATTTTAATTTTAAAAATAGAATTATAACGTACTTCGCCCTTCTCACTCTCTCAATCGGTGTCAATCGCTCTCTCCCTTCGACTTAAACGCTGCACATCTTCGTGACGCTATCGTATACTTCTAAATATTTATTTAATATATTTAAAATGTAACATATTATTACTGTTCTTTGGAAATCATGAGCGTCGCCCTATTGACAGTTTAGAAAGTTTCCGCGTTATGTGGCAGAAAGTGGAACTAAATTGAAATGAACAGCCTTGCGAACAGCTTTACAGAATCGCAGGGCAGGCTAAGCAAATATTTTGCTCTAGAGTGAGTAAAATATTTGGTTAATTCCGAATATGAAAACAACCTTTATCAAGGAACAAAATTAAACTCGTTTTTCGTTTCAAAACACCATCCTATTCATATCTATCGGTATTGCCACGAAAATAGAACGCATATTAGTGTAAATAATATTTATTATTTTAAGAATAGCCACTACGCGCGCCGTGTGACGATTATTTTATGGGAAATGGCAAGGTCTTATACAAAAATAGATTATACTTGGGGGCACATAGATTATGAATTTCAAAAGTTTTATCTAAACTTCCGTCAAGGACAGCTACTTGTCAAGGATAAAAGACCTGACCAAAATTTATCTATCCAGTAGGTCGTGGATTTATACTTCGATTTATATGAAAAATTGTGAAATACTTTTTGAGTGATACTACTTTAGGGTAATAATAAGGGTAATTTTTTTACGGATAAAACGCAATAATAATAATATTTGCGTACGATACGAAGATGTACAGCGTTTTTGTCGAAGAAAAGGGAGAGAGCGATTAAGAGAGAATGAGATAGGGGGAACGTAGCATGGAGCAAATAGCCATGGAGCGAGAGTAGGGAGTAAGATCGAGAGAGAGTGAGATAGAACGAACGTCGCATCACGACGATTGGAGAGAGCTATAGTGAGAAAAATTGAGAGAGAGAGAGTAAGGGAACTGTGTAAACAGTATGCATATAGATATACAAATGCATGGAGTGATCATATACTGGGATGGATCATCTATTGGGGATTTTACCTTAGTAATAATTAATTTACAAAGAAGTTTCACTTCTGACATGTGTACTTTGTGTGCACGCACTTTTTATAATCATCAACAGATTTTTTTAAAGTCATGACCAACGAAGCTAAGCTTTTGTAACTAGACCGTAATAATAAGCAATATCTTGTCAAATTACGAGGAAAGTTCCCCACGGAGACCAAGACGGCTAATGCCAAATTGTATTAATCAACTGAACAACAAACGAAGCACAATTTCCCTATAAATTGCTGGGTAGAAAATATTATAAGTTATATTGACCCAGGGAATATCTTTAGTAAAGTATTGACACGTGTGTTGCATCTTAAAACTTTCACTTGCATGAATCTCATTTCGTTCTAGAATACTTGTGTATTCAAAATTTTCAAGCAAAAATCAACCCTAATATGGTCTATATTTAAAAGTAATGCCAACTGCTTAATTCTCTCAAGACTTTAGAGGAATTGTTCGAATCAATACCAGTTTTATCATCAGAGGTCGAGGCAGAATACAAAATATATATCGACATCCGTCGTTCCACAACTGAGCGTTATTTAAGGCATTTCTGCCACGCACCACCACTATGTGGAACCAGCTGCCCACTGAAGTATTTCCGAACCAATTCCACTTAGGGTCCTTCAAGAAAAGAGCGTACCAATTCTTACGACTTGCGAGCCTCCTGGCAATGTGAGTGTCCATGGGCAGCGGTATCACTTAACGTCAGGTGAACTAACCTCCTGCCTCTGTTTCATACATAATACACTTTTGTCATAATATAAACTTTTGGTATGTGAAAAGTTTAGACGTTGCACACATGCCACGTGACGTTTCATTTGAAAACTTCTATTTAATGCGTGCTCCCCAAAAATCTATTTATTTTAAACCCATAGACAATTTCGTCTACAGAATAGTCTGAACTATCGCCTATATTCGAAGCATATATAATTACCAATGTCAGTTCCACTGCAACGCAGTGCAATACATTCAATGGGTGGACAATATGCAATGAATTAAGAGGCGTGACACGATTCCCGATGCCAAAACCACTTCATTGTCTTTGCTCTCTTGTTAGATCAAATTGACCTAATTGAAATGGTAGACGTGTTGACAATATTGTATTACTATCTACGTTTAGAAAGCGATAAGTATTTGTTGCCTTACAAAATGTATTACCTGTGTTGTAACCGCTTTCTTCAGCTGTCAACGGTTGGTCCATCCCAGGGTATTTATAGAAAAACTAGCTGACCCGGCAAACGTTGTTTTGCCATGTATATTATTTCTAGGAAACATTTTTTTAGTTCAATAAGTATAACTATCTACTATAATAAAAAAATATGGTTGAGAGAGAGTAGAGAGAGTAGAGGGGTGAACTTTAGGGGTTGTATTTATTTTTGCATGCTGTATCATAAAAAAATAATGACAAAAAAAAAATTGTCTAAAAAAATTAAAAACATTTTGGGGTGGACACCCCTTATCACAAAAAAAATTGTCTAAAAAATTAAAAAAATGTTGGGGTGGACACCCCTTATCACTTAGTGGTTTGAAATATAATATGTGACACGAGAATTTTATATATTAGATATTTTTTGTATGGGACTGTTCTTACTCACGATTCGTCGCGTGGCACGAAGCGTTGAGATTGGACCCGTTCAAAGAATGTTCCTCCTAGAAACCAACTTCAAATACACCATTATTGAAAACCCCCTAAAGTTCTTTGTTTTACAGTCTGATAAGTAATTTCAAATATGCATCAAAAATACATTAAGTGGTATAAAATTTCGATCTTGGAGTATTATAGCTCTTTGATATTTCAGTTAATACGCTTTGTGTTAATATTTAGTTTGGCGTGATATTTGGGTACTACGATACTAGGCTTAATGTAAATTTAAATAAAACTCAAAAAAACTTTATGCTGCATATAGGTAACAAAAGGTCAAAAGAAAAGATGTTAAATTGATTCTAAATTTACATTTACTACCAGTTCGCAAGTCAAGGGCGTAAAGCGGGCAAGAAACTTTCCGAGACTCTTTTAATCGCTAAGTTTTGAGTCATATAAATTGTTTGAACTGGAGCAAAATCCTGTATAAAGTACCTCTGTCTTGTACTAAGTAGTAGTAGTAATCCTCCTAAATAATTGTACCTCCTAAAGTGCTCCCAAGACATCTTGATTCCCCCTAAATTTAGGGGGAAAACCAGTTGGTATCACTGCGTTCTAGTAGGTAAAGTTATACGTTTGTGGTCGTTTCCAGAGACGTACCTAGTATGTACGCTCATGGTATTAGATTCTAGTCGGCACGTAACCGATCTTAAGGTCAACGTTTTAAACAGATTAGATCTAGCTGATTCTTTACTTTTTCTATTTCGTTTAGATGATTTCGAAATTGAATATTAGCGACTCCTCATTATCTTTCGATTTATTCTTAGCCAGGACTGAGTATTCAAAAAAAATCAAAACACACTTCATGCCTTGGCCATTACTAGAATTAAATGTGGAAAAACAAAAAAATCAGACACTTGTGGCTGGCTTAATGCCAACCGCTACACATTATAACACCGCTAATAGTGAGGTGATTTAATTTAATTATTTGTCTCTGATACTAAGAGTTTTCTTTGATGATTCACGAATATTTTTAAAATCTTGCAGTTTTGTTATCAATACCAATATATACATATTGGTAATGTAACGAAGTGTGAATATATAAATAAATAATATGGCCAAGATCCATAAAGAAAGAGAAAGATTATTATTTTAGTACAAAATAAGTGACAAAAAAATATTCTTAGTATAGACTTATAAAAAATATATTAGTGGCGCTACAACCTTCTCTTTTATGTCTGGGCCTCAGATTTCTATATCTGTTTCATGATTATTTGTCAATCAAATGGGCAAGTAGGTGATCAGCCTTCTGTGCCTGACACACGCCGTCGACTTTTTGGGTCTAAGACAAGCCGATTTCCTTACGATATTTTCCTTCACCGTTCGAGCGAATGTTAAATGCGTACATATAAAGTCCATTGGTGCACAGCCGGGGATAGGAACTACGACCTCAGGGATGAGAGTCACTAACCCAACACTGCTCTCAGTATAGACTTATACTGGTTATATACTCATACTCCAGCGAAAAAAGAACAAGATCCTAAAAGCAATTGCAAAAGTACCATGGTACATAACAAACGACGAAGTTCACAAACACCTTGTAAAGAGGAAATCCGGAGACTGGCAGCTAAATACAAAGAGCGGTTAATCTGTCACCCCAACGAACTGGCTCGCCAACTCACCATATAACAGTAGTCGACAAAAACGTCACCATATTCTAGAGCTAGAAGACCGGCAGTAGCTCTAGGCAGAAGACGAGTAGATGCTTCCAATCGGAGGCAGCACAGCACCACAGAACAGACTCGTTCATAGCCTTAGGGCTGATTGCAAATACTCGCAGAAAAAATAAAATAAATAAATTGTAAATATTAATTCCTTACATATGAAATTGGCGTATTTCGTACTGGCCACTTTAATCACGATGATCTCCTCTTTGGTAAGGAATTCCAAATTCAAATTTGTACAGCTATTTACTCATGTATTTATTTAAAGTTTTTTTCTTCTGTTTTTTTCTGTTTGCGTCACTCATTTTACAAAATGGAAAACTTAAAGTATCGCATTATTTACGAGTACGAGTTCCGCCGTGGCACTAGTGCTGCGGAAACGACTCGAAGGGTGAATGATGTGTATGGCGGTCATGTTGCAAAAGAAAACACAGTTCGTTTTTGGTTCCAACGTTTTCGTTCTTGAAATTTCGACCTACAGAACAAGCCCCGTGGACGGCCTGAGACCCAAGTTGATAATGAAGTATTGAAGGCTATTGTGGAAGCGGATTCATCGCTAACCACGTCCGAGTTAGCTGCAGGCATGTGTTAGTGATAAAATTGTTTTAATTCACTTGAAGCAAATTGGGAAGATTAAAAAGCTTGAAAGATACCTCACGAATTGACTGAAGCAAACCGGCAAACGCGCGTCGACTGCTGCGTTACATTACTGAACCGGCACAATAATGAAGGTATTTTAAACCGAATCGTTACCTGTGATGAAAAATAGATTCTTTACGATAATCGGAAGCGCTCAGCGCAATGGTTGGATCCTGGCCAGCCAGCCAAATCCTGCCCCAAGCGAAAATTAACCCCAAAAAAGTTACTTGTAAGCGTTTGGTGGACTAGTGCCGGTATTGTTCATTGCAGTTTTCTCAAATCTGGCCAGACTATTACGGCTGATGTCTATTGTCAGCATTGCAAACCATGATGGAAAAGCTAGCGGCTGAACAACTTAGGCTGGTCAATCGCTCCACGGCACTGCTACTTCACGACAACGCTAGACGTCACACACTGCACAACAGACGGCTACCAAATTAGAAGAGCTTCAATTGGAATGTCTAAGACATCCTCCGTACTCCTCGGACCTTGCTCCAACAGATTACCATTTTTTTTTCGAAATTTGGACAACTTCTTGCAAGGGAAAAAATTTAACTCTGATGGGGCAGTCCAAATCGCCTTCACAGATTTTATTGATTCCCGTCCGACTGGTTTTTTTAGTAAAGGGATCAATGAACTACCTATGAGATGGCATGAGAGTGCATAGAAAACAATGGTTCATACTTTGATTAATTAAATATATTATATTTAAAAATATTCGACTTTTTGTTCCTCCCATACAAAACGCCAATTTCATATGTAAGGACCTAATATATACATAGTGTTGCAACATTTCAGCTTTTACAATAAAACCTCATTTCTCGGTTAGAAATGGGTAAATCCTATAAAGGAAATGCATTCCACTTCCTTTGCGAATAGATTGCACTTCTGTTGATACATCTCTATGGAATTGGATTTCAATGTACATATTGCTTTTATTATGCTCTATCAATAAAGTAAAGCGATACTAGTCGTGCTCAGAAGCTTGATGGGTTCATTATTGCTTTAATTGCTGAGGTAGTTAAGCTACACTCGTCGAGACCACGCACTTGATTGGTTTGTGATACTGATACCTTGATTATATGGTATCTTAGCTGATCACCTGGGTTAAGCAACACTTGTTGTGGCCTGAAGTTGGATGGGCTTATGCTTGTGATTGATTTTATAAGCACTTGTAGAGGACCACAGAGGTTGCTTTTATTATGCTCGATCAATAAAGTAAAGCTATACTAGTCGCGGTCAGGAGCTTGATGGGTTCATTATTGCTTTAATTATGAATATATCTTTGCTGAACTCCCGTAGTTAAACTACACTTGTCGTAGCCAGAAACTTGATTGGTTTATAAAATTTATTCCTTAATTATATGGGGCATAGCTGATAATCTGGGTTAAGCAACACTTGTCGTGGCCAGAAGTTGGATGGGCTTATGATTGTGATTGATTGTATAAAGATTTGTAGAGGACAACATAGGTTGCTTTTAATATATTCTAACTAATGTGTCTAAATTTTGTTACATAAACATCTCATACATATACAGATAAATAAAACGAAAAGGATGGTTCTATTTATGTAGGTAACTGAACTACAGTCTTATAACAGTTAAATTTAATCTTTGAATACACAACTGTTAATTATTCTCACAGGAAATCGTCTTTCACTATGCGAATAACAAAAACCCTTTCACAAATGCATTATGTATTGTCCAGTGAACTTTGTTCACTCTATAACATTTCCGCAATAGAATTGTGACAGGCTTACTCTTTAATCCGATTTTAATATTGAGTTTCGTTACCACGTTATTTAAATTTTTACCGAGCACCATCTAGGCACCAAACCCAGCGACATCAGGATTTATTATGAAGCCGGCAACAGATTCGCATGCTGGCTAAAATTTTGTATATTCCGAAAATTACTTGTTAATATGTATATGAATGACTTAATAGGTTTACGCAAGAAATATATAAAATACGCACTAAGCCGAAATTGTCAAATCTATATTATAGATAAAATAAAAAAACAGTGGCGCTACAACCTCTTTAGGTCTTGGCCTCGGATTTCTGAATCTGTTTCATGATCATTTTTAAATCTATTAGGCAAGTAGAGGATCAGCCTCCAGTGCCTGACACACGCCGTCGACTTTTTGGGTCTGGGATTTTAATAAATAATAATAATACTTGTTTATATGAAAACTTTCTTAAAACTTATGGCCTGAATCCTATAAGCGATCCACTTGAGTCTTGGGGTAATCGGTCATCGGACGTCGAGGTAGAATAAGAAATTCCACCCGTATCACCTCGACGTCCGCCGTTTCACAACTGAGCGTTTGTTAAGGCAGTTTTTTCCGCGCACCATCTCTATGTGAAAACAGCTGCCCACTGAAGTATTTCCGAACCAATTCGACTTAGGGACCTTCAAGAATAGAGCGTACCAATTCTTAAAAGGCCAGCAACGCACTCGCGAGCAATCTGCAATTGAGAGGGTCCATGGGCGGCGGTATCACTTAACATCAGGTGAGCCTCCTGCCCGTTTGCCTCCTGTTCAATAAAATCTGACTCCAATATGTCCGATGGACTTGTCTATTTGCTCACTCGCTTTAAAGAAAACATCGTGAGGAAACCAGACATGCCTTAGACCCGAAATGTTGTGTGTCAGATTAGAAAAAAACAAATGCTCGCGAAACAGAAATCTGAGGCCCAAACCTAAAACATACGAGCCAAGTCGCGCTAAGTCTAATTGTATTTCTATGAAACAAATAATAAATATCTAGAATTAATAACACAATGTTTACCGATATTTAATAACGCATTACATAACAAACAATTACGATAATTATATAATTGTAAGTCCTTACAAAAGGTGACGTCAGGCGTGCGTCAGTGGTCGGAAGTAGGTCAACGCGGCCGTGGCCTGGCACACGCCGGTAATTAGCTATAAGCTTCAATAATATCTAGTGCATTTAATGAATACATTTACTATGAGCATCTTATAAAATACCTGCAGTAACACTAACTAACTAACTTAGAACCCCGGTGTTTGTTCCGTAAAAAAAAACATACAAACATTTACTATATTAGGATATAACTATTACTATAGTAAGATATAGGGGCAAGTATAGAGTGCTTTAACTTATTAAATATTTGCTTGTGTTAATTTTTTTCCTGGCTAGTTTGAAATTGTTATGTTCTTATATAATGTGTAATAATTTAAAATGTAGGGAATCTCTTAGAGATATATTCAAGGAAATTAATATAAATTAATTAAAGAAAAGCTGTGTAAAAAGCCTTACTATAAAGTTAACGATTATCTAGTTGATAAAAGGGCCGGGTGCTAGTGCTAGACAGGCTACTTCTAATTAATTTGCGATATTTGTTTTAAAATAAGTGTTGTTTGATGATTTGCTATTTTAAAATAGTACCGAGAGTTTTTTACGCCGGCTTTTTCTCTCGGCCTACACCCTCTGTCTTCTTTGCCGATGAGTAGGGATGCCTAAAAATTCAAATTTAATGACGTGGAATAAGTGATACCTGTATCTTATGTTCCATAATAAACATATTTTATTTTATTTTTATTTTATGTGTGTAATATTTGTGTCATATTTTCCTGCATATTTTAAGCTATATTGTTTAAGGATATATAAATGACCAATCAGTATAAATATTAATTAAACCTTTATTGTTGCATTGTAAAGACGCTGGTCCCCATACTAGGACATTCCTGTTTTGAGGGATACCAGCAGTACTTAAGAATATCTAGAAAAAAATCAAATGCACAGTGAACCGAATGAAAAAGTTTGATAAGTTGATGTGCGTGATATGTATGGGTGTGTATGTCGATGTCTCCGTACACCGTCTCACCCCAAAAAAACCACAAGTAGTAATTTTTCTGTCGCTCCGAAAGCAAGTTATGTGTATGTAATATGTTTGAAAAGCGTACGTTAGCACAAAATTAAACCTTTCAAGCACATTTAATACGCACTTCATAAATAACTCTTCATTCATTTCAACTAACCTTAAACTTCCCCAATTAAATATTTGCCTAAATCACGGCCTCTAACTTGTCAAAAGTTTATTAACTGGTTTTAACATTTGGGTAAATAATGCGATACCTTTTTGACAAGAATCACAACCGCAAAGGAGTTTTTAAAGAGCTTTATTACATCAAATGCCGCATAACTTGAGCCTTCAAACAAATTTCGACTTAATTGGTTGATATAAGTAATATTTTTAATGGCCTCCAAAAGTTTCTTTCGCCAACGTAATCTGTCACGGGCTTCCTGTCCAACTTTGAACACCTATTGTTTCGAGGTCCTTGTTAACTTCTTATCCAATAGCCACACAATAGGGGTCACATATCGCTTGCACCGGGGAAAAAGTCGTAAAAGAAAAATCTATTTTTTTTTAGGAAAAATAAAAGAAAGTAATGCTATTACTACTAGGATACTAAGTACATGACATCTATCGTACAAATAAATGATAGTTATTTTTCCCCATTTGTCTAATTATCCATTGTTGGTATGTATTTAGTGTAAATAATTAAACGTAAATTACTAAATGTTTATTATAGAAAGATATTAGACTGAAGAGCCAAAGGGTTTTACGATTATTTTACAGTTTAAAGATAATTACCGACGACACAGTAACCGCACATTACTACGGCACATTTTGACGAATGTCTAGGACGTAATAATTTATTATCACTCTTTTCGTAATGAATAAATATGGTGAAACAGGGATATATCATTACCACTCTTTATTCGTTTTTAATTTCTTTAAGGATTTGGTAGAATGACAATCTAAACTAAAACTAACTTTATGGTTGTTTATTTATTTATTTGGGAAACAAAACAGATAAGTACATCTCTATACAATAAAAAAGTTAAAAACAATACAAATACATTGGATGTATCCACAAAAAGTTTCACTGTTCAAAATATGATACAGAGCAAAGCAAAACATGACAGCACAACAATTATAAATCCGGAGAATGACAAACATAATAGTAGCTACAACAAAGAAGAAAGATACAAGGGTTAGGGCATTAATAGTTGTTTTAAATTATTTTTAAATGAAGCAGTAGAGGAGTGCGGAAAAGGGTCGATTTAAGTGGCAGAATCCAAAGCAGAACACATCTTCTTAGACCAAGCTAAATTTATGGCCCCACCAGCAATTATAATCCAAGACCTCATTACAAGCATCTTCTACCACATTTACGATGGAGAGTGTTCAGAGGAGTGGTTCGGACAAAACGCTACGTTATGCGACAGAATTGCCATCTAAAGTTCTAATATGTAACTACTAAACGAATACATCAACCAATAGCGTGTATTTTTTCTTGATCTCCCTTACTCTCTCTCTCAATCTTTCTCACTATAGCTCTCTGCCACCTCTTGCTCCATGGTACTGTGGGTGATGCGACGTTCGCTCTATCTCACTCTCTCTCTCTCTCGATCTTTCTCACTTGCATGCTTCCTACTCTCGCCCCATGGCTATTTGCTTCATGCTACTTTCCCCCTTTCAGACTCTCTCTCTCTCAATCGGTCTCAATGGCTCTCAATCGCTCTCTCCCTTTTCTTCGACAAAAACGCTGCACATCTTCGTGACGTTTTCGTAAAAATTTACCCTCATTACAACCTTAAATTTGTAAATGAAAGACAATATTTGTAGTAATATATAATTATCAACGGCAAAATCAACGGACAGCAAAGATCTCATTAATCGAATCAATGATTTTATAATTAGTGACCTGGCACAGCATCAAAGCACACTTCCAGCATTCCAATCATTTATCTCATTGCCTAGTGTCGCATCTGTTCATTTTCTTAGGTCTATATTAAGATTAGCGATAGACGAAACGAAGCTGGTATTATCATAGACACGTTCCGACCAATCACAATCAAACGATTTTTTTTATTATGCTCTCAAATAAACTTTAAAATGAGGACAGATGTTCACGTGTGGAAATGAATAACAGCCTTTGTCGCTGCTCCTCTTTTCGAAGACACTCTTCTTAAAGCCACATCCAGCATCGGAATACTTGGCGTTGGCATATCGAACGACGTTCAGTTTCGCGGTCATTTGGAGGGAAAGGCTAAATTAGCCTCCAAAAAGCTTGGTGAGCTCAGCAAGGCGAGACGGTACTTCACTCCGGGCGTACTGTTCTCACCTCTGGGCCAGCCTCCCCAGTACCAGCTCCTTCCACTTGACTGTGTTCAATGAAGAGCGGTTCGAATCGTCGACGACCAATCCCTTTCCGACCGGATTGATCCCTTGGCGTTGCGTAGAGATGTGAGGTCACTCTGCATCTTCTACTGCATTTACCATGGAGAGTGTTCAGAAGAGTTGTTCGGATTAATACCTGCTTTCATCATTGGATGTCGAGGCAGAATAGGAAATTCCACCCGTATCACCTCGACGCCCGTCGTTCCACAACTGAGCGTTTTTTACGGCAGTTTTTGCCGCGCACCACCTCTATGTGGAACCAGCTGCCCACTGAAGTATTTCCAAAAGTGTCCATGGGCGGCGGTATTACTTAACAGCAGGTAAGCCTCCTGCCCGTTTGCCCAATTACATAAATGTGATGACATTTTCAAAAATCAATTTTAATTAGATTTTTTCCCATCAAATCAACAAAACAACAAGATTATTTTATCACTGTATCTACTCGCTTACATTGGCGAAAAAATTTGCCAAATTAGGAAAATTATATTAAAAAGGAAACGAGGTTAATTCCTTCTTGGTACTTATCTTTTAATTGCGTACTTTAAGATTGAACATGCTGATTTCGGATTCGTATCGCAATCTTTTTGAGTTTTAAGGACGCTTTTATTACGTGTCTAAAACACATTTACGAAACTTAATTATATAAATCGTTTCACTTCTTTAAAAAGTTATTTAAAGTAAAACTTCTTTAGGCGCGACTAGGGATCTCAGATTTGTTTTTCTGACGGAAGTAACGCTTACTTGTGTAGTTAGTCTGTGTAGTTCTCGCTATTTAAAAATAATAATCCGGATTGGTCGTAATAGTATAAGATCCCGATATACAACGACCTTCACCGAGATGCTTATTTAATGAAACGTATTTTATATTTAATTTAATATGTCAATAAATATAATCCATATGGGTTGCCTAGCAAATTTCAGTCCAGAGTATGTTTAATTAATATTTAAAAAAAAAAACTTTTTTTATAATTTGCATGTAGTAAATTTTTTTAATTTTTTTCAATCAATATTTTTAATCAGGGTAGTATTATATATACTATAACCTTTTTTACTAAAGATGTATATACAGTCAAAACCGTTTATAACGACATTGAAGGGACCGTATAGTTGCCGACGTTATATCCGATAGTCGTTATAAGCAATGTCATATACACAAGTACAGTACATATGTATGTACATAGTTATCTATCTAGAATAAGTAGGTATGGGTTATAATATGGTATGTTTATATTATAGTATGTAAACGAGTCAAAAAAGAAACAAAAATATTTATTACGAAATAATTAGGTACAAAAGTCATTTTGGTCGTTTTTTTTAGCTCAGTCTCAAATATTTTTTGCATTTTATCCATATGACATGAGATTTTTCTTCAATAGAAAACACTTTTCTTTTTTTTGCGACATGATAACACATAAATGCACAATTGCACAGTCTAAACAACACCAACACTTTTAAATCAAACTGTTACTCACGCAGTCAATTAGCGAACTGAACATATTGTGTAAAGTATGCAAGGTCAAATGGCCGGGAAGAGGTGGGAGAAAGTGCGTAGATAATAATATGCCTAAATATTCATTCAATGCTTATAAATAAGATTTAAAATCGTTTGTATTGTTTTGTTTTGCTGAGACAAGAAGCGGTTGGTCGTTATAGCCGATGGATATCGATAAAATTTCGTCGTTGTAAGCGATATGTCGCTGTATCCGATGTTGTTATAAGCGGTTTGTTTGCTGAATAGTTTACTAGGGATTCGGACGGGACCATACAATCTGGTTGTAATAACCGATAGGTCGTTGTAAACGATGTCGTTATAAACGGTTTTGACTGTATATACATACTTTAGTGTCACATGAAAAATATACACATAAATAATTAATTGATTAAAAACAACCTAACGTTTGCATATTCTATGGGCTTCATACTTTCGATTGGTATAGAATTTATCTAATAATCATACCGGTGAAATGTTTAAAAAAATAGTTTTATTTAAATATTAATAAACATACTCTGGACTGAAATTTGCTAGGCAACCCATATGGATTATATTTATTGATATATTAAATTAAATATAAAATACGTTTCATTAAATAAGCATCTCGGTGAAGAACGTTGTATATCGGGATCTTAGACCATATGTATATGTCAATTGTCATATACTCCACGCTTCTTGACTTATACGCCATCTAGTGGCGAATATCATTATCAATTAGGATTATTTATTTTTTTAAGTAAGGGGAGTTACGATGCCACACTGATACTTCTCCTAAAAGAACAGAATTTTGTAAAACTCTCTCCGTGCATCATGCATCGTCTTCAGTAGGAAATTATAATCTTTAATCTTCAACCACTTTAAGCAAGAACGTATATCAATATTATAAAATAGAAAACGAAACAATATACAAAGACAAAACAGATAAAATTGATTAACAAAATATATGACACAAAACATAAGTACATCTCTATATATATATATATATATATATAAAATTCTTGTGTCACAATGTTCGTTCCCATACTCCTCCGAAACGGATCGACCGATTCTTATGATATTTTTTATGCTTATTCAGTAAGTCTGAGAATTGGACACCATCTACATATCATTTTTCATCCCCCTAAATGTTAAGGGTAGTCCCCCCACCCCTACATCTTTATTTTTTAGATAAAACTTTTTGTCTGTATTTTTTTATGATACAGCATACAAAAATACATACACCCTTAATTTTCACCCCTCTACCATCAACCCCTATTTTTTATTACAGTAGATAGTTATTTTTATTGAACTAAAAAAAAGTTTCCTAGAAATAATATACATATGGCAAAACAACGTTTGCCGGGTCAACTAGTATATTATAAATTAATACCACACCCACGCGAAAGATTCAAATATATTTTCAATAATATCTTCTTTTTATGGCAGTCAAACAGCTCAAGAGGTAAAGAGGTATATAACCTCTTTTTTTATACCCCTTCTTAATACAGACAGCCATATTGTATGGAACATAATAAAGCTCAGATTGAGAGCTTCGCAAAGTAGGTCGGGCACGCGTCACAATTGACGTCATCGGTGACGTCAGAGCTCCTCCCCTGCCACGCCTGCCCCGAGATCCTTATGCGGAAACGAAATTGTTTAGTAAACGGTAGCGTAGTTTATTTAGCGAAGAAATTTCGAAAATAAACTAAATTAAGATAACAATAGGTAAGTATATTTTTTTAATTTCTAATAGGCTCTGTTAGTAGAAAACTCAAATCTACGTATTTACAATCTAGCCTATACAATAATTATGGCTAATAAGTAATATTACGTATGTTGACTTAATTTTCTACAATACTAGTGAATAGCTTAAACTAAGGTAATGTTCATTAACAGCCTTAGGGTCTGTTTCACAATGTATGGATAAAGTACCAAATAGCTATGCAACACATAAATTATTTGGAAGATTAATTGTGCTATTTGACATTCATCGGACTTAAGATGGACTTTATGTGACGAATAGCGCTATCTGACAGTCGTGAAACGCAAGAATAGTGTTTATCCTACCAATAAGTAATAAATTTGGAACTTATGTACAACTATCCGTACATTGTGAAACAGACCCTTAGTGTTCTATAATGATAAGACACTATGTTCGTGTGTCCGAGATACCGCACTTGCACTTATATTCACTACACTAGGCTTATTAACTCAAAAGTTGTTAGTAAGAAATATTGAAGAAAAATTGCATGATATACCTATTGGTGAAAAAACTGATTACTTAATGCATTTAAGCTCAGAGAAAACAAAACTGTTATACCCTAGTGTTTAACCAACAAATGTTTCCCAACGTAGGACCCACACCCCACAGGGGGGCAATTTGACTAAGTTTCTTAAGTGAACAATTCATTTTTTTTATTTAAAAGTCATAAATCTGCTCCTTCCTGGACTGTGATGGAACGGGTCAGCTAGTAATCTAATATATAAAATTCTTGTGTCACAATGTTCGTTCCCATACTCCTCCGAAATGGCTAGACCGATTCTTATGACATTTTTTATGCATCAGTAAATAAGTCTGAAAATCGGCTACTTCTATCTATCTTTCAAACTCTTAAGGGATAAGGGGTTTCAAACAATTTTTTTTTTGTTTTCTGGATAATTTTTTTTGTTTTTATTTTTTTATGATACAATATACAAAAATACATAAAACCCTTAATTTTCACCCCTCTACGATCAACCCTATTTTTTATTATAGCAGATAGTTATTTTTATTGAACTAAAACAATGTTTCTTAGAAATAATATACATGGCAAAACAACGTATGCCGGGTCAGCCAGTATTATATATTTTCGAAGTATAGACAGTCATTCATCATTAAGACATCACATAAGTAAATCTATTAGCTAAATTTTAGATCAAAAATCAAAAGCTTTAAATTTACCGGAATTTCAGTTGGAGAAATTTCAAACCCGCTGTCCATAAAGGAATTTCAAATACGCCGACAATTTCATATTTCACAAGCGTAACTCTCAATAAAATTGTATATATTCATGAAATTTACGCAAATATTCTGAAAATTCACTTGTAATTTATATATGTTCCGTAATAATTTATAATGTTACATATTGTGTTTACATATTTTTATGTAACATGAGGCCAGAGGGCTGGCAAGTGCGTTGCCGGCCTTTTAAGAATTGGTTCGCTGTTTTCGTGAAGGAAAAAACTGTGTAATTAGATTGATTTAGTTTACAAATACGGGGCATAGACGTTAGTGATAGGTACCTAGCATGTACATGTAGGCGGGCGATAACGGCCTCTGTTTATTTGTTTCGTTAACAGCAAAATAAGCTACCATTACAGATTACTCCAATGCGGTAACTAACATTTATTCATCGATGTGATGAACATTCGGTGTTGTGCTTAGGTCTTGGGTGTTTAAATGTGTATTTATATGTCTATCTATCTATAGTATGTATGTATATCCGTTGCCTAGTACCCATAACACAAGCTTCACCAGCTTAGCATGGGACTAAGTCAATTGGTGTGAATTGTCTTTAAAAAAAAAATTACATCACATACAAAACAATACATACACATAGTATTGTCTTTGATTAACATAACTTTTATTCATTTAATAAAACACTATTTTGACCGGATTGAAGTTATGTATTATTATAAATTTACAACTATTTAACATAATTTTAAATTTATCCGACGTTTCGCGTGCTTTACAGCGTGTCCACGCACGCTGTAAATTTATAATAAAACATAACTTCAATCCGGTCAAAATAGTGTTTTATTAAATACATACACAGAAAAAAAAACACCCTGAGGCCTAGGCACTGGAGCACTGCCGGATTCAAATTCAAAATCATTTATTCATTTGGGTAACACAATGTACCTACACTTATGAACGTCAATAAAGAAATACATATTTAATGCTTCTAATTTTACATTACTGCCAGTTCTCAAATCAAGGGCGTAGAACGGACGAGAAGAACTGGCAATAAACTCTCCGCCACTCTTTTTAATCGCTAAGTTCAAAATGTTTGTAAGCTGCAACCAGTACACCATGTCCCACATGACATTTTTGAGTAACTCACTATAATAATAATCTAAAGATTTGTCCTCTATCAGCAGTAGGCATGGTGAAATAGGAGCACGCACTTACGTTCACGTGGGAACAATACGCAAATTTGCTTTCCTTTACGTAACAACTTTAAGCGCAAATTCTCGGCGCGTTGTTAGCCCACAGAACATATTATGATTAAGGTTGAATATCTGAGCGGCTGAAATGGGTACACAACGTACATTCTACATACCTGATGAATTTGTTTTGTACCCATTGTATAATATACTAGCTGGCCTGGCGAACATCGTACCGCCTAACAGTCGATTCTTTATTTTTTTTAAATACATATTCTCACTATACTATAATACATATTATCTTATTTTGACGACTCATTGGTCTAGTGGTTAGTACCCCTGACTGCGAATCCATGGGTCCCGGGTTCGATCCCCGGCTGAGACGAACATCGATGTGATGAGCATTTGGTGTTGTGCTTAGGTCTTGGGTGTTTAAATATGTATTTATATGTCTATATATCTATGTATGTATATCCGTTGCCTAGTACCCATAACACAAGCTTCACCAGCTTAGCATGGGACTCGGTCAATTGGTGTGAATTGTCTTAAAAAAAAAAAAAAAAATATTCTGCTATTCGGGACACCGGTCTAGCTAGTAAGATAAAAAAAAGAAAGTTGATAAGACAATAAATACATTATGTCAAAAAATAAAAATTTACCTTCCCGGAACCCCTCCACAAACACTTGAACTTTATGATATGGTATTAAAGTTCAAATTGACGTTTAAGTATTATTACGAATATTTTGTATAGGAATATAGAAAAGTGTTGTTTTTAGACTTTTTCACTCATTTATTTTTAATTTTTCTCGCCGTAAAAACCATCCTTGACCTTCAACAAACATTTAAAAAAATAATTGGCCAAATTGGTCCAGGCGTTGTTGAGTTATGCGCTTACCAACACATTTTGCGATTCATTTTTATATTATTACATTGACACGATTTTAGTAAATTTTTTTTTCAAATAACAGCAATAAGGTAGGTAAAGATATCCTGTCTGGCGGTAGTTTTGATTTGCGTTCCCTTGAAAATCTAATTCTTGAAACCTATCACTCCTCCTTTACTGTGCAATGTACCCTGCTATGGAACTCTTTACCACTTGATATCAGACGAGCTGTCTTTAAATATTTAAAAAAATCTTCTTTTTGATAATTTTACTTCTGCCTCGTTAGCTATATAGTAATTGTGACTCGATTAACCATTGGATTAGCTTTTACATTTTTGTTTATACATATTATTATTTTTTTTAGATTTAGATAGTTGTACATGTTATTTTATGTTAATTATTCATATACTTCTTGTACTTTACCCTCTGTAGGTGTTTCCTTTTTTATTGTTCCATACTAGGGTTGCCTGGAAGAAATCTCTTGTTAACGATAAGGCCGCCCGTTGCCTAATAACTTATGTAACCTGCTTTTCTATATGTATGTTTTTGTATGAGGTAACGAACTAATGATAAATAAGGCATTAATATTGTTTAGAAAACCATTTTTAAGTTACGAACACTTGCAAACTTTGCACTCATATACAAACGCCTATATGACAACACGCTTTTAAAAGCTTCTAACCTACGAGTTGTGATTGATCACCTACCTTGTAATATTGAGAGCAAACACTCAAGTGAATTATCTGTTTGATATCAGGGCACAGGGTCAGAGAGTTTCTCGGTAAAGCTGTGCAAATTTTCTGAGTGCAAGTTCGAAGTAATTCTCTCAATATCCATAGTTGTCGCAATTTTACGCGTACAAAAACTCATTTTCGGTATCTGCATCAATCAGTATTGCCATTGGAAGTAAAGACGCAAAATTCTGATATTTTTTTATAGTGGCGTCTACCACATTGGAACGGATTTCCCACTAACAAGCTAGGAATCTGGTAAAGGCATTTTTTGTTGTAAACAAATACTCGTTTACTGTTGTAAAAAGGAAATAAACGTCTGCTAATTATAGAAGTTGTACCACAAAAAAGACAGTGGCTGTTGTTACATAATTTTAAATTAAAATAATAGGCCCTAAGTACACACTTAGTTTTGATAAATCCTTTACTCGAAGAAAGGTTTATAAGTAAGTGAATAATGAGAAAGGTAAGACTCTTAATATAGTAACTAAACTTTGCATTTGAATAATTCCCAATACGCATTAAACACACACTAAAAAAATATAAAATTGAGGGCGTAAATAATAATTAAAACTGACAACAAAGTAATTAAATTCAAATGCGTCATAACCCAAGCGAAACAAAAAAGTAAGTGATCAAGTGTGACGATCGGCCGTGTAAAAAATTATGAAATAAAATATATTTGTTTTGAACAGAAGAAGAATATCTTCTTAGAAAATAGACTTCTCATAATGAACTTCCATTCATATGCATATTGTATGGTGTATTTCATTAGTACTAAAAGTCTATGATAATGTCACTTTTTTAATAATGATAACCTACTTTAACCATAAATATTTATAAAATATTTTGAAATAATATTAACAAGAGTTGTTCAAATATATAGAAGTACTAGCGGAATTTGAAGCGATTAGTATATTTAAGAAAGTATGAAAGTACCGACTGCAGCTCTATCTGATTTGTGAATCTAAACCATCCAGGGGGTCACCCAAATGCATACAAAAAAAACATTCAAATCGGTCCAGCCGTTTAAGAGGAGTTCAGTGACATACACACGTTCAGCAGAATTATCTATATATAAAGATATGGTTTAAAAAAAAATATCATTCGAAAACATGTTAGCGCTCGGTCGATGTTAAAACGCGCAAAGTTTTTCATTAACGCCTTCACAAAGACTTTGTAACTTAAATGAAAAGTTTCTCGGTTGAAAGCTTCTCTGTAATCTTTGCCTTTAATGAATTTTATATTAATTTTCAAAGCAATGAATCCATTGACTATGTTATATAATGTATATATATATATATACTTACCTCTGACCATAATAACCTAGCGTAGAATTAACTGTTGCACGCGCAGATCGCCGCCGTACCGCGTCACGAAGCCATCTTTCGATGCATCGGCAGAGCCTGCGCAGGAGTTGTTGGAGCCCACGCCATCCTTCAAGGATAAGAAACCGCTGCTCAAGGGGCCTAGGGCGCAGATTGGGTCTAGTGTTTCTGGTACGTATTTATATACCCTTTCATTCACAATGTTACGACTGATTAAGTATTTACAAAGAAAGGTATAGAGATGTATGGGACGGAGAGAATTCTATTTCTATTTAAATTTTCATAGATTAGGATCGTCTTTCTCAAACCGAAGTAATTATTATTTCCATCCCTTACCCGTCGGGGCTGAATAACTTATGTGCGAGACCTGAACCGCGAAGTTTGAAGAGTCTAAACCACTATGTTAGGTATAATGTTTGCACACTCGTAGACATATTAAATATTATATGGTATCCAAAGCTATTAATATAATATAAAATTATCTGTTCTTCGTAATTTAATTCAGAAAAAATATCAATATTGTCCCACATTTTTTGGCCATATATGTTGACAATTATATGTTAAATCTTCAGATTCGATCTCCCTGTCATCACCCCAAGCATGCGCCTCGCCCAAGGAGGAGGTGGTCGGTCCACCTGTGCCTGCGAATGTGGCCGCGCTGACTGAGGAATACCGTTCCTACCTCCTGGGTAAAAGTACTGGACAGAGGACCAGGAAACGCCGTGCTATGCTCATATACGTTTGCGCTGCAGACTCGCAGGGTACGTTGAAGTAGTTTACTGTAAAAAATTTACATGGAGATAATAGAACAAACTTAGAAAACTATTATGTATTGAAGACCTGGGTGTAAGATAGTGTAGATGAGTGATGTCTTTTGTAAATGCAAATTATACTGGAACCTTACATTTAAGGTTACATTTGAACATTATAAACAAACTATCTCTGTTTTTTAGTTCAATAATAATAACTATCTACAATAATTAAAAATAGGGGTTGATCGTAGAGGGGTGAAAATTAGGAGCTGTATGTATTTGTGTATGTTGTATCATAAAACAAGAAAAACAAAAAGAAATTCTAAAAAATAAAAACATTTTTTTTGGGGACACCTTAGGGGTTTGAATGATAGATAGTATCCGATTCTTAGACTTACTGAATATACATAAAAAAATTCATAAGAATCGGTCGAGCCTTTTCGGAGGTGTATGGGAACGAACATTGAAACACGAGAATTTTATATATTAGATTATGATTTATGATTTATTTTCTGTGTAATTTATGTCTAATCATGGTAAATACTTCCGCGTTCTAGGCCTAAAAACGACCTCCGTGCGTCTACAGACGAATCAAATCAAAACTTTATTCACAAGGGTTACTATGTACACTTATGAACGTATTTATAAAAAAAAATGTCTAAGTTTACATTTACCGGTTCCTAAATCAAAGGCGTAGAGCGAGCGACAAGAACTGGCAAGAAACTCTCCACCACGCTTTCAATCGCCAAGTTTTAATTTACAAGGAACTGCAATTATTGATACCATCCTTATCATTGACCATGGTGCTTCACTTAACATATTGTAATAGTGTATTTACGGATAACTAAAATTTTAGTTTATATTATAAAATATCGTTACAGACTGTTGCGCAGAGAAAGGTGCGCTACACTGCGGCGTAGCGGCGCGACTACGAGTGCGCGCACGCAAACGCGGTTGGCGCGTGCACGTAGCGGACTTGCACTGGCGCTCACCTCTCGAACAACAGCGGGATCATCGATTCCCTGTACTTTGCATAGCTGAACTTGCACGTATGTTTATTTATTTATTTCCGGCAACGCAATCGCGAGCCCTCTGGCATTGAGTGTCACTTAACATCAGGTGAGCCCGTTTGTCTCCTGTTTTAATTTAAAAAAAAAATAATTACCAACGCTTGACACACTGATATATTGGTATAAAGGAAATTAAAATACAAGATTTAATGTGACAAGCACTTATAGGCGAACCACAAACACGAAGAGATGAAAATATTACATCGATTTATAAATTATAAAAAAATAATTGATTTCAAACTGTGAAGGGAGCAACTATGGATATCCAGACCTAGCTCGTTTAATGTTTCCTATTAAAACATTAACATTAATTTAAATACTGATAACTATAGTTGACAATAAAGAATCAACAAAATAAAGACTACAGCTTTCAAAAAATAACTTAAGTAATTAAGTATTAATTACAATAAAAATAAATGAACTAAAGTGGAAATGGGCGGGGCACATGGCTAGAGAAACAGAAAAGTGGAGCAAAATTTACTAAACTGGTGCCCAAGGTACGTCAAACAAGGGAGACAACTTAGAAGGTGGATAGACCATTAAAGAAACAGCAGGTACATGGCAGAGGAATGGTGGGATTTGGAGGAGGCCTTTGCCAAAAATGGGCACACAGATACCTAAAAGAAGATTGAAATAGAAACGTGTTTAAATGTAAAAGTGTCTGAATTAAAATGCTATTTATTAATGTTGACATTATCGAAAATAAAATATCATGTTCTTTACATAAGCTGTCGATGTAGATGCGATTACTCAGAGTATTGAAGCACATTTTTTGACTTGGCTTTTAGTAAATTTACTCTGAATATTCCTTTGTATATATATATACTGTAGTACCAAATTTCAACTTTCTAGGTCATCTGGAAGTGGGTTAGGTTTTGTCAATCATAAAATGGCGATTTTTGCATATCTCAGTTAGAGCTGTATCTCAAAAAAGTCATCAAAATTACTAAATGATTATTCTCCTACACAAAAATTTATGCATATAATAATTGTATTTACCTTTCATAGCAAGATTTTTTGTTATTTATTAAGAATTATAAATTGTATGTAAGCTGTACCTAAATATATAACTGTAAATTAATTCTATATTTCATGTTGACAATCAAGTATACATTATTTACAATGTTCTTAACCTACAAAGTAATAATAAAAATTATTAAAAAGAAAATTAAAACAAATTTAAAAAGTTTCGTCCCTGTGGCAGTGTAATTTTAACGCTGGCAGCATTGCCTCGCTGTATTGCGATACTTATTCGTTGAGCCAGGAAAGTAACAGCTCTGGGGTCACCATCTTCTAGGCGTCTACTTAAATCTTTAATAAGCGCCTGTGCACTTGAACCCCACGGCCCAAGAGCCTCTACTACAAAGGGAACAAACCGGAGGAAAGACTCTTATATTAATTAATTTCCATTGTTAAATAGGTCAATCAGAACTGGGTGCGGTCGTACCTGTATTATTCCTTAACTCGAACTTGGGCACTCCACTACTACCTCATACATTAGAATGCGCTGACTTCAAGGCAGCTTTAGAAACGGCTGATGACGAAAATGATAGGAGTTTGCTCAATAAATGGTAAGTGTTTAGTTACTTTGATATTAGCAAACCTTTTTTTTTAATGCGATATATTGTCTGCTAAGATTTTGTGTTCCTCTCTCTTTTCATCACAGCGTTAATACAATTTGACAAAAGGGGACGAAAGAGAACTTTTGAAAATAGTGCAATTAGACGATTTATTAACTAGTTTTTTGCCATATTAGTGACAGTAAACAGACTTGCTTTTATTTCGATCTATTCGTATAGAATTAATTGTAGGTAAATATTCAGAGCATGATAAAATTTTCAACGCTCCAAGTTACAGCAGCCCTGATCCATGTACATTTTTGGTTTATTTGCGTTTTTCGCTTTTGTATTTGTTCACCCTGTTGTTTCACGGCTGTACATTAAGTTACTACCTACTTGCCTATTAATGAAATATCACGAACACAGAAATTTGAGGCCAAGATCTGGGGACTGCCACAGATTCTTTTTTACTAAATTATTGACGCTTTCTACACACTCAGGTACACCTTGGATAGTAGCACGACACCGCCATGTTATCGCTTAGTCCGAGGCGCGCCAGCTCGTTGGAGACGAGAAATGGCACGAGCCCTAAGCGTTTTAGTTAGGACTCTGCCCCAAGAGGCCTGCGACGCTTATCTTACTACTGTTTTGGAACAGGTAATATCATATACATTTTTAAGTATTTCAATAAATAAAAAATATATCTTTAGTTTTATTTATTTACATTTCGTTACATTTATACAAAAACATAATACATAAAAATTATAAAGGATGCAATGGGCGGTCTTATCGCTAACAAGCGATCTCTTCCAGGCAACCCTAGGAAGGGAAAAACTAAAAAAAAAATATGATGGGTGGCAAAAAGTGTATAACCAAATCTTATTAAAGAAATTATAGAACCTTAATCTAAAATAATACAAAAAAATATTAAGAGATGCATCAATGTTCGTTTCCATACTCCTCCGAAACGGCTCGACTGATTCTTATGAAATTTTTTATGCATGTTCAGTAAGTCTCAGAATCGGCGGAATCAGTATCTTTCAAACCCCTAAGTGATGTGGTGTCCACCCCAAAAAAAAATTATATTTTGGATAATTTTATATTTATTTTATTATGATACAGCATACAAAAATACATACAACCCCTAATTTTCACTCTCACCCTCTACGATTACCCCTTATTTTTTATTATAGTAGATAGTAATTTTTTTGAACTAAAAAAATGTTTCCTAGAAATAATATACATGGCAAAACAACGTTTGCCGGGTCAGCTAGTGTTTATATATAATATAATAAACAATGTTAAAGGAGGTACAACACACAGTGCTAATGAGCTCTGAGACAGCCAGGCGTTGTGTGTGGGTGTGTCGAGCGGGAGCAGCGCCAGATGCCCCCGACGGCCCTGATGACCATCACCGGGAGCTACAGAGGAGGCTGGCTAACCTGCAGAGGGATTTGAAGGTAAGCGCTTTGAGTAACGTAAAAGATTTTTTTACAACAATAATTTTATTGTGTTATCTATACTAATATTATAAAGAGGAAATATTTGTAACGAAATGGCTATAAAGTATTGGAAAAAAATTAAAATTATTTCACCATTTGCATGCTACATTATCACTGAAACTAATACAGGTTATTTTAATTGAAATAAAAAAATTAGGATCCCTACTAAAACTACACTAATGTAACCCAATGTGTAAAAAAATGCCTATAACATATCTTTCATCGCATGCGCTGCGAAAATTATTGATGATAGAAAAAATTTTTCACAATATTAAAGAACTTTCTACAAAAAATGTTACAAAAATGTCCACCGGTGCGAAGCAGGGACGGACCGCTAGTATTTTAACATACCAAAAGCGAAGAACTGGCAATGAAATAGGAGCACGCACTTACATTCTCGTGGGAACAACACGCAAACACATAGTCAAAATAACTAATATCACCGCATACACGAATTCAAGTACGACCAGTCACCACAAGTAGCACCCGTTCACGAGTATGACGCATGGACGCCGCCACAAGCAATAACATTTAAATTGCATTAGCGATTACCAGTACGAGGCCTATGCGCTAGCGCTAGATAGCTAGCTATATTTATTTAAATATTCCAGCTGTACCTAAGCGAGCGCAATGTCATCCGGGCGAGCGTTCGCGGTCGTCCTCATACTAATTCCGACGAGGAATACACAGCGGGTGTCCGCTCGGCGCTTGGCGAACGTCTGGACGCACTGCTGGATGGGTTAATGGCGGATAGCGATGGACCGGCTGGGTATTGCGGGATACCAGCTAGGTGAGATTTCATTTTAATCTTTTTAATATAAAAGTCTTTATTAGTGGCCCACGTCTTGTACAAATTTCATGAATAAAATTTTGCGAATTTAAAATAAAGCCAAAAAGATAACTCAGTACCTATGTAGTTACTAATTCTAGAATTTCCTATATATGTATGTTGAGTTATAGTGAGTTCATTAGTATACTGGCAACATGTCCCGCATGGTTTTTTTTTTAAATTTATCTACATGTAAATCTTACGAATATTAGTTGAAAAATATTAATGTATTTTACGCTACGGACATCATTTTGATATTTCGTAAGCTAATACATAGAATACAATATACTAAATTAAACCAAATTTCTTCTCCTTATTCCAGTTTGTTCGAAGAAATATCTGAGCATCTGTCGTTCTGTCAAAAAGCAACGCAGTGTACGTCCAACAGAGAAATCACGCTCAACGAATTAAAAACGTAAGTATTTTTAGTCCTCCGAGCCGGAATGAGTTTTAATTTTAAAAAGTTTTTATAATAGAATAAAAATAAATCAGTAGCCCTACAACCTTTTTCGGTTTGGGCCTCGGATTTCTTTATCTGTTTCATGATTATTTGTCTAACATAAGTGTACACACGCCGTCGACTTTTTGGGTCTAAGGCAAGCCGGTTTCCTCACGATGTTTTCCGTCACCGTTCGAGCGAATGTTAAATGCGCACATAGACAGAACGTCCATTGGTGCACAGCCGGAGATCGAACCTACGACCTCAGGTATGAGAGTCGCACGTTGTAGCCACTAGGGCAACGCTACCGTCATAATACATACATATGTTTGGTAAAAATGATCTACAATTATTGCTTTCAGTAATACTTGTAGTTTTTTCTCTCTAGTTTCTATTACATTGATGAATATTATTATTCATTTTATAGGTACGTCCAAAGCGACAGTTCGATCCCATTAGTGGTGTTGGGTGGGGCTGGTTGTGGGAAGGCCACCCTACTTGCCCGTGCGGCTTCGCTTGCTCATACTTGGCTGGACGATCTTGCCCTTGTTGTGAGGTAAATAACAGCAATCGTAAAAAAGTTGTAATTGGGTATGAAGAATCATTCATCAGCATCATTATTATTATTGTATTTCCATGTGCCCAGTAGTATTATAGATATAACATAATAACATCATCGAAGGGAGTACTCATATTTGGTCGTAAAAACCGATAGTGTAACAGCCGATGACGTTGTTAATTACCTAATATGTACTTATTGAATGTGTGATTAATATACTCATGTATAAAATTAAACTACATTTGATTTATTTCACATGAAATTATAGTAAAAAAGGCTTTACGTACATACATATAATTACACTTTTCTACATTAACAAAATCTGCAATTTTTGACGTTATACTTCTTTAGGCGCGTTATGAAAAATTTATGAGAGTGAAATTTCACGATGCGCGCGCACCGTGACACTAAATTTTCAGTATGGGCGCCGAGCGTGTGCGAGCGAGATGGGAATAAGACAATCTACAAGTAAAAAGAAATAGAATATGCGTGACGTTAGCAGCTATGCCAAGAATTTTGAATGACCATAATGACATTTGTAGTACCTTTTAAACAAGTAAAGGAGTTTTAATAATTTTTTCAAAGAAATTTAGCAATGCTTTTTCACAAAGACCTATTGTTACTTAGTTAAAAGGTTATGAAACCTACCTAGTTATTAAATTGAATTAATAATATAATAAATAATAATTATTATTAATATTAATTAATAATTGAAAAATATACTAAATATTAAATATTGTTAAATTATTATCGCTAAATATTTATTATTAATTATTTAATATTTAAAAAAAATAAAGAAAGCCAAAGAAGTATAACTTCTTACGCGCGTACATAAGTACACGCACCATTTTTTTTTATAAGGCGGTCTTATAGAATTCAACCGGTACCTTTGATTTTGGTCAATATAACCCGTATGTTATTCTAAACGATGTCGTCGTAAACGGTTTTGTCTGTATATTATAGAGTATCTGTGGATTTTTTAGACTACCTCAGGTATCGATGGTAACTTCATCATTAATATGTTACTAATTAATAATAGTTAAAAATAAATAAAGCCTTTTATTTCCAGTATTTAAAGTTTACACTTCTTACAATTTATTTTAGCGTTAGTTCATGTATTTTAATCTATGTTAGTATAATTTCTCTTTCCTTTACTTAATTGTATGTGTTTACATAATTATACGTGTATACGTTTCCTTTTTTATACTATAACATATATATATATCTTAATATATATATTTCTTCTGTGCGTGTGTATGTGACTGAACTCCTCTCAAACGACTGGACCGATTTTGATGAAATTTTTTGTGTGTGTTCAAGGGGATCTGGGAATGGTTTAGATTCACAAATCAGCCCGGCAGATGGCACTGCAGTCGCTACTTTCATACTTTGCTTAATATCCTAATCGCTTTAAATATCATGCAGGACAACGTCTGTGGGGTCCACTAGTATATATATATATATATATATATATATATATAGTTTTTGTTTTTTTTTTTTTTGTTAATAATTTATATTTAATAATTTATATTTAATAATTTATATACTAAAATGTCTAACATCTAACATGAGTTTTGTGATTGAAATTGCGACTCAAAACATTTATGGAAATTAATTATTAATCGAATTCTTGTGGTTAATATCTAGCTAATTCAAAATACACCGTAAAAACGTGGTACTCCATCTAGCTGACCACTGATGTTACTCAGGAAATATCACCGAGGAAGAGATAAATAATTCGGTTGGTTGATAAATAAATCAATATATTTTCAGATATGTTGGACTAACATCTCAGTCGAGCAGTTCCCATCAATTGTTGAAATCCATTGTGGATCAGTTACACGTACTACACACGGGTACTGTCTATCGAGGGAAAAATGTAAGTTATTAAGTTATTATTATATTAAAACATATAAACATTTGGAAAGTTTATTACCTATACATAACAATCAAATTATATATTAATAATAAAAATAATTATAAATTAATTAAAACAAATTTTAAAAGTTTGGTCCCTGTGTCACTGTACCTTTAACGCTGGCAGAATTTCACTGTATTGGAGAAAAGCACCAGCTCTGGAGTCACCAGTACTAGCTACCAGGCACTAACTTAAATCTTTAATTTGCGCCTGTGCACTTGAACCCCACGGCCCAAGAGTCTTCACTCCAAAAGGAACAGGAGGAAAGACTCTTATATTTAAGCCGTTTATTATTTTCTGCTCTGCGGCCGCCCCATTTTTCGCTTGTCTGAGGGAAGTGAGACGGGGGTAACGTGTACATACAAGTAGCGGATCCCCATCCGGCCGCTTGCCTTCGTCTCTAACGATGAAACATAAGGGTGCGTCCACATCTGGAGAATGTGCAAACGGCTCGCGAGCTGCGCGCGTGAAGTAGCGTGCAATGGTTTGGTGCGCCTCTTTAGCGCAACTCATGCAAGGCTCGTATAAGGCGCGCGAACGGCGCACACTCAATTCTCGCGCTTACAGTTCCGTTTACTGGCGTGCAGCTCGCATACTGCTCGCGAGCTGCACGATAGCGGCATATTCGCCAGATGTGGACGCACTTTTATATATAAGTTAATCTACATATTATATATTTCGTCCAAACTCAAAGAGTGAAGAAAATGTCTGTCCCATGCCACAAAGGAAACAAAGCTAATTTTTACTCCAGGAGGCAACGTCACTGTCTTCCACATTAGCGAGACTTCTATCAGCAGTTGGGCGTTGTCGGCCAGTGCTCGTCTGCGTGGGAGGAGCTGACGCTTTGAGGGGAGCCCGATGGCTGCCTTCAAGGCTACCTGACAATGTCAAGATGATTGTGACAGTTACTGAGGGTATGTCATGTCAAAATTTTATTGTCGAACTGTATTTTTGGCATTTGAAGATTTATTCCGGCTCGTAGGACCCGTATTTTTAAATTAAAGTTATGATCTATCTCAAGTGGAAATCTCTTCTAAGAACTGTCAAGTAAGACATCATACAGAAAAAAGTTTGACAGCTTTAGAAACTAGATTAGTTGGGATTGTTTAGTTTGAATTTTAACATAGAATGGAATACTATTCTAATTAAAAAAATATATAAGTGAAAATCTTATAATTTTTTTTAATATTCTTGCAAAAAATTTATTTTCCAGAGAAAGACGAACCGTCAAGTTCAGCAATAATGGCGGTCCTTTCATCTGAAGATGGCCCGAAGGTGGTGAGGGCACCACCCGTGGGTGCCGAAGAGGCGAAAGCTGTGCTCATAGCGTGTGCTGCCACCTATAGTAAAACGGGAGCTGCTTCTCCTCCTGAAGCTGTTGTTAAAGCTGTTCAGAAGTGTACTCTTCCTTTATATTCTAAGGTAATTTCTTAAACTTTGATTTAATTTGAATTGACTAAAAAAATTTAGTGTTCTATCCAAATTTTAAATTAATATATATTTATTTATTTCCAACAGACAAACATATAGTATTTACAATATTCTTAAAAAAAATTATAAACAGAAAATAAAACAAATTTTAAAAGTTTGGTCCCTGTGACAGTGTATCTTTAACGCTGGCAGGATTTCCTCGCGGTATTGCGAAACTTATTCGTTGAGCGAAAGCACCATCTCTGAGTTCACCTGTACCAACCAGGCGCCAACGTAAATCTTTACATATCGTCTGTGCACTTGAACCCCACGGCCCAAGAGTCTCTACTCCAAAGGGAATAAAAGTTGGAGAAAAGATTCACATTTGAGCCGATTATTTTTTTCCGTCTGCATATTTTAAATTGATTCTCTCAACTTTTATTTAGTAGTAAAGTTTGGACAAAGCATTACTTAGGAATGGTACACAAGATTTTTTTATCGTATTGAATCTGTCACTATTAATTTGTATAGAAATACATTTAATTCTTAAAATCAATATAAAATTTATCCAATTTAGAAATTGTATTAGATTTTTTTTTTTTAATTCTGACTTTTATCTGATCAGTGTTAGATTTTAATTCTTACCTCTGACAAACGCATGCTAGATAAACAGTTTTATATAGAATTTTTTTTCAAACCATTCCAGATTCTAGCCTGGCAAATATCTCTATCAGCGGAGACCTTCACCGAACAAAGTGAGCCGGAAACTGCTCCAGAATTAGTGATTTGTGAGGAACTGGAATCTCAATTGGAACAAATCCTGATAACCACTGAAGCCGCACTCGGAGCTGAACGGGTCAAGGCGTGTCTGTCCCTTCTTACGGCGTCTAGAAGAGGTCTGGATGATACCGAAATCTTGGATATGCTGGCTCATGATGAACTTTTTAGGAGCGAGGAGACTTATTGTAAGTAATTTGTCTTGTTAAGTGCTTCCAGCGACTGAGAACACGCTGCTTAAAGGTGTGTGGCCAAGTGGCTTCGGCGTGCGACTCTCATCCATGAGGTCGAAGGTTCGATCCCCGGCTGTGCACCAATCTACTTTCTTTCTATGTGCGCATTTAACATTCGCTCGAACGATGAAGGAAAACATCGTGAGGAAACCGACATGTCTTAGACCCAAAAAGTCAACGGCGTGTGTCAGGCACTGGACGCTGATCACCTACTTGTCTATTAAATTTAAAAAGCTTGTAGCGCCATTGATTTATTTATTTTTATTTTAAACGACGCTTTGAGAACACGCGACGCTGATCCATTTTATGACAGTCTCCATGTCAGGCGTAAGATGCTGCAGATGATCCGTCACCAAAAACAATCGCATAGAAGAAATATATTAAATTTTTAAGTCGCCTATTTGATTTAATATTTGTATTTCTTAATCTAGTTTATTGTCATTTATTTTTATGTGTTGTGCATGTATTGTGTTTTTTGTGTGTCGTGTGTTTTCTGTGTATGTCTGTATGTTTCGTTAGTGAGCCTCTTTAAAATAAATAACTCTCTTGGCTCCAGGTATCTGTTTCGGACCATTTTTCCTTAATAGTCAAGAAGGTGATCAGACGTGCATGAAGTTCGAGCCAGTACACGTAAACACGTAAAACACTACACGTACCTCACGTACACGTCAAAAAATCTGAACCGAAATGATTCGAAACATTTTGACCTATAGAATTTTGAATGAATACGGTCAATTTCAGTACCTTGGGCCCCGGCAGCCCTTCTCTGGCCCCAACTGACAGCCCTGTTGGCCCCTTGGCTCCGTTGGGACGGACGTGGGGCCGCTCGTTGGAGAGACGCCGCTTTAGCTGCCGCTGCCACGGATCGATATTTGACAGACTGCAACACTGCGAGACTCATTCTTGTGGAATACTTTGAGGTGTGTAGTGGAAGTTATTTGGAGATTATAAAATTTATTTGATTAAAAAAAATATATTTTGAAGTTAAAACTTCTTTGGCGGCGTTGTACACTTTTTTGGAATGGGTAAAAAATGTTAAACATGCGTCAGGACACGTGACCTGATCGAAAATTCGTAAGACGGATGGAGAGTAGACAGCTGGCGCGGTGTATTTAATGTAATATAACTTGTCATGTTTGTGTACGATAGCGCAATAAATTAATATTGTATTCTAACACATAAATACTTTTATACTGATAATTAAAGCAATTCGTGCAAAATTATTCCCTAACCATTCCAAAATATCAAAAACGCACAACGTTAATATTCTAGTTTTCACTTCTGCAGGCACTGCCGGAGTGCAACCCGTCGTTTTTTTAACACAAATTGTGTTTTAAAAAGTATTTTGTATTTGTGTATAACTAATAAGTATGTGTTTATCTAATAAGATATAATGTAAAATTTTGTAAATTATGTATATGTTTTTAAAATAAACCTTAAAGAATACAATAATGAATAACAGCTTACAATATATTTATCCAAAGACAATTTTAAAATTGATTTTAGTATATTTTTAATTTGTCATTAAATTTAATATATGTATACTTGTATGTAATAGTTAATATTTAGTAAACCAGCAGATGCTACTAAAATGATGTGTGTGACTTTAGGTTTACAAATGTTGTTTAGTTTATAATAACTGTATGTATTTAATCAATCCCCTTTTCTGTTTCTGTACCAAAAATTTAAAAAGTAAATATAAATAAGTTAATTCTTAGTATTGCAACACAGCCAGTATGTTCTGCTAGTAGTAGTGCATACAGTCTAAAATATATTTTTTTTTAATCTTTCAGGGCGCTTGGCATAATGATGACGATCCAAAAATGGCTGGTCGACTCATCTCCCAGGAAAATAAATTCTCGGAAGAACAGTAAGTTTCTTCTAACGTTAGTAACTTTTAAAATAAAAGTTAATGTGCTAACTTCTGACTTTTTAAGTGATCTGTTATATAATAATTATGAAAATTTAATTTAAATACATACAACAAACATATTAAAAAACAATTTAATATGTATGTAACATCAGCAATGTTTAAAAAATATATCTCTTTTCTTTATAGAGAAAATACAATTTGTCAGAAAAAGGTGAAAAATGTTAAAATAGTGATTTTTTTTATACATGTGGGAAAAAGTAGCAAAATTTAAAAAAAGTGTTAGTGAAGGTAGTCTGTATACACTGCACTGTTTTGTCTCTTTCTGTCAATTTATATTAACGCTTCAATGAAATGAGAAAGATTGTATTTTGTTGAACCAATTTGGACTGATTTTACGAATGTAAGAAAATCAGTTCACAGAAAACGATCTATTCCTTACAGATACAACACAAGAAAACTCGACGAACTCCCATTCCAACACTATCATTTATTACGGGAAGACCCCGAAACCTTCGCGAACAAGCCATACTTCTCCAAACTGGACTGGGTTCACGCGAAACTAGCCGCCACCGACTGCGGCCATTTCCTCGAAGACATTGGCCTCGTGCACGTCGACCCGCTTCCAGAACACCTAGACATTCTCAAAGAAGTGTTTGAGACGCACTCGTACGCTTTGGATTACGATCATAGACAATTCTACGGTCTCCTAAGAACGACCATAGAGAGGAGACAACGCGAAGGCTTGGAGATTCAAACCGATATCGTTCAGGAGTGGATGAGGGATGTTTTTGATCCTCCAGTTCCGACGTTTTACCCGATTAATGAGGATTTCTGGAAACTTATGGAGAGCCGGGAGAAGCAAGCTTCTATGGAGGGCTTTGATACGAAGCCGTTCGATTTGATCGTTAGATTTGATACGAGGGGCAAGTTTATCGCCACCGTTTCTACTGAGAGGGAGGAGATTTGTGTGTGGGATGTTTCGAGGTATGTTCAGAAATACCTAAAATATACGAACTTTTAAAAAGTACTTTATTTTGTCTTTATCCGTATTTATAAAAGGACATTTTCAATTATCTAAACTAGCTTAGTGAACAAAACTGATTAAATTATGTTAGATTTTTGATGACATAAAAATTCTGAAAAAATATATTTAAAAAAAAGTAATTTTAACGATGTCAAGTTGAATTCAGATATTATGACGATAACAACTTTTTGAATCGTTATTTCTCAGAAACAGAGGCTCGTAGGAGAAAATTTACTAACACAACTTTTAAGATAATTTTATTATCTACGTTTGGGTGAAAATAGCGTAAATCTTTTTGACCTTTGACCGCGACTAAAAAATTCCATACAAACGGAATGGAATGGGAATGACGGGAAACTTAAATTTTTATTTATAATTGTTTTGAAGAACTTTACTGATATTTGGGTTGTTGTGATTTATACACCTTCACTCTCATTTTGTGTTTAGATTGTGGTAAGGTCGAGTGTTATCTGCGGGGATTTAGAAAAAACGTTTTACTTCACAATTCATAAACTTTTATTTTTGTTTAAATTGCAAATAGAATCACCATAGCCGCCCACAGGACTATGAAGTCCTTTCAAAATAAGTAAAATTAACAAAACTTATAGGTGCATGCTTAAACTTCATGTTTGATTTGCTCTACAACAATTATAAGTATCGGAAGGTCGTCAGAAGAATTTATACAGAAGAATAGTACAATAATAAATTTTAACAACTATAGCACTAATCTATTTCGATGGGCAATGGACATTTTGGTTAATCGTTTGTATATGATCACCACTCTTTACACTATAGACTCTGGTAAGACCGTAGGCCAGGAGCTTATCGCTTATTCGTCCCATATGCCACTTTCCTGGTGGCAAATTGTCCTGTTTTATGAGGACAATATCTCCTATTTTGAATTCGTCTTCTTTAACCATTTCGTCTTTGTTGCAGCCGCTCAAGTATTCTTTTGCCATCTTGACAGAAGTCGTTTAGCAGTTTTTGGTGTATTGCCAAGTGTTAGGTTTTTATTTTAGTCTTTCAAGTTAATGGACTTACAGGAGCTTAGTTATTAAAAATGACCCGGAGTTAATGGTTCCAACGTGCTGTCTTCCTGCGGGCAAAGCGGTCTTGAGTTCAAGCACGCCTCAATTCCACAAAGAACCGTCGTAAGCTCTTCATAGGTAAGGTTAGTATTAAGGATTCTTCGTAGGTGGTGTAATAGACTTCACACCCGTCTCCCATAAATTTCCAAAATTTGGGGAGTAGGCCGGATGAAGTGCCATGTTTCCATCATTAGCAAGTAATTCACTAATTTCTCCATCAAACTGTAGGCGAGCTTCCTTCCAGGCTTCAACCAGATCTTTGTTAGCACCAATAAAGTTTCTTCCCTGATCACTCCACATATTTGTACATCTGCCTCTTCGTGCGCAAAATCGTTTAAAGGCACCAATGAATGCAGCTGAAGTCAGATCACCAACCAACTCCAAGTGGATCGCCTTCGTGGACATACATACAAAAATGGCTATGTATGCCTTGCCAGTTTGGGAGCCTCTGCCCCTTTTTATTAAAATTTGAATTGGTCCCGCAAAGTCGACACCGGAGTTAAGGAAGGGCCGAGCTGGTTTTACCCGAAAACTCGGTAAGTCTCCCATCAATGTTTTTTACCCTCGCCCCATGTCTAGCACATATCAGATCGATGGAACACTGCTTTACTAGGACTTCGCGCGGAGTATCCAGTATTTCGTCGCAGGTAAGTGAGCATCAATTGCAGTCCTCCATGCAGCGTCTTCAAATGTGCTTCTGCAACCACTAAAGGTAAGTCTATTGCATGACCCAAATGATTGGCTTCACTTCATTAGCCAGTTCAGAGTTCCTGAGCCGACCGCCCACCTTCAGGATACCATCTTCGTCAAGGTAAGGATCTAGTGTTTTATTTGTTTTCTTAACTCTTTTTTTGTTTTTAATGATTCTATATCTTCTGTAAATTCTTCTTCTTGTGCTCTTTTTTACAGGTTTGCATCGAGCGTGTTCTTCAGTTGTGATTTTGTATCTATTCCGTCTTTTAACTTTTTGTTTCGGAATCTTCGGCGTATGTGTTGTTCTAGTAGATCTAGTTTCAAATTCTTCATTGTATGTAGTCTCTTCTCTTTTCATTTTTATTGTAAGTTATGTTTAAATTTTGTATTTTATTATTCTTCCTTTCAATCTCTGTTTGCATAAGTTTGGTTTAGTGAACTTATCTTCGATTGTTGTAACCAGTCTGGCCCATGCCACCATATTCACACTTTTTTAGATTTTCGACTAACATCCCCTGGAACCAACATCAGCTGGATTATTTGAGTTTGGACGTGATGCCACTGACTGCAGGATAATTGTTGTAATCTCAACAACTCTGTTTGCCACAAACACCTTCCAGTTGTTTGGATCTCCAAATAACCATGACAGGACAATGGACGAATCTGTCCAAGCAAAATTTGAGTTGCAGGAATTCTCATTGTTTACCAACTTGCTTAAGCAATCTTGAGAGTATCAACGCGCGCAAAGCTCTAAACGCGGTAGGAATGTTCTCAATGGAGCACTTGCTTGCTGCGATAAGCGTCGTTTTGTTGGCACCGTCTGGGTAAGTCACTCTGCAAATACTACAGCACTATTGCTTGAATGGAGATCGCTGAATCCAGGAGCTATGACTCTCTGTTGGCGCACGTCGTACCTATCCATCTTTCTATGTAGATTCCATTCACAGTTCAAGGTCAGATCGCAATGTGACCCATTTGCTGGTATTTTAGAATTCAACATCGTCCCAGGTAATTTTTCAAGCCAGTTCTTGCATAATATCTTTGTCAGAACGATGTAGGTGCAATCCAGCCGAGTGGTCAAACAACTTTTGGATGTCAGACAGAATGCTTCGCTTCGTGATCACTTTATTGATTGAAGGTAAGTTTAAATTGTACTCGAATCTGTCTTTTCCTAAATTCCATTGTACGCCAAGTGCCTTTATTGTTCCATCAATCTTCATTCCAGATTAAATTAGCGTCTTCACTAGGATCAACTGTTTCCAAGAACTCTCGGCTGTTGGATGACCATTTTTTTAGTTCGAATCCACCCAAATGAAGAAGCGCTTTAAGATCTTGACTCTTCTTTATTGCTTGTTGCAGATTGTCACCTCCAGACATTGCATCGTCTACATAAAAATCTTCACGCATTTAGCAGCTTCTGGATACCGGTGCCTTCATTTCTGCCAATTTCATAAGGGTTCTTACGGGAGATAGGAGCAGAAGCTGTTCCAAATGTAACAGTCAACAATCTATAGTCTTTGACTTCTTCAGAATGGTCATTTCTCCACAAAATTTTTGAAATCTGTGTCTTCTCGGTCAACCCATATCATACGGTACATTTTCTGGATATCAGCCACAAAACAAACGGCGTGAGTTCTCCATCTCATTATCAGGTTCCTCAAATCGTCCTGCAGTACAGGACCCGTCAACAGTTCGTCATTGAGAGAGACACCGTTGGAGCCCTTGCACGAGGCGTCAAATACGACACGAGTTTTCGTGGTTTCTTTGTCATTACGAATCACGGGGTGAGGTAAGTAGACTGATTTCTTTTTTTCTTCTTTAGGTATTTCTCCGATTTTAGGTCTAGTAGTCTTCAATTACCTTCTTGTCTTCTTGCTTTAATTTTTATTTTGATTGAACCTTCTTTCTAATTGCATTAGTCTCTTCATTGCTATTTCTCTCGTATTTCCTTCTGTTGATTTAGGTTCTTCAATGTTGAATGGCAATTTGACAACATATTTCCACATTCATCTCGTTTCTGTGTCTTAGTGTAAATCTTCGCATAACTGTTCCCTCTGTGTTAGGTTTCTTTTCGTATCTTCATCAACTTCCCATATTGTTTTCAGTAAATCTTCTATATCAACTTCTTGTTTCATGACCGTTAAGGATTGTTCAGGCTTCTTGACCTTGATGTCAATTCCACCCATAGAATCCATCCCAGGTATGTTCTGTGCGATGGTGTACCTGGTGGACCTTTGATCAATCCCTTCTTCATAATGTTTACATACTCATTGACACCCAACAGCAGATCGATGTTACAGGATGCGGAAAATGTTTCGTCTGCTAGTTGAATGCCAGCAAGATGCGGCCAATCTCTTCTTATTATTGTGTCTGAATGTAGTTGAGGTAAGGGCTTCGTCATCACGTAGGCTTTAATAGGTAAAATAAATTGTTCCATCGTATAATACATTTTACTTCATGTTGACTCTAACCTTCGTGGACTCAAGTCCAGACACGATAAGATCTATGCTGTCTTGTGTAGTTTCAGGATCTGAGTTGCCTTCTCACTTATAAAAGCTTGAGATCCTGAGTCTATCAGCGCCTTCAATGTAGTAGTGTGTCCACATTCATTCTTTAAAAATACTGAGTGGCTAATAGTGAAATTGTCTGTTTCTGCCCTGCGTGATAGTGTGACGCAACCATTGCTTGAACTTCCCCTTCTTCTTCATTTGCTTGATTGGATGACATCGTTGATTAGCTACAACGAGAAGCCGAGCCTCCCCGTATTGGTGATGTAGAAGAGTGTGGTGACGTCTCTTACATACACGGCATTGTTGGCACGGCACCTAACACCGAATGTCCAACCCCGAGGCAGTTGAAACAGAGCTTGTTTGTTTTGACAGTTCTCTACGTTCGTTTGGTGACATTTGGTGAATACTTTACAATGGCATAACGTGTGCGCATCTGTACATAAGGCACAACTTCTTTGCTTTGGTCTTTCCGTGGCTGTAACGTGAAAGACTCGTTCCTTGGCAAGCTTCGTAGTAGTGGGGGTTGACTAATTCCAATGTTCTGAATTTTGCCTCTAAAAACTTGCGCAGATCCCTCCAGTCGACAAGTCCTGGGAATTCTCTGAGTAGGACTTTTGTTCCCACTCCTTCTGGGACTCTGGTCCAACTTCTGTGCAACCAGAAATAGATTACTGGATCCCAAGAATCCGTGGACACCTCCAGATTTTCTAGACTCTGTAATACTTCGTTGGTGGTGTCGAGAAGAGATTTCAGTTGGTTGCGGCTTGGCTGGTACATTTTTCTGAGCAAAGTCGCTTCAATAATGCGTTCACTATAGACGCTTGTTGCCATATCGATGTTAGCGTTCCCCATGTTGAATGTAATTAGCGTTGTTTTGTAATGTTCTTCAATAAACTTGCTGGTTCACCTGTCACACTGGTTTTTAAATAGTGAAGTTTTTCGACGTCGTCTAGTTTGTGGAATTGTGGACGAGTGATGTAAACAAATCTTTGAAACTAGGCCACAATTCATACTCGCCCGAAAACAGCGGTAATGTATACCGGGAGATTAATTTTTATTTTGTTGGGTTCTGGCGCAATTGTTTATTTTTGCCAGACTCGAGGCCAACATATCTTTTAAGTCTCCCAACACACAAATACAATCTTCTTGTAAAAAAATTCTTCATTCTCGAAATATGAGCAATCCACGCTGCTCACGAGTGGTGCAGGTCAATAATTAGGCTTCTATGAATATCACCAGTTTCCTCATTTTTTATTCTAGATTTAGTAGCCCATTTAGCCAGTGTTCTTTGGGGCATTGTAGGTTGATCTGAGTTTTCTTCAATAAAGGGCTGTATTTTCGAGTAAAATTGCTTGTTCAGTTTCCGTGGCCATATTTTACAGTCACAGTCGAAAATATTCACACAAAACTTTTAAAATGACGTCCCAATAAACCTAATTGTCTTTAAAAATTGCATAAAACTTCAACCCGGCACTCGCTTATCGCTTTGGAATGCAGTTCTATTTTCTCGCGGTAACCGGTCCTCGATGCAATGTGTTTTCTATTCGCTGAAGTCGACCAGGTAAGGTCGTAGTTCTAGTTTAATGTGCCGGCGGATCGTTTAGAAAAACACGTTTTATTCACAAATATATTGGCAACTAAACTTTTATTTTTAGGTTTAAATTGCAAATAGAATCACCAGATTGACCGGAATATATCTTCACATACAAATTTCTATTAAGAAGATAGACCTATTACATACTGGCTGCGTTCACAAGAGCTGATTGTTATGTTAATAGTTATAAGATCTTTGTATATATAATTTTACTATATGTCACTGAACTCCCCTTAAACGGCTGGACCGATGCATTATAATTTTTTTGTATGCGTTTGGGTGGCGCCCTGGTTTAGATTCACAAATCAGCCCGGCAGATGACGCCGCAGTACTTTCATACTTTGTTTAATATCCTAATCGCTTGAAATATCATGCAGGACAACGTCTGTCGGGTCTGCTAGTTTTGTGTATATTTATTTTTCAATTTTATGTATGTCCTGAATAATTTCCAGGTGCAAATTAGTTCGGAAAATAGTTGGCGTAACTCACCCGATAAATCTCGTGCCGATAGACGAGTATCGATGCGTCGTGTTGTGCAGACGAGAGCTAAGGGTCTACGATTTAGATCAGGTATATTTTATACACAAATTAAAACGATTTTATTCAATTTCCTAAATCAATGCTTTGGTGGTATTAAGCCTCTTTTTTATTTATAATATTTCTTTATGAGTAAATAGGTTCAGGTACGTAATTTATTTTCTATGCTGTTTTCTTTAACTATGTTAATGCATATAAATCGCACACAGCAGTTTTAACCCTAAAGCTTAGGTTTCCTAGAAAAGCGGTGCCGTTAACTAACGGCCGTCATTTTACGGATGTTAATAACGGCCGTCTTTACTTTTTAACATAATGCAAAAAAACAATTATTTTCGCTCGTCCAAGTCACGTTTCCACTCATGGTATTAATTAAATATGGGCACCGCTACACGCGAAAAACGTTGAACTAATGTTTATCACCGCTATGACGGCCGTCATGCAAATGACAGCACCGCTATTTGACGTTATGGTGACACTCAACGTTCTCTAGGAAACCTACTCGATGTTATTTATAGACAATATATGGGTGACGTCACCCAACGCTATATTACGGCCGTTAGATAACGGCACCGCTTTTCTAGGAAACCTAAACTTAAAGCGTTCTAACGCACGACTTTAGGGCTAAAAATCTCTGTTACTTTTTAAATATAATAATAATTCAGGGGTGCTACAACATATTATAAATACATGTCTTTGATCATTTTTACTTTATATATTATATATAATAAGGTTCTTCACGATCTTCACCGTACAAGCAAGCGAGCAAGAGTTAATTTCGCACATTTTTTATAGAACAAGGGGCAAACGGGCAGGAGCCTCACCTGATGTTAAGTGATACCGCAGCCTATGGACACTCTCAATGCCGGAGGGCTCGCAAGTGCGTTGCCGACCTTTAAAGACATATAAGAAAGAAACTTCTAAATCGTTTAAAAGAAAGCGGTACATTCAGATTGATTAATTATAAAAAAGCGCACAATATACATGCAAATGTCCATAATAGGTATCATAAGTTTAGTTATTTACAATTGTCAAAACTTATGGGCTAAATACTCTCCCTATAAAGGCCCTTGCCTTTAAATATTTAATTTGATATTGATAATGAAAAACACAATATTTATTTTTTATTACCATAAAATACATACAAGAATCTATTGTTATAAAAATCTTGATATTTCCAGGGTAAATTCGTAGTAGCTTTAAAAGGAGTTATGAATCAAAAAATGCCGTTCTATGGTCTTCACGACTCCAAACATTTGGTTGCGTTATCGAGGAATAGGATGTACGTCAATCTCATGAACATCGAGACGGGTGAGTGATTGTAATATTGAATATTCATTGTAATTCACTTCACGGATTTAATATAAACTATCACTTCAAAGTAAATGAAGAATGCCCGCGCGCATGTGTTTTATATTCTATATGTACGGTATTCTACTGTGGGGTGCTGCTGCAGAGGTTAAATCGGGGTAATTCGGGAATTTGTTGTGTTTCCCCAAGTGAGTCAGTAACGGGTTAAGTTTAAGGAATGAAATATTATGACACTATCTAGTCAATATATTCTTGAAGTCTTGTTGTATGTACAAAAAATATAAACGATTTGAAAAAAAATGTGTGCGTGTACTAGGTGTACACACATAAGAAGTGAAACATCTTTATGACCTTATTTTTTGAAAAATGATTTATTTATATGCAACTTTACAGAAATTGGTTAAATAAAGTTAAATTAGATAAAGTTTAACAAAAGGCTTTTGTTATCATAGACATGAATACAAATACAATTATTTCATTTTACCTTATTACTACTAAAATTATAACAGAATTTCATTAATTGTAATAGAATTATTACTATCATTATTATCGTTATTATATATTTTTGTTATGGCTTTTCACAACGGAACGTTATATCTACTTTGAATGATCGTTACAGGTGACTGTGTAACTACATTCAAAGCTGGCGAAGACAGATTTTTGAATTCGCTGCTGGTGTCCGGCGATGGCAGGTTAGTAACTTAAATGGGTAATTGCACTTTATTTCAGCACATTAATTTCTTCCTAAATGGCAGATAAGTCATACTTAGCGATGTAGCATATACATATTATTTTTAAATTTCTCATAATATTTACTAATAATTCATAATTACATTTCAAATTTGTTTTTATTAAAACTTTATCGATACTTTAAATCGACATCCTTTAATTGACACTCGCACGCAACTAAAAATCTCTGGTCTGGTCTTGCACGTTCCGCGCGTGTGTGTGCGTGCACGCAGGTTACCTGAAAGTAGGGAGAGCGACAGTGCGTTTTTTGATAATACAACGAGTTATTGTCCGTATACTTACATTAATTATATAGTTAAGTATAGTTGTAACGCTTAAATCTGTAAGCTATCGCAAAATATGCTTAAGGAGTATTAAGATTTACCATAGCGCTAAATCACCTGCATCATGAGCACACCTCACGTACATACCCTCAATTTACACAAACATAGCTGAATTAGGTATTACGTATTAAATATTTTTTTATTTAAAGAAAAAACTTTTTAACCGGATTAAAGTTATGTATTATTATAAATTTACAATTATTTAACATAATTTTAAATATATCCGACGTTTCGCGTGCTTTACAGCGTATGTATAAGACATAGACGACACACAAAATCAGCAGTCTGTGAACACATACTAGATAGGCCTAATCACTACATACGCTTTGACCAACCGAAAGTACTTGCGAAAGAAAAAAAGATTCTTCCCAAGATTGGTACGCGTAGCCATTGAAATAAAAAAAACACCCCAATTTCAATAGAGAAGACGGCCTAAAATTGTCAAACACCTGGGATCCAATAATATCCAAATTAAAACCTCAAGAAAAACAATCCGCGAAAATAGAGGACACCGTGAGCCATTTTTGCCAAAACCCTCCATCTTTTAGTCGATACCAACTCCGGGGAAATAAATACAGATAATGCAACTTTCTCTACAGCTGTGATACTTTTTGACATTCAACACCTTTTGTCTTGAGTCACCGTGACCACGCACGCTGTAAAGCACGCGAAACGTCGGATAAATTTAAAATTATGTTAAATAATTGTTAATTTATAATAATACATAACTTTAATCCGGTTAAAAAGTTTTTTCTTTAAATGTGTAAAGGTTATGTCAATCAAAGACAATACTATATTTTTTTATTGATTTCTTTTTTCCGTAAGTATTCGAACCTTTTTGTGTATATTATGTATTCCATATTTGGCTATATGTTTAATAAGATTGTCTTTTGTTGTATATAATTTATGTTAGCTAAATATACAAAATAAATATTTTAAAAAACCTTGTTTAGGATTTTCAAGTAAATAATATTTAAGAAAAAGCAAGGAATGACTAGTTAGTATTATCTAAGAATTTGAAATAAATTTAACAAAAATTAAACCGGCGAAGATCCTAAATAAGAATTTCGTTACGTTAGAGGCTTTAATAAACATTTCACTAATCATTATTATATATTTTCCAGGATACTTGTATGTGGTGATGAAACCCAAAAACCATTTCCTCTATTAGTATGGTCGTTGACTTCTCGTAAACTTCTGTACGATTTAAGAATACCACACCATGATTTCGTCACTTCCAAAGCTGCTATTACCTATGAAGGTAGGTTCTTCTTTGTGTCCTTTTTGCTCCTTAATGCCAGGATATTCTGTTTTTCTACTCTCATGATATTATTCAACTTTGACCTTTACATATTTTTGAAGTGAAACTTCTTTAGGCGCATGAGGGTAAATTTTTTACGAATGAAACGCAATAATAATATTAGCGTCACGAAGATGTGCAGCGGATTTGTTGAAGAAAAGTCAGATAGCGATTGAGACGGATTGAGAGAGAGTGAGAAGGGCGAACGTAGCATAAAGCAAGCCATTGAACGAGAGAAGGGAGCAAGCAAATGAGAAAGATCGAGAAAGAGAGTGAGATAGAGCGAAAATTTTAACTTCATCCTATATCTATCATTTAAGTTTCTTAAGAGAACAATGTTAGGGCATAAGAGTTTTATAAAGGCTAAAGTGGGGCATGGTGTTTGGGAAACCGGATTAAAGCATCGAAATCCCGCTTAATACGATTTCTCACTATATTACATTGCAGAGAAAATACCCAAACTGTTTACTTAAGACGCATTTTGTTCCCGTCTTAAAAGCGCCCAACAGCAATAAAATAGCCGAAACTAACTGTTTGACAACACTTATTTGTAGGTTCCTACGTGTGCGTGGTGTCTCGGGAGTTGGACGAACCGAGTCCCAACTTCATAGTGGTATATGACCTTCAATCTGGGACATTGTTCAAGAAGTGGAAACCGGGTTGTGATACTGTAGCATTGGCTATCAGTTCAGTAGACGGTTGTGTGGTATCAGCGCTCGCCGACACGAGAATACTTGTATGGGATTTGGTGACAGGTAGGGGACGTATTGAAATAATTAAAAAATAATAAACAGCAAATTAAACATTTAATCCCCCCTTACTCTTGTCATCAAAACTAAGCATAGCTCTCAAAAATTACATAAACGTATTAATTTTTTTACGAATCCTCGAAAATGCATTTCGTTTTCAACCATAGACAATGTGTGGGTAATGTGTGTAAAAAATAATTACTGTTGACGTAATCACCAAATAAGAAAAAGAAAGATCCTCTTAAAAAATAACAACTTGTGTAATTGTTATGTTTTAGACGAAATTATAATTAATTTACCTAAATTAATGTACCTTCAAATTTTCTCTTTACTTCTATGACCTATTGACTATTCTAGGCAACTGTCGACTGTCTCTTAGCGGACACGTATGTGCCGCAACACAACTGCGATTGGCAAAATCAGGTGGTTTGCTTCTATCAGCCGATCTCTCTGCAACAGACTTGTCGGTACGACTATGGGACTTGCATTCAGGTAAACATTTTTTTTTCTTTTATTGTATAAGGGCAAGCGAGCATCCGGAACGCCCATAAAGGGCAGTCATCTCAGCTCATGGTCACCCATTTTTGGGAGTGCGTTGCCGACCTTTACAGCATGAATCCATGGAATGTACTGCAAGCGTACAACAAGTGTATTGTATTATATAACAAGATATTACATATGTGAGCGGTGTTGGCCTAGCGGCTTCAGCGTGCGACTCTCATCCGTGAGGTCATAGGTTCGATCCCTGGCTGTGCACCAATGGACTTTATTTATATGTGCTTTATTTAACATTCGCTCGAACGGTGAAGGAAAACATCGTGAGGAAACCGATATGTCTTAGACCCAAAAAGTCGATGGCGTGTGTCAGGCACTGGAGGCTGATCACCTACTTGCCTATTACATTGAAAAATGATCATGAAACAGATTCAGAAATCTGAGGCCCAGACCTAACAGAAGTTGTAGCGCCACTGATTTATTTTATTTATTATTACATATTATGTGAAATTATGTTTTTATCAAAGCGGTTACGATAAGAGGTGCGAATGGAATTGGCATGTTTCGTTCAGTTGTGAATGGCCAACAGCTACTTTAGTTCACACGAACTAATTCTTAAAAGTTCGGCAACGCACTCGCGAGCCGAGGCAACGAGAGTGTCCATGGGCAGCGGTATCAGTTAACGTCAACTATAAAAAATAACACGATCTGTCTTTCTAATTGACCAATCAGAATCAAGCAATTCGTTTTTCAATCTCCTTCCTCTCGCAGCAAGATAATATTTTCCCATTTTCAGGAAAGCTAATAGCAGTATACACTCCACCCGAACGCATTACTTCATGCGAGATCCTCTTAGGTGGATCAGTTCTCGCTTTAGCTTTAGAAAATCATAAAGAAATCGTCTGCGTTAAATTATACGGTCCGACGGTAGAGTGTGTTAAAAATGGCCGAGAAATGGAATATGACGAAGATAGCTACGGCCATGTTGAGTACGACGGGAAGACATTCGAAGTCAAAGACGCATGATCTCCATTTTAATTAGCAATATTATCGTCGATAAGATTAAAGGAGTTTATATTAAGAAAAAATATCTCCTTCATTTGTGTTTCAACGTTGACTTAATTAGATTTAAACAGTTTTAAATCATACTACCATACATTTTACCAGAAATTATGTATTATTAAATTTCACAATATTATTATATCTACAGTATATGTTACAAGCTTTTCTAAAATGACAATTATGGTATACATAAATGTTACAAATTAAAACGTAAAAATTATCAAATTTTAGATTTTATAAGTAAATTACAGCGCGAACTGTTTACTTAACTTAAGGTTTATGTAACACCACACTTTATTAACCGTGACAAATTTTTAAGTATCGCAATAGGAGTTTTCCTTTCTTTTGAACGGAATCTCGCTGTTGGCCTTAAGGGCCTTTACAGCTCAGCTCAGGCTCAGCGAACGTAGCTCGGTCGGCAATGCGCGTTTCGCTCAAGGCTTTTAGGTTGTATAAGTAGCCCAGTTTGTCTTTGCTTTCACATATTAATAAAATGGCTATGAATTCCATATTCTCTTATCGACGATAGAATAAAGTGCTGGACATAAATGTAAACTGGCGGTACAAAGAAGAAATATTTTAAGAATTTCAACTTTAGTATTTTACACCATTTATAAGCTAAAGCACGCTGTGGTGGCTAAGTGTGTGTCTGGTTAAGGTTGAGTCATATGTCAGATGTCAAGTATGGCGCAAATTTGAATTGGCACAATGCGGTGCAATAAACTGCGATTGTGTTAATAGAATATTAATTCTTCTACATCTCCTCTAGTCATTGCAAATTGAACCCACTCCATGTAAATTGCTCAATTTATGTTAAAATGATTATTTTATACCACAAAACTGTGAGAAATTGTATCTAGTGTAATTGCAATTGAAAGCATTGTATTAAAAACATGTCAGCCGTTATTTACACTAATCCAGCAATCATACCTCATATTTAATAATAATTTCAACGATTGACACCAAACGGAGCTCTAATGACGTAATGTAACCAGAACGACGACAAAACCAAACTTCTAGTTATTTTATTATCCGTGGCTCTGATGTCGCAAACTTGGAATTAAGAACGGGGTCGACATCGCCATTTAAGTTTTTTAGTAAGCTTGCTAGCTTGAACATCTTTCCCTGAAAAAATACGCACTAGAAAAAAGATTCTAAAATAACTTTTTACATTACTTAGTTATTTATATAAAGAGGAGACCAATATCAGTTATATCGCCATAACATTATCAAATCATAAATTATAGATAAGCAAAAATTAAGGTAAACACAATCTTTTTACCAGCACTTATTCCCTTAATACACGCACAGGTATTTTTTTAGAACACCCATAATCAAGTCGACGATTTTTTACGACTGCAATAAATGCGATCACCGAAGAATTTGGTCCTTTACTAAGGTATTTTACTGATTATTTATTAAGTTTGTTTACAGCTAATACTGCCCTATACATAAGAAATTGCCCAAAAGAACTTAATGTTTGATCTATTACGCTTATTAATTACATTAAATAGGATTAATTAATATATTGACTCTATTTGTAATGTTAATGTTTAAATGTATTGTTAAATAGAATAAAAATGACTGTTCTTTTAATAGCTTATGCACAAAGGCTAAACATCTAATGATGCTAGTGACATTATATTGAATGACATTTGACATACCTTGTAGCATTAATCAATCAAAATTGATAAGTATTGTCTGTATATATGAGGTTCAAACACAAGACTAAGCGCGAACTTTCTCCCGTCTGTCAAAATCGAATATATTTTTGACGTCCTTGTACGTCAGACTTAGCGCTTAGTGCTGTCTTTGAATCTTACTTAATCCTGAGTTTAGACAGTGCTAAGTGTGATTCCTGTATGTCAAAAACGCACTTCATTTGAAGTTATTGATATTTTTTTACGGATATAAACGATTTATTTATATCCGTTAAAGAAGTGATTTTTTATTATAAAAAGATACTGTCTCATGTTTCTCTTAGCAAAAATCCACATACGCCTGCTTGGGAAATACAGCGAAAATTAACTTAATTAAAAAAAAATGAATTAAAATATGGTAATAAACTTGTTAGTTTCGAATCGCGATGAAGATTTATCCCATTTTAAAGTAAATTATACTAAATTTAAAACTACTTATTTAATTGAAATTTACGACGTGTTATCAATATTTTTAATAGTAATATGTAAGTATTTTGGTTTGGAAGGCGCTTAAGTAAGAAAGAAATCGTGCAAACACTTTAAAATTTCCATGTCTCAATGTTGTAGCACAAATATAAGTTTTATCTATGTACTTATCTATTAAAACGACTTGACCAAAGCAATCTATCTGTATCTAGTTGTAATTTGGCTACAATCGCGGGCAATTTCTTTGGCACGAAGACTTAAAACATGGTGACTTAACTAACATTGAAAGTCATGAATTCATATCGTCTTAAATTAATTGCCAGCAACTGTACTTTTAATCTTAGATTCTAGGTTTATCTTCGAACCCAATGTTTTCGTGAACCTTAAAAAGTATTTTTGATATGGTTAAAATAAGTTTTTTTATTTTGCAAAATGGCTATCCACTTTCTAATTCATAAATTTAAAAATAGATTTAAGTGCACAGAACATAGGTGTTTATTTGCACTAGTGGATTTCTGTAAAAATGCCCAAACGGATAGTCATTTTATTTTTATTAATTTTTTGGGGGTCTGTTTTATCTCTTGTTTCTTGTAACACTTAAAAGATTTTAACATTTCTATTTGTAAATGTAGATCTTCCTTGAGACTGACACTACTTTTATGAACAAATTTTAAAAGTGATATTCAGAATTGAACGTTAGTAGAACGAAAACATAGTTCCCGTTAATAGAGATTTTTAAACGCAGGAGGCAAAACAGACAACCGTATAGATTAGTTAAATTTCCTAACATTATGCGCTTATTGCGGTTAAGCTCTGCTTCCGCATTTTACTCCTTTAAGTTGTAGAGCACAGGCTGGCCCTGTGTTTAGTGTAAGCTGTATTTAATCAATTGAATTGTTAACATTTATTATCTCTGGAAAGATACATATTGATGTCCAGATTAAACTCGTAAATTGTGGTTGTGTGTTTCATTTCCTTTTTGTCCCCATGCACCTCTTCAATGGAAATAATAAATAGAGACTATAAATACTAATATCAAAATATTGCAATATTCAAATGTCAAAATTTTGCCCTCTACGGTTTCGAAATAATTAATCTCGGAGAATTTATGGTTTTCCTCCAAATTTAGGGGGAACCAAGTCTATAGATCGAACTTTTATACTACTTAAATGTATTTTTGATGCATATTTGAAATTACCTTTCAAACTGAGTGTACAAAACAAACTTAAGGGGTTTTTAATCGATATTAAGAGTATTTGATGTTGGTCCTAGGGGGAAAATTTTGTAGGAGTTGGTATCACTGAGCATTTATAAAGCGATTATGGGAGTTGAGACAGTGCGAACTATAACTCAATATCCAATACGCTATTTGCGTTGATTTGGCTTATCATACTGTCTATTCTGAATATTGCCTATAATACGTGAAATTTAACTCAAAGGAAACTTTACATTGCCTTGATTGAAAATGTCAATTAGATTTTTGATTTCGTCATTTAAATATACCGTTTATTTCATAATTCTTAAATTTTAAAGGCCGGCCCACTAAAAATGGGTGTCTATGGGCTGCGAAGACTGCCCTTTTTGGTCGTCCCGCAAGCTCGATTGCCCCCCTATTATATAAAAAAAAATATTAATAATAATAATCACAAGATTTGATCCTGATTTTTATTAATAATTTCAATTCAGATTTTAAGTTATCTCGATTGTTTTTATTACTATTAATTATTGTGAATAAACTTGTTTTAATTATATATATTGGAATATATTTCTTGTTGAAAAATTCTACTTGGTCTGTCTGTTCGTATGTATATTTTCATCCAAGTATGATATATTGTTCTGTATATTTTTAAACAACAATAATTATTTAGCTTTGTTGCTGTTGTTTGTTGTTTCTTATGTGTTTTATCGTAGATAAAAAAGAAGCCAATTTCAATTTCCTAGTCAAACAGCAGCATTTATTTATGTTTGTCTAGAATAAACAAAAGTAAAGTGAAATGATTTTTATTTTAAATTACATATTTTACATGAAGGAAAATTATACTACACTAATAAGTTCACATCCTAACAGGACTGGAACAGACCCTTAGCCTTCATTTCTTCAAATTCCTTCTCAGCGTCATATGTCCTGAAAAATAAAAAAGTATATAACTATTTTACCACTAGCGCCATCTAGAAGCGTTACGTAAAACTAATCGAATGTAGTATCTATGTAGGATTGATTAGCTTTAAAATGTAATTTACTTATTTGCTATAACTATTATATTCATACAAATATGAATGCTATAATTTTACTTTAGTAGAACTTTAAACTACTAGAAAAATTATACTTACAATTAAAATTTAAATTCTACAAACTGTTATTTTAAGTAAAAAATATTTTTTTTAGTAACTAAAGATTATTAAAGAGCAGGTAGATCTTTTAGCATTTAAATTTTACTCAAACCTGTCCAAAATGCAATTTTTTCGTAAATTCTTTAGCATTAGAGTAACTCAGAATCCAATACATAAGTGATTATATATTCAATTAATCAAATTGAGAACTCTTAGAAAGTAAAAATCTTACCTGTAGAATTCAGCGTACTTCCTCTTCCGCTCACTGGCAACAAGCTGCTGGAAGGTAAGTCCAGATAAACCAGCAAGGGTCAGAGCAACGATCAGATTTCTCTTAATAGCATTGTTCAGGAGGCCTCGCATTAAAGGCTTTGCAACTGTGGATACAGCACTTTCACCGGCCATCTATAACAGTAATAAAGGTATTGTTCATGTTAAAACCTAAAAAATATTGGCACTTAAACTGAGACAAGCAAGAAAATCCTTGCAAGTAGGAAAATGGCATAGCTCATGCAAAAAGATACATGGTAAACACCCTCTGCTCCATCCCCTAGACATAGGTGTCACTATATCATTGAAGCTAAACAAGATAGATTATACCTGCCCGTTTTAGATTATGAAAATTAGAAAAAAAAATTAGGTAGATTGGCTCATAGTTTATATAAGATCGGGTCCTAATAGATTATAATCACTTTTCGGATTTATTATTTGTGCAAATTCACCAGTCGTAATTAATAATTGGTAAACACTAATAATGTTAAATATATTTGTATATATTTTTTTTTAAATTCAAATACAGAATTGGAATAGAAGTAGGGTTATCAAATCTTATCAATGTTAAAGTTATGTTACCAAATATATTAATCAGTACAGTTCGAATTAATTAGTTCACTATAATAAGTTTTTGCCAGTTGCAATTATAATGTTAGTAGAAAAGCTATTATGATTTTATTGTTGTTTGAGAACAGGATAATGATTTATTGATGTTCTTACATAACACATATTAGTAATGACTATAAACTGAAAAAAAAGACATGGAGAATATATTGAAATTGGTATTTATATTGAAATCAAATATAAAAAAATATATAAAACTTACTTTTATTATAAATAAGTTGACGTGAGAAACACGAATTATTTTCACAAGGAATAAGGTTTTCAATGGTCGACTGAAAGTGACTGCAAGTGTTGTAAGCCCCTTCGAAGAAGCTCTCTTATTGGCCAGGTGAAATCGATCTACGAAAACCGCCCAATTAAATTACCCGAAAGAACTATTCTGATTGGTGTAAATAACCATGTCCGATGCAGATAAAATATACCGCTAACCGCTTATGAATGAGCAGCACCCATAGATTCAAATAATCATAGACTAAACATAACTGATTGCGCGCAACTTTTAAAATGTATATTGCTTTAAAGCTACGTATTTCGTAATCTAGACTAGCTTATTCAGGCATTTAAGGGCCTCATAGCCTAGCGGTCTTATTAAGTGGCAGCTAGGTGAGGGGTACCGGGTTCGAGGGCAGGTTTTAATTTAATTTTGTTCTCTGCCTTTGGGAGGGTTGTGCGGTACCGGGCGAGTGCTTAAACCATACATAGAGGGCACGGTCGAATTTCTAAGGCAAGCAGTGAGTATGCTACCTAAGAAAGGAGACTGTGAAGGTTTAGAACGTAGCAATACGTTCTAGGCCGAGGATGGTCATTACAGTGGTCAGTAATTCAACAGCTTATTCAACCGTTATACATACATAAAAGTTATTTTTACTAGGTCGAATTTAATCGTAAGGTAAAAAATTATTAACGGATAAATGCACAATCAGTTATCAAAATATGATCAAAAATCACTTCGAGTCAATTTTGTCGGCCATGACGGAACTTGATATGAGTTTCCGCATTATCTTTAAAGTTTACGTAATAACAGTAGATGTTAAATTTTATATTAGAATACTATTCTAATATAAAATTTAACAAATGCATTGCCACGAATTTTTTTACGGATTTGTAACTCCCGTCCCGAACAAAAGGAACATAAAAACAAGAAACAATTTTTTATTCATTTATTAATAAACTAACTTTACAAATTTAATAATAGCAGAACAATAATATTCCTTATTTTCTTTCATTTTTAATAATAATATGATAATAATTCACCATGACTCATCATACTTTATGAATATAATTATTATATGATTTAAAAATAATGGAGAAACGACAGAAAAAGCAACTTACAGGAAAATATATGCACAATAAAATGATGCAAACAATTGCCAGCAACAAAATGTACAGCGCTCACTCGTCTAAAACCGCGCGACTAACAACACCAACTAGAAAAAATATTACAAATAACATAATTGTTAAAATTTATTGTATCGATTCATTTATTTCATTATTTCTGCGATTCTATTTACATGTTATATGTTGACATACCAAAACTATAATATGCTATCTCGTGGTGTAACCCCTAACCTATATGTATAAGTGTTTAAACTATTTGTATTCCTCTTTCATAAATGTATAATAAAGATTTTTATCGGCATAAATTACTATCATTTAGTCGAAAATAAAAACAAAAACAATACAACTAAAAGGATAACTATACACCCAATATACACACCTAGTTTGAGAGTTTATTATAATTATATGGTACAGGCTTGCGGGTCTACTCTTATAATACAAGGCTTCACCGGCAGGAGACCGCTTCGACGCCCCCCTATGTACAAAACTCCCGAACAAAATCATAGAAAAACATTCTTAACGCGTAACATATATTAATTTCCCAACTATACATAAGATTTACAGATTACATCGGTTTAAACCGAATTTTTCAACTAATAACTTAATATCCACGAAAAATTTAACACAAAAGGCGTGCGCACGCTACCCCCCCTAACCCCGCATCTATCGCACACAACTATTACACGCTAAAATATTTTGGAACACTCCCACATGCGGCAACCGAACGTTTCGAATTGGAGGGTAGATTTAAAAAATATAGTAAATATGTTCAATTCAACAGCGCCTATAAAGTCCAGTTTGAAACGTACCGCCGCCGGATGCGGACGTATTCCAAAACTAAAATACACTATAGAGAATGCAGTAGACACAGCTCTAACCACGGCACATGTTTTAGGGCACAATTATCAGGCATTTTATTATATTTAACTATAAAATATTCTCAAAATCAACATCAAACAAAGACCTTCCTGTTTACCTATGAGCTACGCATTAAATTAAAATGTCAGTAAGGCAGATTATAAATATGTTAAATATGAATTTTGGCGCAGTACAACTGTCAACTTAACTGTGGTTTCAAGAATTTTTAAGGTTCCCGAATCAACAAAAGATCTTTGTGTGATGCTGTATATTAAACTACATACGCACTAACACCTTTGTATTGTAGCACTATCACTGATCAACTCACATTGACAATACGTCAAGGGACAGGAGAAATCGCGGGAAAAGAAAAATTGTGACTGAAATGGGATTGTAAAGTGGTAAAAATTCTAGAACTATAAAAATTAACCGATTCACATCCACCTTTATTGCTTAGGTTTGTATCTCAGACTTAGGACCGCAAAGTAATAACATCGATTTTTAAAACGTTGCCGAGAAAAATATTTTCAAAACTGTAATAAATACTAAGCCTACTTAGCAACTAAGCTCTCAAAAATTCAATTCACTATGTACAGTGCTAAAGTGCCTAAATAAAATTGCATTACGTCACGATCACTGGGTCAATTAATTTAAAGTCAAAGAATTTAAAGCAACAAATGAAATAGGAGATTGGATATAAAAGCAACGCGAGCGAATAAAGACAACTAGTGGGAAAGAAACTCAAATCTATTCATCTCGCTCTAACCTATGTGTACTTTCATAAATCCTAGCGAGACGGAATGATTTTTAAAGAATCTTGTTTCAGTCTATCTTCATTCACAGTGAACGATAAATCAAAGGTTTGTTTAGAATATTGGAAGCCCAAACAGACAACTGTTGAAACACTCACGATTATAATCGTGTACTAAGAAATTATTTAAGTATAATGTCACATTCAAATTACAATTATTGGTCGTGAATTCTTAATCATAAAAACACTAACATTACATCGTAATAGCGGTCGTTTTGCGCGGGAAACCGCCATCTTGAGAAACTCTCTAAATTAGAGGATTGAAAATGCAAGCTGTCAAATTTCCCGCCAAAACGCGATAAAACTAGAACGCGGTTCACTTCACGAAGTCACGAATCGTGCAAAAACGTATGAAAATATCTTTTTAAAACTTTATGAATTTACTCTTTATATCTCTCGGGTATATTATCCTATTATAACAATGTGCCTACAAGTAAGAGTGCTTTTTGTACAATATTGATACATTTCTATTCTCTAGACTAAGGCTCCCTCTCGCGTGCCGAAGCGAACACGCTCATATACTCCATACAAGAAAATAAACTTAGTTAAAACTGAGTGCTTCATAGTGAATGGTAACATCGTTTGTTCACTAAAATAAAAATAACTGTACGCCAAAACCGACTCGAGTGACAAAGTCCACCATCGCTCGTATTTCGTATAAATAAAGCGCGTAGTTGCGGAAAATTTTCATTTATAAACAGCTGAGATTCATAAAATGGAAAATTATGATGCGCGAGCGATCTCGAACACTCGAAAAGCGTGGGCTGCACTTGTATGCACCGATTTAGTCCTCTCACTCGCGATACTCTCACGATTCATCACAGTACGTATAGTTGTGTGTCAGTCTAGCTGGTAGAAAAGGGGCAGCTGGAGGTGGCGCGGCAGGGGGCACGGGAGCGGGAGAGGGGCCAAAGGGAGGGGCAAAGGGGACAAGGAAAGCGCGTGGGAACGCGCGCGTCGCCGCCGTCACTTGCCGTCGCGGGACGCACGTCTTCTGCGCACCGCACTGGGACTTGCCGTAGTACCTTCGCCCACTGGAAAGTGTATGCAATTATTAGTATGTATTTGCACATTCAAATGACAAAAATATCAGTATACCCATACCCAGACCATACCCATATACAGAACTTTCTTTTGAGGGTTTAGTTTGACTTTAAAAAACCCACGTATTTGGATAATTTCAATATGACGTTTTATTCAACCCGATAAAACTAAAAAAAATCAGAACACGTCATACTTGTACATCCAGCAATCATAACCATAAAAAATTCCGTAACTACTACTCACCAGCACTCCTCGTTTTCCGCCTGACAGTGGTGCTGTTGGGCGGCGCCGGAGTGGCAGGCGCGGTAGGTGCTGCCCCGTGGCGCACGGACCGTCTCGTCCCCACCCCTTCTGCCCCTTTCACCACCTTCACCCCCGGTTTCACTGTCTTCACCCCCTTCCCCCGCACCTTGCAGATCAACGGCTCGTCACTATCGCTATCCGAATCCTTCTTCCCTTTCCCTCCGACCGCCGGGATCCCTGGTTTCTGATCCACCCGTCTGGGTTTCTTCTTCGTTCGGCCCGGCGATAGGCCCTCTTCTATGCTAACGGTGGACGTGCATGAACTTTCTGACTCGCGACGTTTTCGCTTTCCCCCGGGGACGGGTTTGGCGTTGGCGACGGGGGCCGTTTTAGGACTGGTTTTGTCGACGGAACTGCTTCTCAAGCAGTTCCTCGGTTGAAGCGCGGGGGAATCGGACCGCTCGAGCTTACTTAGACCCGGACTGAGTCGCGGAGTTTTGGGTCCGTCCGCGGGGCTGTTCATTTTGCTGCTCGATCTCGTGCGCACGCTGCTCCGCGCGACCCTTTCTAAGGCGGATGGTGAGGGCGACTCGGGCCGTTTGCTGACGTAATCGGGTGTCGGTATCTCTATCAGCAATTGCTCTAATAAGCTCTTATCGGGGAAATCCGCTTTGAGTGGTAATCTTTCTATTTTGACCTCTGTCTTATCTCTTTCCGTCTCGAAATTTTTTGCCTCACCATTTTCGACGGCGGATTTTTCTTCCTTTATCTCATGTCCTTCCGTTGACGACTTTTCTTGATTAGAATACGTATAGAGAGGAGGCGAAACTCTGCTTGGTAAGTTATCAAACTCTTCACTCTTTTCTTTTTTCGGCGAAACGTTTCTCTCCTGTTTCGTCGCATCATCCTTTTGAGCAATATTACTTTCCAGCTTGATATCTTCTTTCTTGTCTTGGTCATTTCCTCTATCTATACTTTGGCAAGGCGGCTTGTCGTCGTCTCTTAGTACAGGTGTGGGTGTTCTTTTAACTTCTTTGGTCTGATTGCTTACATCGAGCGGTCTCCTAGGCGCGTCGTCCCCGTTTATGTGGTCGTGCATCTTGGCCAGTTCCGCTTCGATGTCCCCTATGTCATCGATATCTGGGGGCCCGGGGTCATAATGGGGTTGCCCCGTGGCCAGTGATAGCCTTTCTAAAAGTTCATCAGAAGCGGGGGTGGGGTCGATGACACCGATTATCCTCTGGACTGAGGTGGGACTGGTCGATCTGGGCATATCGAGGCGTTCTTTCCTCTGGGGACCGGGGGGCGATTGGCTGGCTTGATTTGGGGATTTCTCCGATAAGGCGTCCATGGATTCGATTCCCGAGTCTTCCCCTTGCGCTTGGGAGTTGGGCGACCTGTTAGTGAATTTCTCAGCTTCGGGGCGGGCGGTTCTCTCTGCGACGAGTTTGCAGTAGGACTTGTCCTTGGGGCGCTCCTTCCTCCTGGGCGAGACGGCGCCTGTTCGCTGACTAGAGGCGGGCGGGGAGTCCCCCCGGGATCCACCTATCGTGCCTACGTTTGTCGATCCAGGAGGATCTGGAACGCAAACAAAGGAACTCCTGTAAATATTGTATCTGTGACTGGAGGGAATCCTCCTGAAGAATTATTTCTTGAGAAATAGTTCTTCATATTAGTGTTACATTTGATTCAAATTATACATGCAGTTATAAGAAAATGGGCATACTACCTTCATTCAGTTTGATCACAAAAATCTAATTTATTTAATGTTGACAGGTATAAAAATATTTAAATTAAATTGATTTAGTTTGTCACATAAATTAACTTTAAAACTTATTATAATTAGGATGATTAGAAAGAAAACACAATGATTTTGATGAGTAATTTAGTTTATATTAGTCTGTCGAGTACAATTATACAATATATATTGATCAAAAGGGGTAAAATGCAATAATTTTATGCTTTTAATAAAAGATATTTTAATTAACAGGTGTATAAAATTTTTACACATTTTGTCAATAGCTTTCATTGTAATTTCTGGTGTACCCTACAAATTACATTAAAATATATAATATATAAATAATCATTCATTACAACACAATATCAATGCTTATGATAAAATGCCCATTTTCAAGAACTAAACAAAAAGGTACTATTTACAATTTTCTTATGTACAAAAATAGCCCTTCGGTCTTCCGGACTTCGGGAAGTAGCAAAACAATTTGACAACTTTATTAAAAGAAATGGCATGAGTGTTTTGTCGAGAGCTCTTTCACATTTTTATAGATATATATTTAAAATAGATCTCAAAATCTTCTCTCTCAGGATAATGTTACGTAAAAGAACTCTTTACAAATAATTATATACACTTGAGTATTTTATTGTAATGCAAGTATCACACAGTTTGTGGTACAATGTTTCCCGAACATCTCAATTTCCAGTGTAAAACTTGCATTAAATGTTACCTATAAACGACACAAGACTTACCTGGACAGGAACTATGTGTGGTCTTCCTCTTCTTCTCAGAGGATAAGAGCCCATTGGGAGAGGTGATAGCACTATCGGTAAGTGTCCGTTTTAACTTATTGTCCTCTTTCTCCTCACCCGCTGTCCTTTCACTAAGACACAGTCTCACTTCACTGCCGTCTTTTTCACATTCACTGTCAACCGATTGCACTTCACTGGATTTAATATCACATTTTGCCTCAACTTTCGTCGGTAACTTCTTCTTTGCCTCGTGATTGTTTGTCTCTCTGTAACCCTCGTTTTGCGCGTATTTCCCCTCCTTGTCTAGCAAATCGTTCCTCCATTCTTTATCTCTTTCTTTTTCTATCGCCTTACCGTCGCTGAGGACTTTCGATTTCTTTTTTAATTTCATATCTAAATTCTGAATTTTGTTATTTAATTTGTAGTCGTGTTTGGTCACGATATGCGCGTTCTTCGATATCGTCTTCATTCTATAAACTACGTTATTGTCCCCGGTGACATCCGTTTTAATCCCATCGCCGTCGAAGTGATTGTTGAGTTTCATATTTTTTACGTGTAAATACTCATCAGTCTTCGAATTCTCCGTGCTATCACTCGATTTTGTGGCCAGAGATTCTTCTGAATCCCTTCGATGAGATTTTTCATCGGACTCTATTGATTTTCTTATTTTCACCTTTTTGTGTAACTCGCCCGGGGCTAATTTTTTCTTTTCTTTTTTAGAATTCGTTATAACTTTGGAATTCCGCCCCCGTAAGCTTATGTGTAAAGGAGGCACCCTGGGCTCACTTTCCGCCGGTTTATCGGCCTTGGGTTGCTGGTTATTAAAGCTAATATCCGCTTTGTACACGGGTTGGACGACGGGCTCGTTCTTATCGAGCTTGAGCCGCAACTTGATGGACTCCTTCTCCCCGGGGGGAGACTTCGGCGCCTCGGCGTTGGGCGTCGAAGGTTTCGCGACGTGAGGCCGCGTTAAGGCAACTTTGGCAGACTTTCCGTCGCGCACAATCTTATCCTTCAGGACCGCGGGTTTCTCTTTGGCCCCGCTCCGGGGCTTCCCGCCTTTCTGCGCGATCGATTTATCGTCCTTGACGTCCTTCTTCGCTATCATTTTGCTTTTCGATTTGTCGTCATCCTTCTTGTCGTCGTCCGTTTTAGAAAAAATCTCCGACGGTTCGGTCCCATCTTTGACTTTACACTGGGCGACGATGATCTCCGGCTTCTTCTCGGGCTCCTTGGGAGGTGGCGGCGGAGGCGGCTCGTCGTCTCTCATGAGAGTTTTGATGAGATACCGTTTGTTCTGCTCCTCGATCTCCTGAGCCGTCGCCTGCGAGCCGACCGTAGCCGTCGAGACCGAAGCCGTGGCCCTCACGGGGAGTCTCAGGGGAGGGGGCATATTCGTCAGATGGTTGATCCTTTCGGGAGGGGGCGACTTGAAAGGTGGATTCGGACTGTTCTGGAACTTGGAAGGCACGGGCGGCGGTGGCGGCGGCATAAAGTTGTTCTCGCCGAAGTCTTTAGGCACTTCGTTCTGGGCGGGCACGTCGGGCCCATTCAGGGGATACTGGACACCGGTGATCTCCTGCAGCAGGGCATCGGGGTTGGAGTGCTCCTGCTCGTAAAGGAGATCGAGCTTATTGGAGTCGAGGTCGGAGATGGCGGAGAGGGCGGTGTCGTCCAGGTTGAGGTCCGGGGGGAGAGAGGGAAGCAGCTGGTCGAGGTCGCAGCCGTCGGGCAATTCGGGCAAGGCCAGTCCCAACGTGTCCCGGTAGGGCTCGTTCCAGTCGGGCTGCGGGGCGTTGGCGGCGCGGGACGCGGCGCGCTGCCGGGCGTTGTATTGCTGCTGATACCGCTGGAACTCCTGGAAACGTAATTATAACTCATTTAATATAATATCAACCAATCTATAGTATACACTATAATAGGTATTGATATTGTCCAATGCAAATCAAAGCTAAAGCAGTCTTATAAAATCAACAAACAAATGATAGATTTCTTTATTCAGAATAAATAAATAGGTATTGATTGTTAGATAGCAGAAAAGACAATATAAAAAATGTCGATTAAAAGATAAAATTGTACTAACACATACCTGGAAACTGGACTGCGTCTTCTGATCCATAGAGGTGGGCGGCGGCGGCAACAACGCCTGTAGGTCTTCCTGAGTGACTCGCGGCGGCTGGGGTCTAGGCCTGGGCACCGCTTGCCTGTACGGGGGCGGGGGCGGAGGGAACTCGGGATACGGAAACCGTTGCCGGGTGACAATCGTCGCGTTGGGGGGCGCCCGATACTGCGTCGGGGGTTGGGGTCGCGCCACGAATGCCCGACGGATGAAGTTCGGCCTGGGTCGAGGGGAGGAAGGGGAGGGGATGGGAGAAGACGTCGGCGTGGGGGGACGGAGCGTCGGCCGCGCACCGCGGTACTCGAACGGCGCTCGACCCACGGCTAGTTCCACCTGCGGACATAACTTTGTTTAAGTAACAGGGGCTTATGGATTTATTAGGTACAAGCTAATATCGCTTCATTTTTGAAATGATATATTAAAAACGATTCAGTGCAAGTGTCAAGTCACGAATATAATCGAACATTTTAAGTGAAACAAAAATTAATAACGTCATTATAAAAAATAAAAAATCAGTGGCGCTACAACCTCTTTAAGTCTTGGCCTCAAATTTCTGAATCTGTTTCATGATCATTTTTAAATCAAGTAGGTGAACAGCCTCCAGTGTCTGACACACGCCGTCGACTTTTTGGGTCTAAGACATGTCGGTTTTCACGATGTTTTCCTTCACCGTTCGAGCAAATGTTAAGCGCACATATACAGAAAGTCCATTGGTACACAGCCGGGGATCGAATCTACGATCTCAGGGATGAGAGTCGCACGCTGAAGCCTCTAGGCCGACACTGTCCTCATCATTATTACCAACAAATAAACTAACCTTAATTTATTACTATATATGTACATACTTTGAGTATACTATGATATAAATGTAAATAGTTTCCGCATTGGGGTAAACTGTAATGGTAGCTCATTTTGTTAAAATTAAAATAATATTAAAATTAATTACTACTAAATAAGAATAATATTAAAAAAAATGTGAGCCTTGACACCATAACACCTCAACAATGAAGCAATATTAGCTTCGCTTACACTTATAAGTTAATTAAATTAATGAATAATTATAATTAAATTATAACTTTAGTTAGTTTAAGAATATATGTAGTCATATTGATATTTTATAGTGCTAAGGATAAGGAAAACATACAATAGCTGTTTGGGGTATATTGTAAGTTTAGGGTTTGTTTTTACTTTTTTTTTTAAAGAACAGGGGGCAAACGGGCAGGAGGCTCACCTCATGTTAAGTGATACCGCCGCCCATGGACACTCTCAATGCCAGAGGGCTCGCGAGACTTTGACATGTGTGACACAAACTAATAATTACTTGCACTATAAAAAAAGCCTAATAATAAGTATTACTGATTGAAAATAATCTATTCACGGTTTCTATGAAAACCAATTATAATAAATAATTTACCTGTGAATCCTCAAGCCGATCTAACTTAGCCGGATGCGGCGCTTTCGGTCTCGGTTGCGGCGTAGGCGCATCATTCTGGAGGAGATTGACTAATAGGGGCGAAGACATGGCGACAGTGGGGGCAGATGTAGGGGTCGGGGGCGTAGGAGCGGGATAGGGAGGCGGCGGGCCAGGAAAGGACGACGTGGAGGGCCGCACGAATTGCCCCTCTGTTGAACTTCCCCGAAGAGGAGTAGCCGTTAGACCTGGAATTATTATCAATTTATTAACTAGGGATAAAATTATACCGTGATTGGTGGTGAAGCTCAATGTTATTTAAATATTTTTTTTAATTGATTTATCTGGTTGAAGTAAGTGGATTTGAGAACTGGCACTAAATGTAAAGGTAGAAGCATTTCATATACATTTCTTTTTTTTTTAAAGTTCATAAGTGTACATTGTGTTACCTATATGACTAAATGATTTTGACAATTGACTTTTTGACTTTTTCAATTCGCCAGATACTAAAAATGAATACTGTTAATTCTAAAAACTAGTCCTATTTCATTGTTTTAAGTTACATAAGTGCTTTGGTTAGGGCAATGTAATAAAGTTTTTTTTAGGTACAAGACATATTTAATATTATTACAAAAACAAACAAAAAGTATATCCTATATGTGAAGGTATAGCGGCAGAGATCCTAGGCTCATTTCCAGGCGAAAAAAGAATGACATATTTATTTTTTATACACTAATGTATATGTCATCATCATCATATAAAATGTGTAAGACCATAGGGTGAAGACAGTGAAATACTGTAAAATATTAAATAAAAACCTGTAGATTTTTTAAAAGTTAAATACTGACTTTAAGTAGCTAATATTAATAGCTCTAAAATGACCTAATGAAGATTAACCTGCCCACGGGTTACTTGAATCATACCTAACGTATTCTCCTTGCGGTGTATGACCCTGGCCTGCGTCATACTGCCAAAGGGGAATTCACAGCGATCGGTCGGCGTGGGAATGTTCTGCGGTATTTTGCCGTCCATGGGGCACACGGTGTTCGGGGACTTGAAGTTCTCCCGCGGGGGCGTGGCTTCGGTGCTCGTAGAAGCCCCATCGTCGGCCAAAAGGCGGCCTATGCCACCCAAGTTCGAGAGAAGCTCGTTAGATTGCGATCTCGATGTACCCGCATCTGGAAAATATTTTATTCTATTAATTATTGCAATAAAGTTAATTCTTAAACAGTCTAAGAAATACTATGCTTTTTTGTTTGTAATGAATCAGACCTTTCATCTTTCAACTTGCATAAATACATGAAATAATTGGAAGCTCCATAATAGGTTTTTTAACATTAAAAAATGGCTCTTAAAACTATTATTAAATATGTATTGATTATGCGTAGATTGTCCGACCACTATAATAAACTTTTATTCTCTTAATTAGTAGTCGCAAGTTTTGGGAGTCATAAAAACAATATCTTATCTGTAAAAAATAATTAAAGTGACACTAGATTAAGGGTCATGTATCAATATGGTATGGTCTATTAATGTGATAATACCATCAGCTTCAGTATTAATCCTAACTTCTGCGCCGTGCTGCAACCGTAGCGAGACGGCAGCATCTCCATCTAGCTGCACGGAGAGAATGCCCAACGCACGCAGTTGCGGAGCACCCGCCGCCGCCAACGCGCGCAAACGTGCCGCTGCCGCACGCGGCACCGACAGCGTTACGCGCACCGAGTTCCACGGCTCCACCTGTTCACAAAAAGATATGTGTTTACCAATTTTTACATAAATAAAGTTCTCAAAAAATAAAAATCTTGTTTAGAAACAACACTGCTCAATTTAATAACTATGTAAAGCGGCAGATAATATCTATTATTGTTTTTAAATTATCTTTGACTTTTATAGTATCTATATTAAAATAATACAAGCCATCCTGCATATTACAGTAGATTTATTTAAATTCTTCATTATTCCGGGAAGTTATGTTTTGTTAATAAAGTGTTATCACTTATCATTAATTTCGTAAAATAAATTTCATCATTACGTCTAAGTTTTTCATCAGTCTCCATTAGGCAGATGAACACCAATATAGTACCTTGTTGACTTTAAGCGTATGCGGATGAGGCTCGGCGAGAAGCTGCCGCAGTTCGCGCAGGAGCCGGCGTAGGCGCGCGGGAAAGCGCGGGTCGCGGAGGTCGCCCTCGCACGTAACGACCACGCCGCACGAGGCAGCGCACGCACCTAGCCCATCGCTGTCCGCTGCCATGCTGTGGATTACACAAGTAATCATTACTTCATGTTCGTAGATCATGAAGAGATGGAACTAGAAGCTAAATATTCTGACGCAGTACACAGTTGTGGTGGGAATCATAGGACAGACAGGAGACAGAGTTTGCAATAGCTATTATTTCCAAGATCAATTTAAAAAATGGTGTAGATTGTAATGTGTACTCTTGTAGTGTAATAATATATATGGCAGAATAAATCGAGACGTGGAAGAGTATAGATGTCTATTATTTACCTCGACACTTCAATGGGAAATAAGAATTCAATTCTATACTTCATTCTTTTACCATATTTTCTGTTCTCCTAAAGTGCTATCAAAGTAAGTTTGCGAGTTGTATTTAATATATTTTCATTTTGAATAAAGCTTTTATAATTTTTACTGCAGAGTGGTCTATTTACATATAAGTTATTAACATGGGACCTTAAATGTGTCTGTTTATATCAAAACAAATATTACATGGATTAGACTTAGACAAATAGTATGAATGTACATAATTATTAATAGTGCAGGTCTGAAACATACCTTTTGGGACAAAAATCTATAACTTATATTTATTATAGAATACAAAATAAAATTTTGGTGATTGGATTACATAATTATATTCATTCCCTGACTCCTGTGAGAAAAACTCAATTTGTTATCAAATATAAAAGAGACTCAAAACTTTTCTCTAGAGAATAATACTAAAATTCCAGATTATGTTAATAAAATTTTTAATGTTATGTTTTAATCCACAAATAACTTTTTAATATAAAAACAAGAACATAGCTGAAGGAAGTTGAATTCTAAATTGTGAGAAATAAAATTATTATAAAATAAATTATGAAAGTAAGACTTGTGTATGTAAATAGCCTAGTCATTATGAAAAGTAGATTAATTATATTTGATGTTTAATTAATTTAACTGTTACATTCTAATGATAAATCTTTGCATTGTGTTATGTAATGAATCAGCGTAATTACTATATTGTAAATATCATATACTATTCCTGAATGATATTGATTAAAATAATGTTTATTTTATATAGTAAAAATATATACTAAACAAATAATTAAAAGTTCCAAGAGTTATACAACTTGAAACAAATTTGATAAGTTTTTATAAACTTCACTAAAATTATACTTTAGTATAAGAATTTTAAGTTTATAATTAATTTCAATAATTTTTAACAGTTAAAGAGCACAGCCAATATTGATACAATTTGATTGTGAGATAAACAACACTGGGAAAATAATATCCGATTGAAATTATCAGCTTTTTTTAGTTATGCAAATGTAAAGTAAACATTCTAACAATAACAATAATGTAAATTTTAAGTAAGAAGTATATTATAATACAACAAAACATCAATGCTTGTGTACAAAATAGTATATTGAAAATTTAGGTCAAAGGTTTAATCTTTGTAAAATAGTTATTATGTTTAGTTTTTAATTAATACAAACAGTGCCCTATTCATAGTATGAATGAATATTATTTCCATTCATGTCTTATGTAATATGAAAACTTTAAATTCTATTAACTTGTTCAGTATCAGTTCAGTTTCACTCAGTAATGCTAAAGTTTTCTTATACATATTTGTAGATGCACAATAGTTGTTTTTTAATTCCTTGAATGTATTTTCATAGATATGAATGATTATTTTAAAGTTATAATGTTTTAATTTGAAAAAAAGCGTGCCTTTAGAATGAAACATATATTTTTTTATAATTTCTATGGTGTATTTATTGAATGTAAACTATCTAACATTTTACTATTACTGTATCTATTGTCCTGTCTTAAGTTTTGTTGAAATGATGGACTACACTCTGATAAGATTCAGTAATTTGAATACAGCACATATTTATTGTCTAATAGTTACTTAAAAAACAATAATCCCTTAACTATAAATATGTTGCAATTGTATGGAAAATATTATTTGAAATTATAAATTTAATTTTATGTTATTGTGATATGATGTGATAATATTTGTAAATAAATATTTATTTTCTAACATAGGTTAGAAAAACCATTAAAGATAAATCAAAATCTAGTAAGACAAAATAATATTTGTTGTATAATAGAAATTGTATGTAAAATTTAAATGAACCATATAAGTTTATAAAGAGTTAGTTTTCGTAAGGAATATTCCTTCTTTTTTCACGGCAAGGTCGGAAAAACACGGACGTATGTTACACAACGTTTATTATAACGTGTTTACGTGTTTTGTTCGATATCAATAAATAATTAGGCGAGACGGGTCAGCCTCGGCATGCACGTTCGCGGGACGCATCCGACGGCCGCCTCTACAACCCCCAATGTATCCATCTTGTTCCAACACCGCACAATTGCGCGATCAACAAAATGTAAATAAACGAAATACTATCACTCACCTATCATACAATGTCACATTCCGCTCAATATCACTAAATTTCTATTCTCTTGTGTTCCAAATCATCCTCGAAAAGCAAGCTCAACATTACAATCCGGCTCGCAAGGCAATATCGGTTCTATGGTCACTCAGTGTCCACTACTGCCAAAACATATGATACGCTACTTTTGTGCTGTCCTTGCCTTCTTATGGACACTGTTTGTCACTTTAATTAAACTTTTCACATCGAACCACACGACTACAAGCCGGGGTTTCTCTCCTTCAATCAAATCCACTGATTTATATTCCAGTGACGCAAAGCTCATATATCGTGAAGAGCAGCAGCCATTTTGAAATGTACAGGGAGTACAGTCACGGCATGGAACATTGGATAATTGCAGACGTTCTCGTAATGTATAGCAATTCTAACACGAATTGTTAACTAATAAACTTAATGCTAAATCCATTTCTACACATCAGGTCACAAAACTCCACTCGGTTTTATTATTGAAACTATCCAAAACAACCTAAGCGACGTCCGATACTTCTAGCTTACCCCATTTGCATGACACACATAGATTTCGAAAAAAAACACTCAAAATACATAAAAACGCACATAAATAGTATCGCGCCGTATAATTGAAGGTTATCACATCCGATCAGAATAATAGTTCAATAGAAAAATCCGTAAAAAGATCAGTAAATATTTTACAAATAGTTAATCGGTACGAACAATAACAACGGACGCCATTTGCAATTTTCAACTTGACATGCGCATTGATTCAAAGACGACAAACATAGACTCAAACATTGTAAGGACGTCATATACATAATTACTCTAATATTCATTATTAAATTGAGTAATCAAACAAATACAAACACATTTCACTAGAATTTATAAATTATTTTTTTATTATATTTATACCTATAATTATTTATTTACGTTGTCCAGATCACGTAAATAGTTTTTCTCTTATTAAACGTTTTATTTATCAGACGTTTACACAATGTTCTGTTTATCACATTCATGCTTCAATGAAGGCTCCACAGGATTGGTCCATATAATAATCTTTGAGTTTTTGTAACATTTATGCGATTTGTTATTGGCTGATAAACAAAACGTGTGACACGATTCACTTCCGTTATTTGAGTTGAGTTATAATATAATTTTAATATTTTATTACTACCAATATATGTAATAGCCACAGAATTAAAGCCATAATTGTGATTAACAATACATTTATTTCATAGTTTAACCAAATTTAATAAATTATTTTCCTGGTACATTATCCTTTAAAATTTCCTTGGGGACAGCTTGAAACAAACCTTTTCTTGCCATTTCATCTGCCCAATCTTCAAACTCTCCTCTCCTGAAGAATAATTAAACACATAGTTAATCAAATCAAAATGTTGGTTTTTCATTCTTTTTTTATCTTTCACAGAAAATTTGTAAAGCCAACTTTTATAAGCATAAAATCTCAAGGACTTAATTCTAGGGTACCCTGCGTATGATTCGCGGTAAGCGGCATAGCACTTACAACTTATTTAAAATCTAATTTGTACATACTTCTCATGCTCCGCAAAAAAGCAATAATATTGTCAAATCAAGTTTGTCAATTTGTTTTAAATATTTCTCAATATTATTGCCAATATTTACTAATTTTAAAGGTCAGTACGAATATCCGATCTAGGGATATGGAAAAAAAAAAAGTCATATTGGAGGAAAGAAAAAAAAACTTAAAAAAAAAAAAAAAAAAAAAAAAAAAAAAAAAAAAAAAAAAAAAAAAAAAAAAAAGAGAAATATTTTTTTTTTTTTTTTTGGGGGGGGGGGGGGGGGGGAAAAAAAAAAAAAAAAGAAAAAAAAAAACCCCCAAAAAAAAAAAAAAAACAAAATATTTTTATATAAGGGGGGGAAATTCCCCCCCCCCCCCCCCCCCCCCCCACCTCCCCACCCCCCCCCCCCCCCCCCCCAAAAAAAAAAAAAAAAAAAAAAAAAAAAAAAAAAAAAAAAAAAAAAAAAAAAAAAAAAAAAAAAAAAAAAAAAAAAAAAAAAAAAAAAAAGAGGGGGGGGGCCCCCCCCCCCCCAAAAAAAAAAAAAAACCCCCCCCCCCCCCCCAAAAGGCAGGGAAAATACAAAAAAACAGGAAAAAGGAAAAAAAAAAAAAAAAAAAAAAAAACCGGCCGCCCCCCACAAAAAAAAAAAAAAAAAAAAAATTTTATTTTAATTATATTTGTGGGGGGGCGACTAGCCATTGCATAAAATACGATAACCGTTATTGAGCTTAAAATATTTTTGGCAAACGTTACCCGCTAATAGTAAATCGAAAAGTGTGGGATTGACCACAGATTTAGTATGAAAATAATACACGCTTTTCGATTGTCAGTTGAAACTACTTTTCGTTAAAATAATACAAAATCCTAGTATAGTATACAGTCATATTAAGTTTTTAATATTATATTAACTTTATATACTGCAGATACAATAATTTGGTTCACCTTTTTAAGAAATGTCATCATTGGTTAAAATCATAAAAGAGTATATATGTCAAGTGTCAGGGTGAAAAGCAAACTCCAAATATGCCAAAATCCAAATTAATCTAAAATCTAAATGGATATTGGTTCAACTTAATACTTAATATGAACTGGATTTTTTTTACTGTATGAAATTGATTTCAGTGTGTAGAAAGTATCAATTTCGAGAAAAGGATTTTTATGTTTTATCTATTTCACTATATTATCGCTAACATTGTAGTAAACTACAATCAAATTTTAGAATTTCTAAGTAAAAACAAAACATATTACTTTATTTGAAACAGAAGCGAATTTGATTCCGAAATCGAGGTAAGATCTTTCTCAAGTATTTCACAAATTTTATCAGATTTGTTTTGATAAGCATATGCATAGCAAAAGAGATTGCCATTAAAGAATGGCAAAACACTTTGCACCATTCCTTTCTTTTCGTTAACAATATAGGTATTATGTTATCTCACTATTTATTTTACTACAACTGAGATGAACCATTTATATAAATTTTTGGCAAAACCTGTGGTATAAAATTATTTTCCACAAGTAGTAATAAGTTTTATTAAAATATAACTTACGCGTAATATTCCTTATAAGCGGCACGTCTTGGTCTCCCTAAGAAGAAGTAAACACATGCTCCAGCACAACAACTACAAAATAATGCTTGAAAAATAATTGATTGAGTTTGTGCCCAGTGAAGTCCACGCATTACAGGCTTAGGATGGCATGGTGGTTTAGGAGGTGGGGGTGGACAAATCTGAGCACATGGATCAGGAGTTTTTGGTGGACATGATGCCATTTTTCTGAAATGTTAAATGAATTCTTTTTAATTTTTTACCTTTAATATTTTGGTATGCTTTTTAATACAAAATGTACATTTATTTTCATACAGAATTCATCACAATGGCTCAGAGTTCACATGGAGGAAGTCACAGACGAAGTAGGGATCATGAAAGTTCTATGAGATATACTAATACTGACTGGGAAGCTAAGGAAGCACTGTATCAGCGAGAATTAGATGAAGCTCGAGCAAGAGCAACGCAAATGGAGAAAACAATGCGCTGGTGGTCTGATTGCACTGCCAATTGGAGAGAGAAATGGAGTAAAGTTCGTAATGAGCGAAACAAAGCCAGGGAGGAATCAAAACAATTAAAAACAAAAGTAGACATAATTACAAAAGAATTAAATTTAATAAAAACAGACAAAAATGATTTAGAACAGCAAATACAAGTCCTGAAATTGGACAATGAAAAATTACTTAGTCTTGGGGAACGTAGGATTGTTTCGTGTGACTTATCAACAGAAGATGGTGTTGAGTTAAGAAAAAAATGTGCTATTACAAGTCCAAATGAATCAGCCAAACAAAGAGCTTCCCTAGATTCTCACAAATTCTCCAATGTTGATAATGTCCTTGCAAACAAATTAGGTGAGATGAGAATACGTTTGGATGAAACCTTCAAGAATCTACAAACTGAAAAAGATCAAAAATCTTTTTTACTATCAAAGATTGAAACCTTGACAGCTGAGTTAAATAGTGCCAAAATGGAGTTAGCGCATAGTGATAGAACTGTAGGTTCAACTGATTCTAGTCATAGTGAAATTGAGAGGCTACAAAATGAACTACAGGATGAAGTCGCTGCGAAACAAGTCCTAGAAGAGAAAATTGCTGAACTTAAAATGGAGCTAGAAAGGCTAAAATCAGAAAATACTATACAGTGGAGCAAACGTGAACTATTAGAAACTGAAAACATAGCTATATTGAGAGAAAATAAAAAATTATATAGCCAAATTTGTGAATTGAGAGAGCAAATTCACAAACTCAATAGAATATCAGATGGGAGTATTTATGGTGTACCATATAATGATCATAATAAATTAGATTCAAATGTGTTGTACATCAGGAAGAGCAGTGTTAGCCCAAGATCCCATGAGTCGAGTAATGCCTCTTCAGAGGCCATTGCTGACGCGAAAACGAACACGTCAGGAGAGGACGACGAATTGGCGATAATTGAAAGAAATTAAGAACACTAATAATATTGTAGCTAAAAAGTAAATCTTTTACCTATTTTGAAACTTCTCTTGGTTGACTTAGATGAAGTTTTATCTGTCAGTGTGTTATTTTTTTTGTATTTCATTTCATAATTTTGAAGTAGGTAAGTATTTAATAGTTTATTTAACTATTTATTATAAAATCTGATAATTTTGTATCAATGTGATGAAAAGGTATAAACTGCATTTAGTTCATTTTCACAGTAATTAGACATTCCTGATACAATCTTAAGACATGTTGGCTATATTACCTTCATAGAAACTAGAAAGATACTAACTACCATTACCATGGACATGTTATTGGCAACTAATATACCCATATTTAAAATGTGACAGCTCTAAATGTAAGTATGGCCACTTAATTCTCCATCTATTTATGTCACAGTAAATCGAAAATATTTTTTGTTGGTTAGTAATTCTAGATAAAATATATATTTTAACTGACTGAGTGGTATTAGTGTTTAGCCAATTATATCAAATTGCAAGCTATTCGAAATAATTTCGAGTATTGTAATCATTGGGTTTGTAGAAAATTAAAGTAACAAGAATACTCAAATATAATAATAATTATTAAAGACTTAGTATGTTTGCACTTATGCAAATCACGGGCGATGGTGGCGATTCGGTCATGGGTTGCATCTGTGCAAAATTACGGTAGATGACAAATGTTAATAATTGTGATAGTCTAGTTTTATAGCTGTTTTCTTGTAGACGGACGAATTGTGTGGTTCTGTCTTCTCTTAATGTATTATAAAAAGCAATATTGCAATACTTTACATTTATGCTTAAGTTAAAATGCATTTTAACGTGTACATATTTTTATTTCACTAGAATTGTTTAAAAAAAGTAGACGCATCTGCGCATTTAAAATGTTTAATAACGTTTTATCTCAAACATATGAATAAAAAATGGAAATATTATCCATAAATAATAGACTAAAAATTTAAACTTTTTATAAAAATAGCTTGATCTATAAATTACAAGCCCTTCCAAAATATTTTAGTACGTTCTCTTAAGATAATTTGTTTATATTTAGTTGTAATTGCCTAATTTCGACGAATTTTGATACACTATTTAATTGTTTTAATATGTATAAATAAAAGAATGTGAACTTCTAAATAGTTTAATTTTTCCTTATTGATTCACACATATCACGACTATTTGCCTCGGCGAGGTATTGTATCTAAGAAATCTAAAAGACCGATTTTTTAACAAAACCGTTATGTTCCTGAAACTGACTCGTTCATCCGAAAGACTTGAAATGTGCCTGCCCCATACAGGGGCTATGGGACTTCATAGTTCATACATACCCTATGAATTGAATCCTTCTACATAAAAGGTAACTTAGTATATATTTTTGAAGTTATGAAAAATTTTGAGAGTGAAATTTTACGATGCGCGCGCACCGTGACACAAAATTATCAGTATGGGCGCCGAGCGTGCGCGAGCGAGATGGGAATAAGACAATCTACAAGTAAAAAGAAATAGAATATGCGTGACGTTAGCAGCTATGCCAAGAATTTTGAATGACCATAATGACATTTGTAGTACCTTTTAAACAAATAAAGGAGTTTTAATTATTTTTTCAAAGAAATTTAGCAATGCTTTTTCACAAAGACCTATTGTTACTTAGTTAAAAGGTTATGAAACATACCTAGTTATTAAAATGAAATAATAATTATTATTACTATTAATTAATAATTTAATAATATACTAAATATTAAATATTGTTAAATTATTAACGCTAAATATTTATTATTAATTATTTAATATTTTAAAAATATAAAGAAAGCCAAAGAAGTATAACTTCTTACGCGCGTACATAAGTACACGCACCATTTTTTTAAATTTATAATGTAGCATTGCATGCATGACAACATATATATGGTAACCATATAATATCTTATATGTGCGGGAAAGAACCGGCGTGGCATATATCTTAATATATATATTTCTTCTGTGCGTGTGTATGTGACTGAACTCCTCCTAAACGACTGGACCGATTTTGATGAAATTTTTTGTGTGTGTTCAAGGGGATCTGGGAATGGTTTAGATTCACAAATCAGCCCGGCAGATGGCACTGCAGTCGGTACTTTCATACTTTGCTTAATATCCTAATCGCTTTAAATATCATGCAGGACAACGTCTGTGGGGTCCACTAGTATATATATATATATAAGCATTTATTCCAAAAAAATACTTTTAATTTTTTTCATATTGAGTATCAAGGGGATTATTGTCGAACTATAATGACGTAACAGTGTTTTCATAACAAAAAAAGTACTTGAGCTCCGTTGCGACCTAATTCCATGAGGGTTCGCACAGACTAGCAAAAGGGAAAGAAATAAAACCACATAACATAAAATCTATAAATTTTTTACATAATAATATAAAAAATTTATAGATTTTTATTAATACATAACAGTTGATAAATATTTATTCCGCTGATTTAATAACGTCACTAATTACTTTGTGAACTGGTATACTTGAATCTATAGCATAATCTATAACTTCTATTTCGCATTCTGTTTCGCCATTTATAGAATGAACTATCGCTGGTATCACATCTATAATTTCTTTGTTTGTCTTCTCGTTACTAGAGATTTTCTCTTTTGCTTTTCTTTTAGCCGTTCCCGGATTGGTACTTTTAATTGTTTTTGATACTTTGTCAGGTACTTCATTAACTTCTTTATTTTTTCTTTTTCTATTTCTCTCGTCTGTATTATCCTTTCTAGTTTCAGTGTCATTCACGTAACCTTCAATTTCTTTGAGACTCAGATCACGTTGAAGCGATTCCATTTCTTCGCTTTCCATTTTATTTAAAATAACAGTGTTTCTTTTTCCAAATTTTGCCACTTTAGAATTATGCAATCGGGAGAAGAATGATGCAGATGATATTGATTTATTGGTGCACATTTGTGCAGATGTTTTTTGAGGAGATTTATTTGCATTAGTTTTTGATGGAAGGTTTTCATTCCTGAAAATGTATACATAAGTAAGCTATATATTGACCAAACATTACAACAAAGTGTTGTGTGTGTGTGAAGGTACAAGTTCAAAACGTAAGATTAAAATATCTATATTATAATTTATATATTTGTAATGAATAAACTAAAATACGAGGCAAATTTAAAAATTCATACAACACTTGAACACTTTCCTAAGGCTATATTTATCCAAATTAAAAATAATATAGATAATGTTTAGCTTTTAAATATTTAAAAGTGACAAATAGTACGCAAGAACATAGTGTTTCCAATTCCTAGAGACTGTATGAACTGTTATTGATCACTTTATGTTAAATATCCTTTTTAGTATATTTAGTTAGACTTAAATTACTTTTTAGTCTTAAGTTAGGCTAGATCGTGACGTGCTATGATGTCTCAGTGAAGAGACCAGCATTAAAACAATATTTTATTTAAATAACCTACTAGGTTTAAATAACAAGTAAAAACATAATAATATCGAGTTAACTATATAGATGATTTGACAGCACGAAAACTATGGTTTTGTTGAGAGTATTTTTTATAATATATAAAATATATATATATTTTTTAATTTTTTTTTCTTTCTTTTTTTTCTTTTTTTTTCTTCTTTTATGAGGGTAAAATTTTACGGATCGTCACGAAGTTGTGCAGCGTTTTTGTCGAAGGGAGAGAGCGATTGAGAAAGAGTGAGAAGGGTGAATTACCTAATAGAAATTCTATTTTCTAAATTAAAATTTCGTAAAGAGAATTTATAAAATATTAGTGTTTTATATTATGCAAAATAATTTATTGAAATCTCAAATGACGAACAGTAAATTAAAATGCCCCGTGTTCTTCGATAATAAAAAGGTGTTGTTATTATCGAAGAAATACATTTAAAAAATTTTATTTATAATTTGTATTAATTTTCGACACTTTTACTATTTTAATGACAATTAAATACATTAAATTCCTAACATATCTTTATATCCCTGAGGTAGGGAATCCCTCAAGTCTCGGGAATCTAAAGTTTTAGATTTGTATAAATATGAACAAGAGTTAAAAGTTTGCCAAAGAAGTTTCACTTCTGACATGTGTACTTTGTACGCACGCACTTTTTTTTACTTTACTTTGTATTATAATGATAATTTAGTGATAATAATTCAATCCAATTCATAAAAGTATGCAATTTTAATCAATGTTTTCTTATGGCGTTATCACGGGAAATTATTGTCCGTAAACCGACTTAACAGACAACCAAATTTTTTTATTACTGGAACAGATGCAAATATCTATTGCATAGGGTAGTACGAGATCTAAATTTTCTGTATTTATATCAATAACAAATATTGTTAATACCGATAGGTTAAATTAAAATATTCTCCCAAACTGGACCATACCTTTCCTGTGACGTCATTAGATAATGAAGTTGATCAGCCGTATTAGTCATTGCTCGTTGTTTTATTTCGGTCATCGCCTCAGACCTATTTTTGGCGTCTGAAAAACAAGATCGTAAAGTCAGCACAATTTGGGTGTTCATCACGTACAATGTTGATTTTGGGGCAGTACAGAATTTAAAAAAATTAACGATTAAAAAGTATATAAACAATGTCACCATAACTTAAGTGACATATTCAAATATTATTAAGAACAATAAACCCACATATAGTATATATGGCGGATTTTTTTAATGTAAAACATTAATTTTGAATTCATTTAAAAATGTTAATCAATTTGTAGGTAACAAAATATGGTTAACGGTTAACATGAAATGCATAAATAATGTTTTAGAAACGTCAACATTTTTATATAAATAAAAATTAATATAAATATGTTGCTAAGCGCAAAATTCGAGTATTTTTTTAAATTTTATTAAACTATGAGGAAAGTTTTTATGGAGATTAGAAAAACATCACAAAAAAAACCGAAAAAGCAGTTTTCGTAGACTAAGTATAAAATCATTTTAAGACGAAGTTTGTGCAACTAGTAACAAAAACCTTAATGGTAATTAATTGTCTTTTTTTACTATTTTAACATTATACAGGATGTCTCAAAAAAGAGTGTCAATAACCCCTAATTAAAATACTTAAAAATTAAAAGAACATTTTTCTAAATTTTTTAAATGCTTTAACAATACAATGTACATCTTCTTCTAATAAAATATTCATGCTTTTCTTTTTTTTTGCATCTGTAGGTTTTATGTTTATGTCAAATAGGCTAATGTTTAATATAAGAGAGCTAAGTTACCATTATATGGTGTAAAGTACTGGAAAGTCGAAAATAATATTAACAATAACGCGTAATTCAATTCTCGCCCCGCATCGTAACGTTTTACAAAAGGACTCCCCCCAAATTCGTTACGTATTACTTGAACTCTCCAACTTGAATACACAATTGTCTATCATCAAAAATTATCTAAAAAGCAGAAATGAAAAAAAACTACAAAACATGGTAGTACATACATTCAGTGTTCAGTGCTGATACCACCTAGCACTCTTGACACTCTTTCTGAACACCTGTATAATCATTTTCCACACCTGTATAAAATATATGCTTACCATCATTATCAAAATAGCCTTTCACCAGTCTCTTAAACGACGTCGACAGTTGAGAAGGCAAATTGGGATTTACGTATTTCAGACCAGCTTTTATATTATCTAAAAATATTAATTTTATTAACAAAAGTATATGACTATTATTTATATTTTATTCTCAATTTTTGCAAATAATTTGAACTACAGAGATTGGCTTCAGCAAGCGACTCTCATCCCTAAGTTCGGTCAACGGCCTTGCACCAATCGACTTTCTTTCTACGCATTTAACATTCGCTCAAACGCTGAAGGAAAACATCTTGAGGTCTAAGGCAGCTTGCATAAAGTGGCAAAAAGTCGACGGCGTGTCAGGCACAGGTGATCACCTCCTATTATATTAACAAATGATGAAACAGACACAGATCTGAAGCCCAAACAGGGTTGTTACGCCACTGGGATTTTTTTCTACATCATATAAGATAATTAAAATATGAAATATATCTACGAACAAAATTAAAAATAATTAATCTATAGATAAAATTAATATAATTTAAATTAGTTCTTATTTAAAGGTACGTGGCCAGTCTTTGCGCCCCTATTAAAAACTCAAGACAAAAAACAATTACAAACAGTGACGGTACTCCGTAGCTTCCAACAGCGATATCCCTGCGTCCTTATAAATATACGTAGATACCATCCGTATCAGCTCAACGTCCGTCGTTCCACAACTGAGCGTTTCTTAAGGCAGTTTTTTCCACGCACCATGTGGAACCGACTGCCCAATCAAATATTTACGAACCAATTCGACTCAGGGTCCTTCAAGAAAAGAGCGTACCAGTTTTTAAAAGGCCAGCAACGCACTTGCGAGGCTTCTGGCAGTGTCCATGGTCGGCGATATTACATAATATCAGATGAGCTTCTCAGGTTTGGCTCCTGATACATAAAAAACCTGGAAAACGCAACATTGGAATCGCAATAACTTCTGGAAGTTACAGAGCACCAGGGCAGTCGTACTTACCATTCAATCGATCTCTGCACTGAGTGTATTTCCTGGCAATCGTACCCAATTCCATTAACATATCAGGCTCTTCATTTTGATCGCCGAAAATTCCTGCTGTACCCATATGTTTATTCTTCATAACCACTGAGCCTACAGGAAAATTGCATACAAACATATATACTTTATCAAATCTGTAATTTGCTTGTCTTTATAATTCATTGACGCGAGGTCCGAATTAAAAAGAATTTTTTTTTGTCAATAACGCGCGTTGGTCCGCGTAGATGAGAGTCAAGATGAGTTCCTATAAGTACCAAGCCGACTCTCTTTCCGCACAAATTAGTCTATTTATGGGGGAGGGAAGGCGTCACGCCAAGTAAAAAGACCTCCGGAGAGTCTTTTTGCTAGTACCCATTTCTGAAAAAAAGCCCCGTAGGAGGCCCCGACATGTCCTAACGAATCCATATGATCCAATTAAGCTAATGACAAATAAAATCCCACCCGCGCAGCAATGAAACGTCATAATCAGATTAGGGTAAAAATCCGCCTTCACCGTGGAAGGCGTGGTCCTTTACTACGTACTTCAAAACCTTCAAGTCCTTTTCTACGTATGCAAATATTATATAAGTAAAGGTCCTTAACTAAAAAAGAAATATGGCGCTTCACAAAATCCTTTTTATCGTAATGCGCATAATGCAATTCATTATTAAAGAAGTTTAATAAACATTTTGAAGACAATTGCCCTTGAAAAATTAAAATTAATAAACTTCACAGCCTTCCTGAATTAATTAAAATTGAATATTCAACTAACTAAAATGTAAAACGTTTTTACCTTTTTTTATTTCACAGAATACATTTACAATAGTAAAAGATTATTTAATTTGTGGTTTATAGTAATGTAACAGCAGTTCCCGAGAAACGCTCGGTCACACATACTCTTTAGCTATATTAATATACATTATAGAAGTATTTAAATTATTTTTACATCTAGAATAATACGTATAAATAATACGCTTCCTGTTAAGAGAATAACTATGTAACTACATAACGATATTTTTTTAACCTTTCTTTAACTTCCAAGTGAACTCATTAATTGGAATGAGTTCACATGAACTTCATAAAAATGTCAATTTTAATGTCGGGATCATGATCAGTATTAAAATGTTTTATTGTCTTACCATTAAAATATTTAATCAAGGTGGTATCAAATCCCCTTTCACGCTCCGCAGCTGTGTACCTTGAGTGCTTAACCAATACTCGACCAAGAATAAGTAACGCATCGTTTAACCTGCAAGCGCCACATCATTATGTTATGTCGTTATTGTACGAAGGTCCAAACGGCTAAGAGGCATAGCTCTGTGGCTCTATACAAAACCCCTGGGTATTGGTTTGTGGACTTAGTTTCCGCACTTAGACCCTCAATAGGCCAGCCTAACTCCTTCAAAAAGCACAGAAGCCTCCTGGGCACTTCTCAGGCTTCAGGAGCGACCTCACTGTTCCGAGGATTTCTGCACGTTGTTTAGCTACAGCCAGGACTCCGTGGGTGATTGATTCCACTGCGATGAAACAGCCTCTTCACATGAGGCTGTCTGTCGCGCCTAGACAAAATCCCTTGGCGACACGCTTGACTAACTATCGCCAAACGAATTTGTATAGCAATAACATTGGCTCACAGTTGACCACGTGACCATTTCCATACCATCCGTTTAGCTTTAGCAGGTCACGCCTGCAAAAGCTAAACAACGTAAAGTATTTTATGTCTAATATGTAATGTTAAATCTTTCTATATTTTAATACCAAGTTTGACTTCGAGCGTCTTGGAATACAATTAAGCCCCGAATCTTATAGTATGATTATAAATGAAGGGAGTCAGTACTTGGGAACTCTTTGTTAATGAGCTCATGACTTAGGAATGCACACAGCAAAGCAATTCATAGATTATAGCACAATGAATGGTGGCAATCTATTCAAGTTCAGAATGGCAAAACTATTTAAATTTGTCTACTCTTGGAAAATTTTATAATTCATTGTGGTGAAATATAGATGTACATGAATAGGTTTAAACCAGTCTTCAAGTACAAGTTATATCATAATTGAAAAAACTAAAAATATCATATCCGGCTCGAAGGACCACGAAACTGTTTTAATTTTGCCTAGCAAACCCTACAGGCTATTGATAAATGGTGAAATGTATGTATTATGTCAGATTAAAATGGCAAAATTTTGATCTATGTATTTCTGAAAGGTCTTTGAAATTGGGATATTTTCATTGCCAGAATTTTGAACCTATAATGATAAAGTTTGGATAATACATTTTTAAGTTTGTATCTAATTGAGTTGTGAAATCTTTTTTAAAGTACCTGTGATGTCGTATTGCATCTTCCAAGCGCTTTATTTCCGGTACATCCTCAGGGCATATAGGTAAATATGCAAAATTGGCAAAAGGCTGTTGTGTTACCAATGCATACACTATGAAGAGGCTTATCACAGATTCCTGAAAATATTTGTTAGTTTTTTTGTTTAATTTAATATAACTTATGTTACTTAGATTACATTTCATGTACAGAAAAAATATTTTTTATATTGTTTAAGGTGTTCATTTGCTTACAGAAAATTGAAAACATTTCCAATACACTATTTAGTTACATTTGCTGTGTTATGGTATTGTGATTAACATCCTACATACCATGCATCTTGAATTTACTTCTCAATTAAAGATTGATATTAAAAACCGCATGTTAGTTGAACACACAGGTACTTGTTTTATAATTCTAAGAGCTTATAAACTGCTTATATAGACAGAACAATCAAACCACTTTGCACCAATGGATAGTCAAATTCAAACTACGACCCCAGGGTTATATATCTAAAAGATTTTAGATTAAAATGCTCTATAGACCGAATTCTAAGTAAAATAAAATATATTTTACCTTGTAATTTCCTGTGTCCTGCACCATAAAACTCTTAGCAACAATGATCAATTCTTCAGAAAGCTCTGCAATTTCCGCACATGTTGTGAGTTCCCTGAGCAAAACATTCTACATGTAAGTAAGATTAAATAGGAATTAATTCTTTAAGGATCTATGCTATCTTATTCAAATAGTCCAGAGTTAGATCTCTTAAAATTTTATAGTCCAATATCAGTTGGTCATTCAGATAATATACAGCTAATGAGCGTCTAAGTGCAGAAACAGAGTCCACCAACCAAATACCATAACATAGTGCTATTACTGCAGATAATGTAAACTTAGCCATCAATAAATATACTAGTATATTCTTATAATTTTTTTAGTTAATGAAACAGAAGATAGAAAGGAAGAATGTTAAGCCTGATATACACAACTTATATAGGATACAATTGTAGTATACAATCCAGTTCTTTTTAGTTTTGACTCTGCCTATTAAACATTAGCTTCTTTTTGCAGTTCAAAAATCAAATTTAATATTTTAATGTGTTTCCAATAAATACAGTATATATTTTACCTGAAATATTATATTACATACCTATAGTAAAATAAATAGACGAATTGTCTTAGTGTGATTAGATGTAAAATAATTATGTATGGTGTCTTTAAATCTCAAGAGTTATATAAATTATACATACTGATACAAGCTCGGAAAGTGCATTTCTTTCCATACAGTGCAGAATGTTTGGAAATTTAATAAGTCTAATTTTAAACAACGCTGTATTAAATCCTCACAGTCCTCGGAAAAACCGTCTGCTATGTATATTCTAAATACATCAACTAATTGTGAAGTGTCTGAAAGTAAATAATTTAATATTAATCTTTATCGAGTGACTTTCTTTAAAAAATTACAAAACTGAAGCTAACGGGAATTTCTTTTTGAGCCTTAAATATTCAAATTATTTTTAAATTCACGTCCAAAGTTTCATATAAAAATCCATATTAAGCGTTTATTCAAATAAATATAAACTTACTGGACATATTGGTTTATATCCTTTGTTAAGTTACACATTAATTTAAAAAATTGTTTTGATGCTTCAGCTTGTGTTAAAAGATAAAAAAAACAAATAAAATAATTCTAACAAAACAACCATTAGGGATAAATTAAATATTAATATCATCATTGATCATTCATCATCAGACATCATCTTACAAAACAAAGTGTCAACTGTCAATTACGTAAAAAATAAAGACGCCACAGAGTACATAGAACTAAGGCTCAATACTCCCAGATAACTTATAAGTTGTATCTAGACGTCTTTATGATTATCTTATAGCTTTTTAGTTATATTTACAATAATATATAATGTTAGTGGTATATAACAAAATAATGTTTCTTTTGCATAAATTGGTTAATGTTTTAAACTGATAGTTTGTAAAAAAATGCCTTATTTCCTCAATTTCATCCATTACGCAGTTTCGTACATTTAGTAAATTTTTTTTTTTTTTTAAAGACAATTCACACCAATTATTGATCTAGTCCCATGCTAAGCTGGTGAAGCTTGTGTTATGGGTACTAGGCAACGGATATACATACATATTATAGATAGATATATAAATACATATTTAAACGCCCAAGACCTAAGCACAACACCAAATGCTCATCACATCGATGTTCGTCTCAGTCGGGGATCGAACCCGGGACCCATGGATTTGCAGTCAGGGGTACTAACCACTAGACCAATGAGTCGTCAAATCACATTAAATAAAAGGCGAATTATAGTAATAATACTTTAATAGCTACTACATACAATTAAACAACCATAACAACACAGTAGGTACCGAATGAAACACTGATATTTATGCTTACATATTTAATGATTTCTTTGATTCCGTTCAGTATCGGATCTAAATGACACTTTATAAAATCGCAGAACGATCATGTGCGCCGATCGATGCGTACATTGCAATTAATAAACACTACGAATTGTAACTAAAAATTGAATTTACAGAGGTGTTTTTTCGATCAATTTGTACCAGTGACCACACTCACAGCGGCGGGGATGTTCCTGTAAAAAAAATATTGTCAATTAAGATTTTGCTTAATTTTTATACAAATATTTCTATAACCAAGAAAGTGTGACATGCATTTTATTATTATTATATTACGAAGAACTAAAATAATCTGTACAGTATCATTCCCAACCATGAGGTAGTCAGATCTGTGCATCTTTTCTTTCTAAGAGTAGAATGAATTCTATTGCATACAGTGATAGAAGATATATATGTAAGGAAAGCAATGTCTTAAAAAATCAACAAACTGTATCAGCCTTCATGGAAGGTCTACTATTAATATGGTTAGTCGAAGAAATGTTAGATTAATCACCTTGTGCACCCAAAGCCAGTTGATACTTGTAGAGTGTTCTTCACCTGTAATAAAAAATATCATTGTTTTCTTTTAAAAAATATATTTAAAAATGTTATATTTTATTTATTTTTCTATAATACATCCTATATTATAAACAACAAAGGGACTTCTCAGTTATCTCTATATTTCCAGTAGATTACTTAGTTTGTTTTCCTATAATAACACAACTTTAGCTTAGATATAATAGTATAGTGAGACTTGATAATGTGAAACCAAATCTTGTAGTTATAACTCTTTTTAAATAGTTGCACATTGCGGTCAGTTGCGAAAAAAAATTATACATATTATTTTCCTTATATAAGAAGGAAGTTATGTACAATATTATTGCTAAACCTAAATTCATGTTATTGAAGCCTTTTTTTAATTTTATTCAGCTTCTTGTATATCATTATTGTCTTACATGCATTAACATACTCAATGTCATTAGGATTTTTTAATTTCTATATACATTCTAACTGAAAGGACTCTTGAAATTATTGTTTACTTACATATGCATCCAACAATACGAGCATCAAAGCAGGAAGGAACAAGTGTAGGGTTGTCACGGGTGCCAGCAGCCTTCTTCAGTACCTTCATGTTAAAAGGATCATCATTGCCTGACTGAAGAGCTACCAATTCTCTTTTTTCCAATCCAGTGGCATGTTCCATGGGGTCTACCATCACTGTAAATAAAATAAAATGTGTTTAATTTTTCACTTTTATTTTCTGCCTCCATGCCTCAGTTTGTTTAGCACGATACATTGTCTGAACACACATTTTAGGTCTAAGGGCTGTCGGTTTCCTCACTATATGAGTGAATGTTAAATAGACAGAAATAATGTTCATTGGTGCACATCTGTAATTCAAAAACCTTGACTCGAGTTTCTTAATCACTGCACATTAAAGTTGCAATTACAGTACAAATGAAAAAGTTTTGTTCATATTGGTCATAATATATACGAGAATACAATGCATTTTACACAAATATCTTGCATTTGATTCCAAGCTTAACAACAACTAATTTGGATAAGAAGATAACTGTATCTGTAGACTAATCAGAGCTTACTTATTGGGGAATTTTACAAATCTCAATAATTTACTATTTACAATTATCCTCTTGATTGATTAATAAAAATGGATATAACTGTAGATATATACAATAGATAATGAGTTTTTACTGTAATAAACCCACACAATATATTATACTCAATATAGGTGGAAAATGTAATTAACTAGAATTACTTGGCTAGATAAGATATAACCTAAAATACGATGAAGTTTTGTTTTTACTATTGACGTTACTGAATCAGAAAAGGGTGGGTAAAGATTACGTGGTATGGGAGTTCATTTTGCATTATATGTATGTAATAAATAATAAAACAATACAGGAAAACTGAGTGCCATGGGACCGATTAAAATAAATTTGCGCAATAACATTATATTTAATTTTCATTATAATAAAAATGATAACATCTTTTAAATGAACATTATTTTGGCATACTAAAATGTTAAATTAACTTAATTTTGGTTAGGATTCCGAAACTTTTTGAAATACAAATATCTTTGACATTACGTAACTTAATTCTGACAGGTAAGCCCATATATTTTTCATACAAAATTAGTTACTTTCTTACTTTTATCTGCGTATCCCCGTCGAGCAGACGAAAATAACACACTTTTGAGAGCATTTCCGCGGACAATTTGTCTACACAAGGAAGCCATTTCTATATTTTCTCACTACACCGCTTCTCACGATGGCAAGTGGAAGTTTGATAAGAACATAGAGATGTTTCCGAAATCGATCTTTTAGTCTGTACTCTGTAGTCTATGTTTAGTGTGTTATATCGAGTATCGAGCTATTTTGAAGAATACCGATATTTTTCTTAAACAGATAAATCCGTATCTATATAAGATTAATGTTTCTTACGATAATATAATAATATTTAAAATATTGTGATATTTTAATTATATTTGTTATTTTGTATGACATAAGTCATCAAAAAGTAACGCCTTTGTTCATTTCAGTTCGAGTTTCGCTGAACGATGGCAATAATTGGTCACCGTCAAATTGCGACCGCAATTTTCTATTTGGAATTAAACTTCGTTGCAAATTTAATGTTAGTTATTCTTTCACATTACATTTATTATATTAAGTTTTAGTACTCAAGTAACTATGGCTTACACAAATAATTAATAATATATAATCATTGTAATTAATAAATTAGTGATAAGAATGTCTCTGAAGATTGTACCTGTGGAATTTTGAGGTGACTAACTGTGTGACAAAAATAGAATTAATTAAATTAATTTTGTGACGTGATAATGTCTTATAAATCGATGAAAGCCGGCTGCACGCACGAAAAAACATGAGTCATAGTCACGTTCCGCTTGCACAAGCGAGAGCGCGCTACAAGCGATGGAGAGGTACGATAGGCCTAAGCATTCGGATTGTGACGCATTTATCTTAAGTTGTTAATAGCACATTATTAATTAAATAATCTGTATAATTTAAATGAAAAATAAAGTGCATACAAAGTACACATGTCAGAAATGAAACTTCTTTGTAAATTAATTATTACTAAAGTAAAAGCCCCAATAGATTATCATGTATCAATATATGATCACTGATCACTCCATGTATTTGTATATCTATTTTCACACTTATTAAGTGAGGGCCAGTGGCGAATCCCAAAAAAAACAAAATGTATTTAAATTACTTTAATTAATTACTAGTAAGTACAATAATTGAGACTTAACTAAATATAATTATTTAATTTTATAATTTTATCGGCCCGATATGAGGTGCACGTCAAATAATCTATATTATGGACTTATTACTAATTGAGAATTTGACCGGTCCGATGTGACGTATCAGATCAAAGCTCTTGGTATATTTTTTTGTAAGACATCTCGCTGAATGGGCGTTTTTCCCGCGGCTCGCGCAAGGGCGTCTCCTCTGAGACTCGGACCTCGGCTTGGGCTGTCGCGGGGTGGTCAATCGCCTGAAATGCAGGACGGAAGCTCACTGGAGTGAGCGAAGTACGCAGTAAAGGTCCTCACCTTCCCCGGTGAAGGCTGTTTTTTACCCTAATCTGATTTTGATTTTTTTTACTATTGGCCGCGCGCGCGGCTTTTAATTTGTCATTAGCTATCGTGATTGGATCGTCCGGATCCGTTAGAAAGTGTCGGGGCCTCCTACGAGCCTTTGTTGTCGGGAAGGGGTAGTAATTAATGCTTTACATCATACCAACGGGTTGGGATGATGTTTAGCCTTGTCGAAGTGTGGACGCCAACTTCATCCATTGGGCTATAGTAGGGAGGCTCTTGGTATCTGTTGACTGTTTTCTTTTATAATGGTGTTGCGTGAGAGGGGTACAGGTATTGGTAATGTGGGGCAAAGAGAGTGCAATGGATATTTAACATCTCCCCCGTAAGATGAGCAACTATTTGCTATTGATGTCTATAGCAAAAGTTGCGGCTCGAAGTTCTTGCGCAGACATGTTCTTATTATCCGTTTTGGAAATCGGTTTCAAAGATATATTTCGGCAATATCGGAGTACGAACAAAAGTGCAGCTGCGCTCAGGAGTGTGGTCACCGTGAAGTACAAAGGAATCGTTGTGTGGTATATTATATTTGATGAGTGATATGTTTCCGCAGGTGCTTTCGTCGTAATTCCATTTTGCATAAGTAGTTTCGTGATATCGATCGAATTTAGTTGGACACCTGGTTGATTTCGTTGAATAATGTTATCCATTCGAGGAAAATAAATGATTTCGACACCGCTTCCCTTGATTCGGTCGCCGATGTTGGTGTCCGTAGTTTCTGAGGATTTCAACATACATGATTTAGGTATTGTTGCGAAATAGCTGCCGTGAAGTATTTCATATTTTTCGTGGGAAGAGACGAGTTGAACTTTTGTAAGTTTTGGGAATGATATTATGTAATGCTCACTGTCTAGTTCCGTAAGCGTTTCTTTATACATAGTAATAGGCGTTGTGGAACAAGATTTGTCTATTTCTTGAGAATGAATAATTTCGTAGATGCAGTCTTTTTGATCTTCATCTGATGACGTAGTTTTTTCTCGCATATGTGCCACCTGTTGATCTTCGGAAATTCTGTCTCTATGTACCAACACAAATTCTTTAGAATCCAGTTGCTACGTATGGATAGGACGGAATAATTACCTGAGAATGCATATTAGGTACAGGACACAATTGATAAAATTGGAATATTGGAGGTAAGGTCATAGGAAAGCTAAGGACAACCACAATTTTCCTGTCTATACAATATGAACCTTAACTAATTATATCATAAAAGTTTCTTATCTCCAAATTTATAATTTGTTCTGTGTTATACAGATGTTTTTATTTTCCTAACATTTATTTTAAATCGTTAATATTTAATATAGAATGGTGCAATGACATAGTGCGACTAAAAGCTAATTTGTACATGCAACATAAACTAGATCTACGCATATTTTGTTATGATGGAATATCCTATTATAACAAATTTTAAACAATGCTCAAAATTCTTTGATGTCGCCGTCAGCTCTAGTCCAAAGTTAGTCGCGCCACGCGCGTACTTTTAGGCGTTTGTGTACTACGAATGCCGCATGTTGCTGCCGCGCACCTTGCACGCCGTGTTTGGTCACGCCCTTAGATGTAAAGTGCAAAGCACGAAGCAATGCGCGGATTTTAAAATCGCTAAACCATATTATGATGCTACATAATATGGTTATTACAATAAGTTTAATAGCGTGAGTTAACCCAGTTTAATTACACAAAAATTAAACTTAAGTTAGATAAAAAACAAATAGCATTAGGCATATTTGTTGATCTTAAAAAAGCCTTTGATACCGTCTCTCATGAACTTCTCTTAAAAAAACTTAACGATATTGGCGTAACAGGAACCGCATTAAAAGTATTTAGATCTTACCTTCTATCGATCTACCGCCAGCAAATAGTTAAGATAGGAACGTTTATGAGTGATGCTACTCCAATAAATTGTGGTGTGCCCCAAGGATCTATACTGGGGCCACTTTTATTTTTGATTTATATTAATGACATTAGCAACTTAGGGTTAAAGGGTGATGTTACGTTGTATGCAGATGACACAAGTTTGTTTTACTATGGTAGTAATATAGATACAATCGTGAAAGATGCACAAATTGATTTAAACTGCCTAAGTAATTGGTTAAAAATTAATTTACTCACTATCAATACAGAAAAAACAAATTATATAATTTTTGCGGCAAAAAATAAGAAAATATACGATTTTGTACCTCTTACTATTAATGGATGTAATATCATTAGAACAAATACTCAAAAATATCTTGGTGTTGTATTGGATAGTCGTTTAACTTGGAAGCCGACATTGACATAATTAAATCCAAACTATCTTCTATTCTTGGGTGCTGGTGGAGTGTGGTTGCTTCCCCAAAGTCAGTCCGACTCATTATATATAATATTATGGTAAAACCACATATAGACTACTTAATCGAACTATGGGGCACTGCAGCGCCTACAAATCGTTATAAAATACAAATTATGCAAAATAAATTATTGAAGACATTATTCTATTACGATTATTTGACTCCAACTGAAAAACTATTCAGTGATCCCAAATTTATGAGTATAAACCAGACATACGTTTACAATACCTCAATTTTAATATACAAAATTATTAACAAATTAATTCATATAAATCTATCCTTTACACAAAAATCAGATACAAAATATTCATTAAGAAATATTGATACATTATGTTTAATACAACCAAGGACTAATTACGGAAAACTTAATATTATGTATCAAGGCGCACAAATATTTAATACATTGCCACCCAGTTTAAAAGAAATAAAACCTTTTTACAAATTTAAAAAACTTTTAAAAGTACATATAATTAACAACATACATAAAAATAAAAACAACCATATTCTATATCTGTGTCTGTAACAATCGTAAAAGTTAAATATGAATTAATGGAATAATTATTAATGTATTTACAAAACATCAAAAAGCTATTCTAGCATTTACTTATGTCTGCGAACGAGCGTCTTAGAAATTATAACTATTCATTGTCACATAATTCCTGTTGTAACATCGATGCGACCTACCTGCACTTTTGAAACAAATATGGTACATATTGTTAGAAACTAATATTTTTATTTTATATTGTGTATTTTCAAATAATTTCATAACACGATGTACATAACTAACTTACTCTAAATTTTCTCGCTAAGTGAATGTAATTCTTTGAGAAATAAAGTATCTTTGAACCGAATTAAACTTGAACCTATTGAATTTATTACAAAGAGTTATCTTAGGTATTTAGACAGCTAATTCTAGGATAGCGATAATATTAGGTCCTTACATATGAAATTGGCGTATTTCGTACTGGCCACTTTAATCACGTTGTTCTCCTCTTTGGTAAAGAATTCCAAATTCAAATTTGTACAGCTATTTACTCATGTATTTGTGCTTCGATGACCGTCATTCATTTGTTTTTTTCTTCTGTTTTTTTCTGTTTGCGTCACTCATTTTACAAAATGGAAAACTTAAAGTATCGCATTATTTACGAGTACGAGTTCCGCCGTGGCACTAGTGCTGCGAAGGGTGAATGATGTGTATGGCGGTCATGTTGCAAAAGAAAACACAGTTCGTTTTTGGTTCCAACGTTTTCGTTCTGGAAATTTTGACCTGCAGAACAAGCCCCGTGGACGGCCTGAGACGCAAGTTGATAATGAAGTATTGAAGGCTATTGGAAGCGGATCCATCGCAAACCACGTCCGAGTTAGCTGCAGGCTGCGGTGTTAGTGATAAAACTGTTTTAATTCACTTGAAGCAAATTGGGAAGATTAAAAAGCTTGAAAGATGGGTACCTCACGAATTGACTGAACCAACCCGGTAAACGCGCGTCGACTGCTGCGTTACATTACTGAACCGGCACAATAATGAAGGTATTTTAAACCGATGTGATGAAAAATGGATTCTTTACGATAATCGGAAGCGCTCAGCGCAATGGTTGGATCCTGGCCAGCCAGCCAAATCCTGCCCCAAGCGAAAATTAACCCCAAAAAAGTTACTTGTAAGCGTTTGGTGGACTAGTGCCGGTATTGTTCATTGCAGCTTTCTCAAATCTGGCCAGACTATTACGGCTGATGTCTATTGTCAGCAATTGCAAACCATGATGGAAAAGCTAGCGGCTAAACAACCTAGGATGGTCAATCGCTCCACGCCACTGCTACTTCACGACAACGCTAGACCACACACTGCACAACAGACGGCTACCAAATTAGAAGAGCTTCAATTGGAATGTCTAAGACACCCTCCGTACTCCCCGGACCTTGCTCCTACAGATTACCATTTTTTTCGAAATTTGGACAACTTCTTGCAAGGGAAAAATTTAACTCTGATGGGGCAGTCCAAATCGCCTTCACAGATTTTATTGATTCCCGTCCGACTGTTTTTTTTAGTAAAGGGATCAATGAACTACCTATGAGATGGCAAAAGTGCATAGAAAACAATGGTTCATACTTTGATTAATTAAATATATTATATTTAAAAATATTCGACTTTTTGTTCCTTCCATACAAAACGCCAATTTCATATGTAAGGACCTAATATTTACGTCCTGGTCGTAGTTATTCTTTTAATCCTACCGAACTAGCACGCCAATGCGCGGTTTTCCCGTCGTCTTGTATGAATGAATTTGCAATGGTGTTAGATTTATCGACCAATTTAATCTCAATTTGTTTGTATGAGAAAATAGCGCTTTCAGTTAATTACATTTTCCTTGTGCTGTTACAAAAAAAAAAAAAAAAAAAAAAAAAAAAAAAAAAAAAAAAAAAAAAAAAAAAAAACAAAACCCCCCCCCCCCCGCCCCCCCGGGGGGTGGTGCCCCCCCCCCGGCCCCCCCCCCCCCGGCCCCCGGGCCCCCGCGGAAAAAAAAAAAAGGGAAAAAAAAAAAAAAAAAAAAAAAAAAAAAAAAAAAAAAAAAAAAAAAAAAAAAAAAAAAAAAAAAAAAAAAAAAAAAAAAAAAAAAAAAAAAAAAAAAAAAAAAAAAAAAAAAAAAAAAAAAAAAAAAAAAAAAGGGGGAAAAGGGGGGGGGGGGGGGGGGGGGGGGGGGGGGGGGGGAAAAAACCCCCCCCCGGGAAAAAAAAAACCCCGGGAAAAAAAAAAAAAAAAAAACCCCCCGACCCCCGCAGGGCGGCCGGGCCTTTTTTTTTGAAAGGGGGGGGGGGGGCCCCGGGGGTTTTTTTGGGGGGTTCCCCCAAAAAAAGGGGGCCCCCCCTTAAAAAAAACCCCCCCAAAAAAGGGGGGGGGGCCCCAACACTGCCCTTTTAGTCTTATGCGACTTTCGACTAGTGGGAACGGGCTGTTACGATAATATGGATATAGCACTTTGTCATAAAAAAATGCCATAACGTTTTTATACGTTGTATATTAAAATAAAAGGGAAGATTAAAATAACTATAAAGATATGTTAAAGTAATCTATTTTATGTTTGCATTGAAAGACTTAGTAATAGTTGAATAAAAATTTATTAAATTACGATATTAAAATTTTATTTAAAGTTTTTTATAAAACTTCAATTTAGGTATGATGAGAATTAAATCGCTTATACTATCTTGAATATACGTACACTTATTAATTTACTGACATTCGATCAACAGGAAAAAACTATAGAACAAGGTCAAATTTTTTAACATTAGTATTGTATTCTTTTGTACCCAAAAAAGGCTTTAAACAATGATTTTCCATGCATAAGGAGTGCCGTTAAAATCTGAAACAGAATAAAATATATACCACTTTAAAAAAAAGTGTTTGTACTTATGTACACGCGTTAGAAGTTATACCTACTTCTTTGGCGTAACAAGATAAAAATTTTATCTTTCGCCATATTCTACGTTTGCAGAAAAAACGACACTAACAATAGAAAAAAAAACACTGATCATTTTTCCCTAACGCGCCAAAAGAAGTATAACCTCAATATATCTCTTTATTAAAAAACAACTATTAATATTTGGTATTCTTACACTAGCTAGTTATATATTAAATTTGTTTTGCTAACTTACCGTTATAGTGAACAAGGTCTTACGTCTGATTTTATTAATCTTATTTATCCACAAAATAAATGACGATACTATACTCGAACGAAATCAATTCCTCGTACGACCACTTCTTTGAATAAAACAACCTTTGAAGGAGTTTAAACGAACATCTATTTCACCCTCTTCCAACTGTAACAAAATATTTATGGAAGTCTTATTATATGTAATTTTAGTTGATTTACCGTAGTTGTAAATTATGATGCTTATAAAAAATGAGGAACACATCCCTTCGTCGTATTTTTTCCATAAGCGTTTTAGTTCCTTTATTTAAATAGAAAAAATATTTTTCTCGAAAGAAAAACATTCGTGTAACTAATTAGTATTTTCAGTAAAATAGCCATAATACTTTACCGGATCATCGTAATATATTTCTTTGTAACATGATGGTGAGACACATTCCCGGACACACTGAGTACGTAATAAACCTTTTGATCCACTGCAAACTCTACTTTGTTCACAGGCAGTTTCATATTCCCGAAATATTAATTCCTGTGAAATTTTAATATTTCATTATAACAATACTTATTACAGGATTTGATAATATTTTCAAACTACGTTAATGAGCAGAAAATAATAAAAAAAAACCTTTTAAATATATTATGTTTTAATATATAAACACTGTCATTTTTTTATCAAGTTTCCCCGTGATTGTGTCGTTCGTATCGTACATTACATATAGCCGAAAGACGTAAATTTGATTCCCGGCAAAACAGTAAACGTCTGAAAACTTATTGATTGAGATATAGAAGGCTAACAATCAAATTCCGTTAGTAAAATTTTACACCGCCCTACGTGTTTTACGTGGATTTAAACAACAAACTTACATTTTTTGGTGTATCTTTATATTGAAATTCTTTAAACATAAACGTTCCTGTGGTTTCTTCAGATTCACCTTTGGAAAAAATCCCTACTAAAATATAACAACCAAGGATTGATGATAGATAAAACATTTTGTCAAAATTTTCTAATTAATGCTTAATTTGTTATGTTTTTGAGCTACAACCTCAATACTCAATCCGATCAATAGAATTACCAATGAACCACCTACCAAACTAAATATTAATATAGTATAGAAATAACAAAAATCCAAGGCGCATGTTCACGGAACCACAGATGCAAGGATTTTCACTTTAGCCTGTTTCGGGTTTAAAACTTTTTTAAGGCAGACTAAATAAATTTTTAATAATAATACACATAATAAAAAACTATAAAATCGGTTATTTCGATACCATAGATAATTGTATAAATCAAATTACTATTATCGAAGACAGTGTTAGATTGACATTCCGAAATTGTGAATTCTAATATGAAGTTATATCAATTGTTAGTTGTCATTGGTATTTTGTCCGTCAGAGTCAACAGTATGTCAAAGTCAAGTGCGAATAAAATCGAATTCGATTGTTCGAAAAAAATCACAAAGATAAAGTAAAACAAGTGGCCAATTTGGTGGTGTTAATTTATCTCTAAATTGTGTACGTTTTGAGTGGATTAAAACTTTTCAAATTGATTTATAGCTATAGGGTTACGTTGTTTTTTTTTCGTTTAATTACTGGTGATGTGAGGATAATTTCTACTGGCTGGTCTATAGAACTTAATACAAATATTTCCTGCTAGTATCTAGATCCCTCGTATTTCGGAAATTGTGGCCATCATTAAGCCTTTCTGGTAAGTGTAAATCATCATTATTGAAGTTCATCTTTTAAATATTTTTTTATTCAATATTATGGTTACATAAAATGATGTTTGGAGGTATCAGCATACAGCATGGATGTAGTTAAACACTCCAAATAAATGTTCCAGTACATAATGTTTTGCTTAAATGCTAGCTAGAAGACTGAGATTTGTTGAGTTTTTAACTAAAGCAACAATGAAACCTTGTTATAAGTAATACTAATGCTTATTGTGTAATGTGCTTTATACATTCTACATCATATTATTTAAAATATATGGGTGAATGTAATGTATTATCATAAATTTCAAACAGGGCCAGATACAGAATTTTGAACAGGATTGGAACCCTTATTTTCATTGTGAGTCTTATGTAATAGCATCATTAAAATGCTTTAATTCAATTAAATGATTATGTTTCAATTTCACTAGTCTTCTAGAATAAAAAAAATACATACATTTGACTAAAATACATTAAAGTATTTTAAATAAACTATGTAAGAATGCTGTATATTAATAGAAAGCTGAATTCAGCTGAATGACAATGGTGATATTTAGTGTCTTTAGTTTCTTTGTTATGAGTTATATTCATGAGTATACATAAAGGCAAATACAGTCAATTAGAAGCAGTAAGAACCATGATCTACATTCAATTTATTCAGATGTTCTGAATTCATGACTTAAAATGACCTGAACTGAGCCAGTGCAAACTCAGTGCAGATGTACTAACAGTCATTGTTTTAACAAATCCTCAACCTTATCATATGGTAATAATGTACACTTTACATTACAAACCTTATCTTAGCACTATTGTAAATATGATTTATGAAGATCTAGAATATTTTTTGTTTATGCTTGTTTTGTAGTTTTTGTTACATTTTTGGTGATTCATGGTCAGCTGAACTAATATGAAATTAATTGGCTTATCCTTCTCAATAAAACGGATTTGTAACTCTGTCTATTTAATTTTTATGCATAATATGGTTTCTAATAGAAAAAAAACATAACCTTATTTTCTATTTGGCCTAATAATGTACTCATATTTAAATAAAGTCCACCCTCTAAATTAAATAAGACAATTAATATAAGTAAAAAGATATAAGTCATTTTAGTAGGTGATTCACTCATTGAGTAATGATAAGAAGCTTACCCTATGATTCACACTGACTATAAAAGTTATAGTTTTCATAACATGTAGCATAATAATTGTGGGCAGAAGCAGTTAAATTTTTAACGGACAGTATAATAAATTGTTAAAGTGGGTTTAATCAAGCAATTATGAAATATTTAATTTAAATTGGTAATCAAATTTATTTCTGCATTAGTTCCAAAATTGTTCAGTCATGTTTATTTGCTGAAAGTGTAAAATCAACTATGATATAATATATACATTATATATTATTCGAGAACGGCTACTTTACAACACATTTTACATGTGAGACAGTGAGTACAGAATGAGAGCAACAGCATAGCAATTGTCTCTGGGTACAACTTTTTCAGTTACGAAAATTGGCTGATTTACAACTAGAAAGATTTCTATTTCAATTGAATAAAAGTTACTTCTTAATGACTAGCTGATAGTATTTTACAGGTGGGATCATTAGGCTGTAAGGGAATATTAATCTTTTTCAGAGTCGAGACTTAGCTCTTAGTATGGACATTACCTAAAATATATATTTTTAAAGCATTTCCTGTAAACATACTTTACTTAAATAAATAATACTGAATTACAATTAAATTCTTTAATCTAACAATGGTTAATAAGTTATATTACAGTATGGTATAAACTAGGGTTGCATCCGATATCGATATATCGGCGATACTTTGGGTTTGCCGATATATCGGCTTCAGCGATATTTTAATTGTCAAAAAAAATTAAAATACATCGGTACTTTTCAAATTTTGCGCTTTGAAAAAGTAATGTAAACGCGCATCTTGTTTGATCTAGTTCGTTGCAAACGAGGCACGGACTACCTATGCCCGGGGAATCCCCGTGTTTTATTCAGTTTGCTCTCTCACTCGCGTATTCCATTTCGCTAGACACTTTTGACTTTAGTTGGTTTTGAACTGCTATCACGCTTAGTATTTTTTAGATACTAAATAAAATACAGAGTTACAAAAATCTTATATAAAATGGTAATTTTAATTATTAACAGTTATTTATTTTGTTTTAATTTAATTATTACTCTTAATTTTAGTAAATAAACCTTTAATCTTATTTAAAGTTGTTTATATTTTTTAATAAAAATTAAAAACTTTAGCCAAATTTGATATATTTTACCTTAATTTAATTTTAATTCAATAAGCGTTGGTATCGGTATCGATATCGACGATATTTCTATAAGGGTATCGGCATCGGTAACGTATCGTAAAAAAGGCGTATCGATGCATCCCTAGTAAACCAATTTAAGCATTTGTTGCGATGCAATTTGTTATTTAGAGCAACACTTACACTAATTAACCTTGTCACCCGAAGGTTATCGCGTATTGTGTTTCCAGAAGCATTGTGTATATGTTTTTATAACGGCCCGGTATTTTTTCTATAGAAATTGTGTTGAAGCAAAAAACATAATTGCATACACAATTCTTATGTTGTTGAGACAGTTCCCTCTCACAGCTCTGGGAAGGGGGCGAGGATGGAGGCTACACTTTACCTTTCCCTCTTCACCGCGGTAAGGCACGATTTTAGTGGGTAGGGCACACCAGGGTCCCCAACTACGGTACGGTAATAATTATCGTAACGATGTAAACCACTATCGAACGCAAATTGTACAAAAGTCTTTTAATGTCCCGTATATTAATAATAATAATAATTATAGCCATTATTGCAATCGACCGATCTCTTCCGAACTTTTAAGGAAAAATTAAATTGAATGAGGTGAGCGCAAAAGGTGCAAATCTATAGATGAAAACATAAAGAAACTAGAATAAGTGTAAACCTTAATGAGATTTTTATAAGAGACTGTAGAATTAATAAGAGTTGTATAACTTTAAGGCGGGCCCCAAAAAAGTGTTTTACGTGCGCACTATGATATGATGGCACGTAATAAATCATGACCAAAGAAAAAATTATTCATAGTATATTAGCGGCATTTTTCGTTACCTTTCCTTATTCCGTAAAATATTTAAAATGCATGTTATTTACTAAACTAACCTTTAGATTTTTTTCTGATGGTTATAAATAACTTTTACAACTGATCATATCTTTTAATTACAGTTGAAAATTACTGCTTTTTATTCGTTTATTTCGCATCATACGAAACACGATAATACTTGAATTTACAATTACGATCGCAATTGTTAAATAAGTATTTTCTTGTAAAATTAATATCTAAATAAAACACTTATATTTGCTTACTCGTGCGGAGCTTATGTAGATTAAAATATCAAGATACATTATTCTACGTAAGCACCATATTGAAGAGCAGTGTTGGCCTAGTGGCTTCAGTGTGGGACTCTCGTCCCTCAAGTCGTAGTTTCGATTACCGGCTGAGCACCAATGGACTTTTTATGCGTATTTAACATTCGCTCAAACGGTGAAGGAAAACATCGTGAGGAAACCGGCTTTAGACCCAGTCGAGGGCGTGTTACAAGCACAGGTGGCTGATAACCTATTAGATTGATGTAATAGATATAGAAATCTGAGGCCCAGACCTAAAAAGGTTGTGCCACTGATTTATTTGATTTTAAGCACCATATTGATATTTTTACTTATTTGTTTCCTTCTTCATAAACTAAATTATGTTTTTTTATTGTTGGGTATAATTTATATGTAGTTCTCTAGTATGCTTAGCGTAGTATCTTAGTTGTTGAGCTGTATTCAACACTGAAGTCGCTATTGGAAGTTAGTCCGAGCGCTAATTTATCTCTTTACAGCATTATGGCAGCGAAATAAACGTATCCGAAAAAATTGTTTTGAAATGTATGGCAGTTAACTAGCTTGGCGACGGTTTGGCAATTTGGAAGCGCAGCCCTCATGTCTTCCCTCTGTGAATTCCGGATACGTGGCACGCTGGCGACGTCGCCAAACAAACATATACGAGCAAGCAACGTCTCATTCACTCGGTGTCCAACCGGCTGCCGAGAGAAACATGCGCGTGCGTTTTTTAAGAAATGAGTTTCGATACACAAAACGTTTATTGTAGAAATTAAAATAATTGTTTATGGGATACTGATACCGCAATATCAGACTATTCCGACCGTAGTTTACAGACAGAAAGTAGCTGCTGTCAACTTCATTTTGCTACCAAAGGCAAAGGGCAGCCATGCCTACGCAGTTGGCGACGTCAATGATATCCTGTCAGATAAACCGATACGTGTATACACATAAATAAGTAAATATAATTTCCCTATATAAGTTATATACTGGCGATTGGTCGACGGCAACTTGGTTTAAGGAAACTGACTTTCTATTTCCTATATTAAGTAGAGTTATCTAACTGATAAAAGAATCTACTATGTAATGTAATGTCATGAAAGTCGATGAAGGGATGTCAGGACCGTAGCAAGTGGAGATATGTGGTCTCTGTCTACCCCTAGGGAAAAGGCGTGAGTGATAGATAGATATATATTATAATACAAATAAGCTTCTCAAAGATATGTAAAAACACCAATGACACTAAAAACTTTATAGGACGTTTTGTAAGGAAATTGATCAGCCTTGTCGCCACACACGCCGTCGACTTTTTGGAACTAAGGCATGCTGGTTTCCTCTGGATGTTTTCCTTCACCGTATGATAGAGTGTTATATGCGCACATAGACAGAAAGTCTATTCGTCAGGAATGAGAGTCGCACACTGAAGCCACTATTGTTAAATGTAGTCAACGGAAAATTATTACGTGTTGTCGATACTTTAGTCTTAATGATATATATAAATATCTACAGTCAAAACCGTTTACGACGACATCGTTTAGAACAACATACCGGTTATATTGACCAAAATTAAAGGCCCCGGCTGTTACGACTATCGGTTTTATTTATCGAGGGACTACAACTTCGATGTCGATTATGACTGTATATACAATTAGTATTCAACGTTGTTGTCATGCTGTACAGGTACACATAAATGGTATGCCGTACTGGTTCTTTTCTAAGGTTCATTAATACACGTAATGGAGAAAAGAAAATAATTTAAACTAATTGCTAGTTTAACAACCTTTCACTTTCATAATGCATAAAGTTTATGTATGATGTGCTTCTATGTAACCTATGGTCTATGGCTCATCTGGGTCCCCTAATCAATGTATACAGTAGTTTGGTGTATTGTGGTCTTGGAATTGTATACGAGAGAAATATTCTGTAACTACGTATTCCACAGACGTAATATATTTATTTAATTAAAATTTCTTTAAAATCTAAATGAAAACTACATTTAAAAAAAATTGAATTAATAAAAATGTTAATAGCAATTAGGTATAAGTTTTAGCAGACGTGACGTGTAAATTGTCTATGTATTTTTTGCGCATTCTAATCTTTGATTACGTATTCTGATGTCAAATGTCAATGTTCCTTATTTAAAGTATAAAGGCGTTGAATTCATTTGAATAGCTTATTGTTATATGCCAGGGGTTAAGACCTTTGTAGGGTTATATAGAGAAAGGCTCGCAATTTGTAAACATAAATTTGATATCTAAGAATTTTGACCAACTTTTTGGAACTGTATATGACATTTTATGTACACAGTTATTGTGATTTGAGTTCTGGAATATAGAATTTGCTACGGGAAACGTGTCCCAGATTGTGTTGTCCTAATTTTTAAATAATTTGTGTGTAGTGTATACGCGTTTGTCAAATTTGTTACTGTTTGCATTTGCTGTTGTTGATTCGAATCGAAAAATATTTATTCTCTCTATTGTCTTTGCCTCCACAAGCATAGATTCAAATTTTATCAGACTTTTGCGCTTCTCGAAGAGCATAGAAGTTTCTATGTGATTTTTATACAAGTCCGCTTAATTTTAATTGTGTATAAAACATGTATTTGTTACAATAACAGATGCTTAAAGCACTAATGAACCTTATCTGTTGTGTCCCGACACACGCTTGTCTGGTTTTTGATAATTTGCGTCTGGTCACTGTCCACAGAAGCGCAGTTCACGACGGGTGCTCGTTACGCCATCTCATACATAAAGTTGTTTTGTTTTTTTTTATTTGAGGTTTACTTCGCGCGTTTGTGTTTTGGACGTATTCGATTTTTAAATTATATCTGTGGATATTCCTGTCAATTTACTATATAAAAAACTAATATAATATAAAAAATTACAGGCTCTTATTGTTAAAAGGATTTTATTGGTGCAGATCGTTCCGTGATTAAAAATAGAAACGATTTGAAGTTATTACATTTCTAGTGTTTTTTTATTAATTTATAACATTTCTGTGCTGTATTTTGGCGATTTGTGCTGTTGACGAAAATAGTTGGTGTCTTTTGGCGGCAAATTTCTTGGCATCGTGTAATATTTCACAATCATCTTCTGTGGATTGCCAAGAGATTTGGAAAGAATGTGTTCATGTAAGTTCTTAATTATGTATTTTTAAATTATTTTGACGCGTTTAGCTTTCTTCTTAGTATAGTTTGGAAAGTTGTTTGGGGTTAAAATTAAAGCCCCAACGATGGTATTATAAATATAAATTTTATGATCAATTATGTCATATTTTGTAATAACTATTAAAGTTTTACTATCCTAACTAATCTTTTTGTGAAACTATATTTTATCTGTAACAACAAGTGTCAATATTTAGATGTTATTTGCATGTCATACAGTTGACCTAGTCTGTGACCAAATTATCCAATATTAATTGCATCCTCATTAACTAATTTTGTACTGTCGTCTCGTCGTCTCTGAAAGGATTTTTATTGTCAGAAAAGCTTGTGCCATTTTTAAAATAGATATTTATTTGAAACGTTTGCCAACGGGCAAATAAAATACATATATGTACAAATATAAAAACTAATTGCTCATACTTTAAGAGGAAAACACAGCTTGCTTTGTCAATTAATTATTACTAACAGAATACTTAAAAACTGAAAATGTATAAAAGCGAGAAATATAAATGATATCTTTTATTTCGAATGAAGATAAAGATTTACAATATTTTGGCGTATGACACGGAGGTGAGGTTCTGGACTAGATTTCCGGTAAAAAAAAGATATTTCGGGTTCGTATATTTGTGTTGAAGCATTAGTGCTTACGTGACGTAGAGATGTGCCATCCCCGCACAAATTTTTTTTCTAGAACAGGGAACTCGCAGGAGGCTCATCTGCTGTTAAGTGATACCGCCACCCATGGCCATTCTCAATGCCAGACGGCTAGCGAGAGCGTTGCTGGCCTTTACGGAATTTGTACCTACGCTCTTTTCTTGAAGGATCCTATGTCGAATAGGTTTGCAAATACTTCAGTGCGCAGCTGGTTCCACATAGTGGTGATGCGCGGCAAAATATAAAAACGCTCAGTTGTGGAATAGACGTCGAGGTGACTTCTAACGTACATTATGGTCAAAGAATCAAAATCTATTCAATCGTATATATATTCGTAAAAATTAATTATTTGCATTAAAGATAAAGCGGAAGCATGACATGATTCGCATGTATGTCAAGCAAACGCGATAATAATACCTAATTACTGTATTCTCTTATCAGATAACAATTTCATATCTAAATAAAGCTACTCCATTAAAAAACACTTCAACAATATTGTTATTGTTTGAAGCGCAGGCTACATATAAATGGAGTTGGGTGCGGACTTTATTTGGATGAAAAAATAAAAGAAATAGCATTTTAAGGAACCATCTGGTCGCCAAACTCCAAAATCGTACATTGTTTCTTTCCATTTTTCGTCATCGTTTCCTAAAGTAAAAATGGAAAAAAATATATGATGTAGTTGAGTAGTTTATGTATCCATTTTGAAAAATCGATACACACTTTAAATAACTTCGCTCGATAGAAAAAAAATCCAAACATAGCCAATTTTTGACACTTTGAATTCATTTTATAACGAAAATGTATAATATATAGAACATGATTTTGAAATTTACACGATATATTTTATCGCAAGCCAAGTAATCCATTGTAAAAAAAAAAGATAAAATTACATTAATTTAATGTTTTACATAACTAATTGTTATTACGGGCCGGCGCGCCTCAGTGCTCCAGCTCTCCACCCCGAGACACTGACACAGCAATTCGTGCTGGGATAGGGCCTTAAGGCACGTGAATATATCTCGTGCTGAGCGCTGTTGGTAGTGGGTTCAGCGTGCATCACTGAGGTCGGTTCGAACCCCGAATTTTTTGAAGGAAAACATCGTGAGGAAACCGGCATTAGAAGAAGAATTAGCCGATTAGGGTATGTCAGTGCTCGGACGTTAAGGGCATGTCTTGTATGTCGCCTGAGCTTCACGGTCACAGAACTTTACCCAGTAGAGGGCGTTTCAATGGTCAAACATTTTAATTAATTTAAAAGTTTTAATTGTGAGATGGTTTATAAGGAAAGGACATATGATATCATACACTGTTGTAACTAAAGCTCAATCCCAATCCCTTTCCGAGCGGCTTGATCCCTTGGCGTAGAGATTTGGGGTCACTCTTCTACCTCATTTGCCAAGGAGAGTGTTCAGAGTTGTTCGGATGAAGTCAAGTCAAGTCAAAATAACTTTATTTATATAGGTAAACAAGTACGCTTATGAACGTTAGAAAATAAGTTAAATTAATTCTAAATTTACATTTACTACCTTATTTATATTAATACCTGCAGCTGAGTTTCATCAGCGGATGTCCAGGCAGAATAGGAAATTCCAACCGTATCACCTCGACGTTCCACAACTGAGCGTTATGTAAGGCAGTTTTTGCCAAACACCACTACCCTTTCGTTGATTAAAGGTACTGAATGTTTTTAATATAAAATTCTCGTACCAATTCAAAGTAGCAAGAACATCATTTGCGAACTAGCGAACTGTGGAATCGACTTCCGGTGAGGGTCTTCCCTGGGAGATACGATCTCCAACTGTTTAAAAAAAGAGCATTTCACCATCAAATGTTCATGGGCTACGATGTCTGATCTTTTCGGGCGTCCCGTACGCTCGTTCGAAAGAATTCCGTGCATACAAAGTAAACATGTCAGATGTGAAACTTCTTTCTAAATTAATTATTACTAAGGTAAAAGCCCCAATAGATGATCATGTACCAGTATATGATCAATCCATGTATTGCTTGCACCCTAATCTCGCTCCATGGCTATTTGCTTTATGCTAAGTTCGCCCTTTCTCACCCTCTCTCAATCAGTCTCAATCGCTCTCTCCCTTTTCTTCGACAAAAACGCTGCACATCTTCGTGACGCTAATATTATTATTATTGCGTTTCATCCGTAAAAATGTTACCCTCATGTGCCTAAAGAAGTTTCCCTTCAAAAAGAATTGCTTTGTAACGAAGTGTTTCTATATACTCTTCGCGATCTCAGTGCAATGGATTTTGATAGAACTTATTACTATTGCATAATGCATATGCAGTCCTTGCATTGTCACGGAGCGACTGGATATATCCAATTGTGATGCGTCATATTTAACTGTTTTGTTTGCATGAGTAATCGACACGTGGACCCTCGTGTCTCAATTTGTAATCGTATACATCAGTTATGTAACACGTGTTGTAAACTAGTTCTTGAATAGAAAATTTAAACAGCCCGTAGATCACTTGTTACACTTTAATTTCCTTTGTACATTTCCTTTACTTCATAGATTACCATATAACTATAATAATCAATAAGCGGCAATAATCTCCAAAAATTGCGTGACGTAATACTTGAACGCTTCCTAACTAGAATCAAGTTTTGTGGCGGTTTGTTGTATGGATGTTCAGATATTTACACAATTTAGATAAATGAAACACTTTGTTTAAAGCTGGGTAACAACTAACAACTGACCTCAATCGTTTAAAATATGAGTTTATAACTAACATACAATTTGGAGTTGCGACGCTAACAACAACTAATTTTTGTTATTGGCTTAAGGTTTCATAAATCTAAATGTCACTTATGTTATTGGACATAGACATGGAGAATAATAATATAATAAATATATAACATTTGAAACAAACAGTACGATTACAATTAAGAAAGTATTGGGACACTGGTTTTCAAGCTAGGTAAGAACCTGTGATATGGATTACCAGGCTTCCATTCCACAGCAAAGTCATACTGAGTCATAACAAAAAAGTACATATATATGAGTAAGCAACGAAATTTAAAGTTTCTATAAATGGAAATAAAAAAAACTTATCAACAGCCATGACTACAACAGCAATCGACTATGGATCTATCAATGTAATGTGAAAAAATCTCTTGTTAAAGTCATTCAATTCTACTGTGAGAAGCCATTATATCGACCTAATAAGAACAAATAAGGGTGATTATATAAATTCTAATACTATGTTAAACTATCTGCAATGCACTTGTGGCCACGGCCGTGGTGACCGTAATATGTCTTATGTAATCTTGTAACATATTGAACATACTATGCCTACTTTGTCATCAATGTGTGTGAAACTTGCTAATAAATTTACGATCTATAGAATTATGTACTTCAAGTGAAGTAGACTATGATGATATGATTTGATCCGACAGACGTCTTACATACAGAAAATCATTCGCGAATAAACTTAACCACAAAAAAAATCATCAAAATCTGTCTAGCCGTTTAGCAGTTTAATTACGAACAAATGCACAGAAGTTCGTATATAAACCAGCTGTTTATTTTCTGTATAGATAAATTTCTGCCGGGTTCTGATTTGTGAATCTTAACCAAGCAAGGCGCCACCCAAACGCAGACAAAAAAATTCGTTCAAATTGGTACAGCCGTTTAAGAGGAGTTCAGTGACAAACACACGTACTAACAACGTTAACTAACAAATATAAAATAGGGGTGGATCGTAGAGGGTAGATGAAAATTAATGTATTTTTGTATGCTGTATCATAAATAAAATTTGAGTTGGGTTTGAATAGATAGTAGCCGATTCTCAGACTAACTGAATATGCATAAAAAATTCATAAGAATCGGTCGAGCCGTTTCGGAGGAGTATGTGAACGAACATTGTGACACGAGAATTTTATATATTAGGGTCACCGCACACGGGCCACCGGCCACAACCACAAAACGCCGTCACTGGCGTATTTCCTATAATTTTCATATGGACTCGCCGCACACGGTTGGCGCCGGTGGCGGCCACACGCTACAAATCGTCACAGCTTGCTTCTTGTGGCTCGCACCGGCCACTAAACGCCGACACAAAAAGCCGCCACACGCCACTCGCGCGATTCCGCGCCCCTCTCTCCCTTGCCTCAGTTAACCTGAAAGTAAGCACGCACGTAGTCTGTAGTTCATATAGGTAGATAGATATGGATATAATTATTTATAACAGAGATACAATCCCGTCCTGCGATTTGGGATTCAAAAAGTGATAGTTATAGTAATACTCGCAGAGGAGAAAAAGTGAAGGCCTGGGAATTTTGCATTCGATGAATTTCAATGAATTCGTTGCATTTGTGTACATTAGTTAAAATTGGATGTATCCAATAACTACGGTTTCGTCTTCTACTACGACGTCTTTTTATCAAAAGTAGCGCAATTAAACCTTCTTCGTCAGAGTCCATTATGATACTGCACGCAAGGGTTAAAAAAAGTAGCAGCCACCGACCGCAAGTGTCGACCACCGGCCACAAGTGGCTGACGCGCGCTTTAGCTACCTTTGTAGCCGGTTCTAGCTTCTCGTGGCGGCGTGTGTGGCTGTCGCGTGTGGCCCGTGTGCGGCGACCCTTAGATTATTCTTTCTAGTCACTCGTTCACATGCTCTCAGCGATGTTGAGTGAAATTATATCTGATTGGGCACATATTGCGTGTACACTTCATTAATGATATTTAGATCAGGATGTTGGGTAACCGGTCGCCCTAGATAATACATTTATGCTGTAGCTTTGAGCTCTTTTGACTGTGATATTCTCAACGTTGAAAATTGAATTTATGACCATGCCAATAATTTTTTTTATATAAAATATGATGGGACATTTTGCTATGCTACCCTACAGACTGTTCGGTTTTCCGGAATGAAAACTTTTTAGGGTTTTCTGAGATTTATTTTAATTTTTCTCGATTTTAGCTCACGAGGTGGGTAGTAGTCATCAATTCCGCTTATGATCTCTCTGTTGCACAGTTCTGCACCAGAATTTTTTTAAATAGAAAGAGTTTTTGTAATACCGCATAGCGTTCAACACTGAACAAATTATAGGACAAGTATAACAGTGGCAATTTCAAAGAATTAACAAAAGCTTAATAGCTAAGATTTGCTGTCAATTTAGCCTTTAATTCAGATCCTAAACAATTTGAACACGTTTCTATTTCAATCTTCATTTGGGGTATCTGTGTGCTCTTTGCAAAGGCCTCCTCCAAATCCCGCCATTCTTCTCCACACTGTGCCACTCTCTGCCATGTACCACCTGCTGTTTCATTAATTTGGTCTATCCATCTTCTAAGTTGTCTCCCTATTGGGCTTCAGTATAGTAATTTTTTTCACCATTTTTATGTTCCTTTTTCCATGTGTTCCGCCCATTTCCAGGTTTTTTTTATCGACGTTTTTCTTAATGCTGTATTCTTTATTTTGTCTATTCTTTTTTTCTCTATCATACATCGTTCCATCAATCTCTGACACACCTGTAGCTTTGTTTGATGCGTATATCGAATAAACCAACAAATATTAACGGTTATAACTGTTTTACGAGCTCTGTGTCATATAATGACAATGGCAGCTGATTGCTCCGACATATATTTAAAAAAATACCGCGTAGATTTGAAAAGTAATTTATTATATTAATGTTAAAACAATCTTTGATTTAAACGATTAGGAAATCTATAAATTTCCTTTTTTAGTATTCAAGTTGCACTTCCTCGCAATATTCGTATATTAACTCGCGTTTTGCCAAATCTCTACGTAATTATTATTTCTTGAAATTGCTGTTTCTTGTTATTTTATGTAAAACTTTTGTTTCGGCATTATGTGTAGTAACATGTAGACTCATGTTGATGTCGTCATTACGAGATTAGATAAGGTGAATAATTTATAGAAATTAAAACAACTTGAAATATAACATTTAATTATACATTTTTTTTTAAATTTCTTTATTTTACAAAAAAAATATAATACAATCATAATAAGTTACATTTGAAAACCGCTGTGGTTTGTATTAATGTAACCATAGCAGTCTTGTCTATCACGGTCTTGTCAATAGGCCATAAATTTAAACAGATTCATTGAAGGGGTGAGAAATACGTATCCACGATACTCTTGCTCCATGTCGCCTTCCAATTCCAATACTGAAATAAACCTCTGTTTGCTTTGTATATAGTTAGGGAGGCGAATAGGTGAATTTTCTGTAATACTCGAGCGTGGCAGTTTAAGATATGAGAGATACCTAAAATTGTAAAGTATTTAGCTCTATATGTTGTGACGCGCGCCTAGGATAGACGATCAGATTAGTAAAAAAAAATCGATAGTCTGCAATACTCGAGCACGTCAGATTAATATATTGGGGGTTGATTTTAGTGTTTTAAGACTAATTTTAACTAATCTGACGTTAAGTCCTTGACGCCGCCGAGTTAGAGGGTCGCAAATTTGTAAAAAAAAACGTTAATACGGCATTCTCGAGCGCGATTTTTTATTTTTTGATTTTGAAGAATATAATCTAAAACTTACTAAAAATACAAAATCTGACGGTTTCCGCATGACCGGAAGTGTGGAGGAGCCATTTCGTCTTCCGAAAAACGCGTTGCGGCATATAAGTCGCGAACGATACATTTTACAAAAAAAAGTTTATATAAACAAAAAAGGTAATTTTATTTTACTCAAAAAAGGTCTCTTTACATTTTTGTCCAAAGTTAAAACTTTTTGACTTGAAGCATCATAATAAAAATTTGATATGAAATAACGATGATTAAATTATGTGACTTTTATTGTGCCTCAAAATTTTTTTTCTTGTGCTTCTCAACAATATTCGTGGACTCGGAAAAAGTTACGTGTATCTGTGTACAAAAGTATGTATTATTAACATGTACAGCTTCATGTATGTATATTATTCAATAGTCTGTTGATCCTCAAATTGTTTTATGGACGTACCGTAAGCAAAACGAAGTCAAGAATTGAAGCAAAAAAGAGGATTTGCCATAAACATGTAATACAGACTGAGTGCTTCGCGGAAATATGGCCTACCAGTATTTTTCGTAACATTGATGGTGGGGAAAGAAGCGGTAGAAGCGAATTTTCGGAAAACCTTAATATATATATATATATGTTTATGGTCCTCTACCGTAGACCTATGTGCCCTCAGTATGAAGAGAGAGAAAAGACCCGACGGTATATTTTTTTTGTAAACCTTTTTCGGTCAGATTAAGAGAACCCACCAACATTTTTGCCAGATTAAGAAAATATGCTTTCAGGATACCGAAATAAACCTACCCTATGAAAATCTGACGCGCTCGAGTATTTCAAAAAAACTTTATTTTGTTGCATTTTCAAAAATTTATCGTAACTTATCGTCACGCTGAAATCGTCAGTTTTTTTAAAGGGAGCTTCCTTGGGGCCTACTTAACACCCCTTCCGAAAATCTGACACGCTCGAGTTTTTTTTTTTGCATTTTTGACTACTTTATATGCCTACTGGGGCCACGCAAACCGGCAGATTAGTATACCGTTGTTATCAGAGGCACTTGGGGCATACGTAGTTTGAATATCTGACGCGCTCGAGAATGCCCAAGTAACTGTTTTTTTTAACATATTTGAAAAACCGTACACGCCAAACCCACCGCTAAAATGGTTTTTACCATATGAGCTTTTGTTTATTTTATTTTATTTTTTTATTTATTTATTGGAAACTAAACAGATACATCACTAAGAATAATAAAATAAATGTAGAACATAAAATAAATACAATTGGACATATCCTCAAAAAAAATTTCACTAATAAAAAATACAATACTAAGTAAGACAAGACAAAACATGGCAGCAAAATTTAACACCAAACTAGACAAATTAAGAATTTTTAATTTTGTTTTTGAAATTATTTTATCTTTCGATTTTGATAGGTCTCGACGGCGCCATTGAAACTTGAATTACGCCATTTAGCAACGTCGCCTCCCTAACTAATAGCAGATATTATGTTTTGTGATGTTATAAAAGTGTAATTATTAAATAAAGGCAAGCATTACATAATATACAAGCTGGATATAATTGTTGAAGATTAAAAAATTGTAAATGAAACACAAAATATGAATTTTTTGTTTATGATAATTTACAGCACTTTGTATTTTTTGTGTAATTTGTATAGTCTTCGGTTTTTGTTCGTGTTTTTAGGATATTTTTTATGAGTTATGAGATTTCGTGGCACTAATATACATTGTAGTTCCTACATGAAAGAACTTATTTAATAATAATTAATCTCCCCAGTACCAACTCCTTCTTTCTCTTGACGTTTTCTACAAAAGCGATTCGAATCGTCAATGACCAGTCTGTTTCCATGCGGCTTGAACCCTCGGCGGTGCGCCAGAGGAATTGTTCGGTTTAAAACCTGCAGCTGAGTGTCATTTCACGTCAAGGCAGAATACAAAATACCATCCGTATCACCTCGACGTCCGTCGTTCCACAACTAAGCGTTTCTTAATGGAATTTTGCCGCGCATCACCACTTTGTAGAACCATCTGCCCACAGAATTATTTCTGAACCAATTGGACTTAGGGTATTTCAAGAAAAGAGCGTACCAATGCTTAAAAGACCTGCAACGCACTTGCGAGCCTTCTGGTAATGGGCAGCGCTATTTATTCTGCCTATTCTCATTTATTACTGGAAGCATTCATCCATCTTAACAAAAGGTACACACACTTTTACAAAATACAAAAATAATTTTATTTTCTATCTTGACTATTTATCTCTCAATGTTCAACAAGCTCGTCAGCCCTCCGTGCAAGAGAGCCTCTCTATCTTTGGGTTCTCTCTATATTGGTGGGCTTTTTCGTTACCATTAGAGATAACTTATATACTGGATGTAAATGACAATTCTTAAAATATATAAAAACTACAGCAGTTTTTTTATATAGGTCAAGAATGAAATGTTGGTGTAAGATTTTGTGTACTATTCAAATTTACATTTATAAAAGTTATAAATCTCAAATCATTTAGTCAAATAATCATTCATCAATTAGTGCTTATCATTTGCAAATTTGATATAAATACAATACAATTTATATTTTATCAATGTCTAATGTCTATCTATAATCTAATATAATAACAAATAATCTCCAGAATGTCTGGAAAGGACTGATTCTATACATCTTTATCTAATTTTTATAAGTAACGAATGAATAAAAATTGCTAATTTCGATATTGAGCAGTGTTGGCTTAGTGGCTTCAGCTTGCAATTCTCATCCCTTAGGTCGTTGGTTCGATTCCCGGCTGTGCACCAATGGACTTTCTATGTACGCATATAACATTCGCTCGAACGGTGAAGGAAAACATCGTGAGGAAACCGACTTGCCTTAGACTCAAAAAGTCGACGGTGTGTGGCACAGGAAGCTGTTCACCTACTTGCCTATTAGATTGACAATCATGAAACAGATGCAGAAATCTGAGGCCCAGGCCGGAAAAGGTTATATGTTATCTTCAATTTAATACCATTCTCACAACTATTAATAAAAAGGCTCTCGATTTTTTACAACACCTCGGTTTATTATGCATTATTTGTTGTTTGCGTTGTCATGTTTTCCGTCCCCGAACGTATTGATATTCCGTTCAAATAAAGGTTTGTATTTGGCCTTCATTGTGTGCAATCCAACATTATTAAAATACAAAAATATTTGTAAACAAAGCAAGCTTCGCAAATCTTAGGCCTGTATGGCAGTCACGGATGTTAACGCGTCAAGGTTTAAATATTCGGATCCAACGTCAAATCTCGCACCGGCTCCAAGTCTTCGTCGACCGGTGTCTTCGTCGTATTCTGGGTATCTGGTCCTAGAAGATCTCTAATGAGCAACTTTAGGAGCGGTGCCGAGAAACCCCGATTAGCCAGCAGATCCAGCGAAGCAAGTGAAAGTGGATAGGCCATACACACCGAAGGGATCCCAATGATATTTCCAAGCAGGTGCTGGATTGGAACCTAAAAGGAAAGCGGAAATGTGGCCGTCCCAAGCAAAGCAACCTTGTCGCTGTACAGTTGCAGATGAGGCAAAGAGGGCTGGAAAGACTTGGTGCGAGGTGAAATACGAGGCTCAAGACCGAACGCGTGGGAGACTCCTAGATGGGGCAGAGGGCGTCCTTTTAGGTCCTATTAGCGCGTTTTATTACAAAATCATTTATTCATTTAGGTAACACAATATACACTTATGAACGTCAAAAATAAATGCTTCTAATTTTACATTTACTGCCAGTTTTAAAATCACGGACGCGAAGAACTGATAATAAACTCTCCACACAACGTTTGTAAGGGACTGCAACCATTATACCATGCTGCACATGAAATATTTAAGTAATTAATAATAATAAAAAAAAATATAAAAAAAAACAAAGATTATCAGCATGGAGAAATAGGAGCACCCAAATACATAGTCGAAGTAACTGACATCACCGCATATACCTACGACTTCAAGTCCGACCGACCAGTCACCACAAGTAGCACCCGTTCACGAGTATGTGATAGGACATTAAGTCAAGTTTGAACCCCTGAACTCAGTAGCTCGAATTTAATAGTGTCACGAATGGAGTTTCACATCTGTATGAATTACATTATGCTTTACTAAGTTTAATAAGCTCGTCGATTACCTAACTCGTCGGAGTTACGCCCCGAGGGTTAGCCGCAGGCAGGATTAGCATAGCATTTCATTTTATAGTATTTAAATAATTAGTATTTATTTATTCTTTTGTTATAAGCGTAATAGTGGTTTTTAAATCACATTGACCCGATTCAGACGATAAATGTATTTATTGGTTTATTCCTAAATACGTAGAACATTTATACTATTTTTTATTTACCTCTTTCCTTATTTTTACAGTAACTTAATACTACAATAGAAAAGTTATTAATGTAAAAATTTAACTAGTAATAAAACAAAACAAGATAACATAAAACCTTAACATTTTTATTACTACTTATGTTTTAATTTAATTGTTAATTCAGCCAGTGTGCAAATATACTCGCATATCTCCAAAAATATTCAGAGTGCGTATTATGGAAGATGGTAGCGAAAAGACACGATAAAAAGCATCGGAAAACGTATATTTTTATTAGCCCTATGGCCTAAGGCCAGCTAAGAATATTTATTGATTACTTTTAAACAATAAAAATATTCATTTTTTGGTTACTTAACTCGTATTATCTTATATTCGCGTGTTTCAAAAATTTTTTGTTATGTCAATATATATTTTTACGTATCCAAACCGGCAGAACGCTCATCTGATGTTAAGTGATACTGACGCCCATAGACACATTCCCAGAGGACTCGAAAGTCCGTTGCCGGTACTTGTCAGAATTGGTATGCTCTTTTCTTCAAGAATAATAGAGATAAAATGCTAACAAGAAATTGCATATAAAGCTTTCATAGAACGACTTGCGCAGTGTACCGAGAAAAAAATATTGCTTAGTTTCAGTAAATGCAAGATACCGCTACTAAAATACGACACGTAAAAGATAACGGTTATAAACCTATAATTATAAGCTTTTATTCATTCACATCTGGTCATACATTTAACGAAAATAGATATAAATAAAAAAAATACTAACGCGGCCCTTTTCCGGGAGAAGACCTCCTGCGACTTTTACAGCTACCCTTTTGGTTCCCTCGGCCCATCGCTCTATTGGTCTGCCCTTCTTCCTTTTGGATCTCCTTTGTCATCTGTATAACGGGCTACGTGCCCTGCCCATCTACATTTAAGTTGCCTGCGAATACATTCACTTTTCTGTTTGTCCCGTAATTTCATTCCCAGAATACTTCTTTCTATCGCACGCTGGCACGAACGTTTTTTGGCTATCGTTTTGTTTTTGCAAATCCAAGTTTGTGCCCCATATATAAGGCTTAATGGTAATTTGCCGACGTTTTTGGAAACACCACATCATACACAACGCAAAGCTATAAGCTACCCAAAAAAGGCGCTTTCGTCTTAAACCACTTTCTCAAAAACCAAATTATCACTTTCGATTCAAGGCTTTTATACATTCACTAACAATCTTAAACAACGTCTTGTCAATCTGTCCTATGCTGATACAGAAAATATTCTTATTGTGCAAAAATAGTTTAATTATAAATTTGTGTTATGTAGAAATCATAAAGTAAAGTACAGCTGCCCACTGAAGTATTTCCAAACAATTCGACTTAGGGTCCTTCAAGAAAACAGCGTTCTAATTCTTGAAAGGCCGGCAACTCACTTGCGAGCCTTCTGGCACTGTGATTGTCCATGGGCGGCGATATCGCTTAACATCAGATGAGCCTCCTGCCCGTTTGCCTAATATTAGATAAAAATCAAGTTTTTGTTTATTCTTTCTTATAAGTCGGAGATATTTTTTGCCACTCTAACAAGGCCCGTCTAGGTATATCAGAACCATTACGACTTAAGGTCTTTCAAGAATAGATCCGTAACTACCGATAAAGCACTCGCGAGCCTTCTGGAAATGTCTTTTTTATATCCAGAACTGGACATTTCGTCCACAATCCCATCTGATGTGAAGTGTGAACCGGCCGATTGAATACGCCTGTCCAGGGGGTCTAGCCATATTGGTGTCGAAAAGTATTCTACATACACTACCGCTTTTGCGTAATTGTATTGTCGAAAACGCTTCGTTCGTAGCCAAGAGACATGTCGATACATTACCGCAAAGTCGACAGCGTAGATGCGAGCTGCTGTTCGTAGCACCTTCTTCCGTCATATTGTCTCTGGATTAAATGTATTCCTAATGTCACTTGTATAAACAAATAAAAGTTAAAACTTTACAATATTATTGTAAATTTGCAATTGGAAGCTACAAAAGGGACATTAGAATGTCAGCAAGGTCGGAACAATTTTCGATTTAAGTGGAATTTACGGAAGGTGCAAAGTGAATATATGAATTTTAATTGCATGTTTAAATTAATTATGGTTTGTTTCATATTTTCTCAGAAATTTAAGGCTTCAAATAAATACAATATTTTGAAATTGCATAATCGCGATATATAATAATTAGTAGTACTCATACTTTGATATTTTTTGGATTTGACCTCACAACTAATCTACAAAATGAAGAAGCAACATATTTTGTTACCGCTTAGAAGAAACAATAGAAATAGTTTATAGTACTGTGGATTGATAAATAAAGGGTGAAAATAAGGTTGACTAGAAGTTGATAAAGTCCAAGGAATTAAAAAACAATAGAAAAAAAACGTAGACTAGTGTGAACACTGAAATTAGAGTTTGATTTAAGCTTTAATTAGGTTTGGTGTTGGTGCTTGAACATTTTTAATGTCAATTTGAAAGCAGATTTATATATAAGTGTAGATTTTATTAGTGATTTGCTACTAGTTGGAATTATCTCTGTTTATGTCCAACAAACAGAGTTCAGTTTGGGTTGGGTGTTAAATACCACCGCACTTTTTTGACGATACTAATTATCTAGGAGTGTCCGGGGACCTTCATTGGAACACCTCCAAGTGAGTTTTGCTCCGGAAACGCGTCTAAATATTTTTATAAAAAATTTAAAGTTTTGTGTAATGTATTAAAATTTGTAAACAATCCGCCATTTTCTACTTTTCTATTGGTTATAAGTGATGTGACGTTCACTTAAAAAAATCGTGTTTTTAATTTATCGATTGTTAATAATCGTTTTATTTATTTATCGATTATTTCCTCATTTTTGAAATTTAAAGTTATAGAATAATCAACATTGAAATTAACCTAATTTCGTGTTGATAGATTATAGGGTTCCGAAATTTTTTGAAATTATCGATACCTACTCGTCTGTATTTTCTAATTAGTACTTGTATTTCATTGTTTGCAACTTTCTATATTATTTAATTTTTACTAGAATAAAGTGTTTACTTTAATATCCAAAAAGTACCCAAAACCGAATCAGAGCACCCCACTATCCATGTGGTCTTGTCTGTCTTACCCCTAGAGTGTATATAAATAATCGGAGGCGCGGAGGAAGAGCCTCCGCAACCTCGGCTTTTTGGTCGCCTTCGGCGACCAGCCTCAGCCGCTACAGCTTTCATAATGCCTGTGCTTTGGTACGCAAGGGTGGAGGGGCTGCATTTCCCGTAGCGCCGGAGCTGTCCACAAAAACAAATATTATTTAGATTGGTTAGGTTAGAGTTAGTATATGAATATTTGGTCGCCTTCGGCGACCAGGACGCCGAGAAGCCGAGGCTTGAATAAACAATTACTATTTAGATCGGAGCTGTCCACAAAAAAAATATTATTTAGATTGGTTAGGTTAGAGTTAGTATATGAATATTTGGTCGCCGAAGGCGACCAGGACGCCGAGAAGCCGAGGCTTGAATAAACAATTACTATTTAGATCGGAGCTGTCCACAAAAACAAATATTATTTAGATTGGTTAGGTTAGAGTTAGTATATGAATATTTGGTCGCCGAATTTTCAATTATTTTTAATATTAAAATCGAATACAAAAATCGATTTTCACTTTTAAAAAAATCGATTATTTTTCACATCCCTATTAATTTTATAAACTTAATCGGCCATTTTGAATGTGGTTTATGCTAGACTAGCGGTAATTAGTTTTACAGTGCAAAGTTTACTTTATAAATCTTTATAAAATTTTTGACGCGTTTCCGGAGCAAAACTCACTTGGAGGTGTTCCAATGAAGGTCCTCCGAGACTCCTAAATAATTAGTATCGTCAAAAAAGTGCGATGGTATTCAAAACTGTTACCTTCAGTTTAAGTTAGAGTCATAAAAGTTGATTGTTTATAATATATTTATACTTTTAGAAAGTGAGAATTAAAAAACAGCAAGTACTCAATGAAATGAAAAGAGGGATTAATAAAAATTATAAAATAGAAACTTAGTCTGGTATGAAATTATAACCCTTAATCAACCTTTGATTCCATATTGATGCTCCAACATCTTAGACATAATAGATATAAATTTAAGTTTGATGCTGATTTTAAGTTAATATTTATGTCAATTAACTTTTGGTTATATCAGTGATTTGCTACTAGTTAATATGTAAATGCAAAATCTGAAGTAAGAAATGAATAAACATTGTATGTTATGTATTTGTCAGTTTTATTTTTGGTAATTTACCTATGTCTTCTTTAGTAGGAAAAGCCATTAAAGTGGTTCACAATATTAGTTTATTTTACAAGAATATACAGATAATGCATATATGAATGACCCATACCTACTAATAGTTAGGAATATTAAACAAACAGGTAGCAAAATAAAAATGTTTTAGTTATGGTTATTTTTTATTAAAATAAGGCACCAAATATTTCCTTAACATAATGCAGTCTACATAGAAAAATAAGCATATGTAACAACTTATTAAACAATACAGACTTTACTACTGAACACACGCAGGTGCACCAAATTAAATGCATTACTACCTAATGTAGATGTATTCATATATGTAGATAATTAACTAATGTAAGTGTTAATTTGCAGCAATGTCAATATCTTGTTTGTGTGCTGTTGTATACAAAAAAAAATTCAATTCATAAAACCTAATGTTAGATGTTGTGATGATTTCATAAAATTACTATGATACCTACAGTTACTACGAATACATCCTGGGCGATTAAAAAAATAGTGATTGTTTCCTTAACACAACAATTGTAAATAATAATAGTTATTGTAAAGATATAATTCTTCCCAAAATCTACAAATGCAGTTTGTTTATAATAATATCTCATTAACATTCAAACTGCTGAACTTATTAAGATTAAATGTGGAAGAACATAGTCTCAGTTACTGTTTCCTGTTGGTAGAGGTAGAGGTAGAGGTAATGTTACTTAACCAACTATTATTTCATACTCCACTTGTCTTATTTTTACATTATTCATAAAATGCTTCGTTCCCCATTATCAAATTCATTTTCAGGTACATAATAATATAACACTCTAATTAATTAAAAGATAAGACTTTAATAAAACTTGTCCATTTGTGGGTTTTTTTAATACTTTTAGTTGTCTTATTAGCTTCTCTTTTTCTGAAAATAAAATATTTTAGTTAGTACTTTGATCAATAGGTAACTTTAATATTAAAAGTCTTTACTTAATTCTAAACTTAAAAATATACTTAATTTGTCACTTTGCTGCTTATTGTCAATTAAAGTTTTTAATAACCAAACAATGTCAGTAACTCCCAAGGGACTTGAATTAAAACTTGTCATTCATTAACAATATTATAATAACTTCTCTAGTATATTAACTTAGTAAATAATTAAAGAAAATATCTGCTTACCATTAAGTACTTAGTATTGCTCACTATATTTTATATTTCCAAAGTTCATGAAGTAAAAATCCACTTTATTTGATTAATTTAAATCAATATTATATCATTAGCTTCTATTATAATTACAATAAAATATATTTAGAACTTCTAATTATGTTCATTAGTGACTGCTTTCTCATCTGAAATATACAAATAATATGTACAATCGTTTTACTTTGTGATTACATAATATAAGCAATATTAAATGGTATATGTATTTTTCAAATTTAAGAACAATTTCATGAACTTACATTCAATATAAATATCAATAAAAGATATCCAATAAAACTAGGATTTACCTCTTCTAATTTGCTGATTTTCTTGATATTTTCATTTTTATCTGTGTCTATTATGTTATCCTAGCATTGATTCATAGAAAAACTAAAACTCTTAACTTAAAAATATTAACTCTAGTTTAAATTATTATAATTACACGAGAACGTTAAAAAAAGACAGATAACAAATTAAAACCATTTCGTTAAAACGTCCAAAATAAGACATGTTTTTAAAACGGTAGCCATTAAAGATGGCAATAGTTGTACTGAATTATTGCAAACAGCAGCAGTGTGACCAGATTTCATTTGACGAATCTACTGCTCGTGGAGGTTAAAAACTACTGAATTCTACCGAAAGGAACGAGAAAATACAAAAAATCTATTATATTTTTTTGCTGTTGGTTTACAACGTAAAACATGAATTTTCTTGATTAAACGATAAAATAATAAAAGTAGTAAAGATTAATTAAAGAAGCGAAGTTTTTTTAATTTAATTCTTACTACAATTTTTTTTTTAAATTAATAATAATAAAATGAAACTTAAAGCTAAGATTTTTCGTCGTTATGTTGGATATTGTCATAAAGCTGTTTTGAGTCCATTAGCTTGATCATACTTTTGTCAGGATCAAATCTGCTACATCCTCCTTCCAACTGTCGTAGCCCCTCTTTTCCATGCATAATTGCAGCAACATTCTTGTTATTAAAACGATTTCTATCTTGACTTTTAATTCTATTAATATCGGAAAATATTCTTTCAACTTTGGCGTTAGACAGAGGTAGTATTGTCATTTGCTTCACAAACCGGGCCAAATTGCCATATTTTGGTTTGCTATTCGCATCGCAAATTTGGCTGACCTCACTCCAAAATTTATCCACCATAAAATTTTCAGAAGTTGAACTCGAAGTTGACAATAAATTAGACACGGAAACATCTAATTTTAATTCCCTATATTCGTTGTCAACAATTTGCATATTTTCTGTTGTAACTAAGTTAGGAAACCTTTGTAGTATTTTTATTAGAGTTCGAAATTCACCATACACTGCCTTTTGGGGATCGATAAACGACAAATCCTGCAAGAAATTATCTTGTACAGGCAGTCTTTGGAGAAATTGTTTACTTAGCTCGATCAAAAATGCTTGACATCTGTTAAGAAACTCTTCAATTTTAGATTTCATTCGAACATCATCTTTTAATAATTCCAATGTTATGGCTACGTTTGTGCCCAGGTACATGTTTTGTATAGGAAGGAAATGCATACTTGAACTGGGATCTATTGACTGAAGCGAAGTAGTTTTAATATAATTTATCTTCATAAAACAACTCAAAATGGAACTCATCATGTTTTGTATATCTGTGTCAATTTTATGAATGAGCGTCTGATCACTTTGAAAAATAACGTTAAATTTTGTAGTTATGGGTAATATAAAATCTAAAAAGGAAAGATAAAGTTTTGTTTCATCGCTGTTAAGGTGATCAAATATAAATTGACAAGTAGCATTTGCATTCTTATTTCCTAAAAACTCATTTTGAAAAAAAAGTTTTAATGCTGACCACTGCTCTATAATTCGGTGAATGCATTGATGTAGAGAAAGCCACCTGATATCATAGTGACGAAGCATATGGTGAGTTGGAGTGTCAGTAAAATTTTGAAATTCGACAAACTCTCTTTGACGTTGGCTACTGTGAGAGAAGTATGAATAAACATCTTTGACAAACAACTCTATAGAACGAGGTAATTTTTTGCATGCATAACTTACTGAAAGATTTGTTGAGTGGCAAATACATTTAAAAAAAATACAGTTTGGGTTGACTTCCCTAATTTTAGATACCACGCTATTCCTTTCGCCAAACATAACATTCGTTGTATCAGCAGCGAACCCTATTAAATTTTCTATGTTAAGGTTTCTTTCAGATAAGGCACATGTTAAACTATCAAACAAATACTGCGCAGTTTCACCTTTTAAGTCCACCATACACAAAAATTTTGTTTGTGGAGATTGCAATTTTTCTGAGTAGTACTTTATTGCTGCTGCAAGTACCTTGGTAGTACTGACATCTGTGCTTTCGTCGATAATGAGCGAAAATACTGGGCTTCTCTCAGTTTCATTTTCCAGCCTTGGACGTAATTCTGCAAGCATTTTTTCTTCGAAGTTATTGCCTAAGACGTTGTAAGCAATTGCGGCAGATTTAGTTCTTCTACAGGAAAAACGTTTTGCGATTTCAGAGTCGTGAAATGCCCTTGAAATAACTTCGCTTACGTGATCCATTACGCGAAAAGGAATATTATGTTCCACTAATGCAGCTACAATGCTGATTTCTGCTTTTTTTACTTCTTCCGAAATAGTTGATGTTTTAAAAATCGTATCAATCTGTAAACAAAAAAGTTAAAAATAAGTATGCAGGACAAAAAAAAAAGTCAAAAACTAAGCAATCTTAATATATATAAATCTCGTATCACAATGTTTGTCCTCAATGGACTCCTAAACTACCGAACCGATATCAATCAAATTTGCACACCGTGTGTAGTTTGATCCAAATTAAAAGGTAGTTTAAATCTCAAATTATAGTCGCAATATTATTTTATTGCAAAATATTTGTTTATTATTTGATACAATTCTAACAGATGGCGCTGTGTTATAAGTATCAACGTTTCACATAAGCTTTCATCTACCTTTAAGATAAGTTCTCCTACCCCTAACAGATGGCGCTGTGTTAAAAGTATCAACGTTTCACATAAGCTACCTTTCACATACGTTCTCCTACCGTTTCCCTTGAATAGTTTACTACTATGTAATATAACAAAAACCTTAGCCACAGCAACGCTTGGCCGAGTCTGCTAGTTTTAATATATCATTTAAATAAATAAACATGCATAAACACACATAGTTGTATAATAATAATTGTTATGTAAATGTGTAGATAATAAACATACTTAAAACAGCGAAAGTTTGTTTTTGAATGGAAATCATAAGGTTTAGAACATAATACGGGTTCACGATGAAAGTATTAAATTTTTTTTAACAAAAATAATTAACTAAGACTTACATTCCACATATCAATGTAAGTACCTTACGTACCTTAGAAATGCCGGAATATCCTTTCATGTTTTTTATATGCTTTGATGTAGCCATATGTTCCTTTAAAGATGCCACTCTACTTAGTACTTCACAGTTGCATGCTTTACAATGAGCACTCGTAGTGTTTACTCTAGATTTAGACAACCAACTTTTAAATGAGGGATCTTGCTCCCATTCATCGCGATATATTTGTGTATATTTACGTTTCATTATATACTCGATTATATAAATTCTCAGTAAAGGTATTCCCACTAATCACAATATGCTCACGAGTCACGGAACGAATGGTTTATAGTAACGAAAATAACGAAAATTCAATAGAACTTACCACCCAATCGATGAAAGGGGAATACCCCGCATTTATTCGATGTGCCAAAAAAGTACCTACTAGAATAACTGATAAACGTGAATTCTACTAAAATATACCAAATAATTTTTACATACTAAATTCTGTTGCCAGTACCTCAAAATCTACCAAAAAAGTAGAAATCTACTAAATCTGGTCACACTGAACAGCAGCTTTTGAGATCACGCTAAAACATGGCGGAGAAACGCCGTTTTTTATACACTGCCGAAACATTAATTGGCCGTTGGCTACCGAATAGCGTAAGCGTTAATGTGTGTCTTTTCGTAGCACTGTCATGGAGTCGCTTATTGTATCCCGACTCACGCCTTTAGGGCCTAGGCTACCGACTGTCGACACGAGCTGTCATTTTCATACAAATTTAGTTTTCGACTTTCTACATACGCTACTGTTAAGCCATCTTGGCTAGACCCCCAGGCGATGCCTATTTAATCGCCGTATGAACCCATATTAAACTGTTTGGGGAAGAGGGAAGGGGGGCAAGGAGTTCCACTCCATTGCTGTCTTCTGGCTGTGATTGTCTATGGTATCAAATAACATCAAATTTCAAAGATAAAACAAGGTTTCTTTATTCTATAATAAAAACTAGACTGAGAAGGGCACAGATCATGTTTGTTGTTTAATGCTGCTATTTTGCGTCATAATTCACGAAGACGTGTTTATACATATACAGCTATAGACACGACCCTGAGATTGGCACGTTTCGATTTCACGGTTTTTCACACTTGATATTTAATCTATAAGTTAAATTTATCTACTGAATTAATAAATAAACTTAATATGATTAACTGATTGAAATTCAAAATGTTGTATCGACCGGTTTAAACGGTAAAAACGGTGGCAAACGGTAAATCTTGTCCATAAATTAATATTTGTTATCATTCATACATTGGTTTGGATTACTTTTGCTGTTTTGACTCGCATACTGTACCAGTCAAGTCTGAAAGCAAATTTTTCTCCGGTTTTCGTACAGTATGGGGCAGTGTTGGCCTAGTGCAGTGGTTCCCAACCTTTTTAATATTGTTACCCCTGTGAACTATGTATAAAACTGATTTTACCCCACTTTCAAAATGATATCAAAACAAACAATACAAGTAAATACAAACATCTTTATTGATCATAAATTGCACAACAGTCTTACAATTTTAACGTATTCATACGTATAAACTATGGATTACTAATACTCAGTTACATTTACTAGTAGTGACTACTACTCCTACCTAACATAAAAAACTAGTGAATGTTGGCTCAGTGTGAAGGTTGGTATTGTTTTGCATTAACAAGTTTTTTAATGTTAGGTTTAGTTTCACTTAAAGCGCATCTCAAGTCATGTTCCACATTGAGACGATTTCTGGCCTTTGTTTTCAGTGTTACTAAAGTAGAAAACCCACTCTCACACCTGTAGGTGGTGGCAAATGGTATTAGCATTTTTAAAGCTCTGTTAGATAAAACAGGATACTCGGCACCTGTTTTGATCCAAAATGTGCTGAGATCATAATTCTGAAATTCTACTTTCAAAGTACTATTCTCGCGTAATCCAAGAAATTCCACTTTTGCCGCCACATCCTCGTCTCGAATAATATCATCATCAGTAGAAAACGGTCTTAATATCCAAGAGTTCGACTGACGATTATCCAAGTCCGGAAAATACTGCTTCAGTGAATCTATTATTGCAGATAAATGTTGAATCACAGAGTTTTTAAACGTGATTTCGTTTTGTTCCGTATTTACCAATTGCTCACACAGTTGTGTAAACATCGACACATCATCTGCTTGCACTCTGCGTTGGTAAAGTTCCAATTTACGCACAAAACTAGCAACTTTATCCTGCGCTGTTAAAATATTCGTCATATTTCCTTGCAATGAGAGATTAAGACCGTTAATTTCACTGAAAAAATCAGCAAGATACGCCAGCATTTCAACGAATATTTTATCTTTTATTTTTGAGAAAAACTCTTTCTCTTTTTGTGTTCTCTGTTTTTCCAAAAATAATCCTATTTCTTCACGAAGCTCGTACACCCTGTTCAAAACTTTTCCTCGAGATAACCAACGTACCTCTGTGTGGTACAAAAGAGAATTAAATTTTGCACCAACTTCATCGCATAAAACTTTGAAGATCCTCGAGTTTGTAGCACTGCCACGAATATGGTTTACAATTTTCACTACGTCAAATCAGCAAATCTGGTGGAAGCGTCTTAACGGCCAAAGCGTAGCGGTGTATTAGACAATGATAAGGTAAAATTTGGGGAGCAACTTGTTTCACAAGTGCTTGAAATCCAGAACGAACACCCATCATGGAAGGCGCCCCATCTGTACAAACGCCAACCAGCTTTGACCAGTCCAGTCCGTTATCCTCAATAAATTGTTTTAGCGATTGAAATACGTCTTCGCCACGTGTAGTGGTGGGAAAAGACTTGCAAAACAGGTATTCCTCTTTTACATGGTCATTTTTGATATAACGAGTAAATAACAGCAATTGTGAACACGAAGCTACATCCGTAGACTCATCTAATTGCAGCGCAAACATATCACTTTCTTTAATTTCATCAATAACGGTTGCCAAAATATCGTTACTCATGTCTGAAATGCGTTTTTGAACTGTTGTGTTTGAGAGTGATATTTGTTTTATCTTAGCCACATGTTGTTCGCCAATAACGAGCGATACTGCATCACACAAACAAGGTTTGATAAGATCCTCTCCAATAGTATGCGGTTTTTTGTTCATAGCAATACGATAAGAAATTCGAAATGAAGCTTCAAGACACGACTCGTTTGGCTTTTGCATATTTCCTGTGGAATCCATTCGCGAAGATTTCAGAACGCTCTCTTTTCTCTTAAAAAATTGTAAATCTTTACCTATAAACTCTTTGTGAACTTTCTCGAAATGTTCTTTTAATTTACTCGGTTTCATGCTCTCTGGATTAAGCACTTTATTACATAAAACACACTGAGGCTTTTCTATATTTCTGTCCACAATATTCGTAAAACCCCATTGTAGAAATGCTTCTTTATATGAGCGCTTTTTTCCGGATGTAGAAGCCATGACAACTAAAACAATCATAAAAAATGTTACAGATAATAGAGAAGTACATTAACGTAAAGATACCACGTACCATTCGTACGTACCTACGTACCAGCATCATTGTCACAAAACATACACAAACGTAAAACAAAAGTAAGTGGTTTAGAGCCCGATAAATAGTAATAAAATATAATTGATAAAAATAGCATTGTTTGTTGGTACTTACCTTCAAACACAGATTAGAATTAGGTATTTTGTTTCCTACGTAGGTAGGTATGCAATGCGAAACAATCGAAACGCGTTCGTCCACTCAAGCTCAAACACTGCTACTACACTACAAGGCACGCGAAGCAAGCGGAGGCGGCGGCGCGGGCGCGGGCGCCCCCTCCCTCACCGCCCGCTTGCATCATGGCGAACCGACGAACGAGTGCTAGAACGAGCACATTTTTTGTCACGTGCGGTACTGCGCAGCGCTCTGTAACTTTTATGTTTTTTTTCTTTCTGATAATTAGGTTCTTTGTTACCCCCGTGAAATAGCTGATTTACCCCTGTGGGGGTAATTACCCCCAGGTTAGGAACCCATGGCCTAGTGGCTTCAGCGTGCGACTCTTATTAGGTCTGGACATTCTTTCTATGTGCACATTTAACATTCGCTCAAACGATGAAGGAAAACAGCGTGAGGAAATGTTGCTTTAGGCCCTAAAAGTCGACAGCGTGTGGCACTGGAGGTTCACCTACTTGATTAGATTGATAAATAATTATGAAAGAGATACAGAAATCTAAGGCCCAGACCTCAAAAGGATTTTTGTAGCGTTTAACCAGTTGCAGACATCTTACTAAGACATCATGGAACTTACAATCTAGCCTAACTTAAGACTAATCAGTAATATAAGTCTAAGGGAGCGTTCAAGTATTACGTAACGCAATTTTTGGAGATTATTGACCCCCCCCCATATAACTCGCCGTAACGTTTCAGTACCCCAGTACAGTACTGTACTCAAGTATAGTAAAACGTTTCGTGACCACCTTGTGTCTCTTTAGTTACTATTATGTGGTGTAAGTCGAAAATAATATTAACAATAACGCGTAATTCAATCCCCGCCCCACATCGTAACGTTTTACAAAAAGACAAAAAAAAAGGGGGGGGGGCTCCCAAAACTCGTTACGTAATACTTGAACGCTCCCTAACCTTATTTACTAAAAAGGATAAGAATATCGTAAGAAAGTGTCCAATACACTACTTACAGTCGCTATCACAGGAAAGACACTTTGTTCTAGTGTTCTATTTTTTCACTCACTGTTTAGCACTTAATACTATCGTGCACTAACACTAATTCACTAGTTCAAATGGTTGAATTAGTAAAACCATGACATCTAGAAAACTCATATAATGATTGACATTTGTGAAAAATTATGTTGTCATAATTGTAATATTTTTGCAAAACATTGTACAAAGCTTTGCAATAATATGAGTTGGATGGTTTATTAATAGTCCTATTATCGCATTGTTTATATGAATTGGAAAATAAATAGTTGAAAATTATCAAGATTTTGTAGTGCAATAGCTTGGTAGCACGGTTATGGGGCAGACGCATCACTGCGTTTATTTTATTGATAAAAAGAATTTAATAGCGTTGTGCTAATAAAACAAAATTTCCGATTCTACAGAGGCCTTACTTGAGAAACAAACTAACATGGACATAGCGCACGCCTGTAACAACTTATGACAAATACAGAGTATTGTACACACACATTCACATATACATTAAAAAAATGTTTTAAACATGCACCGTATATCACGGAATAATTGTTATCTAGTTACCCACAACACAGGGACTGCCTAGTGTGGGGTCTAGCGATAGATGAATTTTGTAACAACTATATTTTTGTCAACTTATCTAGAACAAGCGGTTGTTTTTTCGGTGGCGGCACCGAACTTAACTCAACCATAAAATTTAGTGTACAACGCATGGATCGATATCATTGAAAGACTATTATACAAAATTTTCCTGTTTATTATGTTTATACGTACGTACGTACGTTACGTAATACCTACGTCACAATATCGACTTCTATAAAACTACGTATCGTAACCTTGAACGAGCGTTGTTGTTTAATTTAAATATTATAAGTAATATTAATTGTCGAAAATTAATACAAATTATGATTTTTTTTTAATTTATTTCGTCTATAATAAAAACACGTTGCATTTTAATTAACAATTCGTCATTTGAGATTTCAATAAATTATTTCATGAATTCTATAAGAACATTAAAAAACTCACAAAAAACGCTCCATATCATCGTGACGTTACATCCGTAAAATTTTACCCTCATGCGCCTAAAGAAGTTTCACTTCAATAAGTAAAGAAAAATACAAAAAACGACAATGAACACTGAATGTTCCTATAATAACTGATCCTAGCTGGGAAGTATATGATCTCTTTGGTCTGTTTTAAAAATTTGTATTAAGTTTTGACACATTATATGTAGATGAAGTTTACCGGGTCATCTACCAAAAACCGCCACAGCTACTATTGCCCGTATCTCAGGAGACAAGCTTGCGATGGAAACGTATTTTATATAGAAGTCAAATTTAATACGTCAATTGCATAGGTTAACACGCTTTTTAATTCGATAAAGATTTCTATTAAAACCCTTTAGAAGATATATTATTTCCTGAGGAGACCTAACCAGTTTGCAATCGAGTGAAAGTGTATTCAACTTACTCGTACGATTGTGGGTAGTTCCTTTGTTTGCGAAACAGATGATTACATTGGACCTAACGCAATTATAATATTTAATGTTATTGACGTTATTTATAGCTGATAATAGTTTTGGCCTTATTATAAAGCGTAGAGAGCGTAGACTCTAGATAGTGCCTTGTTTGTTTTTGATGTAAAGTCAAAATAATATTATTTATTTACAGTGTATAGCGTCATTCGTTATAAGGACAAATTCTCCATAAGGAAAAATAAGTTAAATTTGTTTGGTTTAACACAAAACCCATATATTGACTCTTTATAACGCAACAGCCATTCTCTATAACAAAAAAATATTTTCATATTTAGATATCAGCAACATACTTAAGTATAATTGTTTTATAATCAGCTTACAAAACTAACCTTTTGAGGTGCCGAAATTTCTAAGAAAGACACCTGAGGTCATAAACAGCCTTCTCGCCTTTATTATTGTTTATTGCACTAACACGTGTGCCATTATTCTTAGATTACATTGCCTGTAGGAAATTTCTGTCTCCGTTACTAAACGCACCACCGTCACCTATTTGTGTATTATCAGTCGTAAACAAACTTTGCAACTGTCAAGATGGCCAGTAAACAAAGAATTTACCTATAGTAATACAATTAGAAATTATTGTAATTGGTTAAATTTGTTTTTTTTCTCACTCTCCTTTTATAACGAAACCTCTCTATAACGAAAAAAAATGCTGGGTCCCTTGAAATTTGTAATATAAAGAGTTTACACTGCGTCATAGTCGTAGAATAGTGACGGATCTGACAGATAGTAAACTTTACAGGGCAGCCATTTCGAAATAATATGATCATGATAGTTTTTGTCATAACTATTTTAATTCATATTCTGTTAATATGAAAATTGGCATGCAAGCAAACAATAGGGTTTACGATATTTTTGGTATAGCAACATCGATGTTTTTGCTATCAACATCGATGATCATCGAGCATCCCTAGACTCCAGTGGCACTATAACTTTTGATATTGGCGTTCTATGTTCGTAAGGCACATAGGTTTATGGGTTCTAATGTCTAAAGATATTGTCCTTAAATGTACGAATGAATATTTTATAAATCCTATTGGTAATATCCATTATACAAATTGAATATTGAAGCATTTCACACTTGCAGTAATACAATTATAATATATTTACTCAAGTGGCTACATACAATGTAAAATTAATTATAAGCACAAATTTAATACAATAGAAAATACCTTCTTTGAAATGTTGAGTCTATAGTAGAGATAATTAATGCAATATAAATTTTAAAATTAAACTTCAATTAGAAGGCACTTGAGTAATATCGTTCCGCTAGCTTAAAGCACAGAGGATAAGTGAAATATTCATTAACAGTGTTGAAAATTAGCTATATCTCGCGAATTTTGAAGTAAAATGGACTTATTAATTAATTATTGAAACTCGAATTGAATGGTAGGTATTTTGATCTAATCATATTCCTTGTTTTTTTATAAATACTATTAAACATCGCGCGTTATAAATAAAATAAATAAATCAGTGGTGCTACAACCCATTTAGGTCTGGGCTTCAGATGTCTGTATCTGTTTCATGATCAATTGTCAATCTAATTGGCGAGTAGGTTCAGCCTCCTGTGCCTGACACCCGCCGTCGACTTTTTAAGTCTAAAGCCACATTTCCTCACAATGTTTTCTTTCATCGTTTAAGCTAATGTTAAATGCGCACATAGACATTCTATTGCTGCACAGCCGGGGATCGAACCTACGACCTCAGGACCGACAAATCAAAGGTCTGTAGAACCTGCAACTAAGTATTTTTGACAGAACTGGTTTTACGTACGAACACAGATAACATTCTGTACGACATAATTTGGATACGCATGGATTCGATTTAGGAAGATAGAAAAAAAAACTTTTATTTGATTAAATCACACACACATATATCTTCTTAATCTTAATATATATAAATTACGTGTCACGTTGTTTGTCCGCTATGGACTCCTAAACTACCGAATCGATTTCAATCAAATTTTCACACCGTGTGCAGTTTGATTCAACTTAAAAGATAGGATAGCTTACATCTCAATTTATACCCGCAATACTATTTTATTGCAAAATATTTGTTTATTATTTGATAGGCAAAATTCTAACCGATGGCGCTGTGTTGAAAGTACCAACGTTTCACATAAGCTACAATTTAATGGCATAACCACCAAAGAAGCATGGTGGTCCATATGACTGGTGTTCTCCTACCGGTTCCCTTGAGTAGTTTACTACTATTTAATATAACAAAAACCTTAGCCACAACAATGCTTGGCCGATCTGCTAGTAATATATAAAACAAACACAATCACTTTAATCAAACTCATTTTCAGTGAAGCATATCTTGGAGTAAGTATACTCTAGGCGTTTACTTCACAAATAACTCTTGACAGAGTTACGAAATACAAGAAACAAGTTCTCGTGGGCTATGTTGGTGAGTTGTGGCCAATTTTAGACAGGCCATTGACCCCGTTGCGTCAACTTGCATTACCACGTGGCTGATTCATGAAGGGCGTATGCTTTAGTAGGTCTATCTATAAACAATATTTTACTTTAAACACGTTTGACATGCTTGTTTAATGTACTGTAAAGAAAAGAGCGTGCCAATTACACGCACTTCTGGCGGCGGTATCACTAAACAGCAGATGAGCCTCCTACCCGGTTGCCCCCCTTTATATATTTTTTTATTGAGGGGAATGGAATTGGGATTCGCTATAACAGCTCTTCCCAATAAACCCCTCCCACCAATCACGTCACTGTTGGGGAAACTTGAAGTTGCGTTAGCATTCTACCAAGAGACCCCGTGATTCGTCGGCATTTTCGCACATGGGGTGTTTCCACACATCTGGCGGCAGATTTGTGACCCGCTTTTCCACACCTATAGCACACACACACATTGCTACGGTCCACAGTGGATGGTGGATGAAGCCCGGTTGCCCACCTGTTATAACATGTGTCGCAAAAGAAAGTTTACATTTATGCTTTATTTACGCTAGTGCTTTAAATATGCATAGATCTTCATTAACCGCATTTTACGCAAAGACCTAAAGCTGCACCCCTACAAAATTCAATTGGTGCAAGAATTAAAGCCCCAAGATGACAGTCAGAGGCTTGACTTCGTAAATCAATCTCTTCCCACATAAGTATTTCCGAACCAATTCGACTTAGGGTCCTTCAAGAAAAGAGCGTACCAATTCTTAAAAGGCCGGCAACGCACTCGCGAGTTTTCTGGCATCGGCGGCGGGATGGTAATTGATAACGTACCATAGGATGAGCTTTCTGCCCGTTTGCCTCCTGTTCTATAAAAAAAAACTGAGCGCTTTTCAACGTTTACCAACATCTTGTTTTCGGATGACGCTCATTTTCATCTTAAGAGACAAGTAAATAGGCAGAATTGCCGGTACTGGCGAACGAATCCGAAACGCAAGCATCAGAGACCCCTTCATTCGCCTATAGTGACTGTATGGGCTGCGATGTCAGCGCGAACGCGAGGGTCTATATCTGAACGGTATTATTTTTAAGAAATAAATTCCCAAAATTTGTACTTAAATAATGAATAAACACTTTTTTGATACACGACTTACTTTTTTTAAATCGATAAACTAAATATGAACTTTCTTTTGAGACACCTTTTATATATAAAAATAATTTTAGAACAGCATTGTTACTGTGATTCCGATTAGAGATTTATTTATTTATTAATGGCCGCGAACAAGGGCCATTAATAAATAAATAAATCACATAACAAAAACAGGATAGAAGAAGTTATAAATTTTGAAACCATTGTGTGTCCTCGATGGTAGGTGCGGACGCCGAGCACAAACATAACGCTTAACATACAACATGTTTACAATCACTAAGTCTGCACGGACAAACATTATTATACGAACACAAAACAAAAGACCTCAAATTACAAAACAGGGAAAAACAAACAAAATGAAAACAGTAATCGTAACTTCCTCTAATCGGATGGGGGATTGCAGTCTAGCCATTATTTATTTATTTACACTTTATTTTTTTTTATGGCTCTGGCACGATTTGTGCATTAGCCAGCGTCAAGTATAGGATTTTTTTTTATAATTCGTGCTAGTCTTTTTAGAAATTCGACAGTGTCCTCTATGTACGGTTTTAAGCACTCGCCCGGTACCGCACAACCCTCCCAAAGGCCGAGAACAAATTTAAATTAAATTAAAACTTGCCCTCGAACCGGGAATCGAACCCGGTACCCCTCACCTAGCTGCCACTTAATAAGACCGCTAGGCTATGAGGCCCCCTTTATTTACACTTTGTTACCATAATATACAAAATCATACATATAAAAAAAAGCAATAAAAAGCAGGTTCCATAAGTTATTACGCAACGGGCGGCCTTATCGCCTTAGCGATTTCTTCCAGGCAACCCTTATATGGACAATTAAAGAAACACCTACAGAAGGTAAAGTACAGGAAGTGCATAATTAATAAACAAAAAAAAACTATAACTAAAATTAATATGTATAAACAAAAAGTGATTTTAGACCTATTTGTTTGTACACTGTCAGCCAGTGTTCACAAGATTTGCATCCGTTTCGTTCTTTTTAGTTATAAGCTTTAGGTATATAAATATTTTTTTAATGTTTTTTATCCAGGTTCATTGGTGTGGGTATAAATATTGTGTCGTTCTATCGAATTAGTAATTACTGTAAAGATAGAATAATGATGAATTTTATCAATTTTTTTCTGAAATGGAAATAATGGCGATAAAATATATCGTGTAAATTTGAAAATCACGTTCTATATACATTTTCGTCATAAAATGAATTCAAAGTGTGAAAAATTGGCTATGTTTGGATATTTTTTCTCTCGAGCGAAGTTATTTAAATCGTGTATCGATCTTTCAAAATGGATACATAAACTACTCAACTCCACCTTTAGTCCAGTCAGTCAAGACAATTAATTCATTATAATTCCAAAAGTTTTCAAATTTTGATGTAAGGTCGGGAGTGGTATTAAAACAAACTATAAAATTTTGCAACCTTCTCTGCGGTCCGGAACATTGTTAAAAATAAGTTTTGGTCGTGAAAAAAATTCCAAAAGTTCTGCAAACTTGGGGAAGTTTTCGATATAATATTTCATATCACGTATAAAATTTGCAACCAACCTAAGTGTACGGAACATTTTTTGTTATTTATTTTATTTTCGATATATCTGTCAAATTTGCAGAACTTTTGGAACGTTTTCCTTCAGTTTAATAAAGAAAAACATTAATTTTTAATAACAAAAAATGTTCCGTACACTTAGGTTGGTTGCAAATTTTATACGTGATATGAAATATTATATCGAAAACTTCCCCAAGTTTGCAGAACTTTTGGAATTTTTTTCACGACCATACAGCAAAAATTAATTTAATTGCAATTTTAACAATGTTCCGGAAAATGAAAAAAATGAAAAATGAAAAAAAAATGAAAAACAATGTACTTTTTTGGAGTTTGGCGACCGGATAGGACTTTAAGCAAATGTTTGACATACAGTTTCTTTTTTCAGTGTACACAGGCGCCGTTGGGCGCTAACCATAATATGATGCGTACACTGCTGGCATACTATGCAGACATGATGGCAGCAAGTCGCGGAGCGGGATGCGCGCGCGACTGCAGCGGACGCGGGGACTGTATGAACGGGACCTGCCTTTGCGAGATCCGGTACACGGGAGACGAGTGCGCGGGACATAATCTCCCATACCATGCGTGTGAGTTTCATTTGTTTATTTTTTTTTTATAACAAACTGGTAGGAGGCCTATCTGATGTTCGGTGATATGGACTGCCAGAAGGCTTGCAAGAGTGTTGCCGGTTGCCGGAATTGGTACGCTCTTGAAGGACCCTAAGTAGAATTGGTTCGTGAATACTTCAGTCGGTAAAATGTGCCTATTTAATTTTCTAAACACAAAAACTAATTGGTAATAAATCTAAAAGAGCAGTGTTGGGTTTAGCGTGCGGCTGGCTATCCCTATCTATCCCTGAGTCGTAGGTTCCATCCCTGGCTATGCACCAATGGACTTTCTTTCTATGAGCACATTTAACATTCGCTCCAAAGGTGAAGGAAAACATCGTGAGGAAATGTTGACTTCGACCCAAAAAGTCGATGGCGTGTGTCAGGCACAGGAGGCTGATCACCTAGTTGCCTATTCGATTGATAAATGATCATGAAACAGATACAGAAATCTGAGGCCCATACCTAAAAAGGTAATAAAGTAAAGGCGCCACAGATTTTTAAATCTAAAAACTGAGTGCGACGGTCTTATACGCTATCTATCCCAGGCAACCCGTGCTCAAAGAAAGCCAAGATTTACACAGAAATAAAACAAACGGGAAGTAAACGTAATAATAAAAATATTAGGTCCTTACATATGAAATTGGCATTTTGTATGGGAGGAACAAAAAGTCGAATATTTTTAAATCTATATATATATAAAAGGAAAATGGTCTTCGTTTGAGGCTCCTTCACGCCTAAACCACTGATCGTATCGACATGAAACTATCACCATTTTTCCTAGATGGTTTATGGCTATTTATTTATTAAATTCCAACGTTCCTTCATTTTTTTATTGCTGTTTTACTTTTATGAAAATTTATCCATACGGACTTCACCGCGGAAACATTCGGGGAGGCTTCCTAGAACCTCTAAACGTCAACATCTGTTAAAAACTCGATTTTCGAAATATTTCAATTTTCTTAGCGGGAAGTTAAAAAGAAGAATAATAAAAATATGAAAAAAAATAAAATAATGAAACATAAAATTTATTTTAATTCGTCCAGCAAAGCGGGCGCGAAACGGCTAGTATAATATATTTAATTAATCAAAGTATGAACCATTGTTTTCTATGCACTTTTGCCATCTCATAGGTAGTTCATTGATCCCTTTACTAAAAAAAACAGTCGGACGGGAATCAATAAAATCTGTGAAGGCCATTTGGACTGCCCCATCAGAGTTAATTTTTTTCCCTTGCAAGAAGTTGTCCAAATTTCGAAAAAAATGGTAATCTGTTGGAGCAAGGTCCGGGGAGTACGGAGGATGTCTTAGACATTCCAATTGAAGCTCTTCTAAGTTAGCCGTCTGTTGTGCAGTGTGTGGTCTAGCGTTGTCGTAAAGTAGCAGTGGCGTGGAGCGATTGACCAGCCTAGGTTGTTTAGCCGCTAGCTTTTCCATCATGGTTTGCAATTGCTGACAATAGACATCAGCCGTAATAGTGTGGCCAGATTTGAGAAAACTGCAATGAACAATACTGGCACTAGTCCACCAAACGCTTACAAGTAACTTTTTTGGGGTTAATTTTCGCTTGGGGCTGGATTTGGCTGGCTGGCCAGGATCCAACCATTGCGCTGAGCGCTTCCGATTATCGTAAAGAATCCATTTTTCATCACAGATAATGATTCGGTTTAAAATACCTTCATTATTGTGCCGGTTTAGTAATGTAACGCAGCAGTCGACGCGCGTTTACCGGTTTGCTTCAGTCAATTCGTGAGGTACCCATCTTTCAAGCTTTTTAATCTTCCCAATTTGCTTCAAGTGAATTAAAACAGTTTTATCACTAACACCGCAGCCTGCAGCTAACTCCTACTCCTTTTCCTAGTGGGAGTGCCATGCTGTTGCCTTCGGGCTTCAGCCAAATGGGCAGGCACGACCGGGGCAGTACCACTGTCTCTCAGAAAACCGGCGTGAAGTGATGCAAAGGTTCGCCTTCTTGTACTCGCGTTTCGTGCGGTGAGAGAGATTCCCGGCGCCCATCCCCCCCCACACAAGAAATATGAAGGTGCAGAAAAAACAGAATCTACCCCAGGGGGGTACCACACGCGCTCGCGGTGGAGAATCCCCCTCTGGGCGTCCACCACCGGGACACTCAGCACCCGGTGGTGGACGCACAGGCTGCCCTTCGTATTCTGGGGGGGGCAATTCTGCGCTCTACAAAATAGTAATCGTCCTCGGGGCAAACGGAGCAATTATACAAAGGCACCCCCGTCCACACTCGCCGTGGACTTCACAAATGTTAGGGGGCTTAATTCTAACATCAACGCTGTCCACTATCATCTAGAGACTGCGAAGCCGGCCTTGCTCTTTCTTACCGAGACTCAGATATCCTCCCCGGCTGATACTTCCCACCTATTCTACCCGGGGTACAAATTGGAACATTCATTTGTGCCGCGGGCTGGAGTTTGCGTGTACGTCAGAGAGGATATCTGTTCTCGTCGCCTCGGGACGCTTTAATATTATAAACAATGTTAAAAGTTAAAGAAACTTCTATTTCTTTGTACTTTTTGCTGATAGAAATACTCGTGAATCAGAGATTAATAGTGTCATAGGTGATTCCGAACATCGCATTCAGAAAATTCTTCTTTCGAAGGTTGGCGATCATCATGCTACTTTAATTTTGGATTACAAACATTAATATATAAAATAATTTAAACATTTAAAACTACATTGTTTTATAGTATACTACTTTGACGCAGCTTACACTGTTTGACAATTGACATACATTTAATTATATCTTTTTTATAAAGAATAATGTAAAATCTATAATTGCAATATTTGTAGAAAGGTGAACACCATGAGAACACATAGAATTATAATACTTGCACATTCTAGCGAGCGGACCATTCTGGGATACATTGTTGTTACTTGTGGGTATCATAAATAGTTGCGGCTTACGCACAGAACGCGTCGGTACCTTGATGTCAAGTTCATGGTCTTCACATATAATTATCAAATAAATGTATACAAAATATTGTAAAAACTTTAAAAGGATACGTATTGAGTTTCTTGCACATTCTTCTCCATATGAAACTACCTTTTAGAAGGGGCAAATAATATTTTGTTTAAACTTGTGAGTTGACTTTCAAAAGTGCTTTTTAAAAGGTCTTATTGAAATAAATGATTCGCTTTGAATACTTTAAAAGACAAATTTTCTTTTTGTGTAGAAAATAGTACAATCATTTTTAATTTAAAATGAAATAATTATCGTAATTAAATTAGATTACGCACATCAATGTCCGATAAGATAAAGTAAATATTGATTTGATGTTGTTTGCAATTTTGATAATTAACAAGTATCGGCTGTACTTTGTATTCATTAAATTAATTATTTTTGTTGGTGATAGAAGGGGAATAGGACAAAACGCGTAACCATGATTTAGATTAGCTGTTAGAGAGCTGATAGAGAGGTTCTATTTGAAAATTAACATCTTAAATTGTATTTTCAAGTTTTTTTTGGTTAAAAAATAATAGGTATTTAAATGTCACGCGCTTTCTTCGTCTAACTTATCGGTCATTAAACTTCATTGTTTTACTTAATGTAACGGACTCTGAGTGCGACTGTAAAATGCTTTGTGTATGAATAATAGAAACTTCCTAAAACAAATTTGAATAACAAATTATCCTTCTATTGCCAAAATGGATAGAATTATATCTATGTATAATATGTGTTTAACCCCTCTCCCTTCCCCCTTAAAACTAGCAAGAAATATAATTAAAACATTAGACACATCACGACAAAATTAATGTTTTTAAAAATTCGACCATTTTGTACTGGGTCTTAGTAGGCAAAGTTCTCTTGGTAAGTATAAAAATAATTAAATTCTCCAATCGGCATATCACTGTCAATTTCTGAAGGTATAGACAGATATATATCGATGTTTATCGGGGCTCGGGGTCTTGACTTCAACTCCACCGGTCACAGGCTTCTCCAAGTTTTCGGGACTCGCGTGCCATGTGTTCAAAAGTCTCATCATATACATAATAATATATATTACTTTGCATAGTCCATTTTTCCAAGGCTAAATATATATTATATACGTTACAAATTTTGGGTAGACCAGTAGCCAAATATATAATATTTATTAGTTATTTATTAATTAGTCAAAATTTTACACATACACATATTATAGAAATGACCACTGAAATTAAATTGAAATAAAATATGTTTATTATGGAAATGTATCACTTATTCCACGTCATTAAATTTGAATTTGTAGGAATCCATACTCATCGGCAAAGAAGTCAGAGGGTGTAGGCCGAGAGAAAAAGCCGGCGTTAAAAACTCTCGGTACTCTTTTAAAATAGCAAATCATCAAACAACACTTATTTTAAAACAAATATCGCAAATTAATTAGAAGTAGCCTGTCTAGCACTAGTCCCAGGCCCTTTTATCAACTAGATAATCGTTAACTTTATAGTAAGCCTTTTTACACAGCTTTTCTTTAATACATTTCTTAAATTTATTAAAAGGCAGAGATAAAAGAGCCTCTGGGATTTAATTAAAGAAGAGTATATTTCCCAGAAAAAACATTAATCATACTACAACTTAATATTTTAGAGAAGAAAGAAATTGTAACTATTACTAAATAAAATCAAAGTTTTCCCGCATACTAAAATATCTCCTCACACACTCTTTGGTAAGGAGGAAAATATCACCTTCATAAGTAGTTAGCTAAAACCCATTGGGGAATTACGCGGATAATTTGTGTCCGTACGAGGCACATGGAACAATTGTGAATATCTTTTCGCATACGGGAGGTTCTTTGAGGTGTCTTTTCCTGTGCTAGATGCAGCAACTCTTCCGCAGTTGCAATAGCTGTCCATTCTCTAACGTTGCGAAGCCATGATTTCTTCCTTCTACCAACACGCCGTTAACCCTTGATTTTACCCATTATAATTAATTGAAGGAGGTGGTAGCGGCCATGGCGCAACACGTGGCCCAGGTACGCAACTTCCCGTTGTTTAATGTTCTGCAAAAGCGTTTTCGACATTCCAACTCGTTTCAGAACCTTCTCGTTAGAAAGCTTCTGGTTCCAGCTTGTTCCAAGCATGCGACGATAGCACCACATGTCAAATGCTTCTAAGCGCCGGCAGGTATCTTCTTTAATTGTCCAAGCTTACAGCCGTACAGAACAATTGGCCATATGTAACAAAGGAGAAGTCGGACTAAAGATAAACCTAACCTAAAGATGTTATTGACAGCCAATAGGGGCTATCTATCTGCCCATTTAGAATAGCATGTAAATAAATATTTGTGACTACGCCGTAATCCAATGAACCTGAATTAAAATATTCGCTTGAATTTGCGTAATTATTGAAATATTGAGTTGTTCGGACTAATACCTGCAGCTGAGTTTCATCATCGGACGTCAAGGCAGAATACAAAATACCATCCGTATCACCTTGACGACCGTCGTGTCGTTCCACAACTGAGCGTTTCTTTAGGCAATTTCTGCCGCGCACCACCACTATGTGAAGCCTGCCCACGGAAGTATTTCCGAACCAATTCGACTTAGGGTCCTTCAAGAAAAGAGCGTACCAATTCTTAAAAGGCCGGCAACGCACTCGCAAGCCTTCTGGCATTGAGAGTGTCCATGGGCGGTGGTATCACTTAACATCAGATGAGCCTCCTGCCCGTTTGCCTCATATAACATTAAAAAAATTGGTATTGTTTAAAACTAAGGAATTTCACAATTTCTTTTGTATATTTTTATATATTTTATATAGTACTGTATATAATTTTTTTGCAGGTATTGGAGGGGTGTTCCTAGCAGTGTCGTTCGTGTGTGCGGTGCAATTGACGCTATGCATCGTTACTGAGTACAGGCGATTAAAAGCTCCGAACTTCCTAAGAGCTTGCAAAGTTACAACACAGAAGATGCTGTATCTGGTCGCGTTCCTGGCGTCTCTTATACGCGGCGCGTACTTTATTTCCCCTGTATGTATTTTTTCTTTCTATGTGCGTATTTAACATGCGCTCGAACGGTGAAGGAAAATATTGTGGAGAAACCGGCTTGCCTTAAAGTGTTTCCCAACGTGAAATTTGAATTTAAGTTGTCCATTATATGTTTTGAAAAAGTTACTGTGTCCTACTGTCCTATCATTTAGCAAGAGAGTGAGTAAGAGTTTCTTAATTGAACAATTCAATTATTTTATATTAAAAATATAAATGTTACATTTTTGGTTTAATAAGAATTAGGCCTAGGCCCGAAAAGTCGACGGTGTGTACCAGGCACAGGAGCCTGATCACCTATTTGCCTATTAGATCGGTAAAGGATCATGTAACAGATACATAAATCTGAAGCTGATTTTTTTTCTGTTTGCGTAGGAAATACGCAAAAATTGGTTTTTATATACTTGATAGTTTTTCTTTTTAGGCAATTAGGTAGGACGTTCTAAATCTAAAAGGATTTTTTTATTTATTCATTCTGTTTCCGGGGATTATATAGGATATCGTATTAAATACGCAATAAATGGGATTTCATACTACATAAGGTTGCTTGTATTTCATGAGATTAAAAAATTACTGCTTTGTTAATATTTTTTTAAGTAAGTAGGTGATCAGTGTATTCTTTGTGTATCAAAGTTAAAACTATCGTAGCGTAGTAAGAGATAGCAATAGAGGTAATTATTACCTATCTGTTATACCATAATATTTACTGTTATGATATATTAAAAATGTTTATTTCACAATAATTATCATTGACCTAATTTATTAGCACAAGATACGGCTCTAGGTGGGTCAAAGGTCGAGGGTAGGCGTGTTAATGATAAGATATAATTAAACTATAACACTGGTCCTTATATCTTATAATAAGCGACACCCAAACGACAGGTTTGGATAGGAAAAAATATGTTTTTATATAAATGGTACAGGATGCTCATCTAATGTTAAATGATACCGCCACCCATGGACACTCAATGCCAGAGGGATCGCGAGTGTGTTGCCGGCCTTTAAATGGCTTCGATAACAATAAAGACCTATAATGCATACGTAAAGACGTAATAAAATATGTAATACGAGCGTGAACATCTCGACTCTTTGTTAATTTTGCTTGGTATGTACATTTAAAAAATTTTATAACGCATTTTCATACAACGCGTATACGCAGTACTTAGTATAACACGGATATTCTCCGATATAACGCGAGGATAGGCACATATTTCATTTACATTATGCGTTATATGGGGTCAAACAAGCGCGTTATGCGAGAATAATCCTACAACGCATTTTCTACTATAACGCGGTACCAATCTACAGTGTATGAGAGATTACTAAAGGTTTATTGGGACAGTAAAAGTGTCATTCCTATAACACACACACACAAAGAAAAACTTCACTATACACAATAAACGGATATTTTTAATTACTTTTGTTAAATGTACTTGACAATAATTTATTATTTTTAAAGTCGATATGTTTTCGTGCTTCCCTACTGTTTTCAAGAGCCTTTTATAATCGTTGTAATTGTATGTACTATAAATTGCTGTGTACATTTTCGTGCCTATTATTGTTTTTTCTTTATTTTTAGTTATGTCATAATTTTTATAAAAAAAAATATCTGTGAAACAACTTAAAGACACTTCTATAACCTGGATATTTTTTTATATATCTTGTGTTTGTGATGTCTGTCTTGTTTCTTTATAAATAAATGCATATATCCCGTGAATATACAGTAAAAATTGTGAACAAATATATATATGTATTCCATAGAATAAGAATTAAGAAGTTGCCAGAAATAACTAGAAGTTATATTTTTCACAGGAAGCATTCCAAGAAACGTGGGCTACAAGTCTACCATCTGCCTACTATCCTCTACTTCTGTCCGGCTCATCACTTATCGTCTGCTTCTGGGCTGAGGTAAGCAATTTAAACCATAATCCTTCTATATAATCGAAACATCTAACTTATGATTATAACACAAATAGAAAAAAGTAGGAAGGAACTTTTGGGTTAAAGTGACATCTAGTGGTATATAACACAACCATTATCAGTATGTAGTGAAATGTGTTGTAGTTGATTTAACTACTGAACAATAGATGGCGCTTTACTAAAACAAATATTTGATTTTTACACCGAGTTGATTGTTAGTTAAATTACGATACATGAGTTACACTGTATGTATTAAAAAAATTTTTTAAATGAATTTATCCGAATTTTTCGTCTTTAAGGATGCGATCTTGACTCTATTTGATATCTCATATGTACTAACAAAAGCAAGCCAAATTCTCGATACAAAATCATTTCTATAGAACTTAATATGTAAAATTAACGCCTGCAGTTCTTCTGAGAAAAATTTTGACCGGAAATAAAAAACATAGGAACAAGTTTTGCATGATATATGCTCTTTGGAATCTCACTTTTGAGCCTTGAAATAACGACTACTTTTATTTGAAAACTAGTTGGTGTCAGAATTTTAGTGAAATACGGTTTGACGGAATGAAATAATTCTTAAAGTTATTATTACAGATAGATTTAATTTAATTTTTAATACTAATATATTGCTATGTGTTTTTGTCCGTAGTTTTAGATGTTTTTTAGCAGTTTTTTCAATTTTTTGGTGGTTTATTGTCGTCTTAATATATGTTAAAATTATTGTTAATTTGTCGAAATACGGCGCCACATTAAAACAGTTCCAAATTTTTTTCTACATATTTTCACGGCTCGGCAATGGTGTACCATGCAATATTGTGGTGGTGCATGCTTTTCAAACCCATAGAAAGTAATTAAAACATCATGATTTGTAAAATAAATGAAAGAAGGTACAAATTTTTGGCTTTAACCTAATCTAATCTGATCACAAACGCCACTTAGAATAAAAAAACTTAACCTAATTTAATTCACTGGGAACTGAGACAATATCATTTACATCATGCATTTTATCAGTTATTTAATTTTTTTAATGGGTCCAAAGTCATGCGCCTGCTTAATAATACTTGGGGTACTACATACAAGTCGAAATGAATGATAGAAAAAATTTGGAGCTGTTTTATGGTGGAGCGGTGATTCGACAAATTTACCATAATTTCTCTTTATTTGTCAATAAGGTCTGAATTGAGGTCTTAATTGTTTTTATAGCTGTTGTATTGGTGTTGCAAAAAAAAGTTTTTAAATTTTGATTACATATTATTTATATTAAATTATAGCAGTTCATACCGCAAAATATGTAGAAAATAGTACAATTATTTTTAATTTAAAAGGAATAATTTTCTTCATATTATTTTAATTTATAATTTCAATCAAATTAAAACAAACATGTAAGGTTCTAATGTTTAACAATTGTTTTAATCTTATTAGGTTTGGAAGTTCTCAAAACAATGTGTTAGTTAGCGATACGCGACCGTTGTGAGCTAACGCATTATTGGATTAAATTTTTTTAGTGATTTATTAGTTTCAGTGTTAAGTTTATGTAAGTAAATTTATGTTTAAAAACGGTATTAATTAAAAATAATATATTTATAGGTATAGCATTTATAAACGAAAAGTTTGCGTTTCTGTGATTCAGAGTAACATATTAGTATTGTCTTTGATTAACATAACCTTTACACATTTAAAGAAAAAACTTTTTAACCGGATTAAAGTTATGTATTATTATAAATTTACAATTATTATAGTGGTCACCGTGACCTCGCACGCCGTAAAGCACGCGAAACGTCGGATAAATTTAAAATTATGTTAAATAATTGTAAATTTATAATAATACATAACTTTAATCCGGTTAAAAAGTTTTTTCTTTAAAGGCCATATTCAGCTTTAGGTTGCTGTCATCAGCAATATCGTTGGCCCTAAATAAATAAATTAACTTGGTAATTAATTCTTTGTTATGTTGTAAATCGCGTGAAGCGGTAGGTGAGTTGAAAAATTATAAAAAAAAATCATTTTTATTACACAATTTCAAATTCAAATAATTCACTTATAAAATTTTAAACAAGATGTGAAGACTAGGGATTTTCCCGTGTTAAGTTGGCTTTTCCATAACAGATGTTTACAAAGGAAAATTTAAATGAAAATTAAAGCTAAAAAAAGGGAGTCATACGTAGCGCTAAGTAGTAATAATAATAATTAATATATAATCTAATGGCGCTACAACTCTTTATGGCATCAGATTGCATTCATTTCTTTGATTTGATCATTTTTATTTCATAGACAAATAGGTGATCACCCTTCTGTCTGCCACATTTGAAACATGCCGGTTGTTTCACGATGTTTTCCTTCACCGTACGGGCGAATGTAAGATGCACATAGAAAGTTCGTTGGTGCACAGCTGGGATCGAACCTACGGGATGAGAGTTGCACGCTGAAGCTAACACTGCTGGTGGGCTCAATTTAATAAGTTTTCATTTCTATACAAACCTTGCCAATTAGCATTTTTTGTCCTTTATAAATAAAAATATAATTAATATGGTTTTAATACTTTATATAATAATTGTGTTTGACCTTAACCTCTTTTTGAATTTATTGGCTACCATTTTAGGCTTTATAGTGTATCTAAACACTACAAATCAGTTACGGAGGTTGACATTTCATTATTTATGGTATTACTGTGACATATTTTGCTGGAATTTCGAAATCGTTCAAGTTGAATTCACCCTCAGACTGTCTTGAGGTTTTTGTTTTTGGTCTGATTCAGATTTTGATGGACTATGTCATACGTACACTTCCATATCAATATGTTTTTGACGTACGACAGGCACTGGTAGCGCTAAGGGAAACGAGACTTAGAAGTCTGAGGTCCATTCGTATATTAAGTCAGAATCTCATATTGAACGCCGTCAAATAATGAACGTTTATTTATTGCCAGTTCTTCTCTTCCGTTTTACGCCCTTGATTTGAGAACTGGCTGTAAATGTAATTAGAAGCATTTCATGTATATTTCTTTTTTGACGTTCATAAGTGTACATTGTGTTACCTATATGTATAAATGATTTTTGACTTTAACTTTTGACGTATTCAACGAACAGAGATTAGGATCGTCGACGACCATTTACTTTCTGAGCGACTTGATCCCTTGGCGTTGCGTAGGGATGTAGGATCTCTCAACATCTTCTACCGCATTTACCATAGAGAGTGTTCAGACTAATACCTGCAGCTGAGTTTCATCATCGGACGTCAAAGCAGAATACAAAATACCATCCGTATCACCTCGACGTCCGTCGTTCCACAACTGAGCGTTCCTTAAGGCCATATTTCCGCCACTATGTGGAATCAGCTATCCACTAGTATTTCCGAACCAAATTAATAACGTACCAATTCTTAAAAGGCTGGCAGCGCGCTTGCGATCCTTCTGGCAGTTTGCCTCCTGTAACAAAAATGTGTTTATTTCGAGTTTCTATTAGCTTATCGTGCCGATATAATCATTAACAATGCCACGACCAAGACGATGGTATCGTTCCCGAAAAAGCTGTAACGCAATAAATGGCTGGACCGATTTTGATGAGTTTAACTTTTAAGTGTATTCGAGAATAGTTTACATTATTTACAATAAGATTGTTTTGTTTGTGATTTTAAATTAGAAATTTTGTATTCAAGTGCGTTGGTGGCCTTTCAACTATATACTTCTACACTGTTTATTTTTACTATTATAAATTTTCTACTATTATTATTACATTATTTTCCTTTTTTTGTGTCTGAGGCGCAAACTAACTGTCTCTGGCAGAATTACCACTGCTTTGGAACACGTCTGCTCCACAGCATAATGCTGTGCCAGGGCCAGTTACTACAACAACATACACACATTACACACTTAAAATGTACCTTTTTTTTATTTCATTTTTTATTTTATTTTTCTTTTTTGATTATTATTATTTCGTGTGTTTCGATAATAAATGTTATGTCTATCCATCACAATGGGATTGGTAATTATAAACAAATAAATGTAAAATAAAACAATCTCGGTGGCTGTGTTTGCCTCGATAAACAGATTTAAATTAAATTCAGTACGTATTATTGTAATTGGTTTCACAAAAGAAATTGAATTGTAGCGATAAGGAACGCCCTTGACTGTTTCATTGTGGCTTATGCAACGTCTGAATAGACCTATTGCGATTATTCTCAACGTTTTTTATTTTGTTTTTATAACTGTTAGGGGATTTACTATGACCGGTAAACATATTCCTGCATCCATCGAGATTTTTTGGAGTCTGATGATGAGCTAGTCAAGAAAAATCTTGCTAGAGGTTGTGGCTTTGAATTTAATAATCTGTTAGGGGGCTGTTCAAGGATTACGTAAGCACTATGGGGGGGGTGGTTCCACGATTCCTGTATCTGTGTCGTCATCCTTTGATCAGCCTTCTGTGCCTGACACAATCGATTTTTAAGAATGTTTTCCTCTTACGGGCGAGTGTTGATTCGTAGAAAAGGTTTTTTTGTTCCTGTTTAGTTTTTTCTTAACACCTACATATATAGATTATGTACTTTTGCACTAATTGCTTAGCTTATCTAATTTAATACATTTTGTTTCACAGTGGTTGCCTGGAAGAGATCGCTCGAAAGCGATAAGGCCGCCAGTTGCCCTCCTTTTCATTTACTTATGTTCGATTTTTTTTATGTTAATGCAACGAAGTGTTGATAAATAAATAAAAGTGTATTGGTACAAAACTGTGATGGTCATGCTCATATAAATAAATATTTAGATATTTTATTATTAGATATTTGATGAATATAAACGATAATAATTAGTGGTTTTAAAAACCGAATTTAATGGATAAATTCTGTAATGCAAGCAGATTCAAATTCAAAATCATTTATTCATATAGGTAACAAAATGTACACTTATAAAAAATAAATCAACGTCAAAAAATAAATATAATAAATGAAATAATTCTAATTTTACATTTACTGCCAGTCCTCAAATCAAGGGCGTAGAATGGAAGAGATGAACTGGCAATAGAGTCTCTGCCACTCTTTTTAATTGCCAAGTTTTTTGTTTTACACAATGTTTTAAGGAGCTGCAACCATTACACCATGTTCCACATGACATCTTAAGTAATTGATAATAAAAAAAATATATAAAAAAATCTCCTCTATCAGCAGTAGGCATGGTGAAATAGGAGCACGCACTTACTCGTGGGAACAACACGCAAATACATAGTCGAAATAACTAACATCACCGCATACACGAATTCGCACAAGTAGCACCCGTTCACGAGTATGACGCATGGCCAGCCAACGGCCCCCTCGCCATATTTTAGGGAGAGACAACCCGACGCAGTGTTAGTTTAACTACTCTTAGGCCTTAGTTATACACAGGTTTTTGATATGTGGCAATTATGGTGAATAAAAATCTCGACTTAAACTTAAAAGAAGACTAGGAAGCAATAGAAATCTCGGTAATAATATAAATCAAACAAGATATAAAATCCAGCTAATGTTTTCATCAGACAAATGACAATGCATTATTATTTTCCACAATAAAAGCGAACATGATATTTCCGACAATGTTTATAACATGATAAGTGTTTGTTATAGTTCATGTATAATTTGTGTGGGGCAACAGGTGACATTATATAACCCATAAGAATTCTATTTACTTACCTTTATTATATTATTGTAATGGCTGGCAAGTCACAACATTTATCAAGCTGTTTATGGGCAAAATGGATAAAAAGCGGACGAATGGAAGTTAGCGGCTGCGCTGCCTTTGATAGGATATAGTCTTAGTACATTACTGCCAACTTAACAATAAACATTGTTTTATCTATAAGCGCTCATTTGTTTTGTCCAATGAATTCTAATTGTTAATTAATTCTGTTCTAATAAACCAAATGCTATGTTATTCAAACTCAAACTCAAAATATCTTTATTCAAGTGGGTAACCAAGTACACTTTTAAATTGTCAAGATAAATTAATTGTAAATTTACATTTACTACCAGTTCGCAAGTCAAGGGCGTAGAGCGGGTAAGAAGAACTGGCAAGAAACTTTCCGCCACTCTTTTTAATCGCCAAGTATTGTCATACAAATTGTTTGAACTGGAGCAAATCAATTCCAAGGATTAGGATCATTTAAGTATTGGGCAGTTCCAGCAACATCTTACGGATGATAGTCGAAAGAATGGAGTGCCCCTATTTACGACACTGCTCCGACATCTCCGCAGGGCTTTGTACTGATAGTTTTTATTTAACTACTTTTTCCTTATTTTTACTAATTCTCTAACATAGATCTTTAGAAACTATTGTTACTAACTCACTAATCAATCAATGGACTGTATTTGTCTGATTAATAAAAATTATTATTATATTATATTCCTCAAATTTATAAAACGCTTTATTGAATTATTTCCGTTTAACGAGGGCTTTGAATTTATTTAGTGATACTGATAATACTCTAATTTCGCTTGGGAGTTTGTTGTAAAACGACAATTTCCATAAGTTTCTTTTGAGCCTGGTTGGTCGTACACTCAAATGAGTTCTATTTCGCGTATTATACTGGATTCAAACCCCTAAACTCCTGATAGATAGTTTTTTGGGTCTGGTACCGCCTTAGAAATCTTATCCACCAACAAAATTATCATCAAAATCGGTTCATAAACTACAAAGATAACTGTGAACACACAAAAAAATATATATCTAATCTATAAAATTCTCGTGTCGTAGTTAAACTCCTCCGATACGGCTTGACCGGTTCTTATGGAATGGGCATATTGGGTATAACGAGAATCGGACAACATCTATTTTTGATCCCCTAAATGTTAAGGGTAGTCCACCCCTAATTTTTTTTTAATTTTTATTTTTTTATGATACAGCATTAAAATATCCATACAACCCCTAATTTTCACCCCTCTACGATCAACCCCTATTTTTTATTATAAATGATATACATGTCGAAACGACGTTTGCCGGGTCAGCTAGTATTATAAAAATAGTAACGAAACGGTCCTTAAAAATCCATACAACTCAAAATAATTTAAAAGTGTAAATATTTAAAAATTAATTTGACGAAAACCGGTATTTCTGTTGAGAAAAGTAAATTTTTAATTACGTTTCAATCTCGATTTGATAATAAAGAAATAACTCAATACAGAACGATTAAACTTCTTGTCTAGAAGCGTTTTATTGATTCTAATTTATTGCATGAATTATTCAATATAAATTTGTTCGACGTCATCACATGTTCACGGATCAAAGCGATTATCGTTTACGGTTAAATTTAATGCAAAAAAATATTTCAAACTCAAAATAACTTTATTCATATAGGTAACCAAGTAAACTTATGAACGTCAACAGAAAAGATGTTAAATCAGATATGTGTATGTTTTTTGTATGTTTTTTTTGTTGTTTTTTTTTTTTATAAAAATTACAAGAGCAGTGTTGGAGAGAGAGTTACAGACTCTCATCACTGAGGTCGTAGGTTCCATCCCCGGCTGTGCACTAATGAAATATCTATGCTTATACTTTGAGGGAAAATATCATGAGGAAAATAGTCAGCCTTAGACCCAAAAACACCTACTAGCCTATTAAATTGACAAATGAAACAGATACAAAATCAGATGCCCACAGAACTAAAAAGGTTGTAGCGCCACTAGGTTTTCTTAATAAAAAATACTCAAAGTGATTTAGTTCTCTCAATATCCGTAATGCTGGTGTCTTAACCTTGGATGAACATTAATCAATCAATATTAAAGTCATGATTTAATGAGTATCCGTGCCAAAGCCATTGTAGAGAGACCTGCCTATTTGCATTCTACAGAAATCTCAAAGGTCTCGTAGCGGGAGGAGATGCAAATTATCGTTTCCATCAGTATACTATACTCTGATTTTTAATTCCGTAGAATTCTGACATTTCATAAGTGTTGCTACTAAAAAAGTTCTCCACCGAAAAAGGGACAAATCTGACCCATTTGAAGGCAATAAAAAAATTTCGACGTATTTTTATGTTTTACCTACAAAAAGGTAAATTTAAATATTCACTTAGTTTAGTGACCTAATACAGAAATAACAAATATTTCAATATCAAGAACAATATATCGAATGAACTTTAATTACTTTTAAATTTTTTAGCTGGCATCACTGTTTGAAGTTGTTGAAAGGTTTACTACACCTGGAATTAGTAGTAATTCCAGGTGTAGTAAACCTTTCTAAAATAAAATGTTTTTTCTTCTTGTGCGTTTTTTTTACTGTTAATGATGAAAAGGGACGTAATTATCACTCGCCATAAAACCACTTTTAATGAGGACCACCGCACTTAATAAAATGGATACATTCACTAACAAATAAAATGTATGAATAGACTCGGATGTTCAGACTCGTATTGAAATTAAAAAATGTGCCTGGCCAAATGATTTGTCATCTCTGACATGTCAAAAAATTATAGCTGTCAGAATTCTACGGAATTAAATATCAGAGTATATATTAAAAATCATTTGAAATGTGTCAATAATATGGTGAAAATGCTTATAAGTTTCAAAATCAGCAGATTCTTTCAAATTCCGCCTGCGAAAGCCAACCAAGGAGTTCAGGCACCTCTCATTCGAATTCTTCACGAATATAACAGCTACAGGAATACATAGTTTTATTAGAATATTTTTGTAAATATTTTACTGTATTAGGCTATGTTCACATGTAACGCGCGTTAACGCGCGTCAACGCGCGATCAAATTTGAAGAGAGTTCAGATGATGAGCGCTAATGCGCGTTGCGAGAATACTCGTCAGTCTAGTTCGGTAGAACGTAGAAAATGGACGTGGAAGAGGATAATATTTTGTGGTTATATTATAAAGAAAAATATAGAAAAAGAAAACGTACACATTAGGTTCATCCAATTTTGAAAAATAGACCCAGTTTGTTATAAATATAATTACGAAAATTAACAAAATTACATGCGATCGCGATGAAAGCGCGCGCTCAACTGAACAGCATACGGACATTACATTAATATCAAAGCGCGCGTCAACGCGCGATCACCTGCGTCTAGAGACTTTTTCTCTGAGCGCCCCGTTGACGCGCGTTAACGCGCGCTCATGTGAACAGTTGTATGAAAATACCACAATATCTAGTCGCGCGATTTGAAAACGCGCGTCAAGTTTTTGCCATCTGAACATAGCCTTACAGTTTAATGTTATGTTGGTTGTACTCTGTGTCTGTAGTGTTTTGTATGTGATATAAATGTTAATAGTCGCGTTGAAGTAATCTGCAGTAGTAGCTTATCTTATTAAAAAAATATATAGAGGTGCTTAGGGCTGCTGCGCGAACTGAACTTGACTACCGTAAGTCTAAGTCATACATACCAGAGTGTCACTTAATGCCCATTTAGATGGAGAGTTTCTCGTCTCGAAGGTACGATTATCGAAAGAATATTGAAAAGTTTCTTCGTCTAAACATTCACACCAATTGCTCTTCCACTTTGGCGACAATTGCCTCGCAATGGAAATTTTATTGTGTCGAGATTCTCGTCAGAAAGAATCTTCTTAATAAAATGTCGATGTGTAAACAGACGCAGGAAATTATCACCTAGCGATAAATCACTTGCGAATCTCGTACGACAATCGTAGATGAGAATTTAGTTTTTGTATGTTAACATTTTGATACGATAATGCTATGGCGATTATTTCTGGTGTTAGTCGCGTACGATTTCTCGCACTTTCCCCATATAAATGGGCCTTTAGAGTAAGATTTAGAAACGAGGCTTAGCTCAATCTAAGTGAAAATGTGAAAATTAAATATATTTTGATAGTCTTCTGAGTTTTCAAAAAATGCTTTAAGTCACTCCATCTTCCCACTGAAGTATTTCCGAACCAATTCGACTCCTAAGTCGAAAGGTTCCTCCTAAGGACCCAAGTCCTTCAAGAAAAGAGAGTACCAATTATTAAAAGGCCGGCAACGGACAACGCCCTCTGGCAATGTGAGTGTCTATGGGCGGCGGTATCACTTAACAACAGGTGAGCCTCATGCCCGTTTGCCTTCCATTATATTTAAAAAAAGTCGCGACAAATCTAACATGGGCTGATTTATTTACTGTAATCAAGACGTACACGATTAGTGTTTACTCTATCTAATGTTGTTTACATATTATGTAATTTAATTTTATGTAAATTATTTGTTTTGTGAATGGACTACTAATTAGTTAATTACATAGATTTGTTTGTGTAAATTTTTACGTGGGTTATTTATTAATAGTTTTCAATTATAACTAATTTTGTTTAGATCCGGTTTTGTCTTTGATTTACATAACCTTTACACATTTAAAGAAAAAGCTTTTTAACCGGATTGAAGTTATGTATTATTATAAATTTACAACTATTTAACATAATTTTAAATTTATCCGACGTTTCGCGTGCTTTACAGCGTGCGTGGTCACGGTGACTGAAGACAAAAGATGTTGGATGTCAAAAAGTATCACAGCTGTAGAGAAAGTTGCCTTATCTGTATTTATTACCCCGGAGTTGGTTGGTACATCTTTTAGTCGATTTTCTTTGGGTCTCTTTGCGCCACAGATTTTTTATTTGCGCATTTGATGATAGGTGAAGGAAAACATGCGTGAAAAAAAAAAAAAAGGGGGGGCAAAAAAAAAAAAAAGGGGAAAGAAAGGGGAAAGGGGAGGGGCACCCCCCCCCCCTTTGGTTAAAAGAAAAAAAAAAAAAAAAAAACACAGACAGAAAACGCAAGCCAAAACAAAAAGAGGTTGCACCGCAAAAGATTTTTTATTTATATATATGCGTGCTTTAATCAAATAAATTATATTTCCTTCTTATTAAATATGTAGACATATGTAACTACATATATGTATCTGTGTTGCAGGTGTTCCACCTCCGCGATGTGCGATGGGAGAGACAGCGTTTCCTCTCTAAGTCATTCCTGGCGTTCGTCACCTTCAATGTGATCATCTATTCACTCCTCTTCGCTGAAGTTCTCACCATCAACGTGGCTAATACTTCAATTGAGAAAAAGGTGAGATCTACCTAAATTTCTTAGTTTCCTTGTGACGCGTAAGGGTCTGGGGCCCTTTTATTAAATTTGTTCTCACGATATTGTTTGAGACTTAAAAAAAATATTTACGTACGTTTCTTAGATTTTTTATTATTCTATATAGAACAGGGGGCAAACGGGATGGAGGCTCTTAATGTCACAAGACTCGCGAGTGCGTTGCCGGCATAAGAATTGGTACGCTCTTTTCTTGAAGGACCCTAAGTCGAATTGGTTCGGAAATACATCAGTGTGCAGCTGGTTCCACATAGTGGTGGTGCGCAAAAATTGCCTTAAATAACGCTAATTTGTGGGCGTCGACATGATACGGGTGGTATTTCGTTTCGAAGTCCGATGATGAAACTCAGCTGCAGATGTACTTCTCTGAACTCTCTCCGTGGTAGTTGTATTTACACTGGAGTGTTACTACATAAAAATAATACTTCAGGCACTAAATTTAAACTCTTTAGTGATGTTTAAACATTTAAAAAAAATCTAATTATTCCATAGATAAGATTTCATATATTTGACCTTATATCTAGTTTATCTGAATGGGCTTAACAAAGGCGTGGGTCTGACAAATTGCCTATTTGGTTTTTCAATTCGTTGGCCTTGTATGCGTTGATAATGTGACAATTTATTTTTTCTCAAAATACTCCAAACCATTATTTATTTCTAAGTTTAGGGATACTGCATTACTCAAAATTAAATTATGATTTATTCATGGGTAATTAAAGTACAATTTAAGGTAATTTAAAAAATAATTCTAAATTTAAATTTACTGCCAGATCTCAAATTAAGGGCGTAGTAGACCAGGGTAGAAGCCTTAAAAAAAATAAAAAAGAATAATAGTAGGATGAAACCTATTGGAAAGGGAGGAGAATATTATAAAAATTAAAGGAAAAATAATTTACGGGCGATCTGAAGTCGGGAAGGGGTAGGGGGGGAGTTTTAAGGGTAAAAAACGGTTTATCTCGATTTCCGGCAAAACTAAAATTCCTATGGAAAAAAGTCAAATGGCAAAGTTATAGGTAATAAAAAGATCTAAAACTTTTGTCACATAACCTCAAAATTTATGTGTAAAATTCAAAAAACCAAGTTTTTGGTTTTTAATTTTTATCTTTTTCTAAATTTATTTTTTCCCACGAAATTTGGTGAAAACTTACCTTTTATTGTCTTTAATACGCTGTAATTTATTTGATTTGAAATAATAATTTTTTTCACCTTATTTTGAATTGATATCGAAAAAGCACCCTAATTTTCAATCGAAAATTCACCCGTCAAAACATCAGCCTTTTTCAAAAAGTTGGTGTGCTTTCAGTTCGTTGAAATCTCTACTTTCCTATGGTAAAAAAATATATATATATATATTACTATAGTAAATCTTCTCAGAAAATGCAAAAAATCGTATGCAGTAACGCCCAGACCCGTCATCCCCTTCCCTACTTCTCTATGAAATACGAAGAGAAGGAACAGTTTCAGCACAATTTTCGTATTTCGCTTATTTCTCCATATTTATATTTAGTTAAAAAGGAAAATCAAGACTGCCATAATCAGCTGTTTACTCTACAGGATCTTTGCCTTTTTAGTCACACACTACACACCATTGTCGGTTTGAACGAAATATTTGCTTGGAATAAATAGTCTGATCATAAAATATATTTGCCTAAACTTCGTTTGAAATACATAAAATTTGTTTTAGGTAAATAATGATTTACGATTTTAATACGACTCATTTGCTTTAGTCAATTGCTTACATGCGAGGAGTGAGTTCGATTACTGTCGAAAAAAAGCATTCAGTCAAAGGTTCTACAACGTATTTAAAACCTAAGCACATTTTTTTTTCTATTTAAAGGATATCAGTGCCAATATTCATAACTAAAAGTACAAGGAAAACGTTAATAATTAGACATAGACATATTATTTATTACAAACAAAATCACTCACACATAAACCCACAAAATAACAATAATAAAAGAAAAATAATATAATGAGAGATATATAAAAATATTAAAAAAAAATCATTCGGTTCGGTTTAAGTATGAAATGTGTGTGTGCTGTGGCTGTAATTTGCCCTGGCTCAGCATTATGCTGAGGAGCAGAATGTTCCACAGCGCTGGTCATTCTGGCAGAGACCACATCAGCTAGTTTGCGCCTCAGTCGCAAAAAAAGGAATTAAGAAATCAATTTTTACATACAAACGAATTGAGAAATGAGTCAATAAATTTAACAACCTTGCTAATTCATTCATACTAAACATTGGTGAATAACGGTAACGACGGTCATTGGCGTGATAGGTAAAATGAAAAGAATACCTACAATCGGGACGTAAATATTAATAAATATTTCATGCCAAATACGAAATTAACTTACAGAATGTTTATAGTTGTTTCGACTATGTATTTGCGTGTTGTTCCCACGAGAATGTAAGTGCGAGCTCCTATTTCACCATGCCTCCTGCTGATGAAGGACAAATCTTTGTTTTTAATTTATTTTATTATAATTTATTACTTAAGATGTCATGTAGAACATGGTGTAATGGTTGCAGGTCCTTACAAACGTTGTGTAAAACAAAAAACTTGCAATTAAATGATAAATAAATGATAAATGATAAATGATTTATTTCTGTAAGTAGGTTTTTACTAACACTATTACACGTCAAACATTTTTTTTAAAACTAGATGAGATCGACGTTTCCTGTCCGACTACTCTGAGAAGAAACGCCGAAACAAACTCAGAGGTCACAGTCTCTTTTAAAGTCCAGACATAACAAGATTATGTGAAGACCATGTAGATTGCAGTCTGAAATGGTCTTTTCAGGAAAAAACCACACAGATTGAGTGGACCTGTCAAGTCCAAAGACAAGACATTTGGGCAGGCCGCATAAATTACTCAAACTGTCAGACTATGACTAAAACTGAGAAAAGGATAATAATAATAAATAATTAAAAAGAGTGGTGGAGAGTTTATTGCCAGTTCTTCTCTTCCGTTCTACGCCTTTGATTTAAGAACTGGCAGTAAATGTAAAATTATAAGAGTTTAATGTATATTTCTTTTTTTGACGTTCATCACGTACATTGTGTTACCTACATAAATAAATGATTTTTGATTTGAGAATTCAATAATGTTTTCATATTATTTAATGGTACCTTTTATTTGTATAAAATTGTATTCAAACAAAGTAAATTTAATTAGCACATTTACTTGAAATAACATAAACTTGCTAATCATATTAGATATTTATACTCTATGAGTCTTTAGCTAAGCTAAAATAATTTGGCCTTTGGACTTGTCTGATAATAAAAAAAATAAAATTAAAAACGACAGAAAACAATTGATATATCAAAGTTAGTACCGTGTTAGTTGCCATAGTAACTATATTATTTTCATTTAAATGGGAACTTGGATTTTGACCTATGCGCTAAGTCCGGTGAAGTCCACCGATTATATATTCAGACTGTTATCAGCTTTTATTTCATAGCAGTGTTGGCCTAGTGGCTTCAGCGTGCGACTCTCTTCCTTGAGGTCGTGGGTTCTATCCCCGGCTGTGCACCAATGGACTTTCTTTCTATGTGCGCATTTAACATTCGCTCGAACGGTGAAGGAAAACATCGTGAGGAAACCGGGCTTGCCTTAGACCCAAAAAGTCGATGGCGTGTGCGACCGGAGGCTCATCACCTACTAGCCTATTCGATTAACAAATGATCATGAAACAGATACAGAAATCAGAGGCCCAGACCTAAAAAGGTTATATTTCCACTGATATAATGTTATCAGCTTTTAAAGGCATATAAGGCATTTGCTATATAACATCGTCGTCCACATTTTTTTAAATAAATTTAATAAATAGAAATACCGAAAACATAACTAACTTTGGTGCCTAAAGACTCAATGCATATTCAATTACATAATCAAATACATAATCAAATACATAAACATATTTCTAATTAAATGACAGTAAATTGTTACAGCGAAGTATCACCTAAGATATACCATACAAAAAAGTCAATTAAGTTCAAATAAAACTTAAAAATCAATCAACATAGCATTGAACATATATAGCTTGCGTGTCCTTTAACATCTAGACTAATAAGTCGTTAGTATAATTGAGGAAGACGTTTTCTGTAATTCCACTCAGGCAACGTATACGTATCGATATTTTATTACCTATTTGTACACTGGCTGAGTAAAGAAGAGTTGCTTGCTATGTTATTAATAATAAAATCTAGGTATGTATATATAAATAAAGTCAAAAATCATTTATTCATATAGGTAACACAATGTACACAAATGCTTCTAATTTTTTATTTACTGCCAGTTCTTAAATCAAGAGCTTAAAACGGAAGAGAAGATTTGGCAATAAACTCTCCACCACTCTTTTTAATCGCCAAGTTTTTTGTTTTACACAAAATAGACGCAATTTATAGCGTGTATAAGAATACAGATTGTTACAAAACATTTTTTGCCGCTTAGCCTAGAAATAATTTCGCAATTATTTAATTATCCTTGAGGAAGACAAAGAAACGAAAAGTGCTAACATTCAACACCATTGACTCATACATTATAATAGAATCGATTATAATTATATTTTATGTAGGCTTGTATATTTAAGGAGTTAGCAATGACATGAATCGTTTAAAAAATGTTTACCCTTGTTCTGTTTTTTTATTTATTTATTGAAGTTTAATACATCATACATTATACTATCTACGCCTACGGTATAAGGTCCAAGCTACTTTATGTTGTTCATTTTCCTCTTACTATATTTGAAAATAACGCCAGCCAATTTTGTTGTATTTATTTTCGCGTATGGTCACCCATCATTACAAACCCCCTCTAATGGTCATACCACCACTACTATTGAGCAGATTTAATTATTTGTAATTTGAATTAATTTTATATTTGTATTATTTCCTACTTTTTGGTAATAATTAATTAAAGTTTACCACTTATTGCTATATCTACAGTACATGTTACAAGCTATCTTGTAAGCTTTGACAATTTTGGTAAATATAAATGTTACAAATACAATAAAATACTAGGAATTTTTTGCGCATTATTAATCAAAAAAATACCAGCAAAATAGCAGTATTAGCTATGAGATAGGCACTTAATAATGCTTTCTTTAAATTGATCAGCCTACTACCGAATATATCAAGCCCTGGATAAGTAGTGTTTGTTCTGTTGTATTCGCGAAGAATTCAAATGAGAGGTGCCTGAACTCCTAGGTTGGTTTTAAAAGACGGAATTTAGAAAATTCTGGTAATTTTAATGTTTTGAAATCTTTCGCATCGTATGACCAAATACATTTTATTTCGTTAAACTTTAAACTGGCTCTAACAAGTGTGGTCCGGTGTTTGATTCAAATGAGACCATCCTACCGGAATGTAATAAAAATCTTAAAATCAACGCAAGTTATTTATAGATATTCTTATTTTAGTTAGTCGTTCGATTAAATTGATTTCGTATAACGAGTTCAACCGAAAACAAGTTCTAGTGTAAAGCAGCGGTTTTGCGCATAAATTTCAATTCCTCAACTATGCTAACGGCGCAGTGTTTCAAGTTCATCAATCTTAGAACGATTCGTAACGACAGAGCCAAGTGTAAGGGCGAGTTGATCTAGTTCTTAGGGTAAGAAATTAAAAACTCCAATGAAGACTTGATTTAACATACTTCACTTCACTGATTTTACGTAAACTCTATAACTTCAAACTTGAACAAAGGAATTGCCCGTGCGCATTAGTGTTGCCCAAATGCAAGACCAAGACGAGACTTAGACCAGTCTTGGTATTGTCTTGCGTCAATACACCTGGTCTTGGTCTTGGTATTGGTATTGCGCTCTCAGTCTTGGTCTTGATCTTGCAGCAAGAGTCTTGCAAGTCTTGCGAGACTTGCAAATACCTATAGCCTATTACTATTTGTGGGGGCTTGCGGGCTATCCTGGAGCATTCACCAATGTACAATGTTCATCAACCAATAATAGCAGGCAGGCTACAGGCAGAGATTGAGAGATTAGCAGATTTCATTACAGTGTGCGTAGGTAGGTTTTTTAGGCAATTTGTCATACTCGTGACTGGCGCGCTTTGCTAAGTAGGTACTGTCGTTAAAGTATGTGTAAGTAAGAAACGATGTAGGTACCTACTACAACAAAATTGTATTCCTTAGAAAAATTATCGTCGTACCTACACGACGATTATTTTTATTTATATAGTAAATCATCTCTGAAGACAATAGTCGCTACTAGAGTAGGTACGATAGAAGTTGATAAACCGACACTGCAAATCTCGATTTTTGGAAGTGTGTGATTTTAAAACAAAATGCGTAAAGAAATATGACGTCGCTCATATTTGGAGCTTTTCCACGTTTTAAGTTTGTTAAAATCACCCACTTCCAATTTTGCAGTGCAATGTCCTTTAAAAAGGTATAATAGGTAATAATAATATTATCTAGGTATATTTTTATTACTTACAATTTTTTTATATAAATCTACCTATCCTTACGACTACATTCTTCCTTGCGAGAACAACATACTTAATCTATTTGCGTCCGTTCATAGCACCCAGAAACTTATTTTATTCTTTAGAACATGGGCAGTGGCGGCGACCTTTGACATGAAAGCGACGGCGGCAACACAAAGTCTAGAAGCGGACTAAATTTTTACCTATTTTGGTGGGGTTGTCAATGTTGGCAACCCCACAATGTCAATGTTGGCACAGAAAAATAAAATTAAGTAAACACAACGTTTATCCATTTTTAATAACTCGGTATCCACGATAGAATATTTTTTCTACTTATTTCCTAAGTACTCAGTCTAAATATCTTTTTCATAATTTTTGTTTTTCAATAATTTGTTGTGTGTAATTGAATGGTAAACTCTAAATCTTACTAGAGAGCTTTTTTAAAATAAACTTATTGAAAGCACTGACATGGCATATACACTTTTCAATCTTGCTGCTCACATTTTAGTACCTAAGTATCACTCACTATCTATCATTTACCGATATTAACAATGATTATTTCGAAATCAAAATATTCGCAATTCAATAGATGCAATACCTACTTAGTTATTAATTATCATCTGGCCCGACAGCTTTTAACGCTGTAGTGTTCGAATTCAAGCCAGGCAGTGTGAGAATGTATTTAAATAAAAGAAACACAGAGCATTCAATTTATACCTTCCTACTGCTGGGACATCTTCAAGGTCATTTAAGGCTAACCAACCCTACCAAAATAGGTAAAAATTTGTGTGCCTCTGTCCGTACTCTTTGACGGCGAATGCGGCGCTCAAACAGTGTCAAATGCTGTGATACACTTGTTGCAAACCGCGGCGTCTTTGTCGGTAAATTATCAAATAAGTAGGTATATAATACACCGACCGACCAACAGTTTATTCGCAGAACGTCACATTTCCCCAATCAACTTTGAACCTTAATTCCTTAGCGATAAACTTGAAAATCTGTTGAAGAAATTTGATAGATTATTTTTATTAGTAGCTTGATGTGCTGGCGTCTGTACCATAATATTGGGTGCTGTAGAAACTGTTACTAGACCTACTCGACTCGCTGTTAGTTTTAATTTAACCTACATGATGTTTATATAATTTTGTTAGCTATAATTTTAAGCACATACCAACCTACGAGTACTAACATAAGATCTGCACATTAGACATAAACAAGCATAACATATTATTATAGGTAGATACCTACAAGGTATGAACTTTGCTATAAAGTTATTCTAGGTAAATTTTATCACATGGGATGGTGGGAACAGATTTGTGAGTATTAACACGCTACTTAATAAATTGTTGTAATATAATAAGTACTTACCTACCTAATCAATACAATACGTTTCAGGGTGCTTTCAGACGAGCGGCACGTTGCCAACTGCAGCCCTTAGTTTAGTGTTAGGATATGTGATACCTACGGTTTTGATACTGGGGAACGTTTCTCAAAATCGGGATTGAAACCAAATACAGTAGGTATTTGATTTAATAACGCCCAAATCTCAGTTTGTCTTAACTGCAAGACGCAAGATTCTTGCAGGCTTAAGTATTGTCTTGCTCAAGTCTTGCAGGGTTCAGTCTTGGTATTGGTCTTGCTATAATAAGGCGGTCTTGGTATTGGTCTTGGTCTTGCGGCAACGCAAGAACAAGACCAAGACTGCAAGACCAAGACCGATTTTGGGCAACACTAGTGCGCATGTGTTACAACCTCTTTTATAATCTACTAGCTGGCCTGGCTAACATCGTACGCCTAACAGTCGATTCTTTATTTTTTTTAAATACTTATTCTGCTATTCGGGACACCGGTCTAGCTAGTAAGACAAAAAAGAAAGTTGATAAGACAACAAATACATTGTCAAAAAATAAAAATTTACCTTCCCGGAACCCCTCCACTAACACTTGAACTTTATGATATGGTATTAAAGTTCAAATTGCCTTTAAATATTATTACGAATATTTTGTTTTTTGAATTTTTGTTTTGTTGTTTTTATGGGAATATAGAAAAGTGTTGTTTTTAGACTTTTTCACTCATTTTTTTTTTAATTTTTCTCTCCGTAAGAACCATCCTCGTACTTCAAGGAATATCATAAAAAAAGAATCAGACATATCGGTCAAGGCGTTTTCATGTTATGTCGTGACAACGGAAAACGGGTTTCATTTTTATATATATATAGATTCCCTTTTCCGACCCGCCCATCCCACTTCGGGCAGTTGTTCGAGACAATTCGTAACAATTAAGTACAGGAGACAAACGGGCAGTAGGATCATCTGATGTTAAGTGATACCGCCCGCCCAAGGACACTCAATGCCAGAGGGCTCGCGCGTGAGTTGCCGGCCTTTTAAGAATTGGTACGCTCTTTTTTTGAAGGACCCTAAGACGAATTGGTTCGGAAATACTTCAGTGTATTTGTTCCATCAATGGCTTTAAGCGCTTGATCTGAGCAGTCGAAAAAAGCCTTAGCGTACACACTTACATATATAATGTGTCATATAGCTAGTCTCTATAGTGATTAGTATAGTCGATCATCATATACATAATAAGAAAATGTTATAGTACTAAAATTCACTTTAATAATTCCAGAGTTTCTACCAGCACGTGTTCAACGGGTGCTACGCGGTACTTCTCTTCGTAGTGGTTATTTTCTTCCTGATCTACGGCGTCGAAGTATATTTTAAGGTATTTATAATATGAGAGTTATAAAATTTAAATAAATATTTGGTGTAGAGCATGTCAGCGATTTATGAATGTACCTAATTAAATCGCAACTCTATCAGATTTTTTTAAAATTGTAATAGGCGCGATATGTTAATTAAATGGTGCCTTATGAAAAACTAAAAACTTACAAAACACATTAAAAAATCATGTGATTTGATTATTCCTACAGCTAGTTATAATAATAGCTATTCAAATTATTCGCGATTATAACGGATTAAACAGTTAAGCTTATTCCAGGGCCGCCAGACGTCACGTATTTTCTGACGGATAAATGTGGACGATTGAGGGCTGAGATGTACCATGATTATGCCTACCTGCTAGCTTGGTCAAACGTGCCTATCTCAGGTATCAGGTAATCAAAGTGTTCAAAAAATTACTTACTGTATTTTTTTTTATATATGTTTTCGAGTGTATAGAAAAATAAATTGTAAACTCCCAGACATTTTCCGTCGGCCATATTGTTAAGCTTTGGTCTCAAATTATTAGTGTACTACTCACGTAAATTCTCATAGCTGATTTTAAAAATGTTTTGAGTGTATAGTTACAAATAAACTGTCAATACTCCCAGACACTTTCCGTCGGCATAATGAATGATGTAGCTTAAACGGTCTCAAAATAAATAGCATTCACATAAATTCTGACCCTCCATAAAGTATCGACAATACTTTAAAACTTTGACAAGAATTCAAGGGCCAATTATCCCCTAAACTAAATTTTAATATCTGCTCAGTAGTAGGTGAGCATTATCTACGCGCATGAGACTGAGTGAGAGCGCTGTTAAGGCCATGAAAATTACCCATACGCGAAAATAAGCACAACAAAATTAGCTGGCGTTATATTCAAATATAGTAAGAGGAAAATGAATTAAGGTGCGCAATTAAAATAAACAATACATAGTATTGGACCATTACACCATTTGTGGTTTAAAATTGTACGTTAACGGCGTATTGTCTTTGGTGCTTCCTAGCACAGACCATGGAGGATAAATAAATATTTTAAATGTTTTACTACTGAGACCCGTAGATTTTTGATATCTGATTACTACAGACAAACCAACACCGACCACACCACATCATTCACAACGCATACCTACATATAAGCCACTCCCAAAACGCATTTCCTCTGTCTTTAAAATTAAAAAAAAAATCGTTTATTTGCGGAGATCTTAGGTCCTTAGGTACATTTAGATCGATTGATTATAAAAAATCGCACAATCAGCTGTATAAAAATAGGCATGCAAATGTAATATTAATTTTCGTAATGTCATAATAAGTTATTTATAATTGTTTTCAAACTTATGGTCTAAATACTCGCCCACGGTAACTTTAAAAAGTCTTAATAACTAAATTTTCACAAACGATTCAAAACTGTATACATTCACTAACAATCTTAAACAACGTCTTTTCAACCTGTCCTATGCTGAAACGGAAAGTTCTCTTCTTATGCAACAATAGTTTAATTATAAAATTGTAAGTGAATTGGAGAAATTCTTGTCAAGTACTGTTAACATGTCAAAAGGAAGAGCCTAGCTGCCCACGACATATGGAATCCTAGTGTGGGCTAGTGCACTTTTATTTTACCTAAATATCCTTTTATTGTGTATAATAAAGTTTAATGAAACATAACTTTTATTAATTTAATCTTGACGTCAAAAGATACCCACTTGATAAAGATTTTTTTTAAAAACACTATTTTCCGATTTTATTTTTTATTTCGGTGACACATACAATACATTTTTTTTTCCCCGAAACCCCCCCCGCTGTAAAGCACGCGAAACGTCGGATAAATTTAAAATTATTTAAATAGTTAAAAAAAAAAAAAATACATAACTTCAATCCGGTCAAAATAGTGTTTTATATAATAAAGTTTTTTATTTCTATGTTTCTTGCAATTGAGTCATTGATATTTTTTTATATAGTAAACTAGCCTTTTCCCGCCCGCTTCGCTGGGCGAATTAAAATAGGAAATAAATAAAATTTTATGTTTCATTATTATTTCTTTTTTCATATTTTTAATATTCTTCTTTTTAACTTCCCGCTAAGAAAATTAAAAAATTTCGAAAATCGAGTTTTAACAGATGTTGACGTTTTGAGGTTCTAGGAAGCCTCCCCGAATGTTTCCGCGGTGAAGTCCGTATGTATAAATTTTCATAAAAGTAAAACAGCTATAAAAAAAATGAAGGAACGTTGGAATTTAAAAAAATAAATAGCCATAAACCATCTAGGAAAATTTCGCATCGAATGGCAATAGCTTCATGTCGATACGATCAGTGGTTTAGGCGTGAAGGAACCTCAAACGAAGACCATTTTTCTTATATATATATAGATGTGCCTATAATAGAGTAAATGTCACCACGTTGATTACAATTATCTAATATATAAAATTCTCGTGTCACAGGTTTTCGTTGCCATACTCCTCCGAAACGGCTTGACCAATTCTCATGAAATTTTGTGTGCATATTGGGTATGTCTGAGAATCGGACAACATCTATTTTTCATCCCCCTAAATGTTATGGGTAGTCCACCCCTAAATTATTTTTTTTAATTTTTAGATAAATTACTTATTTTTTATTTTTTATGATACATCATTAAAAAATACATACAACCCCTAATTTTCACCCCTCTACGATCAACCCCTATTTTTTATTATAAATGAAATACATGGCAAAATGACGTTTGCCGGATCAGCTAGTTTTACGTATAAAATATTTACTTTCTAGAATACGATCACAATTTATTTATTAAATATATATACGTATATATATATATACGTTACATTAAAAGAAAATTTATCGGCGGCCTTATCGCTAAAAAGCGATCTCTTCCAGGCAACCTTAATTTACCAACAACATGTTAAATTAACTATTCGATCTTTATATTAACAGCTTCGCGGCGAATTCTTGCGCGAGACTAAAGTGTGTACAATCGTAACTACAAGACCTGGTCCCTCTTCAGCCGCTGATGGTGATGATGTGCAGGATACACTGGTCAAGCAGGTCAGTTTCTTGTGATTATAATAAATTACAGACGTATTGGACTTGGTTATCGGGATTCCTCTGACTTTGTTACTCAGTAATATTTGGGTGTCCTTATCATTCTTATGTCAAGTTGAATATAAATGAACGTGAGAAAACATTCATTTATTGTACTATTTTATAAGTTTCTTATTTTTACTAACTAACTTGTGTTCCAGCTTAAAGATTTTTTTTTATTTCAGGGCGTCCAAACGGACCTAGCCGAGGTGGATGGAACAGTGGACCCACGTTCAGTGAACCACTCCCAATTGCACCAATCCCGTTTGGGCCTCATCAGTCAAGCGCTGATGCTGATTCTCATCGTTGGCTTCCTCGCCTCTGAGACATTGAGCGAATTCTGGAAAGCCAAGTAAGTGATGTTTAAAAACTAACTGTATTTCTGTCATAATCTCGTCTGCGGTGTCAAATATGTAAGTTTTTTTTCCTACTGTAATACTTCAGTGGGCAGGTGGTTCCACAAAATCTTGACTTGGTTTATGCAGAATAGGACTTGCATTAATTTATTGACGAATATGAACTTTTTTCTACCCTTAAATTTTCATTGGAGTAATACGATAAACGTTGTATAAATTACTCCTCCAGTGTGTCAAATTCAATACGTTTTTGACACACCGGAGGTCACTCTTGAAGCCTCAAAACGTGAAAATAAATTAATAGAGTAGCGTTTTTAATATTAAAGAAACCTTTTTAAATACTCAGTCTTTACATGTTCAGGGTTCCGGTGGTATCTCGCAATTGGCACGACCTGGTCTTTCGTTTAGCTGAAATTGGTGTCACGCTATGGTTCCCCTGTGTTCTATGGAACTGTATGGCACCCGAACAATTGTGGATATTGAACCCGAGACGTCTGCTCGCCAAGCAATTGGACGAGGCCAGGCTAGCCGATTTACTAGGACCCGGGAGTAACCAGGACAACAAGGTTGGTTCTATTTAACTGGTATTATGTTGACGTTTAACAAAAATTGTTCAAATAACATATTTTAATTTAAATAAACTTGATAAAAATAGTTTAGTGAAATATGGATTTATTTTAATTTACCTGATAGGGGCCGTTCAAGTATTACGTAAGCACTAGAGGGGGAAGGGGGGTTCTTTGATTTTCCTATTTGGTGATTACGTTAGGAGTAATTATTTACTTTTTTACACATATTATCCACACATTGACGAATTGCATTTTCGAGGATTCCTACAAAAAATTTATACGTTTATCTATTATTATTTTCGAGAGCTTTCCTTACTTTTGCTGACAATAGGAGGGGGGGCAGGGGGGAATAAATAGCAGTTAATCTGCTTACGTAACACTTGAACGGCCTCATACCATTAATTTTTTCTATTCAAATATAAAAAACAAATGAACTTGAAAGTTCTTCAGGTGGTATTAATCGTTGTTTTGCGCTGGTTGTCTTCAGCTTTAATGCTTTTATTGTTGTTATGTTCTTCATTTTTATTCACTTTGTTCAATTGTCAATTGCTATTTGCTTCTTCAGACTTCCGACAGAGATTTGTAGCCCTGACTCATCCTAGTACCTACTTCCTCACTAAAATAGTTTGTAAAACTATTAAAAATATCTAGACTTACAGACTGTAAGGATAGGGGTGCCTAAAATTTGTGCTGTGTCTCATTGTCTGAGCATTGGGTGTCCACTGTCCATGCCGAATTATTTTAATAAATTTCCCATTTTAAATGAAATTGAATTTTTAACATAGCAGCCGATAATCATAGACCGTATCCGTTTAATTACGATCGCTAGGACTATATATATACTAGCAGACCCGACAGACGTTATCCTGCATGATATTTCAAGCGATTAGGATTTTAAACAAAGTATGAAAGTACTGCAGCGCCATCTGCCAGGCTGAGTTGTGAATCTAAACATCCAGGACGCCAAACGCATACAAAAAATCATTCAAATCGGTCCAGCTGTTTAAGAGGAGTTCAGTGAGATACGCACGTACAGTAGAATTAAATATATAAAGATATCTATGATTTATACAGGGTGGCCAAAAGTCGTGGATCAAACGCAAATAGGGTATAGATGAGGTCATCAGCGGCAAAAATTGTTTACGGGAGGTCTCTAAGGTCAACCCCTGCAGAGTTATGATTTATTTTGGTTTTATATGAAAATTGACTTTTTTTACTAATTCTTCTTAAAATTCGAAAATATCTACATCCTGTATCTTTCTCATAATATCCACTAGATTGGTACTGATGAGTTCTTGCGTTCGACATACTAAGGTTTATTGAGTGTATAAGATAATATTAAGTGATAGATATAAATTTTTTCAAATGATAAATTTTTCTTACTTGACCATGTGAAAAAAATTACTCACGAAAAGTCCTGTATACAGTTTGGGATTTAATAGGGATTCTGAAAAGGAAAGTGGCATGAGTCGCTCTAATATCTTTCTAGGAAGAATTACAAACAAAGATTGTGAAATAATAATTGTATTAAAACAATTATTTCTCAATGGTTGTTTGTAGAAACAAAATATTTACAAAAATATGCTCAAAATTCCTGACTCTGACCATAATACTTAATCTGCACCGTCTAATCAAATTCCTACGTAACCCTCCAGCCATCTGTCTAATTTTTTGAATCTAGTCCGATTCACAAGTACTGGTCCCATGTAGGTAAATAATCTATCATAAGTCCGAATCGTTGTTGTTTTTTCGTCCTAGAAAGATATTGAGCGACTCATGGCCATGTGTAATACCTTTTCAGAATCCCTATGAAATGCGCCAAAACTTGTAATACAGGGTCACTTTTCGGTAGAGTAATTTTTTTCAAGAGGGGTCTGAAGTAAACAAAAAGTTTTGATTTGAAAAAAATTATATCGTATAACTTAATATTATCTTCAATACACTCAATAAACAACTATAAATAGTATGTGTGAAGCAAGAACTCATAGCACCAATCTAGTGGATATTATGAAAAATATACAGGACGTAGATTTTATCGAATTTTAATAAGAATTAGTAAAAAAGTCAATTTTCTTATAAAACGCAAAATAAATCATAACTCTGAGGGGTTGACCTTAGAGACCTCCTGTAGCACAATTTTTGCCGTGATGATCTCATTATCCCCTATTTGGTTTGATCAGTCTTTTTGGCCACCCTGTATAAATAATTATTCTGTATGAGTTCTAAGTCCTGTATTCGGAATTGAATCTCATGAATCCTGCTTTGATCACGTGCGTATATGTACTTAGTAAAATTAAATATAAAAAGAAATTCACAATTGAAACTTGTGGCATCTAAAATCAAATTAAATAGGTTTGCTATCTTTTAGTTTTTAATAATATAGAAACACCATTTTATGTGGCAATTTCTCACTGCAACATTAGTTTAAATACTTCGGCATAGAATCCAAAAGAGATCACAATTTTTGGTAGATGTTTGTCAAAACTATGGTCCAATTCCATCGTTGTAAACAAAATATTTTCGCCTGCACGCTTCATAGTCGATCGTTCAAGCTTCGTGGAACCATTTTGGGCAGCTGGGTTTTCTGGGCAAATGGGCCTTTACTTAGTACTCGTAATTCTCAGCTGGAGCTATATAGGATGACATGGCACCAAAAATGGCGTCTATTTCTGGCTGTGACGCATAACTGGTACACTATTTGCCGGGTACTGTACGCCTCTTTCCTCTATCGATTCCCTCCAGCGGCTATAACGGGTCTAACTAATCCTTTGGTGAGTGTACTAATATGTGATGTCTCTGTAATAATTTGTCCAGAAAGCAACTCTTCTTGTCATGTCTAACCCCATAAAAGTAAATACTTTTTATGAGGGAGCTATCAGATAGTAGAGCAGTGTGGGCCTAGCGGCTTCAGCGTGCGACTCTCATCCCTGAGGTCGTAGGTTCGAGTCCCGGTTGTGCACTAGTGGACTTTCTTTCAATGTGCACATTAAACATTCGCTCGAACGGTGAAGGAAAACATAGTAAGGAAACCGGCTTGCCTTAGACCCAAAAAGGCGACGGCGTGCGTCAGGCACAAGAGGCTGATCAATGAAACAGATTCAGATATCTGATGCCCAGACCTAAAATGGTTGTTGCGCCACTTATTTATTTTATCGTGGATCACAAAGTATTTGATTTTATTTTATTTAACCGTTTAAAATAATTGTCATCTCCAAGATTTTAGATTATACTTTCGTTTTACATCCCCCCCACTTTTTATTTCCTAGGAGCTGAAACCCCAAATCAGGTTAACATGGCTTTAATATGGATTTGTGTTATTTTTAAATATATTTTCAGAATGTGGAAACAGACTCCCTCGTTGGTAGCATCGGTTCTGTCCGTGATTGCTGGATTTGTTACGACAGCTCACGATCGGATCCCCTGATCAGACCTTGCCGGTGCACGGGCGATGTGGCTGCCGTTCATCATGAGTGTTTAAAGAGATGGCTTATTGAGGTGAGTGATAGAAATTGTAGAAGCCCCAATATTGATTGTGGCTTGGAAACTGAGTGAGGCGGAGTTTCTATTTTAGATTCCAGCTTAAGTAAGTTTATAAGAAAAAAGGTTGGAGGGAATTAAAAAAAACTATGTACGGTTCCTGAGACATCAGGGTGCTTTAAATAATAGAGGATTTTACTTTCACTTGTTTAACTATAAAAGGAATGCTGAATGAGTGTAACGTAAATTTTGAAGAGAGTGGCTGCTTCTGGCTATACTCTCGGGGCTTACCTCCGACGGTTGAGGTGATCGCCACGCTTATTCACCAAAGAAAGCCTCAGTTAGCTAAATGTACAGCCTGGGCTCGTACAAACTATTTATACGATAAGATTATAAATTAAATATATTAAAAGTTCAGTTAAATTGTTTTTCAAAGAACTTGTAATTTACAAATAAGATTAAAGAGAAAGAATCAAGATCCATTTTAAATAACTCCAAAATTTAATGGCATGTTTATGTTGAAAAAGTACAGAAACAATTTACGAAAATACATATTTTTTTTTTTTTAAAGACAATTCACACCAATTGACCTAGTCCCATGCTAAGCTGGTGAAGCTTGTGTTATGGGTACTAGGCAACGGATATACATACATATTATACATAGATAGACATATAAATACATATTTAAACACCCAAGACCTAAGCACAACATCAAATGCTCATCACATCGATGTTCGTCTCAGCCGGGGATCGAACCCGGGACCCATGGTTTCGCAGTCAGGGGTACTAACCACTAGACCAATGAGTCGTCAGACATATATTTAACTTAGAGTTTTGGAAATGTTCCATTTATGTATTAGTCACAATTTATTTATTAATATTAAAATCGATCTATCACTGTGCTTACACAGATTAAAAGTTTATTGTTTTTCAGAGCTACGGCACCCCAGACAGCATGAAATGCAAAGTTTGCAACACGCAATACAATGTTGAAGAAACTAATCGGTAAGAAATTTATTAAAAAGTTTTTATTTTGCGCTATTGTATATAATAAATAAAATTCCTATTTTAGGCTGAAAATGGTAATGAATTATTTTTCACTTTTTAGTTTGATGTGCTTTAAAAGCGTGTTTTTTAGTTTATTTAAACATTATTTATTTTCCACTTTTTAGTCCTAGCAGCAATACGTGTTGTCTCAATTTAATCGTATTGCTTTGTGGACTTAAAAAGAATTTCATGGTTTTTTCGTGATAAACCTATGAAATTATTATATTGTCGCTGATTCTTTATAAGTGTACAGTTTGAATTAAATCTGTCCGTTTAAAGTGGGTCAAAATCGAGTCCGAAGGAGCCGGTTACATACATACATACATACATACATACAGGTGAAGCTAATATAAAGCGTGTAAAAATCTTATATTTCTAAGTAGGTTTCATCTCAGTTTGACTTTGTATGTGTGCATTTAAACATTCACGCGAACGGTAAAGGAAAACATTGTAAGAAAACAATCTTTCCTTAGACCCAAAAATTCGGTGTGTACTCCACATGAATTAAGATGGTATCAGACAAAGTATTTATGCATTGAAAAATGTATCTTAGGGAGCGTTCAAGTATTACGTAACGAATTTGGGGGGGTTGTCCTTTTGTAAAACGTTACGATGCGGGGCGGGGATTAAATTACGCGTTATTATTAATATTATTTTCGGCTTTCCAGTTCTTTACACCACATAATGGTAACTTTAAGGTATAAGGAGTCACTAGGTGGTCACGAAACGTTTTACTATACTTAGGTACAGAAAAACGTTACGGCGCGTTACATGGGGGAGGGGTCAATAATCTCCAAATATTGCGTGACGTAATACTTGAACGCTCCCTTACGGCGCGGGGGGGGAAAAAGGGGGAAATTTCAATATTTGTGTTCCAAAATTAAGCTATAAAAGCATGTTAATACAGTGGGAACATTTCCAGGCTACTATGGGAACGCGGCTTCACGGGTGTCCACTTCCTCCGTATCACGTTGGCCTTCATCTGCATGTCGCTGTCGGGTTTGTTCGCGTGGGGCGTCGTTCAGTTGTACCCGTCGCCCGTCGCACGCATTCTTGGTACGGGGGGAGCGTTGCTCGTCTGTTATGTCGCCGCCAAGTAAGTATTTTCTGGATATAAATTTGAAATTGTGTCATATATATATTAAAGAGCAAAATTATATTTAGATTTTTAATTTGCTGTCTTGGATGTTTTACCGATATTCTGTATTAAGTTTGGGGGAATTTTATCCGGTATCCTGAAATATTTCTTTTCCCCCTTTGTATATCCCTTAATAACCAAACCTAGATCGATTATAACAGAATGTCTTATTTTTAAAGGTCTTAAATGCATTATGGTTGATTATGACAGCTGGCCAGAGACAAATTTAAGTGTGACTGTCAGCTGTCAATTGAATAAAAATTACCCATATATTGTAACCTATATGGATTGTCTAAAATGCATTATCGATTGGTCCATTATGATAGCTGGCCAGAGACAAATTTAAGTGCAAACTGTCAGCTGTCAATTTTGCCATCTAATCGCAGCGAAATAGTAAATTCGTGATACAAAACTTATCTCATAGTTTAATAAATTAGTTAGATTTTGAGTTATGTATTTCTTTTTCTAGGTACCTGGGTTTCCATACTCTAACAGCATATCGTCGCGCAAGAGTTGCCTCAATAAGAATTATTACCGAACCTTTAGATGACGCCGAGCCTCAGCTATGCACCATCAGCAAGACAGTTACCGTGGAAATTGCCTCAAAAAATGTCCTCGAAGAAGCACTTAAGGGTGAGAAATGAAGTTTATACGTCATTCTGTTAAAAACCCAAATCAGAAGATAAAAATTTGAGAACGTTTTTTAAAGTACTCGAGTATTATTAAAATTTAATGTCAAAACATTCAAAATAGTTTTCATAAAAGTCCACACTTAATACTCATAATGCATAACAATGTGACCGAAAAACAAATCAAAGGTATAAATTATTATAACCGTAAATTTAGCTATAACTTAGGGAGCGTTCAAGTATTAAGTCACGCAATTTTTGGAGATTATTGACAACCCCCTGCCCCCATGTAACGCGCCGTAACGTTTTTCTGTACCCAAGTATAGTAAAACGTTTCGTGACCACCTAGTGACTCTTTATACCTAAAATTTACCATTATGTGGTGTAAAGTACTGGAAAGTCGAATATAATATTAACAATAACGCGTAATTCAATCACCGCCCCGTATCGTAACGTTAGACAAAAGGACCCCCCCCAAAATTCGTTACGTAATACTTGAACGCTCCCTTCAACGTCATTGGTTAACGCTAAAACTTATTACGTTACTACAAGTGGTATCGTAAAATCGTTGCAGCGTTATATCGCCTCAAAATGGTAATAGCGGTATTGTTGTAATATCGTTGCGACTTATATTGCGTCAAAACGGTAATAACGGTATTGTTTGTTAGTAATATCGTTGCAGCGTTATATCGCGTCAAAACGGTAATAACGGTAATGTTAATGTTAGTAATATCGTTGCAACTGTATCAATGTGTAATCTAAAACGGTTATGGTTAAACTACAATTGTTGTAACGATTGGTAATGTACAAAAGTGATTGTGATAGTTCTTTCAAGCTGATTTAAGACTGTCTAAATTTGCCAAATTAATCGGTAAATAGGTATCTTGATCGCTGTTTCATTCCTTTTTTAGGTAAAATAGAAATTGATTTTTGCATTGAGTTCCAATTAGTTTTTGACGCAGTTTTTTTAATAATTTGTTAAATTAAACACCTTTATTTATAACGTGAGAAAAAATCCTTTTTAAGTTAAGTTGACAGAAAAATTTTTGATGTTATAACCATATCATTGTATATAAGAAATATCGCCATATTTTATCAAGTATTATTAAAAGTAAACTTGTTAGATGGCACTATTGTGATCTTACGTACAGGGCCAATACTCTTTAGGGCGGATTCGACCAGACTGTTTTTGTCCTCAAGAAAAGACGGTACCAATTGATTTAAAGGACGGCGACGCACTCGCGAGCCATCTGCCTATTTGTTCAATATTTTTTATTGCGCATTCGACCAGGCCGTTTTTGGTCTCATTAAAAGAACGGCGACGCACTGGCGAACCTTTCTGTCCGTTTGTCCAATATCTTTCAAGAAAAAGGCGGAAACGAACTCGCGAGTGTTCTATAAAGAAAGAAGATAAATATAAATAATAAATGCCTGAACTTTCCATTTGGATCTGTTCTTATCTTCCTCCATCCATTTCTCGCCAGAGACCTTATGTATGTCGTCAGCCCATCTCTTTTGTGGTCTTCCCACGTTTCTTTTTCCTGGAGGTCCAGAGGTGCTTTTATAATATAATCCATTAAAATTAGGCGCAGTATACCTGTTTATAAGTAAGTTTCAAATTGAGACTGCGTTAAGTATGACTTCGGTATGTCATCTCAGAAATTGAATAAGACATTTTTCATTTGGTCGAATCCGCTCCGAGAGACTAAAGAGGAAAACTCCTATAGTACAAATTAAATGTTCTGGAAGTTTCGCGTTGACAAATTGGTATCCTCTATGTATAATGTAAGTTAATCGCTTTAGATACATAGTCTATTGCATCGTTTCTCAAGAGGGGGGTCGCGACCCTTAGAGGGGTCAAGTTTGTTTTAAAAGGTCTACATATAGGTACAAAAGATTCGTTAGATATTTCGCGCTATGTACATATTATTAAAATTGTACAGTGGCGCAATACTGTTTTACTTACCTTTTTGTCTTTTTCGTGGGTCGCGACATAAAAATGGTTGAGAAACGATGGTATTGGAATGTGGTTAGCAACATTAATGTTAATTTATCAAATATATTTCTCACAAAATATCTTGAGTCAATTTAATATCGCAAGTAATTCTGAGGGTAAATAAAAATTGTTGTTGCGCCTCGACCTTTAGAAAGGGATAGCTAAATATAGATCGTATTTTGACATTCGTAAACCTATATTTAATAGTTCGTATGTAGATTTTTATTGATTTATATATTTTATAGTCAAATTTGAAATGTTTAAACCATAGATGCTTTCTCATAATAGAACACAGCTATTTTTCTCATAGCAATTTGTCCTTAATGTAACTCGTCATAGCACGAACATGTGACAGAGATAGCAATTCCAAGTGATCCATCTCTTTCTAATAGTCGAAGTGCGTTGTAGATTATTGTACGAAATTGTCAATTATAATAAGCGATTAACAAGTTAATATTACATCACTTAGTTCGATATCACAAAATTAGTGCCAAAGAGAAACGTAATGAAATACGTAAAAGGTAAAAACACGATTTGAAATTGTTTATTTATTTTTAGATTGTATAATTCCTAAATATTTGATAAACCTTTTATTCATAAAACCCTACTAAGAGTTATTTAATCTATAATGGAAGATTCTAAAGAACCGTGGAAAACTATGTCTGATTAGTTAACGACCGATATAATAAAAAATAAACCAGTTTAATTGCGATGTTTTATCTAGTATACATCTATCTCTTTTCATAACAGCCTAATTAAAATATGTCAGAGAGGAAATAATAGTTTACAAGGGTGCAACCTCACTGATTAAGTTCTTATGAATATGAAGTATAGCTCGCACTAATGTTCGACTTTAATCATACCTTAAGTCCTATTGCACTGTTTCGCTTTAGTACTCATTTGTCTTTTTCTGCTAAACAGTGTTAACGCTGTGATGAAAAGAGACAGATGTTTAGTTGAAACAGTGTAATAAGACAGATTTTATGAATAACAGGTAAAAAGGTAACATAAGTTGATCATACATTTTAATGAAACAAATTCTTGCTTTTAAATACATGTGTGTTTTTATTTGTTTTGGTTTAATGGTGTTAATAAAAGTACCAATGGGTACAAAAATGCAAATATAAAAAGACAGTTTATATGTATAATGTCTCTTTCGAACTTATTTTATTTATAAGTTAGACGGAGACACTACTAGACATCCTTTCCGTACTTCAGTAGGACCAATTTAATACATCAGATTTGACATCTGACAGTTTAGTCTGCTAAAATGACAGATGTCAAGATTAATAAAGGGTTCGCTCTATAAAATAGACAATGTTTATATTCAAAATATTTCAGTGAAAGTAAATAGTAAAATTACCGTGTATTCATTATTGCAATAAATGTAATCGGAATCGGAAAAAAGCCATTGTGGAGATCTAACTCCGAAAAAATAAATAATATATTACGCCCGCCCTTACAAGGTTACTTTGAATTATGATGTGTCAAATCTGATGTATAAAATTAATGTTAAATTAGTTTATTATTTCTCTAATTAAATTATTTCTTTAAATAATTTCAATAATACATTTATAGATAATGGTTCGTGTATTCTAGTACTGAACAGGCTGCCTAGTAGAATATATAAATATAAAGAAGCTGTCAAATGAAACAGTGTGAATACAAAAAGGGGAAATCTTTTTTTTTTTAATTTTTAATCAAAATAACAATAATTAAGTTTGTTTTAAAATTATAATTAAGCATAATTAGAACTAAAAGTCAAAGTCATTTAAATTCAATTAGACATATTAAAAAGGCGCTTTTGAAAATTAAAATTACATGATAAAAATATTTAAAAAAATGACTATAATTTCCCCTTCCAAAAGGTTTAAAAATTTTTTTACAATATTTTGTATACATTGATTTGATAATTATATGTGAATACCATGTACCTAGAATAAAAAAAATTACTATACTAAAATAAAATAGGCACATTGTGCTATAAAAAACAGATAACTAAATTACATGGTGCTCACATATTCACAAATATTGCAACTAGATTTTACACGAATCCAACATACATATGTATAATGTACACTGTTTTATTTACAGCAGATAAAGCTATATGTTACGTATGTAATCCATATATAAGTTATTTTTCTACTCTTAAAATTAGTGCTAGTGTTGTTAAGTAGTTTTGACGCTAATAGAAATTGGCTGACTTATTTCCCAATGAAGGTATTGCTTAAAAACTAAATGCCTGTCAATAAGTATCAAGTATTAAATTAGGTTAGTTTTATTTGTAGGCGGTGTTTTATTTTTATAATTAATGGCGGTTTCAGACTAGCGTATTTTTCTGCGCGTCTACTCAGCATACGCGCTTCAAACAACCGGATGCGCGTAAACTGGCATATTTCGGCGTATTCGCTCGAACCGGTAGTGGCGTCGTGTCAGTATCAACATGGATTCTGACGAACAAAATATTGCTATTTCCGTTACTTATTCGCCGTCGACTGAGAAGACGAAACAGATGCTGGGTGTCATCGATGGTTGCATCAAGTCAGAGAGCCGTTCACTTTAATACACTCTACCCAGAACTGCGAACTTTTACGAGCTTAGAAGTTAGAAGCTCGTACGAGTTGCACGTATTCCAAAAGGAGCACCTATACGTGCCTACATGCGTTCCAAAGACGAGCTTATACGCGCGTAAAAAACGCTAATCTGCAACCGTCCTTAATGGTTTGAAAGGAAAAAGAAATCTTTATTAAATTAGAATTCTCAATATTTTATGTCCACTTAAGGCAACAGGCGTGAAACGGATTTGTATGATAGTCACGTGATAAAGCGTGACCTAATGTTGTTCCTATACGGCAAAGCCCGGCAACGCACTCGCGATCTCTCTGGCATTGAGTAACTTAAAATGATGAACATGAACTGAATGCTGTCTCCAACTCTATCGTGTATCTTATATATTTAGTTTAATACATATATTTTATTATATTTTTTTTGTTTTCTACTGGTACTATTGGTACTGCAGAGATTGTGTTTGAATCTTTGTATAATAAATAAATAAACAACAGATAAGCCTCCTACCCCTTTGCCTCTTGTTCATAAAAAAATACAAATTCGTTTAGCGTGCAGTGCGTTGCGCCTGTCAATAGTGATTTTGTGTCAAGCTCCAGTGTTTGTAAAGCAATTCCATTGACACATTGGATTTAGAGTCGAGACTAAAGGTAAGATTCCGAAAGTCATTGGTCCGGATTAAGAGGACTTCGGGGCAACAAAGGAATCCCGCTGGCCCCACATTATTTTCCAAATAAAAAAAAAACAGTCGAGTTTTTCAATCAATAATTTATTGTGAAACCAAGTACTTTCAGTTATTTCACAAACATTTAAAAATATATCAAAAGAAAAGTTCTTTACTAGCCGTAGGCCTTCCCCTACATCCAGCCCTGAATATCTTATGTCAAAATCTATATATTTTTGACGTACGCTAGCACCAGCGTTGCTAGATTTATTTTTAGTCAAGTCGGGATTTTGGCACTTTTAAAGTGAAAAAAGCGGGATTCATTTGTCGAAAGCGGGACATAGTAAAAAAATTTAAATAATCAGAAGTTTTTAAATATTTAATATATTTTAAATTGAGTTCAAATCACGTTTGCGTGACAATAGACAGCGAAAAATAGTTACAGAAAATGTATTTAAATCAGATTAAACCTATCGTTAAATAGTTCTTATTCATCATCTGATTAAAAAACAATAAAATCAAAATAAAAAAAGTTTTATTTATTAGAAAAATATAGCGTTTCAAACAATACTCTGAAGAGTGAGTGTTTCAAATTGCAACTTACAATAAGACAGTAATTATTTATAAGAATTACTTATTCATAATATTTCTATGAAGATATAACTTCTTTAAAAGTTTCATTTTTCTCTTTAAAAAAGACGAAGAACTCTTCACAGGATAGCTGCAGATTAAACTTGATGAGTAACTCTGATTTCATTAAATTTACGAAGCATTTCAAAAAGAAGGCGTTTTGGAAAGCAGTTTGCTGGTAGGATACTTAATATAAAGTTTGAAGATAATCCTGGTATTTTTTTTGGATACTGTTGAAAGAGTTGGTACCATTATTGTGCGATGGTGGTAGTACACACTTCTTATTCCCGAAAAGCGGGACTAAGCCTGTCCCGCGCGGGACATTTCATTTTGATTCAAATATCGGGACGTCTGGCATCGCTGGCTAGCACTGAGTCTCGTACTCTCAATTCTGAATTAAAGGAATATATCTATTAACCTATATTTATTGGAATGAAGAGATTGTTAAACAATCATTGTTTCGTTAAATTTTCTGCAATAAACCAGTCATAGATACAAGAAGGGAAATTAAATAACGGCTCGTGGCAGGTACAGTACCAGGCCATTTATAAGTCGCATTGTGCTTTAGAAAGAGATACTCGCTTTGTAGAGCGTCATCTCTGTCACACGAAACACTAACAGCCCGGTATCTATTAGGAGACAGAGACGGCGCTACACAAAGCCGAAGCTAGCCGAGTATTTCTAAAGCACGATGTCACTTATAAATGGCCGGGTACTTTACTTAGGTATTTGAATTTTGAATTCAGTACAAGTTGTTGCACCAGTACAGCGAATCATATGGAGACAAGTCAGCCGTTATATCGTGTGAAGTATGTTACGCAATAAATAATATTGTATTTTGATCTCTACATTTGGGAAATTGGTTTTATATATTGTAAATATAGTTGGTAGATACCTAGTGAGTGAATGGAATGGAAATACACGTGTCCAGTACATAAATGTGGTTTTATTTTAATGTTTAGTTCCCGTAATAAGTGCCAGTTACGTTAGGAATTTGGATATATCAAACAATGTTGTTTCAACTTAGTATCTAGTGATTTCTGTCGATGCACATATATAACATATATCTTATGCTAGCATTCGATAAAGTGTCTTGAAAAGATTTATATACCTGTACAATGTACAACTTCAATAAGAAAATTAATATAAAAAATTATTGCTTCTAAATTTACCGTTATTATTATTACAATTGAACATAAACGAGAAATGCCAATACGTCACTTTAAATCGGCAAGTTTTTGATTTATAAAATGTGTGAGGAACTGCAACCGTCATAAAGCAATTAAATGTAATAAAAAATAAAGAAAAACGTTTAACGTCTATAAGCCATAGACATGATGAGTACGTACATTATTGCGGGTAGAACACACAATTAATCAAGATTTTTTTATACATGTGTCTTTACTAAGAAATCATGGAATATTACAATCTAGCCTAACTTAAGACTAATAAGTAATTAAAGCTTAACCTAATTCACTAAAATGGATTTTTAACATAAGAAAGTGTCCAATAACACGTCTCTAATTAAGGGAAGGCACTCTGTTCTTGTGTTCTATTTGTGCACTAAGACTAAATCACTAGTTCAAATGATTTTGTCCTTTTTAGTCTTCTCACTAAGCCTCATTAACCTCAGCCTCACTAAGCATGGTGTCAAGGGGTATCCTCGACATTCTCGTGATGGTGGAGCCTATGTTCGTGGGCTCCAACAGTATTTTATTATTGTGGCGACGTCCTCTACATTAAGGTTCCGATGGAGGTCTTGTACAATCAAATCAAATTAAGACAAAAATATATCCGTTTATACACGAATTTATTTCCGGCCAGTCATCGCGAGCAACACCCATCCACGGGTACGCCGCATGGTCAGCTATGACATTTAGAGGACATGACGATCACTAATATGAAGAAATTGGTTGGTCCAATAGTCGACTAGATAGGAAAATAAAAGTGCGAAAAAAATACACATGTTAGAAGTGAAACTGCTTTGGCAAACTAATTTTTAACTCTTGTTCATATTTATACAAATCTAAAACTTTAGACTTCCGAGATTTAGAGGGAGGGAAAAAGGAAGATATGTTATATCTTATGTTATTAGGAATGTAATGAATTTAATTGTCATTACAATACTGAAAGTGTCGAAAATTAATACAAATAATAAATTTAATTTCTGAAATTTATTTCTTCGATAATAAAAACACGTGGCATTTTAATTTACAATTCGTCATTTGTGATTTCAATAAATTATTTTGCATAAAATACTAATACATATTTCATAAATTCTCTTTACGAAATTTAAATTTTAAAAATAGAATTTCTATAAGGTAATTCGCCTTTATCACTCTCTCTCAATCGGTCTTAATTGCTCTCTCCCTTTTCTTCGACAAAAACGCTGCCAGTTCCCGTGGAACCTGTAAAAAATGTATCCCAAAACAGTCCACTTTATAATCCTACTGTACTCAGCCCGATGTTCTTATGCGGTGTTTTGTATATTAATATTATAATTATGTATTTGATAAGTTCAGACAAAATTAAGATATTCCTACAAAATACGAAAAGTGCTTATCAGTATCGTTCTGTGCGTTTCATTCATTAACTCATTACTTTGTTGCGGAGTTATTTTATTACGATATCTTCTATGGTATTTATTGAAAAATTTCAAGCAAAATATGTTTAAAAGGTATATATATAATGAATATCGCATTTACTTTTTATTGGATAACAATTTATTTTCGATTCGTCGACTACCAATCACTTTCGTTTTTAATAGCCTACGAGACGCCCAAAGGGTAGTTATGGCAGCCCATAGACACCCATTTTAGTGGGTGATTTGCCGAGCGGCTTGATCCCTTGCTGTTGCGCAGAGATTAGTAGAGAGCCTCTTGTGCCTGACACACTGAAAATATTTGGATTTTAACGTGTTTTGCTGTATTTAGTTCTCCTTGTTAACACTAAAATTCTATAGGTACACAGCTAAGGGTGAACCCTTCAGAGTCCGAACGCTGCTAAACAAATAATCTATCAAATTGCAAATTGATCACGCGCTAGACTCCACGAATATTTATTTGACGTACGATGCATATATATTTGCCGTGCTTGCCAATTTCAGATAACGTGATTATAATCACGTACTTTTAAATAATAGTAACTTATATTACTTATTTCAATCTGCGCCGGCAATAACTCTTCACTAATTGGTGTAATAAATTAATTAATAACGATTCATAAATATTCATAAAATGCAATGTACGATTTGATAACAATTTTATGATTTCTGAGTTCAAAATGCCATCTTATTTATACCGCTTATAACCAGTGAACTGTTATTTGGATAATTAGTATATGTGTAGTGTGTGGTATATCTTGAACAAAGGTTCACGGTGAGTAATAATGAAATATATAATTTGTTATCCCAATATAATATGAGCTATCTGACTAACTAAACCTATATTAATAAAATCTAAAACTTATAGTGTAATATTTTTTCTTTTTGAAGTGAAACTTCTTTATCGGGGTTGGAAAAAGATTTAGTGTAACATTTTTGCGTTACGCGTCACATATTTCCGTTACGCGCCATGTTGCTTTTTGAAGTCAAACTTCTTTATCGGCGTTAAAATATGACATATAGTATGTTTTTGACTTTGAAGTGTGACAACGGATTACATTTTCGAAGTCAAACTTCTTTATCGGCGTTAAAATATGACATATAGTATGTTTTTGACTTTGAAGTTTGACAAAGGATTACATTTTCGACTTGAAATTTGCTAATTTGTAAATTAATTTGTAAATTGCATGCTAGGCAGTGTATCAAAATTTACTGTGTTTAAAGAAATACTTCTAATAAGGTCATAAAGAAGTTTCACTTCTTACGTGTGTACACCTAGTTCACGCACACATTTTTTATTTATCTTTTGCAACATTGGATACCATAATTGTCATGTATTTTATACATTGTAACGTATACGTAAGATATAGCATTATATGTGATGTGGTGAACTGAAAGAAAAAAAAAACTTTATTATACAAAATAATTTACGTAAAATAAAGTTTACCAGGATTCCCCCAGGCAGCGAGTCTCTTTCTTGTGATGATTTCTACATAACACAAATTTATAATTAAACTATTTTTGCACAATAAGAATATTTTCTGTATCAGTATTGGACAGGTTGACATTTTTTGTAAATGTATGTAATGTTAGTGATAATTTTGTTTTTAAGAAAGAAAGTGCGTTTTTTGGGTAGCTTATAATATGTAGGTTGGCGTTGTGTTTGATATGGTGTGGCGGGTGTTAGTTTCCAAAAGTCTACCTATTGCTATTAAGTATAATTGTCTATCAGTTAAAAGTTTTGTTTCGTTGTACAATTTTGATGTTGAGTAGCGAAAAGGTTTCCTATAGTATATCTTAAGAATGGTACTATAATGAATAACTAAATAATATGTCTGTTTTTACATTAAAATTAATTTTAATTTTCGAAATTAGCTTTAAAGTTAAATAATTAATACTACCTGTCGTAAAATTTTAATTGACTAAAGAATTAAATTTAAACTATTATTTTAAATACGTTTACACCAGGGAATAGGATCTTTTAAAAACAAACAATAGGCTGCAGCTGGGGGCCTACCATGAGCTCTTATTGCGAGCCTATTGACAACCTACAACTAAGATGCATTTTTGAAGTTATACTTCTTTAGGCGCGTTATGAAAAATTTATGAGAGTGAAATTTTACGATGCGCGCTTACCGTGACACAAAATTAACAGAATGAAGTTGCCCACGGAAGATGCTGCGGCTTTGGACATAATTTAAAAGCAACATTCGAATAATAATAGAGTTTATGTTACACTTAATGTAAGAGAATAATAATAAATATTTATTTATTTAATTTTTCAAATGTAAACTGAACTTTATTGACTATAATGACTCCTTTTCCAGTCTTTGATTATGTAATTGTAATTTATTATTTGCATGCAATCAAAAACTATTTTTAATAATGCCAAAGAAGTATAACTTCTTACGCGCGTACATAAGTACACGCACCCTTTTTTGTTCCCACGTGACCTTAGCGTATCAGATTTCGTTCGTTCAATTTCAAAATATGACCGTTGCGCCTTCAAACTATGACAGAAGAAGCGATTTTAAAAAAGTTACTTTTTGTTTAACTTTTTTGTAAAAAACTTTGTTTTTTCCAAATAATAGTTTAGAACATATAAAATTCAATATTTTAATTAAAACTAGTTCTTAAAGTAAGATATATATATAGATAGACTACAATGACTAATTTAGTAAAAACTTTATGATTTTTATATTTCGGATATTAAAGGGTTTTATTTAAGGTTAATTTTGAGTTAGTAAGTGTAATTATAAATAAATTATTAAAAAATCGACGGAGATAACAAACAAGACTTCTACCGACTTCGAAGACGTCGAGTTTATAATTTGCTATAGATCAAGGGCTAAGATTCGTTGAAGGTTTCAGTGTACCCAAATGCACACTATGTTTAATAATATATCATTAAATAACTAGGTATGTATTCTTGTATAGCAATAATATTGTTCCCTAAAATTTCGTATTATTTTTAACCAGCTATCCCATATTGATTTTGTGTATTTTATCAGTCTCTTGTTACTTCTCCAACCGTGTATTATATGTATAGCATAATTACACACCTAAACCTTTTGAAAGAATCCGTATTATAGGTAAAAACTATAAAAATGGCCGCCGTCTGGTTCTTAATTTTACAATAAATAAGAATACTATAATCAGTAGTTTTTATCATAATTAAAATTTTCTTAATTATCTTCATGAATTGTATTATTCTGCTTATTTAGGTATTTTTCGTTAGAATGCGGCGTTAGAATGACGCCATCAAGATAGAAAAATATGTCTTCAGGCATTGCTCAATTGGTTCATATATTCATATAATAATTCATTGTGGCTCTTCTTTGCCAACATGTCTCTCAATTCAGCGAGTTTTTCAAGTCAAGTTTAAGCTGTAACAAATATATAATTAATTATACAAGGAACGTATTTTTATAGTAAAGTTACTTTTGATTTAAGAGTTATAAATTATTTTTTAACATCTTGTTCAACGGGTATCATTTCGCTATGGGTTTTTTTTGCAAAACAAATTTGTGAACAATACTTACCCCATCATATTTATTAGTTACACAGTGCTACTATGACATTAATTTTATCAGTATTGTAATATAAACGAAATATCAGTTTTGAAATTTAATAGATTTTGTTCCCTTTGCTGTGACTCTTGGGCCGTGGGGTTCAAGTGCACAGGCGCTAATTAAAGATTTAAAGCGTCTGGTACCTAGTACCGGTGATCCCAGAGCTGGTGCTTTCCTCGCTCAAGGAATAAGTATCGCAATACAGCGAGGTAATGTTACCAGCGTTAAAGGTTCATTGCCACAGAGACCAAACTTTTTAAATTTGTTATAATTTTCTATTTATAAATTTTTAATTATTTTAAAGGGAGATTATTTTAATTGCTTAAAATCTTGACGAACCAAACCACGTGAGAATAATGTGCATTTAGAACTTACCTTATGTCTGAATATAGGGTATATACAATACTCATACACTTGATAAACACAACTGATGCGATTTCTTAAGATAAATAGAAAACTTTTTACGAAGAAAATGTAGGGTTGACAATGAGAAGAATTTTTATTTTTAATTTGGTTTGTTAAGTTATAATCGTGTACATTAATACGCGTGAAGTGAATTCTGGATTTTTTTATAATTTTTAATTATTCTTTATACAAGGGCAAACAATAAAAAGTGGTCGGCAATAAATATAAGATTTTTTTTACTAAATAAAGTTACAAATGTAAAAACTTAATAAAATAAAAATAAAAATAAAATAAAATATTTATTATGGAACATAAGATAATTATCACTTATTCCACGTCATAAATTTGAAGATCCCTACTAAAGAAAAAGTTAGGCGAGAGAAAAGCCGGCTAAAAACTCTCGGTACTCTTTAAAACAGCAAATCATCAACAACACTTATTTAAAACAAATATCGCAAATTAATTAAATACCTGTCTACACTATCCAGGCCCTTTTATCAACTAGATAATGTTGACTTTAAGTAACCTTTTACACAGCTTTTCTTTAATAATTTCTTAAATTTATGAAAGCAGTGATAAAGAGCCTTGGGATTTTATTAAAGAAATATCCCTTTCCCCAAAAAGAATTACTAACTTTAGATATCTATACGAAATTACTGTTTTTTTATAAATTTGTATATTCTATAAACTTATACTATTTTTTATAAAAAATATTTTCAAATATATTGAGGAAAGTAATATTAATTTTAATACTTAAAATTCTAATTTTAAAAAATTGACGAAACCCTCTTCTAGATAAAATATTTGAATAGAATGACCCCATAAAATAAGCCATAAGTCATAGCTATAAATAATAAAATAAAAATCATTAAATATTATAGAATTTTACTAAACTAATCTTTCGCCAATTTAATATAGACATAATTTTAATCATTATTAAAATAATTTATATAAATCATTTAAATTTTATATCCATAACCCTTATTTTTGACAAAATTTAAATTTTTCTTTTAAAAGAATTATTATACTAAAATAAATGAAAAGAGCATTTTCACATCTTTTCAAAAATACTATACAAAAAACTATATTTTTCCCTCATGATAATCATTTATATAAAAAGAGAATTACTGTTACCCAGGACCCAGAGGACCTCTTACCATTCACTTCAACCTTCTGAGTTCTTCCGTGTAAATAGGAAGTCAGAAGATTCAGTGCGGTATTCTTGATGCCATAGTGGCGGAGTTTCCTGATTAAGTCTCGTGTTGACATAATCAAATGCTTTGGATAAGTCGCAGAAAACACCTAAAGCGTCATGCGACTCCTCCCAAGCCTTAACTATATATCTATATAACTCAACACCATCGGCTGTCGAGCGACCCTTGGTAAAACCGAACTGATTATTATGTAATAATTTGTTTATTTAAAATGACTTACCAGTTGATTTAATATAATTTTTTCAAATATTTTACTACAAGTAGGTAGTACGGAAATTGGTCTAAAGTTACTGGGGTCGGACATACTACCTGCTTTAAATAAAGGAATAACTTTACTATGTTTCATTAGATCGGGAAACTCGCCACTTTTAATACAATTGTTGAAAATTATACTAGATGGGGAGCAATTACATCAATTATCTACTAATTATTTTTACAGAAATACCCCAAAGATCGGTAGTGTTCTTAATATCTATGGTTCTAAATATCTCACTATATCGTCGGCACCAATGGTCGGAATGAAAAACTGACCTTGCACTCTTTACATTATTTTGACACATTCGGCAGGGGGGAGATGATTGAAGAACTTATATGAAATTGGAATGTCAGAAAAGTACTTATCAAAAACAATCGCTATCTCTTCGTTAGATTTGATTATAGTTTATGAAATATTCATTCTTATTGATCCCTACTCTTCCATTTCATATCAATTATCTTCCAATATTTTATTTTATTGGTATATTTTTAATCTTGTTTTTGATATTTAAGGACTTGGCGCGTAACAAACTTTCTTAAATAATTTCGAATAATTTCGAACATAAAGAATAAATTTTATTATATGTATGACTTTTCAGTAAAGGTCATACAACCGTTGTCTACTTTTATAAATTCCCGCTGTCGCCCAATCACTAAACATTTACACTGGAATGAGAACTTTCTTTGGGTAAAGATGGTGTTGAACTCTTTATTAATACAATCACTTAGATTTTTATTTTATAACGGTATACTACCTAATAAAGGTAGCGTTTACTATATTATGTCTAAATCTCACATTCTTTTTATTCACTGAAAAACAACTGCTCTTATTTACTTTTTCACCACTTTACATTTTAGCGCCACTAACTTCCACAATATCTGAGCTAAGATCATTTATTATTTATTCCTCTCATTTAAATAATATTATAATTAATGGACTTTAATTTATTCAAAAACAAGTTAAAAGATTTAAATTTTAATAAAGATTGAATTTTTTACTAATATATTTTCTAATAAATTTATATTAATCACCAATAAATAATATACTTATTTTTTAAAACTAACTTTACACAAAATTTCCTCCAACTTTTCTTCAAAAAAATTAAGATCACTTGTGTCTGTAAAACTTAAAATAATAATTTAATTTATACAGTACTTCAAAGATTTCTAAACAAACACATTATTACTTTTTTTAACGATTGTGACCTGCTCTTTTTAAAATCACAGCTTGAATCCTGAGCATGCTTTCCACGATGTTTTTACAAACGTTTTGAGAAATACAATCCCACTCTTCTGCCCTCCCTGATGTTTGGGAGCAGGTCGTACTGATCTTACTCTTTAGGGCATCCCACACAGGCTCAATTGGATTGAGATTACACGTCGAGCTGGCCAACCTAAACAACGGATCCCAACTTCTTTTATCTTAGCCAGTTTCTGTGACAGGGATCACCCATAGAAGTTCACATAAGAAAATGCGTGGAAGCCTTCTAAGGTGGTGCGGATGACTTCTAGAACGATTCCGAGTCAGAGTTTCCAAACAATTCATCACAACGCTCCATCATAGTAAACATTTTAAAATACAAGTAAAGAAACAATGTCAGAGAGAGAGAATCAAGCCGATTCGAAGAGCCCTTCGCTAAATTTGGTTAAAAGGAAAAAAACCTTAAAGACCTTAAATAATAGTATTATCATAATATTAACTACACGAGTTCTAGGCCAAAATATTCAACAGCCTTCCTTTGTCCGTGTTACCTTATCAGGTGACTTCAAAAGAAAATATACATCTAATCGAAACACTTTTTCACAATTGAATTTAAACCTCCATGGTAACAATATTGGTAACATTTCCTCGCTTTTTTATTTAATAAGATTTTTGAGGTGTCAGCATCGTGATACCAAGCACGAGTTTTATAGAAATCAGTAATTAATAATTGTAAATACATATTTCATAATTATATGCATCAAACCCTATAAAGTTATACAGATTATAATCAAAAACAGTTAACGTTGTTTTTAATCAATATTATCTCTGGTTTGTGTTTTAGCTAAAACCAAAGACAATTATAGCAATTTTTAAAAAACTAATTGATACTCGTACAATGTAAAACCCCACAGACCCATAAGAATGAATATTCTGTGCTAATTAAGGTCAAAAATGACATCAGCGAGGGCTTTAATTGGGTTGAAAGATTAATTACATCTATGACTAAAAGCATGACTTAACCGATCGAATTATATGCTATTTTACACAATTTATGCGTATTTAAAATTATGTAATTTTCTAGTCCATTCGCTTTATTTTTGTGCTGTTATGTTTTTTTTAAGAAAGCATATTTTCATTTCCTAGTAATTTTATCTGTTACTAGCTCCGCTCAGCTACTTAAAAATGGCCTCCGAACTGAGAATCATCCAGCGCTACCTGTGCCGCCAATTGCTGGCTTTCAGCTGCAGCCGGTCCACTGTCAAAATTCAAAAATCAAAAATTATTTATTCGTATAGGTAACAAAATGTACACTTATGAACGTCAAAAAATAAATATTGAAAAGAAATGCATCTAATTTTACATTTACTACCAGTTCTCAAATCAAGGGCTTAGAACGGAAGAGAAGAACTGGCAATAAACTCGCCACTCTTTTTAATCGCATGACATGACATCTTAAGTAATAAAAAAAAATATAAAAAATAAAAACAAAGATTTGTCCTCTATCAGCAGGAGGCATGGTGAAATAGGAGCACGCACTTACATTCTCGTGGGAACAACACGCAAATACATAGTCGAAATAACTAACATCACCGCATACACGAATTCAAGTCCGACCAGTCACCACATGTAGCACCCGGTCACGAGTATGACTTATGGCCAGCCATCGGTCAATCCCACCGGTTCTCCGACCACTAGGCCAGCTTAGGTAAGCCGAAGATCTATGGATAATATTCAGAGACGAGACTTAGACCTAAGTGTTCCTTCTTTATTTCAAAAATGTATTCGAATCCGATTGATATAGTTAACGTCATGGATAGTTGCTCTACAGCATTTAAAAACACTTATTTTTAACTTTCAATAGCTGTCAAATCAATTCTTTTGATTATACGTTTCATAGTGCTCAAGATTATTATTTTAGATAGATAGAGCCGATATGATAAGAAAAAATATGAGAAGAGAAAGTCATAAATAATCTTGTACGTCTACTATTCATTAAAATAAATCTTATTTTAGCTATAATTACTTTTTTATTACATTATTTACATGTGACCTGACAACTAACCAGTGCTTTTTTTTTTTAAGTGTTTGAATTATGCTTTATATACATTGTCGGAACTGTGTTGGCCTAGTTGCTTCTGCAACAAACTTCGGCATCATACCTGCGACCGCAGGTATGAGAGTCGCAGGTTTGATCCCCGGCTGTGCACCAAATGACTATCTGTCTATGTGCGCTTTTACATTCGCTTCGCAAGGAAAACATCGTGAGGAAACCGGCTTGCCTTAGACAGAAAAAGCCTGACACACAGGCACAGGAGTCTGATCACCTACTTGCCAATTAGATTGAGAAATGATCATGAAACAGAAACAAAAATGTGAGGCAAAGAGGCCAGACCTAACAAGGTTGTAGTGCTACTGTTTTTTTTGTTATTCTCGCAATCAAAATCTATGGCTGATTGGTGTGTAAATCATCAATAGTGCATCAATAGTTTATAGAAATAACTAATCCATAAACAATAACGAGTTACCCTCTGTAATTATTCAATATTAAACAATCCATAATTAAATGTGATCATGTTTAAATCTGTATTTACACTTCATGCTATGTAAAAATTGATCATTATTTTATCTATGCCCGCTTGCGTTGACCTTGTTACGATTGGCTCACTGCCAGAATTAAACTGAAAATCGATGGAACACACTAATATTTTTATACTTCCTGTTATAGAATGCGTTGTGAGAACCTTTAAAAGAGTTTGAAGAGGTATTTTTTTTTTAAATAAGGTTTGACAGAAAAGCTCAAACTCACGGTGGTTTAAAGCATCATTTTAATTAAGGGTAATTTAAAAACGTGTAACTGAGTACGCGAGCGTATGTCAAAGTTTTTGATATATAGAAGGAACACTTAAGTCTAAGTCTGAATATTACTATCCTTACATCGTCGGCTGGTACGCTGGATCGATAGAGTGGAGGACCGGCTGCAGATGAAAGTTAGCCATTGGCCGCAGGTAGCATTGGACAGGGAGGGCTGGAAGATTCTTATTTCGGTGGCCTAAACACTTTTTGGGGCAGACAGATTTTTTAGTATGCAACTAATGTTTTTTAGACGCTCGCATCATTTGCGGCTCCCAAAAAGTTTTTCGTCGAAAATAGAACACGGGTCTTCCGGCGTTAGTCGCATTGAAAATTTCGTCACGTCGTATCACGGAAGTATTCAACACTTTGGTTTCAGAAAACAAGAGATATTATATTTTATACACATCATTAAGCTCATCTCTATGTACACAGGCATAAAAACAGTTTTTGAATTGGAAACGACAAAATAGGTCGACCACAAACATTGTAGGAGAACGTTACTGGCTGTGAATAAAACGCGTACGGACAAAATTAAAAAAAGTGCATGCGTATTGCGTACACAGTACACATGTCAGAAGTGAAACTTCTTTGTAAAATAATTATTATTACGGTAAAAGCCCCAAAAGACGATCATGTAGATACATATAGATATACAAATTTAAAAAAAAATGAAGTTCTATTTTTAAAATTAACATTTTGTGCAGAGAATTTATGAAATATTGGTATTTTATATTTTATGCTAAATAATTTATTGAAATCTCAAATGACGAAAAAATATAAATATCTGTCGGCCTCAATCCCTTTTCTTCGACAAATCGCTGCACATCTTCGTGACGCTAATATTATGATGATTGATTTTAATCCGTAAAAATTTTATCCTCATGCGCCTAAAGAAGTTTCACTTCAAAAAAGAATCTGTTAAAGTAAAAACGCGCGAAACTTTCTTTTGTTATTTTTTGTTCAATTTCGAATTTAAGATTATATTTATAAATGTTGTCTTTAGGTGAGAGGTACCGGGTTCGATTCCCGGTTCGAGGGCAAGTTTTAATTTAATTTAAATTTGTACTCGGCCTTTGGGAGGGTTGTGCGGTACCGGGCGAGTGCTTAAACCGTACATGGAGGACACGGTCGAATTTCTAAAGACAAGCACGAATTATAAAAAAATCCTATACTTGACGCTGGCTAATGCACAAATCGTGCCAGAGCCATAAAAAAAAATGTTGTCTGCCTCAAATTGCCACAATTATATAAATAAACGTAATTCTCATGAGTGACCTGTGATTAAGTGTAACCCGAAAGAGACGATCTTTAATTCGAGAGACGTACTAAATCCCAATCAAAAAACTCAAATAATCTAATGTTACAAATAATAAATTATATATATACACGTGCACCTGAACGAAAAAACCACTGATGGGTTTAACCTTGAGAGCTCGGAGAACCAAACATACTTTTATAGATAAGAGAAATTAAATTATCATTACATTTTTATTGTTTGTTTTTTCTAAGGTTCGTGCTGTTTGGAAGAAAATAGTTAAAGCAGTAAGACCTATTTCATCCTTTGTATTTTTAGACATAGTCTATGTATATGTCTATACATAGACATAAAATTTATTACCAACAAAAACACACACACATAAACACACAAAATAACAATAATCAAAGAAAAAAAGAATATAATGAAAGATATAAAAAAAAATCCCTTTTCCCATTAGGTTCGTTTCAAGTGTGTAATGCGTGTGTTTAATTGGCCCTGGCTCAGCATTATGCTGAGGAGCAGAATGTTTTTTTGAATTATTACTTCTTTTATGAACACATTCACGATTTCTATAACTCGATGTCTCGGAACATTTTCTTCAGCTTTTCAGCAATAGCGTCAGCGAAAAGCCATCACCTCTTTGTTGACGCTGACAACCATCGACTCGATGGGTCCTGTAGTCGATCAGGCCTTTCCAGCAATTCTATAAATAGATTTAAATTCATAATTTTTTATTGACCGTAGTGCAGTCATTTAATGGCGCCTTTTCAATCAAGAGGTAATTTAAAAAATCGCAATTATTAAGGTTGAGGACGTTTTATTATATAATTGTCAGTCCCTGCCATCTACTTGACCCATTCGCAATGAGTGATTGTATACATTTGATAGAACTATACGGACTTGGTACCAATGTAACGTAGAAGAACGTACTAATTCTAATAGGCAAATTTCTTTCAAAAAAATTGGCCTATCAGTTAAGTTCTGCCAAAAATTAATCTGGAATTGTATAGGAAAAACTCCTTTTGTATGGCAATTAAGGTTTATAATATACCAAAAGCATTTAAAGATCTTCCCACTAGAGTTTTTAAAAATCGACTTAATCAAATCAAAGTCAAAATCATTTATTCATTTAGGTAACACAATGTACACTAATGAACTTCAAAGCTTCTAATTTAACATTTACTGCCATTTCCCAAATCAAGGTCGTAGAATGGTAGAGAAGAACTGGCAATAAACTCTCCGCCACTCTTTTTAATCGCCAAGTTTCTTTTGTTTTTTAATGTATTACTTTTCAAAAGATTATTATTCTATTAATGATTATTTGCGTGAAACATTATAACTAATATTAATTTGATAAAGTAATGATATATTTTAATAATGTGATATTTTACCACTACAAAATATAATATATGAATCGACTATAATGGTATGACACAAAATGTATGTAACTTCTTAATAAAACTCCTTTTAAGATAAATTTCCACTCCATTATGTGTAGCAGAATATGCGAACTTTAGATTGTACCACCATAACATTTTTGTACCATATTCTTGCAAATAAGTTATTGTTATTATTGCTAGGCTGGGAACCTATTGCTTATGGGCGGCGATTAGGGAAGATGTAGATCTAAAGGCCGATAACGCACTTGCTGTAATTTTTTGAAGTGAAAACTTCTTTTGCGGCGTTGTACACTTTTTTTGGAATGGGTGAAAATGTTAAACTCGCGTCAGGACATGTGACCTGATCGAAAATTCGTAAGACGGATGGAGAGTAGACAGCTGGCGCGGCGTATTTAAGTAATATAAATTGTCATGTGTGTGTACGATAGCGCAATAAATAAATATTGTATTCTAACACATAAATGATAGTACTTTTATACTGATAATTAAAACAATTCGTGCAAAATTATTCCCTAACCATTCCGAAATATAAAAATGCACAACGTTAATATTCAAGTTTTCACTTCTGCCGGCACTCCCGGAGTGCAACCCATCGTTTTTTTGTCATCAAGCCTTCTGGCAATGTGACAGTCCATGGGCGGCGTCACTCAACATCAGGGTTCTCCTGCCCGTTTGCCAACTGTTACATAAAAAAAGAGGAAGTATTTATTTTAATTATTTATAGAGGTTCATGAGTGAACGTCATCATCATCATCAGTGGCTATACATGGTGGACCTCCTCAAGTACACTTCCCCTACAATCTATCCAGAGCTTCCCGCGTCCAACTTCGAACCCCTATTGTATCGATGTCCTTGATAACTCCCACCTACGCAGCCTCGGTCTACCGGGTTTTCTCTTGCCACCGGGTTGTGAGTTCAGTAAGGACCTTGGGGTTCTGTCATCGCCATTGTGTACGTACTTTTGATATTTTAGTATATGTTGAATTTCAATCAACCGACGCAAATATAACAGTGCTTCGAAAATATTTGCATATTTAATTGACATTTTATATCTGTAATTTATGACTATTCCTTTCTATAATTTATGACAAGTTTTAGTTTTGCAACCAGTTGTAAGAACTATGTTTTTTTAAATAGAACATATTTCTTTAAATTACTTTTGATTACAAATAGTGTTTGATATTGTCAGAATATAATAAAGATGCATGAATTTCGTTTTGACCTAAAAGAAAATGGCAGTAACCTTATAAAATAAGTGTTATTAATTTTTAAGCCATACTCTTATTTTTCTTCACAGCCGGGATAAAAATAAACATTTTCACTTTTCCGAGTTTAAGTTTCATTTCTCCTTTTCATTCATATTGGATCGTTATCAAATTTTTTGCATGAATGACTCAGCATTATTACGGACTGCACAGATTTCTACAGCGTTGCGTAATAAGACTTAAAAATCAATAACGAACCTAGCTACCCTAACTTTAGCTTAGTCTGCGACCCCGTGCAAACATCAACTTGTCTATTAAAACATATAAAAGTAATCAAAGATGCAATAATTTCTTTATTTTTTTGTTATTTATGAAATGTTGTATTTATTTTCCATCTAAACACCGTTTTTCTTAAACAAATTCCATGTCCGTTCTTGACGAAAACATCCGATTTGCCACGAAAAGGACCGAGTCGTTTCAAGATGGCGGCATTTTTCGCGCATGCCCATTTCCTATAAAATATGTGACGTCACAAAAAATAGTGATGTGGACAACAACCCCCTGAAATAAACTAAAATTATCACGTCATATTTTTAATATATTTTTGTTTAATTAAAATATGTTTCGCCAAGTTAGCGTAGTAGTTAGGCTCGCGACTAAGGAAACCAATATGTCTCATATCAAAGAAACTACTATTCATCTATTTGCCACTTAAAAATGGGTATATCTACAGAATTCTGAGGCCAAAACAAAGAGTTGTAGCCCCACATTTTATACTTGACGTAAAGTTTATTGTATCTTTGTTCCTTTGGATACAATAAAGACGGAAGCTTATCGATCCTATTGTAAATATTACATAATCTTATCTTAATCGGTAGGACGAAAACAAACAAGATTTTCCACGAAAAATCCCTTTGCAAAAACTATTTTTAACGCGTGATTTTGGCAAAGGTTACCTTATCTTAATTATCTTATTATGTCACTGACACGTTAATGGATCATTAAAAATATTTACGTTATCAAATATCGGTACACCTGTTCAAGTTTTACAAAATGGCGTCCAAAAATTTGTATCTATTTTGAGCTTTTGATAACATCTCTATTGGCAGTTTTACTACACTGCTCACCATATTTTTAGCCTGGGTTCGGCCTAGTGCCGCGCGACTTTCAACCCTGAGTTCGTGTGTTCGGATCCCGGTACACGTATTTTTCTGTCCATGTGCACAATTGACAGTGCTCGCATGATGACGGAAAATATCTTGAGAAAACCGAGATACTGAAGAACCAAATTCGACAGTGTCAGGCACATGATGAAAAAACTATCAAGATTCACATTCTGGAATCTGAGGTCAAGAGCAAGGAATGTTGAATGATTTATTTTGATTGTTCATTGTTTATATGCAGTTAAGAATCAATGAAAATTCAACCGAGACTCTTCATTTAAAAAATATTAATCAGCCATGTCAATATAAAACTATCGATAAGAGTCACGACTCTAGCACTGCAGAAAAGTCGTCAGTATGTGTGGGACGCCCGTTGCGGATGTACCGCGTTCGCTATTTGAATGAAAATTATTGCGAGTAAAAAAATCTGTGAATGGCCAGTGTTTAATAATTGTTGAATGAGGATTTACTAAAGGTACTTATAAGATTTTTTGTGAGAGCGACTGCTCCAATATAATAACATCGGAATATAATAACATTAGGTTACGTAAAAATTTATAAATTTAAGACACAAAACCGTATTTTTCATAAAGAAAAATATAATTAATTAAGTCGCGATGGATTTTACCCTATTTTAATGATATTATTGTTAGAATTTTAACGGAAAGTGGTAAATTCGAGCATTACATATATTTCCTTTTTCTAATGTGTTAAATCTTCGCGTAAAAATTGAATCGTCTATTACACTATAGACAAAACTTTCAGTAAATTTCAATCGATAATTCATATTTTTTTACTTTCTAAATTCAAATTGTGATTAAAAATTGTTGGTGTAGTCTAGTATTGATTGTTAAGGGGAGGTGCCGCGGGGTGGGGAAGGTCAGGATCCTGGATGGTTTCTCACCACGTGTAGATCCCTTCCACGTGACTGTTTCGCATATCCTTGGCAGACTATTTTTTTATATGGAATTGAAAATAAAAATACTAATAAGTCTTTATATGCCATGAAAACGCACTGTACAGTGTACATATATCATGAAAATGTCACAATATAATATATTAATCTTACATGTCATATATTTAATAAACATGTAAATTTATGCTAAATAAATTTCATTTTCTAAGAAACGCTATAAAGAGGCAAGGTATATTTGTCATAGATAATCTCAAAAATATTTGTAATGCAGCCCTGAAAAGCCGAAACATGCATGTATTTAATAATAATATTGTCTAATAATACTTCTTAGTCTTAAATTAAATCCATTCGTTTTAACACAGTTATAAAAGCACCTCAATCATATGCCAATGGAATTCATAGATATTTTCCTGTTTATAGATTCCGAATAAAGAAATATAATTTAATGTTTAGTAAAAAACAGTCCTTAAACTAATTCTGATTGTTTTATTAAGTTTTGTTTTTAAATAATATTGTTGTAATAACGCTTCGGTGGACACAAAAATTGTGACCAATTTGTGTTCCACCGTCACACATAAATTTTTGTATTATTTAAAAAAAAACAATTTGTCGATGCGCACAACGCTCCATTGTAAAACATTTTTTGTGGGAGACATAAAAACTGTTTTGTTATATATCCTTGTATGATGTTATTCTAAAGATAATTACTGGTTAAAACAAGCGGGGCGAAGCCTCAACATTGCCTTTCAGATTATTACAGTTATAGTTGATAAAAAAACGCGATTTATAACCTATAATTCCGAATACTTTCCAGTATTCAACTGAAATGTAATTCAATAATATTTATGTATTCGTAACAAGTAGTGTTTGATTAGTATTAAAATTAAAACATTAAATACAATAACGTTTGTTGTTTATAAAATTTAATAGATTAAAATATATTCGCGTATATATTATTATTTCTTGAAAATATCTTAATGTGTAAAACTGTGTGGGTGTACTGTAATACCCTTAGTAGGTCATCAGATCGATATCTCGTCACGCCATTTTCAGCCGTTAAAATTCATTCCGTACTTATCGTACATCTTCAGGGAATTGCTTTTTAGCATAGACAAAAAGTATAGCTGGCTGCAAAATTTCTTTTTAATATTAGAAAGTCAAACGCACTAATGAGGTTTAATGTTTTTAGGTTTTATAATTATGTTAGTCAAAAGACGTGAAGTCGTGAAGTGTTTTTAAAAAAAGAATTCTCAAGATATCGTCGAAAGACCGTAGCCTGGCCACAATTTATTATTTATTTTAAAAAAATATTGGCAATATCAATGGTTATTTATGTAACTTACTTTTTCTGATTGATGTGATGTGATTAGAATAATTGCATTTTAATCGATAAGTTTATTTACCAATATTGTCTGTATTATTCTTTACCCTGAGCTATAACCCTTTGTCATTGGTCAGGTCTTGAACCCTTTTCGTGAGCTTAGACCAGTTTGACAAGAGGGGGAATGTACAAAGGTTTTGCATGTCCTTGACACACATGCGTACACACCCCTGTCTGAGGCTAGACGTTCAAAAATATTTCCTTTATATACATTTTACGAGTTTATTACGGTGTAATAAATAATTTTCTATTGTTGATTGTATAGACTTCCTCATTCCTAAAATTATATTTCTAAGATTCAGTCCTTATTTATTCACTATAGTTTAATTACCCTTCTTACAAAACTTAATGGCTGAGAGCATATATCTAATCGCATAGAAAGCGATTCCCTAAGTGCAATCGCTTTAGTACAATCAACTGTAACTAAGATACATCTAAGAGTAAAACGCAAACAATGATATTTATGTAATAAACTTATAAAAAAAATTATAGTAAGTAATAGAATCTTATAAGTAAGCCTAAAATCTATTAATATTTTTTCCTTATGCATTTGCGTTAACTTGCAAGAAAATACACGAGAAATATTCTTACTATGTGAACGTAGTATTTCATTAATTTTTGTATTTATGCATCGTAAAGGCCTAACAACCGTACACAGAATCATCGATCGGAGCTATGTACTTTAATCCCTGATTAGTTAACGTCTGATTTAAGAGCGTTAAATGACCTTTAAGAATAATCACGGTCGTTATATATTTTTATCCCAAAAAGTAAGAAAACTAATCCGGAAACATTGATTGCAATTTATGGTATGATTAAAGAAATGTTTACGTTATATTTAAATTTAGCCGCAGTTATCATAGATAAACTTTGGCATTATGCCAAAACGTTTTCACAAATTAAGCCATAGACGAAAGATTTGACCCATATTTTCAGCTTTAAGTTTTTTAACATTGAATTACCCACTTGTTTTACGGGTTAAGAGTGTGTGTTTTTTTTAAAGTAATTAATCCCAGACTATGATCAAGCCAATTGAAGTATTCATTAAAATAATAATCATTAGCAACGTACGTTGAATGATAACATTCTTTATGAACATTGAAGTCAATGGTGTCTTCGAAATTGTGAGAGCCAAAGCTGTACATTTTGCTCACACAGGCTTTCTTAGTTTTGTAAGCGTGACGATTTCCTAAATCGTCGGAGTTACGCTCCAAAAGCATATCCAGACGTAGGCACTCTCTTCGACTGTTACATTGCATTCATTCGTTACATAGCAATTAACAGTATTTCGCTTATATTCTATTGTTGTAAAACTAAAATCCTCTATTATTTAAAGCACCCCGATGACCCGGGGACCGTAAAGAAATAACATGTTGATTTTGACTGGTTTCCTCTTAAATATAAATGTCCACATATTTATTTGTTTCAGATAAAGCAGTGCTTTCAACGACGAACAATGGCGGCGATAGACTATAACCTCATGTGCTAAAACCACAGTCAATTCAGTGCAATATGTGTTATCTGTGGTTCAATTAACGTATCCGTTTAAAAACCTAACCTATATGCACAGAGAGGCATCTAACGTATTAGACTCACTAAAACTACGACTAAAATTGCTCGAGAGGACAAGGACATACGTTAAAGTTATAGAATTTATAAAAAAAGACGCCATTCGGTATTACAAATACATAATACAAGATATAAAATATTATGAACATATTCATAGGTAACGATTATCATTCAAAGAATCTTGTCAAATTGAAATCAATTTGATTTTTGTAATATTTAAGACAATAATTGCACTGGTTAATTTCGCTAAAGAATTTTACAAATTGTGATTTAAAAACAAGATGTCGGCAAAGGCTGAACCAATCGGGCCTCGGAATGGCCACGAATTGGCGCCGTTGAATACCAGGGCGGATGGCAGCGAACGACCTCATGGGGTTACCATCGTTCTACAGGGTTCAAGGAACTCATTACAGCACGATGCCCCCGATGAAGATAGAGCGGCATGGTCCGGAAAACTACAGTTCTTCCTGTCAATTATCGGATACTCTGTGGGCCTTGGCAACATTTGGCGTTTTCCGTATCTGTGCCAACAAAATGGCGGAGGTAAGTTCGAACTTTTTTTGTTACTTTATCACAGCAAACTGGTTTTAATTCCTTTTTCTTTTGAAAATATACTCAAGCCATGTTTTAGCTGCACTTTACTTTTGGTGACGATTTATATTTCTTTCCAATTTATTTGGAATAATGTGGAATCAGTAGATTTTATTTTATATTATTTTGTCATCCTACGGGTTCTATTAAGTTATTCCACTAAAGAGTGGCAGAAAAACAAATATATGCTCAAGGTATTTATTCTTTAAAAAGCTCTCTATCTCTTTTATTTAGCCATTTGTTCATCAATAAAATCACGAAGAGCCGACACTCTTGCGTAAACTGTTGGGCTCCCGGTTTTTAGAGAACAGTCTTTAGTACCGAATGATACTATGCCGATATGTTTATTTTGGTATATGAGTGGACCACCACTGTCACCCTGAAAAAAATATTTATATAAAACATTGCGAGAATACGGGTACAGAACGCAGGATTCTTGGAAAAAATCCAGTGTCAGGCACAGGCTGATTACGTAATGGACTATAGATCAGTCTGTGCTTAGTAATGTCCATTACGTAATAGATAAAACATTTTTTTTCTATATTACATTTATAATAGATATCTGAGGAAAAAGGTAGGATCTTAGTGCCATATTTTATTTTGATCACAATACTTTATCAAACTTTTATACTGTGTCCAGTTTGTGTTTCCACCACGCCAACTTCTTTCTATTTAGGATCTTGTATAGAATAAATAAAAATAAAAATAAATAAAAATATGTTATATCCACAAGAAAAACGTTCATGGTTTTCTTGGGGTGTTAGTTGGTGGTTAGTTGATATGACAGATATAATGCCGTTGTATGTACTACATCTAAATAATTGTCTTTTAATTACAAAATCTATTTTTGTAATCACATTACACACTGTACACTTTAACCTACATAGTGATCATAATAATTAAAAATGTATACAAAGAAAATTAAAACATATTGAAAACTTTGGTCCCTGTGGCAGTGCACCTTTAATACTGGCTGAATTTCTTCGCTGTATTTCGATACTTATTCGTTGAGCAAGGAAATCAGCATCTCTGGGGTTACTATCTACCAGTCGCCGACATAAATCTTTGGGCTACTCCAAAGGGAACGAAATCGAAGTTGGAGGAAAGACTCTTATATATTAGAGCCGTTTATTATTTTCCGCCTTTTCTGCGGCCGCGTCAGCTTTTGTGTTTGTCCGAAGGAGGTGAGAAATCCCGTCCCATCCTCCAAGGGATCAAAGATATCACATCTCAATCTCTGGCCGCTTGCCATCGTCTCCAGCGATACTTGTTAGCTCCAAAATGACTGGAACATTGACAAAATCAAGAGAGCGGCGTATGCAGCGTGGCAAGAAAAACGACCTGCACTCTTTTGGCAATGGCATGGTGTCCAAGGTTACTTACTTCAAAACCCACAGGTACGCTTATGGGGAGTACATAGGGGCACTCTTAAGCGAATGCTGATGGCAATGCGAAGTGCCACAGGTTCCAAAAAGGTGCCAGTGTTTAGCAAAGGATAAGCATTAAGCCAATGTCTGGCTTCCCTGTCGACCCCACAAAACAATCTTGCGCGGTCTGTTATTGAGGTGTGACCTAATAAGTGATGGAATTTGGATTTATAAAGAGGAAGAGCTACACTATGTCGGTAAAGAATATTGTAAATACTGTATATTTGTGTGTTTAAAATAGGTGAATATATGTAGTTCTTACACATACACTTGTTTTTTAACTATCTGCAATCAGCCTCTTGGCTTTTATCAGACTTTATGACATGATTTTGAGGCAATTAGGGAATGCAAATCAAATAATTAGTTTTTCCTCGGTAACTCGCAAACTGTCAGTTTCGCCCTTCTCAGCTGAAACACGCAGTTCGCAAATTCCAAGAGGCCCGAAGCTTGGGGGTTTGACGTGTTGCTGAAGCCTCCTTTTGTGTATTGTTCGGTTGAGCTTTTCATGTCTTCCTCGACAGCGGCAATTTCAAAATATTTATGGATTTCAGCATTTCGTATTAACCTTGGCGTACCGCTCATATTTCGTAGTATTATGTTTTGTAGCCGCTGCAGGATTTCAATATTAGACTTGCTAACCCCAGAGCTGTATCCCATATTGATTTTATGACAGTTTTATAAAAATAAATAAATCAGTGGAGCTACAACCTCTTTAGGTCAGGGTCTCAGATTTCTGAATCTTTTTCATGGTATTATAGGCAGGTAGGTATTCAGCCTCCTGTGCCTAACACACGCCGTCGACTTTTTGGACATGTCGGTTTCCTCACGATGTTTTCCTTCACCGTTCGAACGAATGTTCATATAAAAAGAAAGTCCATTGGTGCACAGCCGGGGACCGAGCCTACGACCTCAGGGATGAGAGTCGCACAGTTTTTTAAATAAGAAATTTATTCTCCAGACTGAGTGCGGCTTTTGTACCTAATAGTTAGTTCATCAAGCTTATTATTAGATAGTAATGAAATGAAGTTAATAATAATGCTTACATTTGAATAGACCAATGATATTAATTTAATATAAACTTACAAAACAAGCTCCTTTCCCCTTTAAACCGGCACAAATCATGCGAGGTGTTATATTTAAACCCGTAATATTGTGATAGAACTCTTTGCATTCCTCATCTTTTACATAAGGCACATCCACTTGCAAGAGTTCAGAGGACGCTTTACCGGACTGAAATCATTTAAAGTATTTTATCGCATGTTACTGAGTTGGGCGCATGAGAGTAAATTTTTACGAAAACGTCACAAAGATGTGCAGCGTTTTTGTCGAAGAAAAGTGAGAGAGCGATTGAGACCGATGGAGAGAGTGTGAGAAGGGTGAATTGGGTGAATTAACTTATAGGAATTCAATTAAAAAAATGAATTTATGAAATATTTGTATTTTATATTTTATGCAAAATAATTTGTTGAACTCTCAAATGACGAATTGTAAATTAAAATGCCACGTATTTTTATTATCAAGGAAATAAACTAAAAAAGTTAAATGTATTATTTGTATTAATTTTGGACACTTAATAATATTTTAATGATTATTTTTCCGACCCAAATATCGACCAATAGAATTGCACCATTCGACGTCACGTGGTACAACCTACATGGTATCATACTGATATTTTTTTGAAAATTTTCTCTGGTAGTTGCTTCAAGAAAAGTATTAAGTAGTTGTTTTATTCATTATGAAATTCTTATTTGTTAACTGTACATTTCGTCTCATGGTGCAATTCTATTGGCCGACATTTGGGTCGGAAAAATAATCCCCCGAATACCACACGAGCTTCAAAATTATCTGGCATTTCTCTTGTGGTATTATAAGTGACAATTCAATTCAATAAATTCCTAACATATCTTCTTTTTTCCCTCCCTCTAAGTCTCGGTAACCTAAAGTTTTAGATTTTTATAAATATGAACAAGACTTAAAAGTTAGTTTGCCAAAGAAGTTTCACTTCTGACATATGTACTTTGTACGCACGCACTGTTTTTTTAGAAGTAGATCGTGTATAGACATTTACAAATTTGGGAAGACATTTTGGCCTATGACGCTGCGTACCATAGACAAAATGTCACAGGACAATATTATATGTCAAGTAATACTCGGGCTGTTTATTTGAGGTTATATTTAGTTTTCTATAAAATAGTTATACCCAGTGTGTTTCGCTTTACGTAAAAGCCTGTTTATTGTTATTAATGCAACCATCTTGTAGCTAGTTTTTTATGTAATGGAGGCAAAGGCTCATCTGATGTTAAGTGATACCGCCGCCCATGGACACTCACATTGCCAGAAGGCTCGCGAGTGCCTTTTAAGAATTGGTACGCTCTTTGAAGGACCCTAAGTCGAATTGGTTCGTAAATACTTCAGTGGGCAGCTGGTTCCACATAGTAGTGGCGGCAAAAACGCTCAGATCCGGAACGACGGACGTCGAGGTGATACGAATGGAATTTAAACGGTTACTGTGTATTTTTACTTACATCTGTAACTCCGAAACCTATAACTTTGAAGACTGCGTCATCCTCCACAACCATATCCCGCTCAGCTAATTTGAGTGGTTGAACTTTGCTACTGAATACCAATTTCTTAGCCAACTTTATCACAACGACGTCATAGTCTAACACCTTAGAGGTGGGTGGGTGTGGGTAGGCTTCCAAAATATCGTAGTGTTCACCTTCGTTTATTTTGTCTGTGCCAACTACAATTTCTGGGTTTTTCCTATAGGGATTATAATAGTATAATTTTAAAAACATCAGTGGCGCTACAACCTTTTTCAGGCCTCGGATTTCTGTGTGTTTCATGATTTGTCAATCAAATTATGGGTCGATGGTAAGGTTTCCTCACGATGTTTCTTCAAGAGAATGTTAAATGTGCACATAGAAAGAAAGTCCATTGGTGCACAGCCGGGAATTGAATCTACGACCTAAGTAAGGGAGTCGCAGGCTGAAGCTACTAGGCCAACACTGCTAATAGTGTAATTACAGATTATTATTATATAATTTAGTCACACGATATGGGGGCTTATTCAAGATTAGTGTTGACAAATTTTCATACAAATTTAGTTTTCGACTTTCTACATACATTACTGTTAAAGCATCTTAACTAAACCCCATAGAGACGGTTATGGTTAATTTTGTATTGGCCTCCTAATTTTTTGTCCATATATGCCTTTTACTATTAATAAATAACTTTTTCATACCAATGTAAAAACTTCTTAAGATTATAAAATAATTTGTATACGTACAAAGCATTATAGCAATGTGCAGCGGAGATCAAAAACTGCTCACTGACGATAGTCGCACCACACCCATGTTCAGTGTCTTTGTTCCTATAGATCGCGAAAAACGGCACCTCTTCTATTTTTACAGGTTTACCGCCGATAATGCCAATATCTACACAAATAATATTTTTTTTTATTCTTTATAAGTATACTAGCAGACTCGGCCAAGCGTTGCTGTGGCTAAGGTTTTAGATATATTACATTGTAGTGACCTATTCAAGGGAAACGGTAGGAGAACACCCGTCATGGGGACCACCATGCTTTTTTGGTGGTAATGCCATTAAATTGTAGCTTATATGAAACGTTGGTACTTTCAACACAGCGCCATCTGTTAGAATTGTGTAAATAATAAACAAATATTTTGCAATAAAATCATATTGGATCAGTTGGATCAAACTACACACGGTGTGCAAATTTGATTGAAATCAGTTCGGTAGTTTAGGAGTCCATAGCGAACAAACAACGTGAAACGTAATTTATATATATTAAGATATGCAATGTTAGATTTAAGTTGTGAGGGTTGCCAGGTATTAAGAGTGTGCATTTATACAGAAATATTTTAAATAACCTAGAATTGGAAAGGAAGAGAAAAAAAAAAAAAAAAAAATTTTTGACATGTTACCGGTATTTGACGTAATAATTTCTACATAACACATAACATTTTATAATTATTAAACTATTGTAACACGGTAATAATATTTTCCGTTTGTATAGGGCAGGTTGAGGATATATTTAAGATGTTTGTATTACATATTTTCAAAGTTTTGTCGGCAACTTTTTGTCGCCTTTGCCTCTACGATTGTCATGTCCTAGACTATTTTTACAATCCAAGAATTGCGTTGAAATTGCACGAAAAATAATTTGGTAATATTTTCTGCAATTTCGCTCTTTTCACTCGTACAAGATGAGAGCGCAGAAGAAGATTAAGATGGGGGCGGCGAACTAGCTGTTTACTCTAGAATATTGAAGTTTGCTACACCGAATGTACAATAACAAGTGAGTGGGGAAAGTCATCGGCAAAATATTGTTACTTCTATCTTTAAATCAGAAAAACCGTCATGCAGAAATCTTATAGATTTGCCGCCCCAAAAATCTGCCACCTCAGCTTAAATATCTAATATATATAATATAATGGTAAATCCGCCACTGTTAGTAAAAAATTTGTTATAAAGAAAATTTTTAAAGATTGTATAGAGCCATTGAGGGAGAAAAAGTATAATAACGATATAAATAAATAAAGTCTAATAAATTGTTTTAGCTGAACATCACAATCAAATATAAAGTATTTTCTTAACCTACTTAGTAATAATAATAATAATTAAATATTGAAAAATAGAAAACTTAAACAAATTCAATAAGCTCAAATGCTGGTCGTGTCCACATGTTTTAGGGACGGCCCCGGTTCATATTTTTGTATGTATGTCAATTTATATCATGTGTTTGTCCTAGATTTGTGGTCAAATAAAAAAAGAAGTTTGGTGCCCGTGCCAGTGTACCTTTAACGCTGGCAGCATTTCCTCGCTGTACTGTGATACTTTTTCGTTCAGCGAGGAAGGCACCAGCTCTGGGGTCACCGGTATCTACTGTATAGTGCGCCTGTGCACTTGAACTCCACGGCCCAAGAGTCTCTACTCCAAAGGGAACAAAATCGTACTTGGAGGAAAGACTCTAAAACTTGTGCCCTTTATTATAAATATATATGCTTGAAAATAATAACTCACCATTATCTGGATCAAGTTCATCATTAAATAATAAAAATAGATAATAAAACCAATTGAAATAATTTGACATTGTTAATTCTATGGTTATAATGTGCGAACGAAGAAATGTATACATTTATACTCAACGCAAGGCCAAGGTGTACTATTTTAGGACAGTTTATTTAAACTCGGTTTATCGACCGTTAACAACAACCCATTAGACGCAATATTTTTTATACATGTGTCTTTACTTAGACATCATGGAACATTACGATCTAGCCTAACTTAGGACTAATATGTAATCCTTGGGATTGATTTGCTCCAGTTCAAACAATTTGTATGACAATACTTGGCGATTAAAAAGAGTGGCAGAAAGTTTCTTGCCAGTTCTTCTTACCCGCTCTACGCCCTTGACTTGCGAACTGGTAGTAAATGTAAATTTACAATTAATTTAACTTGACAATTCATAAGTGTACTTGGTTACCCACTTGAATAAAGATATTTAAAAAAAAAAATTAAGTCTTACTTACCTAATTTACTGATAAGGATATTTAACATAAGAAAGTGTCTACACTACTTACAGTCTCTATTAAAGGAAAGATACTCTGTTCTTCTGTTCTATTTAAATTTGAATTAGCCGCGAATAGCAGTTAATTTATTGTTTACGAAAATTATAACATACTATAATTTATTGAAAAAAATGAAAAAAAAAATAGAAAATGATCTGAAAATAAATAACGATTATAATTATTATTTGATAAGTGTGTGGTTTATCAAACAACATAACAAACGCGATTGATGACGCGTAATTAAATAGATAATTATACATTGGCAAACTTCTACTTTTTTTTATTTATTACAGAAATACATACATTATCCTTACAGTCTATATATATCCAATATGATAATATCGAGAAAACCTAAAATATAATAAAGTATATAATATTAAACATATAATATACACAATATGGCTACTGTGAATTCTCTCTGCGAACATGTAAATATGGCGTATAAATAAAGTTATTTTGAGTTTCAGTTTAACTTGTCTTCGATATGATGTATTGCGAATATAAAGTTTATATTAAACGTAATTTAAATATGTTTAAATAACAATAGTGAAACTGGCGTTCTTCAATTTTAACTATATTTAAACTATGTTAGGTATGTTGCACATAATTACAAAAAATGCCTTTAATTTGGAATGTATAGAATAACTTCGTAATATAAGCAATTTAGAATATTTACTTTAAAAAAATTCAATTGCGCTACAATCTTTTTAGGTCTGGGCCTCATATTTCTGTATCTGTTTCATGATTGTAAATTGAATAGACACGCAGGTGATCAGCCTCCTGTGCCTGACACACGCCTTCGACTTTTTGGGTCTAAGGCAAACCGATTTCTTTACGATGTTTTCTTTCCCCTTGTGAGCGAATGTTAAATGTGCACATAGACAGTACATTGTTGCACAGCCGGTGATCAAACCTACGACCTCAGGGATGATAGTCGCACGCTGAAGCCACTATGCCAACTAGCTAGCACTAGCTTCAGCGTGCGACTCTCATACCTGACGTCGTAGGTTCGATCCCCAGCTGTGCACCAATGGACTTTCTTTCTATGTGCGCATCTAACATTCGCTCGAACGGTGAAGGAAAACATCGTGAGGAAACCGACATGTCCAAAAAGTCGACGGCGTGTGTCAGGCACTGGAGGCTGATCACCTACTTGCCTATTAGATTTAAAAATGATCATGAAACAGATTCAGAAATCTGAGGCCAAGACCTAAAGAGGTTGTAGCGCCACTGATTTATTTTATTTATATAAAATACTTATTATCACATCGGAGTCGTTAACCCTTTTTTTATGGTGATTTATAAATCGATTTTCACCTTATAACTATAGTATCGTATTAGTACACAATACAGTAGATAAGGATTGTAACTATATAATATGATCGCGAATGTGTAAACGTTATTAAAACTTAATTTTATTCGAGATTTCAGCGACAAAAAGCAAATGTCTATGAACGTGCTAGTGATGACCAAATATACAATATATACAAGAAATATTAGGTCCTTACATATGAAATTGGCGTTTTGTATGGGAGGAACAAAAAGTCGAATATTTTTAAATATAATATATTTAATTAATCAAAGTATGAACCATTGTTTTATATGCACTTTTGCCATCTCATAGGTAGTTCATTGATCCCTTTACTAAAAAAACCAGTCGGACGGGAATTAATAAAATCTGTGAAGGCGATTTGGACTGCCCCATCACAGTTAAATTTTTTCCCTTGCAAGAAGTTGTCCAAATTTCGAAAAAAATGGTAATCTGTTGGAGCAAGGTCCGGGGAGTACGGAGGATGTCTTATACATTCCAATTGAAGCTCTTCTAATTTGGTAGCCGTCTGTTGTGTAGTGTGTGGTCCAGCGTTGTCGTGAAGTAGCAGTGGCGTGGAGCGATTGACCAGCCTAGGTTGTTTAGCCGCTAGCTTTTCCATCATGGTTTGCAATTGCTGACAATAGACATCAGCCGTAATAGTCTGGCCAGATTTGAGAAAACTGCAATGAACAATACCGGCACTAGTCCACCAAACGCTTACAAGTAACTTTTTTGGGGTTAATTTTCGCTTGGGGCAGGATTTGGCTGGCTGGCCAGGATCCAACCATTGCGCTGAGCACTTCCGATTATCGTAAAGAATCCATTTTTCATAACAGGTAATGATTCGGTTTAAAATACCTTCATTATTGTGCCGGTTCAGTAATGTAACGCAGCAGTCGACGCGCGTTTGCCGGTTTGCTTTAGTCAATTCGTGAGGTAGGTACCCATCTTTCAAGCTTTTTAATCTTCCCAATTTGCTTCAAGTGAATTAAAACAGTTTTATCACTAACACCGCAGCCTGCAGCTAACTCGGACGTGGTTTGCGATGGATCCGCTTCCACAATAGCCTTCAATACTTCATTATCAACTTGGGTCTCAGGCTGTCCACGGGGCTTGTTCTGCAGGTCGAAATTTCCAGAACGAAAACGTTGGAACCAAAAACGAACTGTGTTTTCTTTTGCAACATGACCGCCATACACATCATTCACCCGCGGAACTCGTACTCGTAAATAATGCGATACTTTAAGTTTTCCATTTTGTAAAATGAGTGACGCTAACAGAAAAAAACAGAAGAAAAAAACAAATGAATGGCGGTCATCGAAGCACAAATACATGAGTAAATAGCTGTACAAATTTTAATTTGGAATTCTTAACCAAAGAGGAGATATTTGAGGTCAAAGTGGCCAAAACGTAAAACGCCAATTTCATATGTAAGGACCTAATATATTAGTGATAGAAAATTCAAAAATCATTTAATCATATAGGTAACACATTGTACACTTATGACTTGTCAGTAAAGAAATACATATTAATGCATCAATTTTACATTTAGTGCCAGTTCTCAAATCAAGGGCGTAGAACGGAAGAGAAGAACTGGCAATAAACTCTCCGCCACTCTTTTTAATCGCCATGTTTTTTTTTTACACAATGTTTATAAGAACAGAAGAGTTCAGCGGGTTATGTAAAAGATATTTATGACGCATTACGTAAACAAATTTTAGTCTACAATCGTCGGCAGCACTAGACTATCGATTTGCTACGACGCACTGTCTACGCCGTAGACAGCTACGATGTGACGCAATAAAACACTTGCCATTACTTTTGTCAGTATGTCATGATCTTCTTACCTGAGATCTGTTAAAACCAAATAACAGTAATAATAATACTTTTCTAAGGCACTAATTTGTGACGAATAGCGACAATATTGAGCGATCTCTTCCAGGCAATCCAATGTCCATTCTTTTTCTCCTTCTGCTCTAGACTACATTGTAGGAATCTCCGCTTTCTCTTCTCCGATCTTTAAAATGAGCGTCTAATTGACTATATTGGACAGAATATGCGTGACACACACATACCACAATTAAATATTATATCAAAATCAGAAATATATACAGTATTTATAATATTATTAACCTACATAGTAATAGAATTAATTAAAAATTGATAAATAGAAAATAAAAAGAAACCTTTAAAGCACCAGCTCAGGTGTCACCGGTACTATCTACCTGGTACCAACTTAAATCTTTAATAAGATGAGAATTGGCAGAGTTGCCACAGGGACCAAACTTTTTAAATTTGTTTTTATTTTGTTTTATTATTCATATGTAGGTTAAAAAAAATGTAAATACTCTATATTTGATTGTTATGATTACTAATACAGATATTATCCCTGAAAAAAAAAGAAACATATTATTAGAAGTCTACCAATATCTAAAGGTGCGTACAGACTATGTAACATATTATATAACTTGTGTTTTATAACACGTCCACATTATGTAACCTTGTTATTCAACATTATAACATAAAACAATACTGTACACATTAGAATAACAATGCAATATTTATATAACCATTTTAAATAACAAAAGAAAAACAAAAAAACGTAGATGCTGGGTTCGTCCTAGCATACATATCAATAACATGTTATTAAAACATGTTTTATAACATTCAGTGTCCACATTATCTGAAACATGTTGTATAGCAATGTTGTATAACATGTTATGTTATATAGTCTGTACGCACCTTTACGACTATGACGATTATGAAAAAAAATTCCACCTTACCAAAGAAGATGTGAGGAAATACTTGAAGAAGCGTGAAGACTTTGACTTTGTTAAGCAGTAACAATTTAGTTTTTTTTTAAATATTAAGATATAGTTAATGTTTAATATCCATATTTTTATCTATTGATGTACTTATGTTTTCTGTTTCATATATTTTGTTAATCAATGTAATCTGTTTTGGCTTTTTATATATGTCTAAGTGTTTTGTTTTATAATATGGATATGTGTAGCTGTAAGATTACTTTACTAGTATCTTACAGCTACACATAAATAGATGTGGTTAGAATTCCTGTGTATGTCTGGGTTGCACACAGACTCTTAAACATGTACCAGACATCTTACTGATTTGTTTTGTTCTCTATACTGTTACTTCTTCACTTATAACTGTGCTTTATGTGTCAGCCCAAAGCAGTTAAATTACTCCTTTAATATGTGATTATACATATTGTCCTCAGTATATCAGTTGATTAAGAACTTCGTTAAGATTCAACGAATATTGTCTCAATTTAGAATTTATGCTTAAAAGCTGGGCGGCGCCGTTATTCCCGTTAATGTACGAACATGTTTTTATACATTCTCGATACATAATTGACTAAATAAGATTTCACTACGAACCAGTATAGTCATTGCAATTAACGCATGGTGTAAATTAAAAAAAATACGTGCGTGCGTACAAAGTACACGTCGAAATTGAAACTTCTTTGGCAAAATAATTTTTAAGTCTTGTTCATATTTATACAAATCTAAAACTTTCGATTTCTGAGACAATACTAGGAGTTCAAAAGTCTCTTTAAGAAGTTTGAATTTTAGAGATAGAATTGTCTATAAGGTCAACTAGTGGACCCCACAGACGTTGTCCTGCATGATATTATAAAGCGTTTGGTCATATTAAGCCATCGAGTATAAAAGACACTGGCAGTTCCATCTGCAAGGCTAGATTTGTGAGATCTCAACCATTCCCAGATCCCCATACTAAACACACTAAAATTTCATAAAATGTCCAGTCTTTGAGAGGGGTTCAGTCTCATACACACGCAAGAATAAATATATATATTAAGATTTGCCCTTCTCACTCTTTCTCAATCGGTCTCAAACGCTGCACATCTTCGTGACGTTCCGTAAAAAAATTACCCTCATGCGCGTAAATAAGTTTCACTTCAAAAATAAGTGAAACATATTAAAATAGACTTTATATTTTCTTTAAACGAATCATTATTGCAGGTGCGTTCCTGATTCCCTTCCTCATAATGTTGGTGCTGGAAGGCATCCCATTGTTTTTGATTGAAATGGCAATAGGCCAGAAGATGAGACTTGGCTCCCTTGGCGTGTGGAACACCATCCATCCTTGGCTTGGCGGCATCGGGATCTCCAGCTGTGTAGTTACCTTATTCGTGGCGTTATATTACAACGTTATAATAACTTGGGTGTTCTTCTATCTCTTTAATAGTATTCGGGTGAGTTTCTAACTAAACTTAAACTTTTTATTATTATTAAAGAATGTAACCTACACATGTTTTTTACTAACAAAAATAATTAAAAATCAGTAGCGCTACAACCTCTTTAGGTTTCATGATCATTCGTTAATCTAATAGGCAAGTAGGTGATCAGCCTCCTGTGCCTGTGCACGCCGTCGACTTTTTAGGTGTAAGGCAAGCCGGTTTCCTCACGATGTTTTCCTTCACCGATCGAGCGAATGTTAAATGCGCACATAGATGCATAGTTGTTGGTGCACAGCCGAGGATCGAACCTACGAACTCAGAGATGAGAGTCGCACTAAGCCAACACTGCTCTTGTAATTTTTATAAACATATCAGGAATATTTTTTTGTATTAAATTTAACCGTGAAATCTTAATAATTTATTTGCAAGAATATGGTACAAAAATGTTATATATACAATCTAAAGTTCGCATATTCTGCCACACATAATGGCGTGCAAATTTGTCTTAAAAGGAATTTTACATAGAAGTTACATACATTATAAGTCATATCACTATCAAAATATATTATTACTTTATCAAATTAATATTAATTATAACGTTTCATGCAAATAATAATTAATAGAATAATATTTTTTTTCCAAAAATTATTTTTTTGTCGATTTTTAAAAACTCTAGTAGGAAGATATTTTATTGTTTTTGATAAATTATTATAAACCTTGATTGCCATACAATATTCTTGTTACATAAATAAATATTACCTTTATTAAAAAGGGTAATTTCCACGTTTAAACGGTCTAAATTTAAAGGGTAAAAATTACAATGACTGAATAAGCAGGAGCTCTAAGCCGTTAGAAATTTCTAGAAAAACCGAGTTCAGCATAATAAAAGATACAATTTTTAGCTAAGCGCGGACGCCTTGCCCTGGGCCCACTGTCCCCAAGACAACGGCACTGCTGAAGAGGAATGCTCCAAAACATCAGCTACGGTGTACTACTGGTATCGGGAGGCTTTAGATGCGTCACCAAGTATCGACAACCCTGGAGTACCACGCTGGTGGATTGTTTGTTATCTGCTCCTAGCTTGGATTATCGTTTTCTTTATCGTCATGAAAGGAATACAGAGCAGTGGAAAGGTAATGAAATTAATTTTTTTTTTCATCGTTTATTTTTTCGTTACCAGCATGAATTATCGGTCAAAGGACTATTGTACTGGGTGGCGCAAAAGTACTGGCAGTAAAGAAAATTTGTTTATTTTTTTTATATGACGATAGTTTTAATTCTGTTGTTGAAAACTGTGTAGTGAACAAGTGTAAAATACACTAAAAAAAAAATCTTTAAAACAAAAAAAACAAAAAACATGGACCGTTTTACTCCCCAAGAACGTGGAATAATCGTGTCATTGTTCTTACGGAATAATTCATCAGTGATAAAAACACAACGTGAATTTCGTCGACGATTTCCTGCAAGATCACCCGGTCAGACGAGTCCAGACTTCTTTCTTTGGGGTTTTTTGAAATCTCGGGTGAATGTGAACAAGCCACAGACTCTCGCAGCTCTAAAATAAAAAAAAATAAGGAACATATCGCAGGAAGTATTACGGCAAGTTATGCAAAATGTCATAAATAGGGCTCAAATGTGCTTCAACTCTGGAGGTCAACATTTTAAAGACATTATCCTAATGCACAAACCGTGCCAGAGCCATAAAGGAGAAAAAAAAAAAAGACATTATCTTTAAATCCTAATGGTACGAAATTTAATGGCATAAAAAACCTAAATCTGATTTTCTAATTTAGAAAAAATGTTATAGCTGAACCAAATAGCGTCTTTACTTTTGCACCACCAATTTTGTATATTTAAAAATGCGATTACAACTTAAACAAATTGTATGTATGCTACCAAATATAATAAGGTATTAATACTCATGTTCTAAACGCTTATACTAAGATATTAGTAGGAATATACGTTAAAACATATTATGTAAAACTAAAACAGTGGCGCTTCAACCTTTTTAGGTCTGGGCATCAGACTTCTGTATCTGTGTCATGATTTATCAATCTACTAGGCAAGTAGGATAATAATTAATATCAATCAATAGTTTATTTGTTAAAAATATGTAACAAATCCGTAAAGTTTTTATGTTGTCCTTAATGTGTTGGCAATATTAATATATATTTTTATACTTTTGCGACACCGCCGCCATACACATCATTAATCGAGCCGTTTCTACAGTACTGGTGCCACTAACGCGATATTTTATGTTTTCCATTTTATAAATAGAGTAAGGCAAAGAAAAAAAATAGGTCCTCCTCATCGGTTAAGAATCCCAAATTCATTTTGGAGGAGGAGATGTTTGAGGTCAAAGTGAAAAATTTCATATGTGAAAACTAAAACCTAATGTTATGCTTACAATTAATGTTACCCCTGGGTCAGCAACCCAGGGGCTTACCTTAAACAAATTTAAACCGATTATAAAAAAATCTGTTGAAAGTTTATCTGTAACTAATTACTATATACGATTTCACGGTGTAACAATAATCATATTTGATTGTGTTTTGTTTCCACGCGCACGCCCAACGCGCAACAGCAACTTGCTTCCGTCCGTCCACATCTGACCGTGGACATCAGTTTAAATGAAAACAATTTATTATCTATATCTAGAACATGTTTTTCATCCTATGCTCTACCTTAGCTATTCTAACATTCTTGTGATATATGTAGAAAATTCTAGGTTTTAATAGTAATAATAATAATAATAGTAGTAAATAATAAATTTCAAACCGAAATCAAAACTGAAAAACACATTCCAAATAATTTTTATAAATTTGCGGATAGCCCCCTGTGGGGCGTGGGCCCCACATTGGGAAACACTGACCTAGACATTAACTAGATATTCCTTTCAGGTGGTATACTTCACATCTTTATTTCCATACGCTGTGCTAACAATATTCTTTGTCCGTGGTATAACATTACCTGGCTCCGCTGATGGTATACTACATATGTATAAACCAAAGGTTAGTAGTTTAACTCTCTTAAAGTAGTATTAGTCAAGGAAATGGTAAAGCATTTAACCCTATACCTGAAACATTTCTATGAAGATTTTTCGCTTAGCCTACCTACCCATAGAGAACATTCTGCAATACTACCACGTAGAATCTAGAATAAAAAAGTTAGATTTTTCGGTTATTCCGTGCATATTTTAAAATAAATAAAAATATACTCCAATAGGTCCAGCCATTTTCGAATTATGCGCTTAGCAACATTTTGCGATTCATTTTTATTACTTAAATAAAATGTTTCTTACGTTTTAAAATTAACCAAGCTCTTGTCATAGTTTTTCTGAATATTTATGTTAATATACCTCGACTAATTCCATAGTCAAAGTTTATAGGGACCTGAATAACTATTCAGGCAAATTTTTCCCGTACAATATTTTAAGTTCTTATAAGCTTGTAAAAGATTTATTAGATTATTGTTACTTAGAAATGCAGTCACAAATAGTATAATAATAATAAAAGCCCATTTAATTTTCAATCATTACAAACGTGGAGTATACTGCTTAGATTTGTTATATCCATTGTATACATTATATTTCTTGTTATCGTAATATCCTACCTTCCTTCAGAACCGTTAATCGGAACCCCTTCACGGGTAAAGGTCTCCTTCTATCTCTTTCCAAATATCTCTGTGCATGGCTTTATTTCTTCATTCGCTTCCTGCTAACGCTTCTATTTCTTCCATCCACCTTTTTTGGGGCGCCCTTTTCTCCTTATTCCCCTAGGTCCTTTCCATTTTACGTACTTTGTGTACTATAGTATACTAATCCCTGATAATTCCTACAGCTAGAAAAACTACTAGATCCAACGGTATGGTTGGACGCGGCTACTCAAGTGTTCTACTCCTTCGGGTTGGCGTTCGGCTCCCTCATCGCATTCGGCTCCTACAACCCACCGAATAACAACTGTGTACGCGACGTGCTTCTTGTATCTGTGTGCAACGCTCTGACTGCCATATATGCGTCTGTGGTCATCTTCAGTATTTTGGGCTTCAAAGCTTTTACTATGGTCGAAAAATGTATTGGCAAGTAAGTAATAGCTTTAAATAATCAAATGTTATAGATGCAACAATATAAAAAAAAATTATATCATCATCACCATGAGCCTCTTTATTTGGTCTATTTCTGGACGTAAACTTCCTCCATTTTTCTCCTGTAACCAGCACTGGCCTCTCTATATTTACTGGGGCCAACCTCCTTGACGATGTCGTCAGTCCACCTAGTCGGTTGGCGGCCGCGCAGTCTTTTGTTCTGACGAAGTATCCATTCAAGGAGCCTGCAGATCCATTGATTCTTGTTCATGCGCGCTGTGTGGCCTGCCCACCGCCACTTAGATATTACGACAGCCTTTTTTACGTCGCTCACGCCTGTCTATTCGCGAATGGCCTCATTTCGTATGCGATCGCGAAGGGATATGGCAAGCACGCTCCATCACCCACTGCGCTCTCAGACTTTCCACCGTCCGTTGTGTGAGCGTTATGATTTCGGCTCCATAAGTAAACATATTTTTTTATCTAACCGACGGCAAATTTCAGGAGGGTCACCTGATGTTAAGTGGTAGCGCCGTCCATTGACACTCACATTGCCAGAGGGCTCGCAAGTGCGTCGCCAGCCTATTAAGAATAAACACGTTCTTTTCTTGAGGGACCCGAATTGAATTGGTTCGGAAATACTTCAGTTTGCAGCTGATTCCACATACACACATTTTAACGTTGAATTGAAATATTAAAGATTTTTTGGCATATTATCCTTTGGGTACCTTCCTAAAGCAGCTTGCATTCTAATCGGTAATAGGTTTTTACGAACGAGAAATCTAATCTCATTCTTAATTTATAAAACTAATTAAAATCACGAAATATGCTTTTTAAAGAGATAGATTCCCTTAGTTAACGTTAGTTTTATTTATTTATTTATTTATTAACACTTCGTTGCATATACATTAATATAGTACAATTGACATAAATTAAATAAAAAGCTTTATTATTTTATATTTTAAATTTATATTATTATCAAGCTCTATCGGAAAACGATATTGCCAGTTTCTAATAGACTCCAATGCATAGAATTTACATATAAATTATGTACTGCCTATTCTGTTTCAAATAACATTATTCTGCTAAGGGTTGACATACAAGATCCATCGCACTACTACACTACAGCTACATACGAAAGGATACAACGAATGCGGCAAGTAACTCGTTGATTAAAAAGAATTAAAAAAAAAAACTACTCGATTAGTTAAAATTTGGCATATATTTGTACAACTCATAGATTAAAAACATAAATTCAAATACAAAATCATTTATTCATGTAGGTAACACAATGTACACTTATGAACGTCAATAAATAAATACATATTAAATGCTTCTTATTTTCCATTTAATACACATACAACATCATGAGGAAACCGGCATGCCTTAGACCCAAAAAGTTGACGCGTGTCTGGTACAGGAGGCTGATCACTCACTTGCAGATACAGAAATCTGAGGCCCAGACCTAAAAAGGTTGTAGCGCTATTGATTTTTTTGAATGGACGATAAGTGATTGTGGTTTACGTAAACTCTGAAATTAATTTTCACCACATGCTTACAGCTTACCATTGCCACAGGCTTAAAGCTTCGGCGTACAGAATATAACGTTTAATATATATATAATGGTACCATAAGTATATGTGTTTTATATGTTTTATTATTAAATATTACCAACCCCTGGTGGACACTTCCTTTCCAGATCTGCACCGGGTGTTAACTTAACTACGTTTTTGTATTGCGCATTCCCAATGTTGCAATATCAGCGCTATTAAAAGCACTATATCGTTAATGCAATATCGTACAAAATATATTAGAATTTACAGAGTACCAGTGTTTAGAAAAAATGGACTTTAGAGTTAATAACTTGTAGTCAAACCACCTGTTTGACTACAAGTTATTCGTATATAACTATCAGTCTTCTGTGCCTGACATACGGCAATCATAGACCTGGTCGCTGGTCCCGTTGACTTTTACCATATGATTGCATACATATTTTGGCATGCCTCTGAGGTTCAAAAAAACAGAGTATAATATACACACACCCACCCATTCACATATAATGTATATGCACGCATACATACAAACGACCTATGTTTGACTAATACTACTTTTTCTTAAAACAATTGTTTAAATGTACCACGGAATAATTGTAACCCAAAAACACAGGGGCTAGTGTGGGGACCAGCGTTAGATCTATTTTGTGTCAACCAAATTTCTATCATGAATAAAGATTTATTATGATTGGTAACTGTTTACTTTTGCTTAGGACTTAATGAAGCCTGGTACACTGTTTCACACGGGCCTAAGCCAAGTGCACACAGTTTTTAAGGGTATCTTATATGTATCTTTGCCGTATTTAATATTATTGCTTTTTGAAGACAAAAATTAATTTCGGGAGGTATATTAATTTGATAGATTCGTGTAACTGTTTTGGGTTTTGTTTGTTTGTTTTGTTTTGTTTTTGTTTGACAAAATGATAGGGACTATTGATACTTTGTTAAGGGTCATTCTTTTAATTTAATTTTTAAGATCTGGATATTTTTGGGTGTTGGGTATGGTGATATCTATTACATACATACATAAAATTTATCGAACACAGTCAGGATTGAGAGTGACATATGGGGCCATTCAAGTATTACGTAAGCACTATATGGGGGCACTGCCCCTTCGGGGGACTTTAATTTTCTTATTTGGTGATTACGTCAACAGTAATTATTTACTTTTTTACACATAGGTATTACCCACACATTGTATATGCCTGAAAACGAAATGCAGTTTCGAGAAATCCTACAAAAAATGTTTATGTACTATTATTTTTGAGAGATTTGCTTACTTTTTCTGACAAGAGGAGGGGGGGGGAGGATAAATTGCAGTAAATCTAGCTTACGTAATACTTGAACGGCCCCTTTGCACTAATATCTTATCTAGACGTTTTCGAGTGAATGTGAAATGCGCACATAGAAAGAAAGTCCATTCTCACCTAAGGGATGAGAGTGGCACGCTGAATCCACTAAGCCAACACTGCTACTACCTTATCTAGATACTTACAAATAATTTAATGAAAACATTCTTGATTTAATGAGAGCAATTAATAATTTAAGACCTCCCAAACTTTTAATACGAAAAGTGGTCGAAAACATTACATAAATTCTTACTGAGTAATAAAATGACGATTTATTTTACGACTTTGTTGTAATTTGTGAGTTATTACTACGTTGGCGTCTTACAATATTAAAGTTATTGCATTGGGATTTAGGGACCATAATTTAAAAAAATTATATTGTTAATGTGTTATTTACCTCAAATTTTTGTAATAACTACTTATTGTATGTATAAAAAAAATATAATTATTTTAGGTGATAACGTCATAAGAAAACATTGATGAAAAATGCATACTTTTATGAATTGGATTGAATTATTGTTGTTATCATTATTTTGTATAATACAAAGGAGTTAATTGAAAATTACATTTTTTCCGATAATATATGAGATTATATCATTAATCAAATTCTTAAAATGCAAGAAATAAAATATATGCGTCACAAGGAACGGTTACGCCGATTGTGCCTCCCTATCTCTTGTTCCGCGCTCTCGCTTGCTTGCTCGGCTCAGGCGGAACGTGACAGTGAGTCATGTTTATTCGTGCGTCCATCGATTTATAAGATAATAGTGGGTCATTTGTACCAGCATGGCGGTTCTACAGGGGTCTTATTACGCAATTAAACAAAGAAAAATGATGGTCATAGCGCTGGTACCGGCGGCCCAATCGCGTGGACGTTAAGGTGTGAACTGACCAACGTTACGAAGTGTAATGTAACATGTTACACAGCGAGCATTCGTGCAGTCAGTACGTCGTGTTACGGGGAAACCAGTGAGCAACGAGCGGCACGTTGCTCGCTTTGAGTGCTCCACCCGGCTGTCGGTTTTTTGGCGAATCCTTTGAGTGTTACGCGGTCAGGGGCCTTAGTCAAGATGCCTTAACAGTAGTGTATGTAGAAAGTCAAAAATTAATTTTGTATGAAAACTTTTCGACACGAACTGTCATTTCCATACAAATTTAGTTTTCGACTTTCTACATACACTACTGTTAAGGCATCTTGACTAAGGCCCCAGGTCAGTACGCTCTTGCAAGTCATCCCGAGCGCACGCGCGTCTGGAGTTATCACACGTCGTTCCTCTCGTATTTATTTCTTAAAACATGGAGTGGGACAAAGAAAAATACAGAGAAGAGGAAGTGTTGTGGAACCCAGCTCATCCAGAGCATTATAACAATTAAATTCACGAGTTGTTCAAAATCGATCGGAGACATGCGTACAAAGTTTTTATACTGTCCAGTAATCATTTGTTTTTTTTAAATTGCTATCAATGACAAACCACCACATACGCTTCAACGCATATAGAATCAAAGATACCAACGCGTCCTCGCTGTCGGCCATCTCGTGAACACTGGCGGCGAAAGCGGAGCACAGAGTTTTTACGAGCATGTTACGCCGATTTTAAAACACAGCGTAACTTGCTCGATGCGTAACACGCTCGATGCGAATGCTACATTACACCTCGTAACTTTGGTCAGTACCCACCTTAAGTCGAACTCGTCGGATTAATTAGTGTGTTAAACGATTTGTTCCACAAAAATTCTAGTATTTTCCGATAGTCCATAAAAAAATAAGAGGCGGCAGTGTCATGCCATACTTTTCCGGTGTGACTTACAGCCCGCCATACCGGTACCTAATGTGCTTATGTCAGAATCACGGCTGGGCACCAGTGGACTTTTCATTCTATTCGAAATTAAAACACGCTCATACATACATATGTTAGGGAAACCGGCATGATCTAACAATCCACGGTGTGTGTCAGTCACAGACCAGCTTGCCTAAGGAAAAATTATGTTCACGCAACTGAAACTAAAATCTGAGGCCTAGAATTAAAAGGTGATTTTTCTTTGGCTTCTGCGACCCATTTTACAACATAAGGTCCACGCAAAGCCAAAAATCAAATATCATAGACAATGTTCATCGTATATAAAGCTTTATATATAGCTAAATTTCCCTAAAAATGCCGCGAAGTAATGAAAACTTCATATAAACGTGAGTTAATTGTAACCATGGTTACCATTTCTTTTTAATGAATTTCGTTACCATAGCAACAAACACGGCACACGTCAAAATATTTTCTCCCAAATACAACGATACTATTCACCGTATTGTATCTCATTTATACACAAGACGATTATCAGTTAACGTTCTTATTAATTGTCAACGAGAATAATTATTAATAAAGTGTGATTACTACAACAATGGATCTTAGTCTTGCTAATGCGTGATTTGCGTTGATGTTATAAAGATTTATTTGAATGTACGTGAATTTATTACATTATATATTTCCAACACACAAATATACCGTTCAATATTCTTAACCTAAATAATAATGATAATTAAAATTTGATAAATAGAAAATTTAAACAAATTTAAAAAGGTCCTTGTCCTTCTTACCTTTAACGCTGGCAGCATTTCCTCGCGGTATTGGAGGAAAGCACCAGCTCTAGGGTCACCGGTACCATCTACCAGGCGCCAACTTAAATCTTTAATTACTTTTTTTTTCTTTAATCTTTAATATTTTGTTACGTGAATTTATTCACATTACAGCTGTTACAGCTGTTGCGGTCAGAGACAGCCTCTCGTTTATATTCAGTAAATTTAAAATATGTTGTAATTAATAGACAATTTTAAAAGATTTATAGCTAGTAATGCTACATTATTTTAAGGTTTGAGCCTCGGATTTCTTGATATGATATGTGTCGTGATCATTTGTTTTTCCTAACTGGCATGTACATAAGTGATTAGCGTACTGTACCTGACACACGCTGTCGACTGTTTGGGTCTTTACATTTCTTCCTACTATAATATATTAAATAATATTGTTGATTACTTTATTGTACTGGATTGAATTGGATTTTAATAAAAAAAATTTTCTAGTTAAAATTTACTACCTTTTTACCTTGATAAAATCTTAGTTAAACATTTATCGCTACGGTTGGTTTTTATATTACCGTTTTCTAATGACTTTAGTTTTTGGCTTCAGCGTGCGACTCTCATCCCTGAGGTTGTAGGTTCGATGCCCGGTTGTGCACCTATGGACTTTCTTTCTATGTGCGCATTTAACATCCGCTCGAACGGTGAAGGAGAACATCGTGAGGAAACCGGCATGCGTTAGACCCAAAAAGGCGTGTGTCAGGCACACGAGGCTGATCACCTACTTGCTTACTATTAAATTTTCAAATGAGCATGAAACAAATACAGATATCCCAGAACTAAAAAGGTTGTAGCGCCATTAATTTTATTTTATTAGTTAACTAATACTTATCTCTTTGCCCGCGATTATAGAATTCGAGAGATCAATCTAAATTCATACCATCATTTAAACCATCAAAGTCTTGCTTATTAAATTGTTAAGGCTTATTTATTAATAAATAAATGATTGATACGTAATTCTTATTAAAGTAGTTTTTAGGCCTTTAGCAGCCTCTATTCTTACGAATTTATTTTGTATTTACAAAGATGTCATAGATTACACTATTTTTTAATATTTTATTTGTGATACTCTACAATTTACGTCAGAATGCGAAGAAACTGTTCCTGGCCGCTTACAACTTTAAAGTAAAGTGCAATCTAGTTTTAATAACACAAACATAATCTTATTTACACCAAGGCTAGTCTGTGCTAATGCCCACTCAAGTATACGGAGAGGCGCCAAGCTTGTTATTGTTTTATTCCAGAATGATCTGAGTATCATAGCTTATAGAGTTATACAAAAGATAGACAAGCGTAGATATGTATGGAATATTAATATAAGTACAGTCGGCTCTCGATAATATTTGACACTCGTTAATTTAAAAAATGTTTCCCGGTCCCTTGAAAAATTATGTTCTCTTATCTTTAGAGAAGTAAGATGGCCTTATGCGCCTTGAAAAAAAAGTAAAAAAAATTTTTTTGTTTATTATGGAATATAAGATACAGATATCACTTATTCCACGTCATTAAATTTCAATCGGTAGACATCCCTACTCATCGGCAACGAAGACAGAGGGTGTAGTCCGAGAGAAAAAGCCGGCGTAAAAAACTCTCGGTACTCTTTTAAAATACCAAATCATCAAACAACACTTATTTTAAAACAAATATCGCAAATTAATTAGAAGTATCAACTAAATAATCGTTAACTTTATAGTAAGCCTATTTATACACAGTTTTTTAATACATTTCTTAAATTTATTAAAAGGCAGAGATAAAAGAGCCTCTGGGATTTTATTAAAGAAGAGTATACTTTTTCCCAAAAAAGAATTACTAACTTTAAATAGTCTAGTACGAAAAAAATGCAGCCTGCGTTTGTTCCGAGTATTAACATTGTGCGTATGTTCTATTCTAGTAAACCTATCACTATTTTTGTATAGGTACATACATAATATTTTCATAAATATATTGACCCGTCGTTGATTTGATCACCATGTTTTCCTTCACGTCTGAGCACGTTTTAATGGGCATAGACAAATCCTTTGGTGCAGCCGAGGTCCGTAGGAAAATCAAACCCTTAACCCAATACCCAGAGGAGTTGTTCGGACTAATATCTGCAGCTGAGTTTCATCATCGGACGTCAAAGCAGAATACAAAATACCATCCGTATCACCTTGACGTCCGTCGTTCCACAACTGAGCGATTCTTAAGGAAATTTCTGCCGCTCACCCCCACTTTGTGGAACCAGCTGCCCACTGAAGTATTTCCGAACCAATTCGACTTAATGTCCTTCAAGAAAAGAGCGTACCAATTCTTAAAAGGCCTCTTGCCCGTATGCCTCCTGTAACATGAAAAAAACCTTTACATTTTAGGGTAGACACAGCTACCTACTTTACGCACGCATTTAATAAGAGCGAGAGATTTTAACAAATAAATAGACATACGGGCATATAAAACAAATAAATTAAAAATAGCCTTTATTCGAGTACTACACTAAACTACACTAGGTCCATGTTTTTCACTGGTACTCGACCTCCGACGGAGGGAAGGCATCCTCCAAATTCTTCCACTTGTCTCTATTTCTATCGACAATTGGATTCTGCCCCGCTATCCCTTTTATTCCATCTTCAAGTTTCTGATGGGTCAGTGGTGGTCCTCTCTTTGTTCTTCCCACTTACGGGCAATATACAGAGGCTTAAACATTCCTACTGAATGTTAATTTTATAGATAAACAACAAATTTATGGATTAACTTTTTAACTTCCGATTGGACTGTGAACTTTTAAAAATTAACAAATGACACCGCTCTAAGCAATACATATCTCTAATAGAAAACGTTTCAGACTAGCGTATTTTTCTGTAATAAGATCCTTTCAGCATACGCGCTTTAAATAACCGGACGCGCGTATTTCGGCGTGTTCGCTCGGACTGGTAGTCGCGTCGTGTCGGTATCAACATGGATTCTGACAAAGAAACAGTGCTATTTGCGTTACTTATTCGCCGTCGACTGAGAAGACGAAACAGATGCTGGGTGTCATTGATGGTTGCATCAAGACAGAGAAACCGGTCACTTTAATACACTCTACCCAGAACTGCGAACTTATACGAGCTTAGAAGCGCGTCCACGCTCGTACGAGTTGCGCGTATGCAAAATGGCGCGCCTATACGTGCCTGGATGTGCTTCCAAAGAACAGCTTATACGCGCGTAAAAAACGTTAGTCTGGAACCTAACACAACTGTAATATGAAATAAATTTGTATTTTCTTTCAGGGAAATAAAAGTCTTAGCGTTGCACCATATCGGCGGTTTCACTGTTAACTCTACGCAGGAGTACTATGAGGAGTATTATCCCCGCTTGAGTGATAATATCACCTCATCACTTAACCTTACGGGATGCACCATGAGTCGGCAACTGGATGAGGTAAGCATGCTTTCCGTTCATTACAAAAGAGTACTACCTATTTTCGAGAACAGAAAAAAGTAAGTTGAATAACTATTTTTATACGAATTTGTCAAGCTCCTAAGCATGACTGCTATGGTTACATTTATACAAACCACAGCGGTTTTCTAATATAACAAATTATGATTTTATTATATTATACATACGAGCTGCCCCCGCGAACTTCGTTTCACCTTAATGTGATTCTACTTAGCCTACCTTTTTAGTACATACCAGCATGGAACATTTTGCTATGCTAGCCCAGAGACTGTTCGGTTTTCTGGAATGAAAACTTTTTAGGTTTTTCTGTGATTTTTCTCTATATAAACCTCAGTACAAGTAGTAGTAGTACAAGAGTACAAGTTATAAGTTCTTAACTAACAAGTAAAAAATAGGGGTTGATCGTATAGGGGTGAAAATTTAGGGTTGTATGTATTACAAAAAAAAATATTTAAAAAAATTGGAGTGAATACACCTTTTGAATTAAAGTACTATTAACTTACTGAATATGCATAAAAAAATCATAAGAATCGGTTGAGCCGTTTCAGAGGAGTATGGGAACGAACATTGTGCCACGAGAATTTTATATATATATAGAGATTTTTTAAAGTACATTAGAAATTAAAGATGTTTCTAGGATAGGAATGTTTGTCTTAGGAAATTGGTACGGCTGAAACACGAAAAAAGTTTAATTAGGATTTTCTGTACAAAGATTTTTGAATAATAAACTTAAAACTTTTAGCCTGTAGTCTTGCTCATTCAGTGAATTTTATGCTTGTAATAATATATTATTTGCGAGAACTTATTAGATTTAAAGATATGATTACCCGGTTTTAGGGCTAACTTGTATTGACATACGCGGTATAGAAGAAAATACTGTACTACTGGATAAAAATGAGTTTGATTATCGTCATTATTTGGTATTTTGAAAGTAGAATACAATAAAATCATGTTCGAATTGTATTTCGGGTTTTAAAAATAGTAGTTTTAATTTTTATATATCTTCAATATATCATAGTTTTGGTTAAAATCCTTGTAAGTTAGAATGTTATAGCAAAGTATTAAACGACGCAAATATAAGAGTCTTTCCTCCAACTTTGATTTTGTTCCCTTTGGAGTAGAGAATCTTGGGCCGTGGGGTTCAAGTTCACAGGCGGTTATTAACGATTTAAGGTGGCGCCTGGTTGGTACCGGTGACGCCAGAGCTGGTGCCTTCCTCGCTCAGCGAATAAGTATCGTAACACACCAAGGAAATGCTGCCAGCGTTAAAGAATTGAATATTTTTCAAGGCTATTAAGTCTTCCCTCTTCAAGTCTGAATAATAGTATTTGAACATTAAGTACATTCAGAATATGTCTTTTCAGGCAGCAGAAGGCACTGGCCTGGCCTTCATTGTATTCACCCAGGCTATTCTGCAACTAACTCCAGCTCCATTCTGGTCCATCATTTTCTTCCTGATGCTACTCTCCCTGGGTCTTGGAAGTCAGATCGGGATAATGGAGGGGATGTTGTGCACAATATTTGATATTGACTTCTTCAAGCGGTTAAGCAAACCTGTTATAACAGGTAAGAAATTTTGAATACATCATGGCCATCCATTACAAAATGTCATTGTATATAGTAGGATATACTACATTGTATATAGTATATATAATAAAATATAGTAGAAGAAAAGTGTTTCCCTAGTGTAGGACTCTGGGGCATGCTTGTTTAATCAAAACTTAACGATTAAAAAGAGTGGCGGAAAGTTTCTTGCCCGCTCTACGCCCTTGACTTGCGAACTGGTAGTAGGTAAATGTAAATTTAACGTTCCTTTTTTTGACGTTCATAAGTGTACTTGTTGACCTATATGAATAAAGATATTTTGAGTTTGAGTTGTTACAACGAAAAGAGAACATCACACTGACCGGTGCCTCATTCGTTTTGTTGGAGACCATCCTATCTTAACTTGGTATTTTTCTAGGTTTCGTATGCACTTTCTGTTTCTTCGTGGGTCTGATCTTCACAACTGGAGCTGGAGAGTACTGGCTGAAGATGTTTGACTCTTTCGCCGGGACCATTGGTCTGGTGGTGGTGGCTTTGTTGGAGATGATCTCTGTTATTTACATCTATGGACATGAGAGGTGAGTTGTTGGATTTTTAACGTGGCAGTGTTGGCCTAGTGGCTTCAGGGTGCGACTCTCATCCCTGAGGCTCCCGGCTGTGCACCAATGGACTTTCTATCTATGTGCGCATTTAATATTCGCTCGAACGGTGAGGAAAAATATCTTGAGAAAACCGACATTCCAAGTTGACGGCGTGTGTGGAATCTGACAGGAAGCTGATCACCTACCTGCCTAGTAGATTGTCAGAGATATCCTTTGCCGTATATAAATAAATTTCTTCTTCAGGTTCACCAACGATATCTACGAAATGACAGGCTACAGGCCAGGTTTATACTGGCAAATCACCTGGCGCTATGTGGGACCCTTCATCGTCTCCTGTATCCTGCTCTCGTCTCTCGTATTTATGCTCATCAACCCACCGACTTATGGAGCTTGGAATGCCGCTGAGGTAAGGTTTAATTTTATAGTGGTCCTGTGTATTTTTGAAGTTATACTTCTTTAGGCGCGTTATGAAAAATGTATAAGAGTGAAATTTTACGATGCGCGCGCACCGTGACACAAAATTATCAGTATGGGCGCCGAGCGTGCGCGAGCGAGATGGGAATAAGACAATCTACAAGTAAAAAGAAATAGAATATGCGTGACGTTAGCAGCTATGCCAAGAATTTTGAATGACTATAATGACATTTGTAGTACCTTTTAAACAAATAAAGGAGTTTTAATTATTTTTTCAAAGAAATTTAGCAATGCTTTTTCACAAAGACCTATTGTTACTTAGTTAAAAGGTTATGAAACATACCTAGTTATTAAATTGAATTAATAATATAATAAATAATAATTATTAATAATATTAATTAATAATTGAATAATATACTAAATATTAAATATTGTTAAATTATTAACGCTAAATATTTATTATTAATTATTTAATATTTAAAAAAATTAAAGAAAGCCAAAGAAGTATAACTTCTTACGCGCGTACATAAGTACACGCACCATTTTTTTTATTTTTTATTCGGTAATAATAAATTATAAGTAACGTCTATATGTGGTGCATGCGACGAAGAAATCACACCAACGATTTTTTTTTTTGGTAATGACATGTCGTTGTTGGCCTTAAGGGCCTTCACAGTTCAGCTCGGGCAGTTTTGACGAGCGTAACTTGGCTGTAATGGGGTTTTTTCCCACGACTAGCGCAAGAGCGTCTCCTGCGAGACTCGGACTCAGTTTAGGCCGTCGGGGGGGTGGTCAATCGCCTGAAGGGCAGGATGGAATCTCACTGGAGTGAGTGAACTTTACTTCGCTAAAGGTCCACGACTTCCCCGCTGAAAGTGGTTTTTACCGTAATCTGGTTTTGATTTTTCTTTACCGCGCGGGTGGCTTTTTATCTGTCGTTGGCTACGGTGACTGGATCATCCGGCTCCGGCCTGCTACGGGACTTTTTAGTCAGCAAGGGGTAATTATTTATGCTTTTACGCACCAACTTGATTATATGGGTGATATTTAGCCTTGTTGTGGCGTGAGTCCAACCAGAGTGCGCGCCCTTTTATAGCTGAAAAATAGGTATTCTTCACTCTTATGCATCTTTGAGATTTTTCAGCTTGTTATATATTACATATTTAAATGCTTTCAGTATGTAAATATTAAATATGTTAATCCTTTCAGGGACGCGTGGAGAAGACCCAGTACCCCAACTGGGTGCTGATGGTGGCCATATTGATGATCTTAGCTGGAGTTCTGCCAATACCAATTGTTCTACTTCTGCGTCGCTTCCAGTGCTTGGCCCTCGACGTGGACATCCACCAGGGATCTATAAGAAGAATTGAGACCACAGTCTCTACTAAGGAGATGATGAGCGATCAGGATGTTAGTTATTTGGATGATATTCTGATGATTCGACTTAACGAATATTGCAAAGGCAGATTTGCTTATAACAGTTTAATTAAATCATAACACAAACATTAAGATAATAGAACCTGGTTGGTTCACCAAGCTATCACCTAGTATGAAAGCCGTCTCCAGCAATTTTCAGGGGGGGCAGGTCTAGAATAAATAAACCATGTAAACATTAATAAGATAAATTAAGCAATAACAACCTTTTTCGATTATCTAGGGGGAGCAGGTAAGGGAGCGTTCAAGTATTACGTCACGCCATTTTGGAGATTATTGACCCCCCCCATGTAACGGGCCGTACCGTTTTTCTGAACCCTAGTATAGTAAAACATTTCGTGACCACCTGGTGACTCTTTATACCTAAAAGTTACCATTATGTGGTGTAAAGTACTGGAAAGTCGAAAATAATATTAACTATAACGCGTAATTCAATCCCCGCCCCGTATCGTAACGTTTAACAAAAGGATCCCCCCCAATTTTGTTACGTAATACTTGAAGGCCAGCGGCAACATGCCTAATATAGAAGGCGGGAAAGTGACTTTCGCTTATATTATCCAGAGCTTACATTATCCAGAGTTTACATACTAATCTTGAATCACTGTCTACATACTAAAGTCCGTTGCATAGTTTAAGGGGTGGAAGCGACATTATTTTTCACTGTGTAAATATATTTTACATTTAGACGACTTAATAAACGTTACATTTGAAAAACATCAATCAAGAAATTTTCAAAAAAAGACCGTACCAAATCTTAAAAGACCGGCAACGCTTGCCAGCCTTCTGGCAATGTGAGTGTCCGTGGGCGGCAGTATCACTTAACATCAGGTCATCAGGCCGTTTGCCTCCTGTAACATAAAAAAAAACATAAGTCAAAATTGATAGGAGATTTAAGTGTTGCATTTTAGTCTACATAACACATAACTTCTCTCATATACATCTCATTTCATTGTGTTATGTTCTGTGGTGTTTAACATACTAATATGTGTTGTGACTAACAAACGCAGGTGATTTCGCCGGAGAATGCGCCACCTGCGCCTGCTCAGCTCGTCGCCGATGTCGCTACTAAATTCACTATTGGCGACTTCGATGTAAGACTCAAATTTCTACCTTAGGATATTGAATTAAGGTTTATCGTTTAGGCAAGTCTTTTACCAAGTCTTAGGCAACCCTGTATCTTACGAGGTATATCAGTGAAGTATTAACTTTAACTAAATAAATGGAGGAGTGGGCGTTAAACACGAAAAGTAAATCGTAAAATGTCTGCAAAATTTTCACCTATCTAATCTAATTACGCATAAGATTTTGTATCACAATATTTCCATGCCAGGTCTAAGACTTATAGTTGACTTGTGCGACTAAAATTTAAAGAGAGAAATTCAGCTAAAATCCGTATAAGCTAAGGATGCTGTGTTATCGTATCGTGGCTCTGTTATTATAGATACGTTGTAAAAAGCTAAATGTGTCATAAATCTGAATTCACTTTGAGGGTATTTGACTTGTGGTCTACCAACATTTTTAAATAAATACCCAACAAACCAGATATTTATGGATAAATATGTAAAAAGAAACACGTTATTAGACCCGGGAATAGTGTATATTTGACATATGTCAAATGCCCTCTAATAACCATAAAGGCTAGACTAACCTGTAAATATCCCAAATCCTTCAGGGAGTGGATAGCAGCGACGAGAGACCTGGCACCCGCCTGCCCACAAGCATCGTGCGCGGACGCAATAAGAAATAAATGTTTGTTGTTCATTTTAATGCATCTCATGGAAACAAAACTTTGATGTTCTACTTAGGAACTAAAATTATATTTACGTTTTAAAAACCGAGGTTTAGGTAATAACAGTAATCCTAAAGCTGAGAATTTTGAGTTTTGTTTCTATACATTAGAGAGTAATTGATAATAACCTGCTTTTTATCCGTTTACTGCATTGTATATTTGCGCATGTCACTAAATTTGTTATAGATAAGTTATGTGATTTTCATTTATGCGAGTGTAGAATTAATTCAAACCGTTTTACGTATTTTTGTTTTAAATACGACGAACTGTATTATTAACACGAGAATGCTGATCCATCACATGTATGATTATATCAACTGTATTTTGTTTGTGTTAAATAGTCAATGCCAAAGTTTAAAAGCCAATCGGAGCTACCAACATATATTAATATTATAATATTTTGCAGTCTGATTCAGAACAAGGCGAGGTGCGAGCGTCGGGCACGTGCAACGTCTCAAGCAGTAGTGACGACGACATTCCAAATAAAAAATATTCACCGTTAACCGGAACTAGATTCGCCCTCAAGCCCATCGGTCGCAAGCCAACGACATTCAAAATGGACGTCATTGACGATTGACCGTTATTTTTTGTGTATTTAATACACGCGTGTACGCATTACTTTGTGTATATCACGTTAACGTTGTTACTTAACGTATTTAAGTAAACAGATGGGAAAATGTCGGACCTATTACCGTGTTCCAGGGTAGATATATTCCTTGGAATGCCAAGATTTTCAGCGGTTGTCGCGTTTGTACTTCTAGTAAGGTGTAATCAACTTCTGGGTATCTACCATCTCCGGACACTACACAGAACAATCCTTATCAAGTAAGTCATAGTACTTTGTACCATAAGGTTGGTTTCTGCACTCTATGTAAATCCGAACAGACAGTTTGTATCGGCAATTTCGGTTGTCTTATATTCAACGTTCTTGATTAACGAGAGCCTAATATATCCTGGAACACTGTATTTTTTGTGTACGGGTAAAATAATTATAATATAGATATAGTAAGCACTCGTTCCCTTTCACCTTCCATTTTAAGTAATCATAATTTGTCAACTTATTGTAACGTATGCAATATTTTCTTTAGACAAATGTAATCATTGAAACTGTTTGAAACTGTGCTTGCTATTTAGATTATTTTCGAATAGCAACGCACACGTTGAAATGAAATTAATTATGATTAAATATACAATCGTGAAAGACAAATACCTACTCATTTTTTCTTGAGTTTAACAATAAATTTTGTTTTAAATCCTACACTTAATTTGAGCGACGCGAAGTTAGGCTTAATTCACAGGATCCTAACGGTGATTACTTGGAAATGACCGTGAAAAGATATAGTAGATCAATTTAAAATTTGAAGTTAATAAATCAATTATATCAAAACTATCGCCGAACGATGTAAATAAATCTACTATATTTTTTTAATATCCTCTAATTATAATTTATAATTACGCGCTGAAATAGGATAGTGATAAAATATTTTCGAAGTAATTTGAAAGTGGAAATTCGCCACTTATAAAAGCTAAGTATCAATACTCGTTGTAAAAACTAGTGGAGCGAATGTAAATAATTAATTTAGCTTAAAATTAAGCCAATCTAGGAATGCGGTGCCAGGACTTCTACCACTTCGGTAGAATTATTTATAACCATTACGTTAATACAATGTTTTCTTATGTAGGCACTGTGCCTAAAGTGCCTTATAAGTAAGCACGGGCATGTCTTATCAATATGTTGTCGAAGTACGTAGTCAGCAATAGGCAATTACTACTGTGTTTTTGTGATGTACCGTATCAGAAAGCTTACATTAAGTTGTGCAGCACCACACAACGATAATTTGGTGGTCTTAGGGCGGTTACAGATTAGCAGGTGTTTTACGCGCGTATAAGCTCTTCTTTGGAAGCGCATGTAGGCACGTATAGGCGCCTTTTGGCATACGTGCAACTCGTACGAGCGTTGACGCGCTCGTGTAAGTTCGCAGTTCTGGGTAGAGGGCATTAAAGTGATCGGTTCTCTGTCTTGATGCAACCATCGATGACACACAACATCTGTTTCGTCTTCTCAGTCGACGGCGAATATTTCAGGCAATGTTTCTTGGTCAGAAGCCACGTTGATACTGACACGCCGCGACTACCGGTTCGAGCGAACACGCCGAAATATGCCAGTTTGCGCGTCCGGTTTTTTGAAGCCCTTATGCTGAAACAACGGTATCCGCGCAGAAAAATATGCTAGTCTGACACCGCCCTTATGTCTACTATTACAATATCATCGTAAAACAATACCGTTCGGAAAGTTTTTGAGCTTTTGCGGATTGTTTAAATTTTCCTTATACACGTAAATTTAGGATTGCGATAAAATTTAATTTTTTAAGATGCCAAGATTCATTAGTAAAATTCATGTTGGGTAATGGGCGCTATACAAAGATTAACAAAAATTTACTTTCGGGTTAAAATCTAGAAATAAAACGTTAAAAACGAAATCGAGGGTATGCTAGTCATTTTTAGATAATGTTTAGGACGTTATAGCTTGGCTATTTAGTCTAGATATTATGCAGGAGCACAATGCAAAGAGTTTAAGAATGAAATTAAGAAAAGTTAGTTCACATCTTGGTAATACTCAAGTGCAAAGGTAACCAAATAACAAAAATAAATTAATATAAACGATAAATTATTTTCCTAATCATCTGTCATTAATTATGAACATAGACTATAAAATGTATGACATAATTTAATTTATTGATAGTCTGTGCGGAAACCTCAAAACCTACGACAGTTCTTTTTCCGCACAGACTACTACTAAATGAAATTATTAAGCTGTAATTCTCTTAATGCGATGAAACAGCAATCCAGACTATAATATATCGAATTAAAGTAGACGTTTATGTAAAATATAATACTTATACAGATCGCTAGATACATTTCCAATAGAAGATTTTGTCTGTTAAAGATGTTCCAAAACGACATTAATTACTTTTACTATACACAAATTTATTAAAACATGAGCTAAGTAAGAATATTTGGTAAAAATTTTACGCCTAATTTTTTGTCTAGAAATTCTAGATTCAAAATTGAGTGTTTTAGTTTTTTCGTCCTTCTAATTGGAACAGAAGAGAACGCCTAGAAGAACTATGCGTTTTGTATAATTTTACTAATAAGTATGTATTTGTCATTTCGAAATATTGCCATATCTCCATTCAACAAAATAGTTGAAACATTCCAGATAGTATATAATTATCGTAATACCAGGGCACTGTTATTTTAGCAGTATATGTCCTTCGTAAACACGATATATTTAACAGGAAAATGCCGATTTTGATTCTCAATTTGAATTTGTCATACTTACAGTAGCTCACTTTATAATTACTTGATTTAACCCAAAATAATAACAAGTTGTGAATTCAATAATTTAGATACATTTTTTAAATGTAAAATGTATCGTGTTTACGGTCATCTTTAATTGTTTATCGCTCAAAAGAGCATTAGTGTCTGTTCAGTAGTTTATAGGTAGCTTAGGGATTACATCCCGGATAGACGTAGTTAAACTGATATTATTAAGATTAATTTACGAAATGCGAATAAAATTATGCCGCCAACATGTTTTTTATTTACTTGCCTGAATAACACTCTGACGTCCAAAATGGATGTCGCAGTCAACTAGCTTAATTAGCCGTTCAATTAACAGCCTAGCCTTTTAACTCAATGGCGCCGATTAACTAGCAGCATGAAAGATATTCAGCATTCAGCAACTTGTTGGCTAATGCTTAGGCCATTCGTACGATAGAGTCATTATTTGGCAGAAATAAAAAAGATAAATATTAAATTATAATTTATTTATTTCAAATAATGACTCTATCGTACGAATGGCCTAAGCATTAGCTAAAAATATTAGTTAAAAATAACATTGGTTAATTTTACATTGCTGTTATAATATCTGTTTAGGATTTTGCTATGCTAAATGTTATGCCTAATGCTCAAGTCCATTCACTCCATGGGCGGCGATCACTTAACATCAACTCCTGCTTTCCGAGTCGATTTTAAATTTAATTTTCTTTCTCTAATCTTATTAGCAGCTGATACGTACTGATGATGACGCACTAAATATCTGAAGGAGACAAACAAAAATGAAAGACGAAAGAACGGGTCTCGAAAGCAACTGTGCCCCAGTTCGCCCATGTAAAAATATAAGAAATGAAAAAGGCAGGGAGTAGATCGAGAGTAAAAAATATAACATCTACAGATAGTGCAATTTAAGAAGACGCGCCACACTATTCCTCCTAACCGTTTATAGTATACGAATATGTGTGCAAGCTTCCGTCAATGTTGAGTGTTTTCGGTACACACGCACACTACAATGAATAGCTGACGGTTCGCAACTGACGCTCGGAGCAAACTCCCCGCACCCCGCGATCCCCTCAACCAAAAATTGGTGGGGCGCGTCTACGTGAATCGCACTATCTATAAACACTGTATATATATATAAAAAGATGTTGAAGGAACCATCTGGAACTGAGTTACATTTCATTCATAATTGAAACGCTTAGCGTGCCAATGGAAATTGGTTTTGAAGACTAACCCTGCAGTCTTGCGATATATGTCTGCCGCAAAACAGTAGAGTCAGTTAATAAAACAAAATAAATTTTAAAATTATTATACTTTCAAATTGATATTGCACAAAATTCATTAAATAAGTACTTAACACAGGAGATTCATAGTCGACTCAGCGCTTAGTATGACTATTTCAAAAACGTATTAAATTTTGACACATAGTTCATAGTTCGCGCTAAGTCAAACAGAAATCTTAGCCAATAGCGAAATATACAAAAAATATTACAAATTCGATTTCTTAAGTACAAATTTACTATATATCACTTGAAATAAGAAGAAGCTTTGCTAACTATATACAGTATAGTTTTGTTGTGAACATAAAATAATATAAAAACAATCTTACAAATAAAAATTACAAATTTTATGAAGTGAACAGTGTCCGCCCTTAAACCCCGAAGTTCGAGAAAAATCTAATTGATACAGCCGAGATTACGCTTTTTTTATTGACACACGCTCTCAATCTTGGCTTAGTGGCTTGTGTTAAGACTTAACTCAAGCCACTAAGCCAAGATTGATTGTCTTTTACGTATAAATATTATTAATTAAAACATAGTATAATATTAATAAATAATTAAATCTTTATATAAACTTCATTAATATTTTTCACTTAGACAATTGTAATAAAAACTATACAAATTAAATACACTTGTCGGTAAGATAAGTATAAACTTGATAATATAGTCAATTATTATCCAATGTCATTAGTATAGCTGCTCTACTAATGAAATTGGATATATATATGCTATACTATAGCATATACTATATATATAGCATTAAGAGGCCCTCAAGTAAGAGATTTTTTAGTCTAGTTCAGAGAGATTTTTGTCACAATTAGCAATACTGTAAATCTAATTATATCTAGGGAATTCATACGAAAATACATTTCTTAATCATAAGCGCAACCATAATGGCTCACGATAACATCCTTCTATGAAATTATATATATATATATATTTCAAAAGTTGCCTATTTTAATCCATGCCCCATATCCATGAGATAAATTATAACAATGGGGCAATATAAAAATAAATTAACGATTATACGATATAATCCTCAAATAATTAAAAATAAGAAAACATTCAATAGCTATTTAGGGTTTATAGTATATTTCTATATGTTAATATCTCTACAATAATATTGCGTATTTCAATATTGAAACGATTCTAAAATGTCTTTATGAGAGTAAACATGTACGTTTGAAAATCGAACGTGTCGTTTCATTGTGATTGGTTATACGTTGACCAATGATAATCAAGCGATCTGACTTGCCAAAATGTAAAACGATTATGCGCTCGACTTCATTATGATTGGTCAACAGTCTCTCTAGTCCAGTGTTTCCCAAGGTGTGGCGCACACCCCACAAACGACGGCGGGCTATTCCGATATTTATTAAAATTATTTGGTATTTATAATTCAGTTTTTCATTATGTTTTAAAAATTTACTTACTGTGATTCGTTAAAAAATACCTAGTAAGTTCTTCCTAAAACATATCATTTAAGTTTCTTAAGTGAAGAATATTTTTTTTATATTATAAATTATGTATAATACATAGCCACCTAGTCATTTTAGAAAGGCTAAGATGGTGCACGGCACAAAAAAAGTTGGAAACCACTGCTCTAGTTGAATAGGCGTTGACACTATTATTACGTCTGTTTGACAATTTTCACTATCGAACGCAACATTTCGTCCTGCATTTTTCGCTTAACATTTACACTCTCTCATAGTATTGTTTAATAACAGTTTATAAGTACATTTGTTAACTTAAATAATACAGATCTCCATAAAATAGACTATAAATAATTAAAAAAGCTTTGATGAGTGACATGACTTTAAACTTTTAAACAAAATCTTAGTAATGGTAAAAACTGGTTTCAGACAGGTTTCCATCAAACATTGTATATAAACTATAAAATACATTAAAATAAACAATTCCTTCCGATGCAAGTAAAATAATTTTTATTATAATTAATTAGTTAAATTATAATTTATTAGTTCAGAGTAGATGCCATAAGTCTGTTATATTAATCTAATACTACTTACTATACCCTTTTTGTATATATTGTAGTATTGTAAATACCCATTGTATTTGGGTGAACGGTGACAAGTTTTTTGTTGAAATAAAATAAATAAATAATTTTATGTTTTTGTCATAATTCTCTTTGCTGTGTTATATTTTATTTGTAGTAACAATAACTCTAAAATTAAGTTTGAAATCAGTTTTCACCAGTGGTACGAACATACCTTATGGATGATAGCAGAAAGGGCATAGATTGAGGAGATGTTACATCGCTTCACTTCTATTATTCTTCTGTGTTAACTTACTAAGCGTACTAAGTTGTGGGAAAGCTGTCTTATTTTGAACTGGATTAAGTTTGGTTGTCATAAATATGAATGGTTCATATAATGATGGTCGGTCCATGGCCGATACTTCAAAGTGTCGAATTTTTTCTTTTGAACACCAATTTGATGCCTTCGAACAAGTATTTTCAAGGCAATTCACATCATCTGGCCCTGTACGGTTCCCAATGACTAGCATTACAACCTGAAACATATCAATAGTAATCTTTTAATTATTACTCTAATTAAATATTTTAGTAGTGTAATTATTGTGGCTAAATCTATCTAAACCGAGGTTGAGCATAAAATTCCTAACATTTTGTTCTTATGTGTGCAGTGTGACCCTCCTTCTATACGGGGTTCTTCTGCTCCTCCAAAAAGGAGGGTCTCCCATCAATACAAAAAAAATCAAAGAAACATGCAATCTGAGGCCACTGGGTTACTTTAGGTTAGTCTTTCATTGCAATTGCTTTAAGCTTAAAACTTGTTTAACTACTCTGATGTGGAATGAAAAGTACTTTAGTCAATTTGCAATAGTAATTTAATCTAGATCTATGTTTTAGCTTTCCAATAATGTTTATCTTATTCTCTTGATTTGAGAACTGGCAGTAAATGTAAAATTAGAAGCATTAATATGTATTTCTTTACTGACAAGTCATAAGTGTACATTACGTTACCTATGTGATTAAATGATTTTATTTTATTTTACCTCTTTTTTGTCTTTATTTCTATCAATATCCTTTTTTAAATACATAAGTACATCAAGTGATTCAGGTCTTGTAGTATCATACACCATAACAAAGCCCTCGGCAAAACCTAGGTAGTGTCTCTGAAGAACTTGGTTAGCTGTTAGCTGCATAGTAGGAGACTGTGGAGGTCCTAAAAATTTATGGTCAAATAAAAAAACAGTTGTAAATCAATATTACTCTCTCCTATTATAATCAAGTTTGTTTTTCCAAAATTATTTGCATTCAAGAAAAGACTAAATATGTTAGTCGGTACAAAATACCATAAATTTTATAATTGGGTCTAAAGGTACAACTCAGAAACAAGTATGTCATAAAAAGTAAGACATAATATTATGCAGGTTAAATGTAGAATTGAATGGTACACATCCTGGGATAAAACAATGTTGCAAACCTTAATGTTGAGAATTCTATGCTAGATAAAAGTGAAAAAAACAAGTTTAATTAAATTTTTCACATTGTGAACTAAAGATTTCTATTATACTTATAGTAATAAAATTAAATGTATTTCAATTGTGTTTTAATCAGATAATAGTACATAATCATCAATTTGGTTGATGGAATAAGCCCATATAGTCCATACATGGTTTGAAGATTCTCATCTCCGGCAACTTGAAGTGCATGGAAAATATTACCATTCTTTATAAGCTGTTTGTAAGTAATATGTGCAAAAATAGAAGCTTGTGTTGTTTTATTTCGTTAAGCTTTAGTACCGAAACCTTAATTTAACTGAAATGTTTAAACCTTTTAACTCGCCTGTGAGCGGAGGTTCCAAACCAGCTGTATCATAGAAACATACCCGTTCTTTAGTACCACGGTCAGTCTCAATATTAGCAACATATATATCTTCAATTGTTGGGTAGAACGATGATTTTAAACTAACGCAACCATAAATAAGCTGCTCTAAAATCGCAGTTTTACCCACTCCTTTCATTCCACAAACAACAACTTTGCTAGTTTTTCCCATGGTGAGTTTGTTGCAGATTGTTACTTTCACTAATTACAGTAAGTACGTATATAACATTTTTGTTTATTTACATATTAATATTTCCTAAATATATGTCTTGATACAAAAATTAAATCAGAGCTTAAGGGCTCAAGTTAAACCAAGATATTTCATTATATTATCTAGTTTATTTACAACTTCAAACTTGACAAATTACAAGAAGTCAAGAAGGAACTAAATTACTAAACTAGTAACACAAAAATCAAAATATGACCATAGGTTCTATAAATACTGCCACAGACTGATCAATAAATGTAATAATCTTACGATAAAATCTCAAGGATAGTATAATAAAAAGTAAGTATAATTATATAAGTATAGTATATTTGCACTAACCGTGCCATAAAGAGAAAAAATAAGTACCTATGTAAATTTAATAGTTAGGTGTATAAATCTCTCTCTCTCTCGATCTTTGTCACTTGCTTGCTCTCTACTCTGAACTCATGACTATATTTTTCTTCATGCTACGTTCGCCCTTTCTCACTCTCTCTCAATAGCTCTCTCCCTTTTCTTCGACAAAAACGCTGCACATCTTCGTGACGTGCCGCGCCTAAAAAAGTTTCTCTTCAAAAATCTGCGTGTACTGCACAAGACGTTATGCGAAAGAATTGCCATCTAAAGTTCTAATACATCAACCAATAGCGTGTATTTTTTCTTGATCTCTCACTATCTCTCGATCTTTCTGACTCCCTTTTCTTCGACAAAAACTGCACATCTTCGTGACGCTAATATTATTATTATTACGTTTCATTCGTAAAAAATTTACCCTCATACGCCTAAAGAAGTTTCACTTCAAAAAGTGTGTGTTTGAGTAGATTCGAGAATGGCTTAGAGTTAGATTTACCTACAATAAGATGTTTTTTTTTAATTTGTATTTACGTGACATGTGTATAGGGCAACGTCTGTCGGGTCCGGTAGTATAGTTGCATTCTTTGGCACTACGACACTTTGGTAGTTGACTTAATTTTCTGGTAGTTTGGTAAAGCAGAGCAGTGTTGGCTTTGTGGCTTCAGCGTACGACTCTCATCCCGGAGCTCGTAGGTTCGATCCCCGGCTGTGCACCAATAGATTTTCTTTCATTTTCATTTCAATTTTAAATTCGCTCGAACGGTGGGGGAAAACATCGTGAGGAAACCGGGTTGCCTTAGACTCAAAAAAGAAGGCGACGGAGGCTGATCACCTACTTGCCTAATAAGACAAATGATCATGAAACAGATTCGGAAATCTAATGCCCAGACCTAATAGCGCTACTGATTTAATTTTAATTTGGTAAAGCTATGAAAGATAATATTCAAAAGGACCTATGAGATGTTTCATTTAATAATAAGATTTTCAAACTATATATTACATTAGTAGTAATTACAACATAATATTCACATTAGACAGTTATTTAAAATAAAAAAGGGATAAATTTTAAACTTTATTTCCGAAAACAACAAAAAATAAACTAAGATAATGGAACTATTTTTCAATTTAAATTCACTAAACAATGATATATATTTTTTCTTATTGATGTGTTTTGGATTAAGACTTAGCAAACATAATAATGATGAAAATGTGAAGACCAACATTTTATTTTAATTTAAAATATAAACCAACTAAAGTAATATAATATTTTGTAAAGAAATTTCATTTGTTACAAGAAATGTTTTATAAAAGCTCATGAATTCATTTGATCCACATATAACATATTGATTGACATCAGCTGGTTTTAATAATTCAATATCTCTAACATCTAATTTCCTATCTAAGATTGGCTCCTCATATTTAAGTGCATAATTTGAACTTGAACTTAGATAAACTTTGTATGAAAAATTCCAAAATGACTTCTTGCTATACAACTCTTCTCTATATAAAATGGTTTCCATATAATGGGTGCAATAATACAAGAATATTTTAGTCATATCATCTTCATTATTTAAAATTTCTTGAATAATAGAGATTAATGGTATAATACCTGTTCCTTGAGCAAATAAAACAATGTTATTAAATTTATTTGGTGTAACTTCATACCCACCATATGGCCCTCTCCACAAAGTAGTATCTCCTTTGACTAAGTTATATAAATAATTGGATACTAAGCCATTTTCATATACCTTTACGATAATTTCAAAATCACAGTCATCTTCATTAGGTTTTATGGGTGTATAGGCACGAGAACATTTGTAGCTGTCTTTTTTAAATAAAATATAAAAATGTTCACCTACTTTCCAGAATACTCTGTGACCACTATCCTTTTTTTTTAATTTTACCAGCTTATGAGACTTACATAAGATTAATACATTAGTAACCACAAATGATGTGTATTCACCCTGCAAGATTCCATTTGACTTAAGATCTGTAGGCACATTATGACTATTTTTATATTTTTCATACAGCTTTAATTGCTTCTCATACACATCATAAATACAAGGATTACATCCACTATTACAACAATCTTCTTTATTTGGCTCAACTGGAGCCTTCATGAGTGCTAATTAACTATATAACTAAGTCTTAAATGTTAAAACTTAAATTTGAATTATGGAGCACCACATCACGTTATTATAGTATATTTTCACTCCAGCATCAACTAACACCAATTTCTAGAAGAAAAAAATTATTCAAGACTAGTTTTTTGAAGTTTACAAGGTTATTTATTATTACTATTCTTTATTTACTTCCAGAATCCTTTTTTTTTTTTTTTTTGGAGTTTATGGCCTGGTATCTAGACCTTTAGGCCACTTCCAGAATCCAGTATTCCAAGGTCCACAGATAATAGATATCAATTATCGGTGATCGCTCGTAAATCTTTTTAAAACCATACTACTTTGACATGTGCACTGTGCGGTGTGTACCGTGTAGTGTGTACTGTGTACAGTATGACGGTTCGTTAATATATTATTATGAGTGTGGTATTATACATTAGGTCTGCCTCATAATGATAATTTATGATAGTTTATGTTTTACTCCAACCTCGTGATACCAAAACTAACGGCGAAGGGAACTTCTCGTGAAAAGCACTACAGAGTTGAATAATAACCATAACTATGATATTATGGCTAGAAGGATTACATATCATGTACGGGTAGTTATAAACAGGGTTCACAACCGTAACCAAATGTCTTTGCCTTCATAATGGGAGAATTTATCTGAAAAAGTGATTACACTTTAGTGCCCCAGAATTTGGTGATTTTTCTATTACCAACTTATGCTGTCACAAGGCAACTACAGCAGATGAACTATGCGTTAATGAAAACACAGCACTCGAATACTAAAATTGATTTGAATGGTGACGCAGATTAAGTCTTAAAATATACCTAACGAATTTTACAAATATATGCGATGTTTACCGACAATAGATGTGCACTTAGAGCGAGACACCGTATGTTCAACGAGTAAACATTCAGTATTTTTGTACTCCTCTTTGACGAAAGACATTCAATTATTATGATTTTTCAATTTGAAAAACACAAGTTTACAAGATTTAAACTATAAATCGTTTGCAAATTTATTTTATTTAAATTTTTAAAGTATTTTTAATTTTCCTGACTGTACGATAATTTATCGTATATGGATCACATATACGATAATTCTCACGGCCCTGGTACGATAGCTGGCTTCAGGTTGTGAACACTGCTCAGTAAGTCAGTAGTCTGTGTTAGACAGCATGGCGACCACTGGTGTAGATTCAGAAATTACTAAAAGCGATAAATATTCGATATTATTACCCACATACAATGAAAGAGAAAATCTTCCTATAATCATATGGCTTATAATCAAATACCTAGATGGAAGGTATAGAAATATGTGTATTTATTTTAGTAATGTTTACTAATCTGTAGCTGTAATTTCATTACATTTTTAGTGGAATAGATTTTGAAGTGATAATAATTGATGATGGAAGCCCCGATGGAACATTAGAGGTTGCTAAGCAATTGCAAAATTTATACGGCTCTAATAAAATCGTGCTACGACCTCGCGAGAAGAAATTAGGACTTGGCACTGCTTACATTCATGGCATTAAACATGCGACCGGCAACTTTATTATTATTATGGATGCTGACCTAAGTCACCACGTAAGTTTATTATTAAGCTCTATCAGGTTTATGTACGTATATGGCATCTTTATGTCAACAAGATTCAAGATCAATAATTTATTTTGTATGTATGACTTATTGGTAATTGGTATAAAGCTTTATGTTAAAGATAAGTTTCTGGAAACAACTTATTCGTCTTCTTAAGACTGTTAAATGTAAATTCGTATTGGAATTCTTAAATATCTATACTATAATTTGCAATGATTTTGTATAATGTTGCCTCATGGCCAATACATTCATTTAAAACTGTCAGAACAAACAGATGGTCAGAGATGTTATCATATCAGTAACATACTGGCTTTAGAGTTTTTTTTTTTCAATATCATATTAAGTGTTATTTAAATTTTCAGCCTAAATTCATTCCAGAGTTCATAGAGCTCCAGAAAGAAAATGACTATGATATAGTTACTGGCACACGCTATATCAATGGAGGAGGGGTTTATGGTTGGGATTTTAAGCGAAAATTAATATCTAGAGGTGCCAACTTTTTAACACAAATGTTACTAAGACCTGGTGTGTCAGATTTGACAGGGTCATTTAGGTACTTGTTTTTATTCTTAGTAAGTAGTAGTAAGTTTAAGTAGAATAGGATAGATATATAGATAGAATAAAATATAATTAGGATATGTGATGACTAAAATTATCTAAAAAATTTACCCTCAAATAATATAACTTCATTTTGTTTTTATTTCATGGAAAAATAAAGTTACTTTTTAATTCTATATTTCTATAACGGTGGGAGAAAATTTTCATGTGAGTTAAAAGGCATCTAAATGCAAATGTTATATATCTAGATTAAATTACATTTTCAGGTTGTACAAAAAAGATGTTCTACTGAAACTTGTAGAAAGTTGTGTGTCAAAGGGATATGTGTTTCAAATGGAAATGATAATCAGGTAAAATTATGAAAATTTAATACTAGGCATAATTCTATTACATTTTAGTTTTTACCCATAATACTATATAATTAATTCTACATAATTTCATGAACAACTTTCTTTTCATTTCCAAATTTCAAAATTTTCTTTCATTGCATTTCCAACACTAACTTAGTTAACATTCAAACTTCTTTGGTAAATCACAGATTAATTTTACTTCCCAACAATTTCATATAACTAATTCTAAAGCTTTGAGTTACTTTCAACACGACATCAATTTACATTCATCAAAACAATCAAGTTACATTCGACAACAAACGAATTAACAAACAAATATGGTGGCGCGGGGCATATTCCGTTCAACCAATCAGCGCGCGAGGTGCGATCCGTTTCACAATTTGACGGTTTCACTTCGATAGAGATTACAATCTACCGAATAATAATACGTTAAATTGTAAGCAGTTCGTTGAGGTTCACAATCTTTCGACAGTTTACAATCTCGCGAGATAGATTACAATCTAACGGTGTTTACAATTTTACGGTGACATTAATATCACATTTTAATAATAAAATCTATAGTTACTATTTAATAGTTGAATATTATTCTTAAGATCTCCATAATATTTAACTTAAATCATTACTCACATAAATAAAACTATTTAAGACCTTAAGTGACTTGCAGAGAGAGAAATTAAACCAATATGTATGTTATATCTTTTTTTTAATTGTAGTAAAGAGTAAGAGCATGGATGTTAACATGGTTGTCATACTCTTAAAAAACATGTAATTTTTTTGAATAATCCCTTGTGAGAAGAGTAGTTGCTTGGAGAACAGATGAGCCATGTTTGCATAAGTCAGTCGTTCAATCCTTGCAAATTTCCTTCTTGTTTGTTTAAGGTGTCTTTCTAATACTTTCAATCGAGTAAGTTCGTTTGAAGCTTTATCTGTAAACAATAAGACAAGATGTTAAGGATTCAAGCATAATATTATATATCACATTATTATTATTATGTTTGAATCCTGTAAAAACAAGAATATTCTCATCAAATTAAATTAAATAGAACACGGTATACTCTAAGCCTCTATAGATCTATGGATTTTTAAATGTTTTTAATGTTATATATAAGATATACTCACTAATATGGCCCATCTGCAGTTTGTTTAGTCTCTGTCTTATGAAGCGGTTGTACATTTCTGTAATAAATATCTTTCATATATTATATTAAGAAATTTATTATAGTTTGAAAAAAAATTGTTTCAGAGCCCGACAGTTAAACTACACTATAGGTGAGGTGCCCATCACATTTGTGGATCGAGTGTATGGGGAATCTAAGCTTGGTGGTACTGAGATTATTCAATTCGCTAAGGCTCTCTTATATTTATTTGCTACCACATAATTGTAGCAAATTGACAGAGGTGGCATAGCATATTCAGCAAAGTCATGATCATGTACAAAAAATTCATTCCATTGCTTTTTGAATTCTTTATACAGAAGACCACAATTAATGTTTTTGTGACTACAAATTGCAAATATCTAAATGAAATTATAGAAGATATTCTGTAAGTCTAGAACCACTTTAAGGCTATTAAATAAGTTATAAAGAGTCATTATAAATGTGTATTTTTATAGTATACTAAGGAATATATTTGTATATTATGAGAATAAAGATTTTATTTATTTTCAGAATCAATTATTTAATAATAAGTAATAATATTTATAGTGAAAATGAAAGTTTTGATGATGGCTAAGTAAAGGGTATTTTTCACCATAAATATAACTTTGTATGTATTTGTCTAATAATATTTGTCCAAGTGTTCAACTGAATTGACAATGATAAAGTAGTGTACAGTAGTATTTTTTATTTTGTGTCTTTAGGAGCCAACTTTTATGACAACAACCAAATATTTATCTGAAAATTAAATGTTCTGTATTTTAAGTTTAAATGACCGACATTTCTAATGCAGAGGATAAAGAATTATTAATGAGCATTCACTTTTAAATGTTTGTTCTTGTTGAAAGAAAAGTTGTGTTGTAAATAAAAGATGATAATAAAAAGTAGGTAATTGTTAAATTGTGTAATAATGTAATTTGAACAGCTTTCTGAGTTTTAGATCAGGAAGGAAAAAAAAGTAGTTTTAGTAAATATGAAAATCCCACCCTCTATCCTATCAGTGATTTAATAAAAACTCTTAACACATTAACAGGTAAGTTACAATTTCAAAGTTTTGTGTTATATTTAATCATTCATGTTAATATAGCTATTAACGTTACAGTTTCGCGTTTTCTGTAATAATGGTGATTGATGCAATCAACTCTAAATGTAAGTAACAAGATTTCATTTTACAGTATCTATACTTATAATTTGAAATCAAAAATATAACAAAAAAAACAATTATTTACAAGCGTATGTCGTACATTTCACTTATTGTAATCACTGAGAATCAACAACTTCATTCTAAACCCGCCTTCAATATTGTCGCAAAGATTTTAAGGAAATGTGCAAAAAACTGAGGTTTTCTACTTTAATTAAACACATAATTATCATTAAATTGAATTTTGTACTGAAATAAACACTATAGTATTTTATTTAACTTACTATACTTACCGGATCAGTCGGAGTAGTAATCGGTAAACAGTATAAGTACTCTTGTAGCTTTTAAAGGTATTAACTTTATATTTAGGCTCAACAATGTTCTTTTTTAAACCTTTACAATAAAATACCACCTTTGGCCTGTACCAAACTGAAACACAAGTTCAATTAACGAGTACTCACTACACAGCACAAAATACCACATAAAAGTATCTTAGGTAGTAACGAGTTAACGAAAACGAAAACTTTCTCGTTATTGTAAACATAAAGCGCTAGATAGAAACGTAAACCTTATTAGCCGTGAATAAGGCCCGTTTTAAATAACTGTCAATGCCTGGTTTTTTGCTTTTCGTTTACCACGCAATTGATAAAGTTTAGCTTAAATTCGTGAAACTGAAATTACCTATTGGCACATAATATGTGTAATTTAAATACATATATTAATTAAATTTAAAATAAGATTTTGTTAGGTAGTCTGTGAAAGAAGTTTTCGATGGTTGTATACTCTGGTTTCGACACCGTCATTGTATATAGCCTGTGGAGTTATACCTAGCTGATATATGTCATGCTGACACTCATGACAGAATGAGGCCATTAAAATTTTTGCGAAATATGTCTACACTGTCACTGTCTTACCTACGTAATTGTATTGTTTAATTTCTGCATTGTGTAGTGGCATAAAAGGTGTTTTGAGGTTTATATAAAATATAATTGTAGTTCTGGTGTGGTGATTGGAGTTTTGTTAAGTAGATACTCCGCTTTGCATTACTGATGTAGAAAGTCAACAAGATGCTTGGCCAGTTTAATAACGTCGGTGTTCGCGATTGCAATGGAACTAAACTACGGTATGATCAAGCTTGTTTAGAAATAATTACTGATGGCCCAATTGCTTTCTGGAGCCAGTATGAGGAGTGTGAAGATTGCATGTTGTTGGAGACTGCCAACTTGAAGAAGTCAGGTCCTGTAGTCCTAGAAACGATCAGTCCCGTCCGATTTGCTATACGCAGCGCAGATAATGAAATTTGCAATGGTAAGTAACTTTTCCAAACTTTTTTACCACGTAAACTGTCTGATATTGTAACTCGAATTACAAATAATTTATGAGATTTCGTGAAAATATGAAACCTTTTCAATATAGTATGTAGGTAATGACGTATTTATCGACGCTTAGGTCAAGTGACTCATAATAAAATATCAATATTGGCTAAAATTCTGTTTCCTATTTAGTTATGTGAACATCTGTCTACTATTGATATTGATAAGCACAATCAATGTAAATACACAAAGGCTTATGGTTATAATGTTTTGAAATTAATGATATAGCATAGGATTAATAATTTGTTTTTCACATAAATTTTTACATGAAGAAGTTAATTTTTAACCCTCTTATATATGAATAAATGAACTACATTATTAGTTACTGACTTCTAAAATGAGAGTGTTTCTGTGTGAATTCTTTTAATAAATTTGTGCTAATTAAAAGTTTCCAAAATGTATTAATTTTAACAATCTGATTGATTAAGTATATTTATTATAATTATTACTAATATCCATTTACAATGTAAATGTTATTGCTGTCCTCCATACATACTCTTAAACCTGTTTTACTGTATTAATTGATATGCAGGGAATGCAAATGCAAAAGCTGCATAATTTACTATGTGTTAATTAGAATTTTTAGATAAACTGTAAAATTGAATAGTGAAACCTTGAAAACTTGTATATATTTTAAGTACTACCTCTCTGTGTCATGTGACTAGCAACAATGGCAATTTCCTTTGTGGATTGCTAAATTAATGATATATTACTTAATGTTTATTTTGTTCCTATATTATAATTTATACATATATTTTATTCACAATATTGCACTTTCACTTACAGTTTATATTAGAGTTACATAATGCATACAGAAGAGGTACAAACAAATAAAATCTCGTTTAGTAAATCCTGTAACATAAAAGTTGGCTGAGTCATACACCTGATTATTATCATTTTAATTGCATATGTTTTATTTGTATCATATATCAATTGTGTATCCGATACACATCCATTGTTAATGCATAAATAAATGGAGAGTAAGCAAGCATCTAATATAAAGAAATGCCTAAAGAAATATTAAAACCATTTCAACAGATTCAGACAGAACAGAACATTTAGACATGAGGAATTTTACTTTTTTATTTATATTTATACTCTTAAACATCACACATGTTATAATGGAGAAAACCAAATTAAGAAATACAATGTGAAAATAGCATGAGAACTTATGAATCAGGTGTCAACCGATCTATGAAACTTCCTCGCTATCATGTAGCTAGCAATTTTGATGCGGAAGTGGATATGTAAATGAATAATATGAGTCACAATTATGGTTAGACCAAGTTATTTGGCAGCATAATTAGCATCAGATACTAAATATAATACAAATATACCATTTTAACTTTCTTTAATAAATTGTATTTTTCTTAACGGTCAAGTATGTATACTATCAAACCTTTACAGGTACCTATGAATTTGAAGAGTTTGGTCAGTATAGCATCAATGTTGCAAATGATAGTCTTAACTGCCAGCCCCGGATGACAGCAGAGCCTGATGCCGCTTATCTACCAATACTTACGGCGGTAGTTGTGTTGTTCTCTTTGGCCACACTCTGGTATATTGTTAAAGGAATTCTTAAGATAATCATAGCGGGACGCTTCTATTCCAGATACTTTGCAAGGTACTCAAATTTATATGTTTGATATATAAATATATGTCGTATTTATTTAAATATCTGTATTACACAAAAGTAAATATTATACATTATATTTGCTGTACATGAGCTGTATGAATGTATGGTTTATAATTCTTGCAAGAGAATTTTGCAAACAATTAAAAATAGTTTACAATCTTTTGTCCTTTGTATGACCAGCATCTGATTAAATATTATCTTAAGATTTGTGTATGATATAAATAGTTATATATATATCACATCACTCCAAAGTCATAAAATCTGATAAAAGCCAAGAGGCCGATTCCAGATGGGTGAAAAAAAATATATATAGATATATTATAATGATTATCTTAGTAGCTAAAGTTAAGACAGTCTTAGGACTGAATATTTCTTTTTGCTTAATAGGCAATTAGGTGACCAGCCTTCTGCGCCTGACACACGCCGATTATTGTGTCTACAAATGCTGGTTTTTCACAATATTCTCTATCATAGTGTTATTGGGAATAGAGACACATAAATGTATTGGGGCGGCTTAGCTACTAGGCCATTTAAAGTTTTCTATATCATGGAAACCTGTCTTGTTATAGAGAGGACAATGAACTGGGCTCCGAAACACGCGTGATAGTCTCCAGTGAACCTAGATCCCCTACCAGATCTAGGCTGCGGTCGCTAGACATATTTAGAGGATTCTCCATTGCGCTTATGGTAAGTTCTGAGCTGACGATTCAAGACTAAGGGTGACATTCAGACCTAAGGGTCTGTCAGAATGTCAAGCTCAAATTAAAAACGTTATTGCACGCACACATGTGTATCGAGATTTACAATCCATCACTGCGATTCCGTATCACCTTGACGTCCGTCGTTTCACAACTGATCGATTCTTAAGGCAATTTCTGCCGCGCATCATCACTATGTGGATCCAGCTGCCCACTGAAGTATTTCCGAACCAATGCGAATAAGGGTGCGGCAGCGCGCTTGGGAGCCTTCTGGCAGTGCGAGTGTCCATGGGCGGCGGTATCACTTAACATCAGATGAGCCTCCTGCCCGTCTGCCTCCTGTAACATAAAAAAAAACCTCATACCCTGTAAAAAAGTTATTCCGACTTCTCAAATCTTAGCCACTGGGGTTTTCGGGACGGCTAGTAAGATAGCTCGGAAATCTTCTTAAGGATGGAGGAAGAGCACCTTCTTTCCTCCGCAATCTTCTACACGTATCCATTATATAATGAGAAGATTATTCGTAACAAAAGTCTATTAATATGACTGTAAAGTAACTAGGTGTCCTATTTAGAACTATATTATCTGCTGACTCGTAAGCTGCAAGCAACTACAACTACAACCTTTTTAGGTCTAGGCCTCAGATTTCTGTATCTGTTTTATGATTTGTCAATCATGACAAGTAGGTGATCAGTCTATACCTGACACACGCCATCGACTTTTTGGATACAAGGCAACATTTACTCACGATATTTTTACCTTTAACGTTCGCGCGAATGTTAAATGCGCACATAGAAAGAAAGTCCATTGGTGACTGGCATCGAACCAACGACATCAAGGCTGTACGCCGAGCCAGTTGGTCGACACTCCTCGCTGCAATTGTAATTTTATAAATCGCTACCCAGTTGACACTTATTTGTGGGGCTCATTGGTTGCTCACTGCCACTATATTGTTTTTTTCATTCAGTTATCTAGCCTAGCTAGATACACATATAATACTGAGATACGAAAATATAGCTAAGTATTTTCTTACTTGCTATCTGAAACAATATATAAATCGTAATTAACTCAAGGTTTACAATCACTATTCAATGGTTTCTCTGTGTAATTTATGTGGGAAATTGTAGACAAGTAATTTTAAACAATTCTCCCGCTAAATATAAAAGTATAGTGTTTTAAAACTTTACTAATTTTTTTTATATAACAATCATAATTCACAACAAATAATTAAATTATTAAAACATTAAATTAATCTTTATTCATTATTTTTTATATAACAATCATAATTCACGACAAATAATTCAATTATTAAAACATTAAATTAATCTTTATTCATTATTTTTATATAACAATCATAATTCACAACAAATAATTCAATTATTAAAACATTAAATTAATCTTTTTTTTTTATTTTTTATATAACAATCATTATTTAATTATTCACACCAAGCCTTGACCTAAAGTTGGTAAAAACATCGATCATTTAGAAACAGCTATCGAAAAACCAAATCAGCTTCTAGGCTTTATCTAACTTATATCTAGGTAACCTTAATATTCAAATAGCGTTATTTTTTATAAATCTATAGTGCACTAGGTAATCTCGTGTATTCTAGGTCAATCAAACTTAAATATAGTTTTGGAAGCTGTCAAACCATTTCACTTACTTGCATATGCATAGGTATAGGTATAAAAACTGGACTTTAAAAAAAAAATTGCATAGCGAATAAAAATAAACGGAAATATTATTTTGTCAAACCCTAATTTAGAAAATATTATAGCTTACTAGCTGACCCGGCAAACGTTGTTGTGCCATGTGTTATATTTCTAGGAAACATTTTTTTAGTTCAATAAAAATCTACTATAATAAAAATAGGGGTCGATCGTAGAGTGGTGACAATTAAGGGTCGTATGTATTTTTGTATGCATCATAAATCCTTATCACTTAGGGGTTTGAAAGATAGATAGTAGCCAATTCTCAGACTTACTGCATATGCATAAAAAGTTTCATAAGAATTGGTCGAGACGTTTCGGAGAAGTATGGGAACGAACATTGTGACACGAGAATTTTATATATTAAATTTTCCACAGATATTCGTAAATGCCGGAGGTGGTGGCTATAGTATATTCACTCACGCCGCCTGGAACGGATTGACAGTTGCTGATGTGGTCTTCCCATGGTTCGCCTTCGCTATGGGCGAGTCGTTGGTATTGTCACTTAACGCCCGGCTGAGGACGTCTTTGCCGAGAATCGAGGCTCTTAAACAGGTAACTGACTGTAAAATAACATTAACTATTCAATTGGCAAAATCCTATTTCATTAAATCATCTATTTATTTACACTTTATTACCTTATACAAAAACATACATATAAAAAAAGCAGGTTACGTAAGTTATTAGGCAACGGGCGGCCTGATCGCTAACAAGCGATTTCTTCCAGGCAACCCTAATATGGAACACTAAACAAGAAACACCCATGAACAAAAAAAATCAAATTAACTATAACTAAAATAAAATCTAAAGGAAAAAAATAAAAATAATAATAAATAAAAATTTGATCCACGTTAGTAATATTGATTAAATATTATTTAGAGCATAGTATAAACAAAAATGAAAGCCAATCAAAACTTTTATTCATTTAATAAAACACTATTTTGACCGGATTGAAGTTATGTATTATTATAAATTTACAACTATTTAACATAATTTTAAATATTTTATTTTATTAAGCCAATCAAAAGTTTAACTGAGTCACAATAATTAATACAATAATTAGCTTAATATATTAAACAGTATATCTAATAAAATTTGTAAAATTAGATTAGGACAATCAATTCAAAGACTTCTATATAGAGGCAGTATTTGTTATCAGTAGAACCGCTCTCATTGTTCTTATATTAATTGTTCCCTTATCCCAACGACTGACAACTGTTTGCCTTATTTCGTGTTGGAGCTTACGATGTACCAAGGTGAGGTGTTACGCTGGGCTTACAAATATCGACGGCCACAGAAGTGATCCTTGTGGTACAAGTAGCGGCACGAAACTCTAGCGCTGACCGTTATTGCGCAGAAGTAAAAAATAAGGTACCTGAGGGGGGCTAGCGCGTAGCGTCGATTGGCTCTCCAGTCGCATTCCGTCCCCCGCGCGACAGTACACATGCGCAGCAATCCCCTCCACGTATCAGCCAGCGCTAGACTTACGTGCCGCTGCCTATACAACTTAAATTAGCATGCAAATACATTATAACAGTTATGCTTTCCGTTTATATACAATACAAGACACTATAATATCGTTATTATATGGAAAATAAAAAATGTACTTATGTACACGCTTTAGAAGTTATACTTTTGTATGCATTTTTCTTGTCCTTATTGGTCACTTCCAATCGAAACGATATAATATGTACTAATCATGATATTTTACAATAAATGTTTTTGTAACATTGGTATGGGTTTTCTCGTATAGAAATCATTATTTTGGTTTAAATAAACACGACTCTGAAAACGCCGTCGATAAAACAGAGCAAGCGCCAACTAGCGGCCCAGACTGTTTTACCGACGTTAGGTTTAAAGACATTTATTTTCACAGTACAGACAATGGTCACTCACATGAGTTTTCCCTTATAGACTAAAAATACAATTTATCACGTCGTGTTTAAGCGTCAAGGATCAATCATCGAAGTATAATTTGGGTGGACTGTCATTTGCGTAGGTAATTAGGATCACTCAGAAGATGGTCTTTTAGTTTAAGTTTAAATATCGCCAGGCTGTCTGCACTTTTTATATTTTGTGGTAGTCTATTGTAACGCAACACTCCCCAAACGCTCAATGTTTTTCTACCGTTATTAGTTCTAAACTTCGGTATAACAAGATTGTGAGGGCGTCGTGAAGTGCGCTTCTGAATTTGGCCTAATTTTAGTAAAGGTAATGTTAGTATGTATGTGGTCGTTTAGAATATTGTATATTAGTAAGCTGGTGTTATATTGGAATAATTGTTTAATATTCATGAGTTTTGTTTCACTGTAAATTTTTGTGTAGAAGTTAAGTATGGGTAATGAAAAAGAATTTAATTACTTTATTTTGAGCAATTTGAAGGTGAGAAATATTAGTTTTAGTCGCGGCTCCCCAAATTTCAATAAGGTAAAGAAGGTGTGATTTTTCCCAAAGAATTATAAATATGAAGACGAACTTCACGAGGAAGGCTTCGAACTATGTGTCTAAGGGAACCTCTTAAAGAAGATAATTTAGTTATTAAATGATTTATGTGCGTTGTCCATGTTAAGTTATTAGTCAATATATAATCCAAGATATTTTTCACTTTTCTTTTCAATTAGTGGTACATTATTTATTGTTATAGGCGAATGTGGGGGGATTTTAACATTTTTAGGTTTAAAAATTAAGTACGATGTTTTAGCAGTGTTGATAGTTAGCAATTTCGATTGAAACCACAAGTAAAGATAGTCAAGGTCCTTTTGCACTCGAGAAATTATATCATGCACAGATGAACCAGTGTATAGGAGACAGGTATCATCCGCATACAAGGTTATCTGTCCATGCACATTAAGGTGTTGTATGTCATTTAAATAAATTAAAAACAATAATGGGCCCAATATTGATCCCTGTGGTACTCCACAAGAGATAGGTAAGAGTTTACTTTGACAATCATTAATTTTAACTACTTGGGATCTATTGTTTAAATATGATTTGAACATTTTTAAGGCATTGCCAGTTATTCCAATCGTTTCCAGCTTTTCTAACAAAAGCGAGTGGCAAACTGGTCTCGAAAGCTTTCATTATATCAATGAATACTACAAGGACAATTTTCCTTTGGTCGGTATTAGTTTTAATTTTTGTAATGAGATTAATTGTAGCTGATAATGTATTAGATTTTGATCCAAATCCATATTGGTGTTCGTATAAAAAGTTTATATTATTTAGGTGGTCTAATAAGCGCGTGTATACAACTCTTTCTAATATCTTGGACATAACGCGGCAATACCGAGATGGGTCTGTAGTTACCCGGATCATCTCTGGGCCCAGATTTGTATATTGGACTGACCTTGGCGATCTTTAAGTTATCAGGGAACTTGCCGTCCCTGAGTAATTCGTTAAGACAGGACGTTAAGTTATCAAGAATCTGACTTTTAATACATTTAATGATTTTGGTTGTGATGCCATCTATACCTGAACTACAGTTTGGGTCAAGATTGTTAATAATTTGGGAAATTTCCTGAGCTGTACACGGTCTAAGAATATTTAAAATAATTTGTATGTTGTTATTTGGTACGGTTAGATTGAAATTGTTTTGTTTATTACGTAGATGATTAGTGAGATTTAACCTCAATAGTAGAAAAGAAATTATTAAAAGACTCACAAATGAGAATGGGATCAGTTATTATATATGAATTAACATTCAGCTTTGTGGGAGCAATGGTATCTTTCTTTTTGTTAGCGGCAAGTTCTTTCAATAGACTCCACATTTTCTTTGGATTTGTGCATTTTAGAAATTGGCTGTAATAATAACTATCCTTAGTTTTCTTAATAACTTTAGTTACAGACTCTTTTATTTTATGGAATTCATTTTCTATACGAGAATTGTCTCTGTTATTTTTGTATTTCTTCCACAGGTCATTCCTATCATTTATAATATTAATTATTTCCTTATTAATCCAGTCATTTCGTGGAGCATTTAAAATTTTTGTCTTTGTTATTTTGTTGTTTTTAACGTTTTGCTTTATTAAGTCATCAAGAACTGTGTATTCAAAACCTGGATTCTTAATGTTGACATCTGCTATACTTTTGAATAAATTTTCATAATTTATAGCGTCATATTGAATTCGCTGCTTCGGGGTTGGGTTTAATTTTTTTTAATTGCAAATAAATCTGTTTGTGGTCAGCCATAGGTGGACCAATAATTTGATAAGTGAAAGTTGTCATTTAGTAAATCTGTACTGACATGATCAATTATTGTCTTTGATGTATGGGTTTCTCTAGTACAATACATCGGGTCAATTTTATTCAATAGCTTGTGACCTTGTCCCTGAAGCAGATTCTTGTATAAAGTGGTATTTCTGTTTCTAGTAAGTAAGTCTATATTAAAATCACCAAAAACGATGATACGGTTTCGTTTCTGTAACTGTGCTTCATATGTATCTATAAATTTTTTATAATTAGTATTACCAGGGTTATATATAAGTCCAATTTCAAGAGAATAGTTCACAAGTGTTACCCATAAGTAATTATTCCCATCTATGAATGTAGATTCACTTAAGATATGGTTTTAAATCATTGTGTATAAAAATGGAAACACCTCCACCTGTTTTATCAGTTCTGAGGTTGTAATAGTGTGTATAACTATTAAGATGAAATGAACGAGCATGCTCTTCACTTTTAATCCAGGTCTCGGTTAACAATATAATATGTGTCTTGGATTTAATACACTTCAGTAGGCATTTCAATTCATCAAATTTACCTGCACGACATATACTGCGAACATTTGCATAGAAAAAATTCATACGTGAGGTTGCAATTTGTAGATCTTGATAGTTATATAGTAGGTCGTGTGTTACAAGTTTTTTTTTGTCAAAGCTTAATGTTTGGAGTTTTTTGATTTTTGATTTATTTTTATAATCGTTGGTATGCCTCTTATGTATTTTATAGTTAAGTCAGTCTCCCCACTTGTTTGACGACGAGCCAGTTCATCCTTTATGCAATTTAAATATTTCTGCTGAGATGGAGTTTGATCTGAGTAAATTTTAATTCCGGTAGGTAAATTACTTTTATTGCGTAATAGTGCTTTAGGTGTATCACAATCATTGAAGCAAATTTTTAGAGCACGGTTTCTATTAGAATCTTGTTTTCCGATACGAAAAATTTTGGCTGGCTTGCAGAGGTCCTTAGATATAGTAGATATTATTTTACCGACGTTTAAACAGATATTCAGGGTGAAAATTTACTCTCATCATTTTTCCCTAATGCGCCAAAAGAAGTATAACTTCAATAATGGAAAATAGTAAAATTAAATGTAAATCTCTTCCAGGTGGCACAAAGATCCCTATTAATGTCCATAGTAGGGATCTGCCTTAGTTCGTGAATGTGTCGTGGTACGATGTCCGCTGGCCCGGAGTGTTGCAGCGCTTGGCCGCTATGTACCTAATTGTTGGTGCTCTCGAGTGTGCCTTTATGAGGACCAGCCAGAATATTACGCCAGGTAATTATCATGCAGATATAGTGCAGTGTTGTATGCGAATCTCATCCCATTCTATATTACGGTAGTGGACTTCAAGAAACCGGTATGATTTAGGCATAAGAAGTCGGAAGGCGTGTCAGGCATAGATGATAAGGTATCATCTACGGAAATTTGACTATACCTAGGTAACACTGAAAATGTTTAGAAAATGAAAAACGGCTCAATGTAGAAAGTTGCCAATACTTTTATTGTTTTTCGAAGTAATCTCAGTTCCTCTCTACACATCGTCGCATTCGATGGAACCACTGAGAAGAGCATTGGGCCCATTCATCTCATGTGTCGCACAGCACTGATGTTATCTTCAGTAGTCGCTGTTAAAGGACGTCCCTCACGCGGATCATCATTGAGATTGCTCCACGCTTAAACTCGTTAAACCAATTGTAAATAGTGGCACGAGATGGGGCTTCATTAAGAAATGCTAATCGCAGCCTATCATAGCTTTGTTGTTGAGTAAGCCCACAACGAAAGTCATAATAAATCATTGACCGAAAATTTTCTCGCGTTAGGTTCATTTTCACGTGTAACAAGAGTTTTAGATTTACCGCCAATTCACAAAAACAAATGAATTCTATATACTACATTAGGTTACCAAAGAGTCTTAAAATTGAAATTAAAAAAAGTTTTCATTAGCAATGTTTCTAACTAGCCAATTCTAAACGTTTTCAGTGTTACCCACGTACCAAGTAGGTATTTGTCTCTTAAAAAAAGCAAATGATCACGAAACCGGTACAGAAATCTGAGCCCCAGACCTAATAGGGAGCGCCCTGGTTTTTTTATTAATGTAATTAATCTCTGCATACAGACGTATAACATTGCGATCTAGCCTAACTTAAGACTAATAAGTAATTTAAGTCTAACCCAGTTTACTAATATGGATATTAAGCAAAAAAAAGTGTCCAATAACATTACTTACAGTCTCTATTAAGGCGAAGATACCATGTTGTTGTTTATTAAGTTATTCAAATTAACTTAACGAAAAAAAATGTGTGCCATTTACTCTGTTCTATATATTATTATCATAAATTTTTTTAAATAACGTTCCCAATACTCCCGACTCTAGTGGTGCGGGACCTTATTTTATACACATATTTTGTAAATATATATATAATTCTTCTGTGAGTGTGTATGTCACTGAACTTCTCTCAAACGACTGGACCGATTTTGATGAAATTTTTTGTGTGTGTTCAAGGGGATCTGGGAATGGTTTAGATTCACAAATCAGCCCGGCAGATGGCACTGCAGTCGGTACTTTCATACTTTGCTTAATATCCTAATCGCTTTAAATATCATACAGGACAACGTCTGTGGGGTCCACTAGTATATATATATTATTATTCTATATTCATAGGCGAGTGGGGGCCCGTCGCCTCGCCTCCGCTACGTTCTTGTTGCAGTGAGTGACGCATTTCACTATCTTACTGCAGAAATCTTCCAGTTGCGATCTGAAGCTTCTTAATATTTCGGGGATCGGTAGTTACCTTTATATCGATTTGTTGCTCCAGATCGCACCTGGAGGCTCCAAATACAGGACCTCCTATGAGATGCATCACTGTCTGATTTAATATCTGATGATATTATTATCGTATTAAATTAATAAATTATTGCCAGGTCGTTCCCTATTCCGTGATATCGCTGCGGGCTGGCAACAATGGCTGGCCACGATTCTTTTGGTTGCTATTCAGGTATTTATTTATTTCTATTGTCTATTGCATATGTTCTTTTGTAATGTAAATAAACAAATGAGTGAAGGATATTTATAAAAAGAACAACGATAATATTTTAAAAATAAATGTGGGCGGCAAGAAATGAGTAATGATTCACATAAATAAATAGTTTTTTCTATTACCATGTTGATGGTATACCTTGTTGAAGACGTTTCCCAAAGCTAAATAACATTTATGATGACTTCAAGAATTCAAGACTTAACCCTTAATTAATAAAATATGAAAACTTACGCCTTACAAACTTTCGAAAATTCCAAAATTTATGAAAACATACAATTAATAATCCAGAACGTCAAATACACGGCTATCACTGTCCGTACCTATCTTTTATTCCCTACTTGTTATAATTCTAAGCTAAGCATAAACTAACTGGACAAATGTCACAATAAAAAATAGTAGTTTATAAAACTGTATCATAAAAAAATGTTAGCCGTCACGGGACGCCTGGCAGATGTGAAACATCGACATTATTTTGTAAAAGTAATATGCAGAAAAGAACAGATTGTGATAGGAACTAAATATGTCATAATGATAAAATAAAATATTATGATTTTTTTCCAGATAACAATGACTATTTATTGAATACCTAAACATTTATTTTCATTAAATACAAAAATTTACGAATTTATTTCAAATCGTGACTACTTAATTTGTTTTATCAGTGACTTAGAAATACACACACCGTACACACTACTGCATGTAGACTGTTTATATAAACCATCGTATAGCGTGGTGACGCGTCGCCACGGCATGCGTCACCACCACAAAACGGTGCGGCTATAGATGTTTCACATCAAAAACAAACAAAAATATTTGCTAGCTATAAATAGTTTTATTGACATCATAGAATCGAAATTTCCATTTTTTACGTTCCCTAGATGAATAATATTCTTTTAAATCGACAAAACAAAGCTTTGTTGGAATTGGAAAATATTTGATTTATTAAGGTTTCCAAGTTCTACAAAGTTAAATTACAGTCAAATTTGCAACGTCCAGTTTCATCAAAATCCGTTCAGTAGTTTTTAAGGTCCACGACTTTTGAAGGGGGCATGCACACGTAGGTAAATCAACTTGAAAGAAACTTGGGTTCTGACTTTAAAAAAAAAAAAATTATTCAGGTGTGTATAACATTAACTGTGTCGGCGCCGGGTTGTCCCCGCGGGTATGTGGGACCCGGAGGTCTTCACCGCACTGCATTAGGTGATTTCTCGCTGGTCAACTGCACTGGTGGTATCGCAGGATATATTGACAGGTGAATTGTTATGTGGTGTATTTAAAATACATATATAAAATTTATGTCTCTTGCTTTTGTATGTTTTATCATTAGGTATGTAAATATAGGATCTGGACTTAGTACGAGAGTATAAAAAAATATACTATATTATGATTTTTAATTCCGTAGAATTCTGACACCTATAATTTTTTGATATGTCAGAGATTGAACCTTTTGGCCAGGCACATTTTTCAATTTCAATACTAGTCTGAACATCTGAGTCTATTCATACATTTTTTTTAGTGAATCTATCCATTTTAGTGCGGTGCTCCACATTAAAAGTGGTTTAACGGCGAGTGATAATTACGTTCCTTTTCATCACTTATAGTAAAAAGGTTTACTAAACCTGGAATTAGTAGGCCAGCTAAAGCATAAAATAAAGTAATTAAAGTTAATTCGATATATTGTTCGTGATATTGAAATATTTGTTATTTTCGTATTAGGTCACTAGGTAAGTAAATATTTAGATTTACCTTTTTGAAGGTAGAACATAAAAAATACGTCGCATTTTCATTTTATTTTTTTATGGGTCAAATTTGTCCCTTTTTCGGTGGAGAACTTTTTTAGCAGCCACACTTATGAAATGTCAGAATTCTACGGAATGAAAAATCAGAGAATAACTTTTAAAATTAAAAAAAAAAAGAAAGAAATTCAAGTAGTTTGTTTTTTTTAATTTACGTATTGTTAGTCCATCTAGTTGTCTGTTTTTATAGTTAATGTAATATTTATATTGACTTATCTAATTAATAATCTTTATCTTTTTCTAGATTAATTCTTGGCTCTTCTCACTTATACAAGGGTGGCAGCTTCCGCAAGATCTACATGCCCCTACAGCCCCATGATCCCGAAGGATTGTTGGGAATTCTTTCGGGCGTGCTAGTCGTGCAGGCGGGCGCGCACGCATCGAGAATTATGCTTGTGTATAACCACGCCAGGTATTTTTTTTTATATGGTATTAAAGTTTCGGAATCTTTTAATGCTTACGCTTTCATGCGTCTGGCAAGGTCTTCTGCCTTCTGCGGAAAAATAATTTTTGTTGTCGTTTGTGCATTTATTAATATCGTTACAGACATTTTAATAATGTTAAAATATAAAATTAATCAGTGACGCTCGCTATACAACCTTTTTAGGTTTTTGGGCCTCAGATTTATGTATCTATTTCATGATCATTTGTCAATCTAACAGGCAAGTAGGTGATTAGCCGCCAGTGCCTGATTTTGGGTCTAAGGCAAGCCGGTTTCCAAACAATGTTGTTCTTCAACGTTTGAGCAAATGTTAAATTCGCACATAAAATGGACTTTCCATTGGTGCATAGCCGGGGATCGAACTTACGACCTCAGGGATGAAAGTCGCATGCTGAAGCCTCTAGGCCAACTCTGGTCTATTTTAATAATGTTAATACTATAAATAGTTTTTCTAACTCAATATTATTTCAGGGCAAGAATAATGCGTTGGGTGTTCTGGTCGATTGTATTCAGCGTAGTTGGTGGCGCCCTCTGTGAATTTTCCAAAAATGGCGGACCGATCCCAATTAACAAAAACCTTTGGTCCGTGTCTTATTGCTTGGTGACAGCTGGAATCGCGTTCTTTATACAGGCCGTGTTATATTTCTTGGTGGATTTGAAGACGAAGTGGGGTGGTCGCCCCTTGTATTATGCAGGTGCGTTGTATTTTATAGTGTTTTCCTAGGTATGATAAACCCTTAAAACTCACAATAATTTATATATGGGTATGACATACCCATACGCTGGAAGTGTTACATACACATATTCAGTTTGGTGGTAAATACCCATAAATTGGACTTTATAACTGGTCTGGAATACAAAATAAATTCAAAGACAAATCTTATACCTATTGTATACAGTTTCATTACCCATGCTTATAAATAGATTATTATATAATATTTAAAATATTTTTTTTATTCCAGGACAAAACGCCCTCTTCCTGTACATCGGTAGTGAGCTTCTAAAACGTCATTTCCCGCTATACTGGCATGTTCCAACCCCAACACACAGCCAATTACTGGCAACACACGCGACCGCCATGTTGATTTGGCTGGCCGTCGGTGTTGCCCTACATAGAAAGCGGATCTTTATAACGCTCTAATATTTGTTGCCAAAACATAAACATAGAGAATGGACAACGTTAATTGGAACGTCAAATATGATACGCAAACTTAAGAGTTGAAAATGAATGTGACTTTAGAACATGTTTTATACACTGAAGTGGCACTATTTGGACTAAAGATACAAGAAAGATATGAGAGACAAAAAGGGGCATATTTTAGAAAGGCGTGATATACCACCTAATAGTCTGTGCAGGCCTATACCTGTCTTCCTAGATAAAAAATCTTATTAGCTGGAACCTAGTTAATGGTATGAGACCCGCTATTGTAATACAAATCTAAGCGACATGGTTCGGCTTGGTCACGTGACCATTTTAATATAAATTCGAGGATAGCAACTCATCTATTTCAATTTACTTAGGTCCCTTGATCTTTTTTCGAAATTATATAACCTAATTCATTCTCTATGTTGCATATGCAACCGCTTTTATGTATACTGTGCAAAATTTTCGAGTTTTGGTCAATTCTTCGGTAACTTGCATTTCATAGTGCACACAGAATACATAGAAGTAGTATTTCGGTCATTTAGTAGCGATATCTATGGACATAACTTGACTATAAGGATACGGTTCAAAGACAATTTTTCGTGTGAACCAACGTTCCCATACGCCCTGAATGTCATCTGTCAAACGGTCATATTCTGGATTTTGACAGATAGATAAATAAGCTCGCGCTTAAACTTGTATCTGAATCGTACTTAAAATTTGACCATTCTTAACATAATATTTTCAAAGTTTTTCTCTAAATACTAGGAATTTAAGATCTGCTATAAAGCTAAAGACTGTATTATTCCAAGAATTGGCTGTTGATACATTAAGTTTTGCTAATTGATAAATAAGTGCCTAGAACTTTTGTAATGCATATATAGCCAACATATTTTTTTAACCTTGCATGTTGCCTATATAAAACTAAGGCAGTACAAATGTAATTAAAACAAATCAGTCATGAATTTGGTTAATTTGCTAAATATAAATTTGTTTCTTAACATATAATTCAAAAAACACCAATGAAAATTAAGTAAACATTTTAATTTTTAAATTAGATAATTTTAGAATATTTTTTATTTCTTTAGTTTTTAGTTAAATCTGTACTAAGGTTGCACATTATTCATATTTTTTTTATTTAGATAAAATGTGTTTTTAATTTAGTAAATAGAACTAAATTTCAATTATTATGTTCATGTATAACATATTATAACCAATGATGTAAACACAGATAGTTGATAGTAAAACATATAAATTTTACTTATTATTAATTTCATGATTAAAAACTGTTTATAATAAAAATATATAAAATGTTGACATTTTTATTTCATTTAATCCTTAAAACTTACCCATCTTAACATATTCTGCAATAGGATAAAATAAGTTTCCTTTTTGTTAGTTTGGTTACCTTGTTTTTCCAAATATAAACAATGGTACCTAATGTTGTCAACGTTTTCTCGAGTAAGTCCGATTTAGGTTCTTAATTAATATTTTATACAAGATTCATGATTCTATATAAAAATTTAGTAAGTAAAGGCTTTATGGTTGTTTACAACAAGGTAAAATTAAATTAATTCTGTCTTATTTTAGTATAAGGCGCCTTATAAGTAAAATGGAATGCGAATAACCTTCACGTGTCATTGAAACGTCAAAAAGACGTATGTTGATAACAGCGGTATTGGTTCAGTTTCGGTTTTCTCGGTGTTTAAAATCACGTACGTTTTGTATTAAAAATATGGAGCCAAAAGTGAATTTAAGACAAGACCCCGCTTATCAGAAGCTACAAGAACATTATAATACAAATGCAGACAAGATCAATATACAACAATTATTTCAACAAGATGCCGAACGGTTTAACAAATACTGGTAAAATGTTTTTTAAATAATGAATTAAAGAATAAAAATATTAAAATTTAAATATACAGTAAACCCGAAATTAAAGGTTATTTTTGAATAGTAAATATTTCGTTGTGACCTTATCAAAACTTCTAAGTCAAAGTTCAAGTGACTTTCAAAATAATATTATAAAGGTCGTTCGAAACAATGTCACCTACAAACTTATATAGTTTTTAAATAATTTGGTAACTGTTTCATTATACTATTATTCCATAATTGATTCGCAATGTTTCCTTCCTTGAATAAGTTCCTTTGTAAAAATAAGTCTTTTAATTATTAAATAAGGCTTATTATAATTATAATAATTATTTTTATAAAGAGAAAAATATTAGTTATTCTACCATCCTTATAACATCTTACATATAATGGATTTCTTAATTAAATATCTGAATTTCTAAATTTACACTTGGAAGGTATAATTATAAGTAATTAGTGACACAAAAAATGCAATATATCCTAGTCAATCTCATAATGGTATGTCATAAGAACATAAACTGTTAAATACAATTGAGCTTGTTTAAAAACATCACACTTTTTTTTTCAAAAAAAAAATCCTCATTTACTTTGCCACATGTGATCCAATTGTACAATTTCTGTGAATAACTTTTAAAAAAATTACATGTTTTAAATTACCATATACCTGTAAAATTGATTTTGTTTATATTCATCTTTTTTAGTCTTCGAATTCCCACTCCCAATGATGGTGAAATCTTGCTTGACTACTCCAAGAACAGAATGGATGATGCAGCATTCTCCCTGCTTTTAAATTTAGCCAAAAGTCGCAATGTTGAAAAAGCAAGAGATGCTATGTTTTCTGGTGAGTCATTTATTGATAGCATAAATTTCATAATATTTTCAAAGAGTTACGTAAATGTAACAATCGCATAATAAGGTCACTTTCTAGCAATACAAACTTATTGCTAACATAACTAGCTGAAGTCTGTACAAATATAATGGTATGCATTCAAAATTTCATCCTTGTTACCACAACTTGAGGAAATAACATTTCCTTAATGGCATAAACTACTCAATTTGTTAATACTTAGGCTTTAATAAGTAAACAACATACTTATGGTCAAATTCGAATTAGATTTTTTCTAAAGTTTGTATGAAATGAATGTGAATTTAAAATCTTAACACACAAAGTAATTTTTTAGGTGAGAAGATAAACTTCACCGAAGACCGTGCAGTGTTACACATTGCTCTTAGAAACAGACAAAACAGACCTATATTGGTTAATGGCAATGATGTGACTCCCGATGTAAATGCTGTTTTGGCTCATATGAAAGAGTTTTCAGAGCAAGTTATAAGTGGATCTTGGAAAGGGTAATTAATATAATTCCACAGTTTAAAGTATTAATTACAGGGTAACCATGATTGCATAAATAATTAATTATTGTAAATGTAATAAATTTGAGTTTATATTTCTAAATACATATATATCTTGTTGTAGTGGGTTCTACTTGCGACTCTCATCCCTGGGGTTGTGGGTCGATGGTATATTATATCTCTTCACAATAATAGTTTACTGGTCTTGATTCGCTCCAAGTGATGTTAACTGTTTTACAGAATCTTACAATATATTTTTCCTTATTTTGCTTCAACGAGGCTCTATTTCTCATAGGTCTCCTAATTAGACACAAATATACTTTTTAGGTCATTGTATACAATAACTGTTTCACATTTTTAAAATTATTTAATTTGTATACTTCTTGAATATGGTAATTATGGACTAAATAAATGCAGTGAATAGTTTGATGTGTAAGCAGTTTGGAACCCAAGAACTTGCTGCGAAGCTAGAAAGTATCCATGACTTTATCTTATCTTTTTTTTTTCAATCAATTAAAGAAGTTTATTTAAATGTTTAGTACCTAAACCAAAGATAATATTGTATTATGTAATTACTTTCGATGCATTGAAGAAATTATCTAGCACTATAAATTATGTTTGTAATGATTATTCAAATAAAAATTACTAAATCAGTGGCACTACAACCTTTTTAGATCTGGGCCTCAGATTTCTGGTGCTTGACACACGTCATCGAGTTTTTGGGTCTAAGGCAAGCCGGTTTCCTTCACCGTTCGAGCGAATGTTAAATGCGCACATAGAAAGAAAGTCCATGGGTGCACACTGCACAGCCGGAATCGAACCAACGACCTCAGTGATGAGAGTCGCACGTAATGGTTATATAGTGTAGTAAATATACTTTTATTTACAGATATACTGGTAAAGCAATAACTGACATCATTAATATTGGTATTGGAGGATCTGATCTTGGACCTCTTATGGTTACTGAAGCCCTGAAACCGTATGCTACCCGTCTTAAGGTATTGACATACTACTTAACATATTATATTTTTACTGACTTTAAAAAGAGGAAAGAGATGTATTTTTGTATGTTAAAGAGGAAACTCAAATACAGTATATACATACGACGACATCGTGCATCGTTTAGAACAATATACCGGTTATAATAACCAAAATAAAAGGTCCCGGCTGAATTCTATTGTATTAGGTACTTAATAACGTCATCGGCTGTTACGACTATCGGTTTTATTTAGCGAGTAGTCCCTTCGATGTCATTATAAGAGATTTTAACTGTGCTACTTGCTTATTTAATAAATTAAATCCTTTAATTATAAGGTTTGGTCTTAAGTTAGGCTAATTTGTAACGTGTCTTTGTGTGAAGACTTCTGAAAAAAAAAACCAACGAACTAACCAACATTCGAACAGGCTATATTAATTTCCAAAAATCACTTCAATTCAACAGAAATCATTTTGATATGAAAAAAAATGTTTTTTTTTTTAATATTTAATTTTCTTAGCATACACCGGTTTCCTTTCAGCCCAGACTCTATCAATATTTATATATTTCCATTTACAGGTTCACTTTGTATCCAACATAGATGGTACTCACTTAGCGGAAGTACTGAAGCGGCTGAACCCTGAGACTTCTCTCTTCATCATCGCCTCTAAGACGTTCACCACTCAGGAGACCATCACCAATGCCACTTCAGCCAAGAACTGGTTTTTGGATGTCGCGAAGGATGTAAGGACATATTAATTTTAACTAAATATTCTGGCGTTTATTCTTAATCTTAATATATATATTTCTTCTGTGCGTGTGTATGTGACTGAACTCCTCTCAAACGACTGGACCGATTTTGATGAAATTTTTTGTGTGTGTTCAAGGGGATCTGGGAATGGTTTAGATTCACAAATCAGCGGCAGATGCAGGGCCCCGGGGGGAATTTTTTCTATATTTTGCTTAATATCCTAATCGCTTTAAATATCAAGGAAAAAAAAAAGGGGGGGGGGCACAAGTTTAAAAAAAAATATTTCTTCTGTGCGTGTGTATGTGACTAACCCCCAAACGACTGGACCGATTTTGATGAAATTTTTTGTGTGTGTTCAAGGGGATCTGGGAATGGTTTAGATTCACAAATCAGCCCGGCAGATGGCACTGCAGTCGGTACTTTCATACTTTGCTTAATATCCTAATCGCTTTAAATATCATGCAGGACAACGTCTGTGGGGTCCACTAGTATATATATATAATACTACAGAATATATTAATTTGCCTGGAAAAAACAATATACATATATTCTTGCCAAGGCTTTTATAGTTATTATGTTGAGTATATCGCTTGCCCCGGGAAAGAAAGTCGTAAAAGCAAAATCATTAATTTTTCAGGAAAAATAAAAGAAGGTAACGCTGTTATTACTAGGATATTAAGAACATTACATAAACAACTATATATATCAAATGAAAGATATTTTTTTTAGTATTCCACGATTTAAACATTGTTGTTATGTATTTAGTGCAAATAGTTAAAAAATAACTAAATGTATATTACAGTAATTCATCTAATTAAACTGAAGAACAAAAGCGTTTACGATTGTTTAACTGTTTAAGCATAATTACGGACGACACACTAACCGCACATTACGACGGCATATTTTCGAATGTCTAGAACGTAATAATTTATTACCAGTTACCACTCTTTTCGCGGAAATATTATGACCTTGGTGAAACAGGGATATATGATAACCACTCTTTATTCGTTTTTAAATTGTCTTTGGTAGAATTACAATCTAAAATAAACTATCTTTATGGTGTTGCGATATATTTCAGCAGAGGTAAAATTTGCTAAACGAGTATTATTAACATTGTGCACAATTTCCGTAGAAATCCTCGTGTTTTTTTTATAGTTAAATGTTTTGCAAAAATTCTCAAAAAAATACAATTATAGAACATTAAAATAGTCGTAATAGCGCTTTACGAATATTCCCCGAGGCAAGCGATAGGTATGTTAATCAGATGATGAAAGGTAGTATATCGAACCCATTGGAATATATATTAGATACAAACAAAGACAATCCGTATTTTTTTTAAATTAATTTTTAATTTATTAAATATTTTTTCTGTACTACCTGCATTTATTTTAATTTTCTAGCCATCAGCGGTTTCCAAGCACTTCGTCGCGTTATCCACAAACGGCGAGAAAGTTACCGCTTTCGGAATCGATCCCAAGAATATGTTCGGCTTCTGGGACTGGGTTGGAGGAAGGTAAGATTTGTTCCGTTTATAATTATTGGATGAAACCGGTTAAATCGTCATATATTTTTTAAATATTCTCCTCTAAAAATTGCTATTATAGATATTCACTCTGGTCAGCGATCGGTCTATCTATATCTCTATACATCGGGTTTGACAACTTTGAGAAATTGTTGGACGGAGCCAGCTTCATGGACCAACACTTCCTTAGTGCGCCATTGGAGAAAAATGTAAGAAATTTGCTTTGACTAACAAATTATTATATGTACATGTCTGAGATTGTCGTACAATATTATTGATTCCTTCAAAATATTATTTAGTTTAACACAATGATTCTGCGACCTCAAAACTGTTAGGCTGCTGCCTCGAATTTTGCGGGCAGCGGGGCGGCGGCGGCTGCGGCGCGGGAGCGGGCAGCCGCCGCCGCCCGCACCTCTCGTTACCCGCCCTCGCGCCGCTGCCACGCCGCTGTTTTCGAGAACCGGTCCATTAACCATTTGATTTTACGCATAAGATCCTGCCGCTCCCGCGCCGCCGCCGCCGCCGCCGCCCCGTTGCTCGCAAAATTCGAGGCAGCATCCTTTCGCGTCCCCTGTACGCACTGTCAAAAGTCAAGATGGCGTCTCGTGCCCACTCGTAACAAATCGTACTTTAATTCGTTAGGTAATGATTCCAAACTATGAAACAAACAATAACAAAAAAAATATGATTATTAAAAGTAATTTAAATGATTGAACAAAACAAGTTTAAAAATCAACATCTTTTTAATATTCATTATATTATTTTAAATTCTAATATATAATATATAACCAATTTTTTTCAATTTAACTTATTTTTTGCGTTTACGTCTAAAATATCACTCGTTATTGCTACGAGCATATCTTTCACAATTTCTTATTACTTAACATAGAACATAAACATAAATGATTAAAAAAGAAATCTATTATTATCTATCTGTAAAATTTGTATCGAGAATTAATGTTGAGTATGTCTTTGTTTTGATACTAGATGGCGCTTTAGACATTTGAAACGCGCTATCGGATTGCTTTGGGATCAATACATATTAATTTTGAAATCACGATGTTCTCCTTCCAAACCGAAACAATTATTGTTAATTTTTAGATGCCATACAATAGCGATCGCTTTGATTATGGCTTAATTTGTAACTTAGTAACATTATTGTTAAATCACTTTTTTTAAATTAATTTTTTAATTTTATTTTTAAGATCTTCAAACTTCAAATTAGATCTTAAAGTGCCTTATTAATTATTTTCAATAAATAGTGTTAACTGTTATTACTGTTATGTAGGCCTAGTTGTTACTTCTATTTATAGTCTAATGGAAATGAATAAAAACCTTTCGTCTTAATCAAAAATCAATTAAAGTACGAATAAGCGAAAATGCAGTAGTGCTTGCACCAACTTTGTTACGAGTCGAAGTTATTTATAGATTCTTACATCCTAAATTATTCCGTGATCAAAGTAGATTGTTACTTATCGATTTTCCCACTAAGCCTATGCAAAAATACCCAAATGAGTTTCGACATACAAAAATTGCGAACGTTTTTTTATAAAAAAATATGTTAGGTATGCGAGGAATAAAAATTACCAACACCATATCGTCGTGTGGTGTGTGCAGGCAAGTGGAGTGAGGCAGTGGGTTCGCTTCTCGGATGATGTAACTTGTGTTGACACTGGATTCTAGAACAACTTGAGGACCCCAGCTTCATCTATGAGAAAACGTTTTAAACTATCATTTTAAAAAAGGCGAAATTAGAGAATGATCACTAAATAAATTCAAAGCCCTCGTTAAACGAAAATTCATCAATAAAGCTTTTTATAAATTTGAGGAATACTTAAATGATCCTAATCCTTGGGATTGATTTGCTCCAGTTCAAACAATTTGTATGACTCAATACTTGGCGATTAAAAAGAGTGGCGGAAAGTTTCTTGCCAGTTCTTACCCGCTCTACGCCCTTGACTTGCGAAATGGTAGTAAATGTAAATTTACAGTTAATTCAACTTCTTTCTGACGATTCATAAGTGTACTTGTTTATCTATATGTATAAAGATATTTTTGAGTTTGAGTTTGAAATACATAAATAAATAGTTGAGGTAATAGAAAGTAAGACAATTTGAGACTAATTTATGATGTTAATAGGCCCCTGTTATCCTGGCCCTACTTGGTGTATGGTACAGTAACTTCTACGGCGCAGAGACACACGCACTTCTGCCATACGATCAGTATCTGCATAGGTAAGTGAATAAACATAATCTAATATATATAATTCTCGTGTCACAATGTTCGTTCCCATACTCCTCCGAAACGGCCCGACCCATTCTTATGAATTTTTATGCATATTCAGTAAGTCTGAGAATCGGCTACTATCTATCTTCCAAACCCCTAAGTGATAAAGGGTATCCAGCCCAAAAAAAAATTAAAAACAGCGTACAAAAATACATACAACCCCCCAATTTTCTTCCCTCAACGATCAACCCCTAGTTTTTCATTATTATAGATAGTTATTTTTTCCGTTTAATTTTCTTTATTTTTTCCATAAAGTCATACGGTCACGTGATCAGTTGGCGCACTTTAAGTTAAGAAATACGTTCGTTAAATTCTAAACGTTTTTGCAATTTAAAAGAAAAATTATGTAAAGAGCAGTTGCCTGGATCGCTTGAAGCCGCCGTTAGGCGTTATCACCGCCCTTTACTTTACTGGATCTAATGACCTGCAATTTTTTTTTTCATTAATGGTTTCCGTATTTTAATTTAGATTTGCAGCATACTTCCAACAAGGGGATATGGAGAGTAATGGGAAATATGTGACCCGGTCGGGTTCCGAAGTGGATTACAGCACGGGACCAATTGTTTGGGGTGAACCGGGGACGAACGGTCAACATGCCTTCTATCAGCTGATACACCAGGGAACTAGGTGAGACTAATTCACTAATATGTTTTAAGGTATATTTCTGACATTTCAGTTAGTTTAACGTCAAGTATTGTTTCATTTTACGCCCGAACTCAGATTGTTTTCAATCTGGGATTGTGGATTAATCAGACCGTGACAGTCGATCGATCTCCTATCTGCATCCCAATAACCAAACCCTACGAAGACAATCCATTTATGGCGACGGATAAAATGCTCTTTGTCGTTCCATTTTACCGAGTTTACATTTATATTTGATAATCAATACCAAATAAACTAAATAAAACCGTACAAATAACATTAAAATATAAACGTGTATGTTTAAAACATAACAAACAGTTTTTTTAATTATTTAAAAAACTGCTGTAAGTTAAAATCTGTTAAAATAATAATTAACTGTTGAAATCGAGCTTTCGTCAACTGTCATTTTCATACAAAGGTCTATCCACAGACACCGATACGACCTCCCATGGATAGCTTGTATCGACAGATGGCTATTACAATCAGTCGATTGGTTATTGGCACATTTGTTACAACATTTGGATTAAGATTACTATCTCAGATGGTTGGAGATAGGTTATTGGGTTCGGGCGTAAATCTTGTCCTATTCCGTTTGGTTACGAATACAGTCTACGAAGAATTAAGTATTCCATATAAAAAAATTCGTTACTTTTTTATTGTACTTAGATTAGATTTTGTATTAAAATAACCCTTTTAGGTTGATCCCATGCGACTTCATAGCGCCTGCGCAGACGCATAACCCGATATCGGGAGGCATACATCACAAGATACTGCTCGCTAACTTCCTTGCCCAGACTGAGGCGCTTATGAAGGGCAAGACCGCTGCAGAGGTATTCATAATTTTCTATATTCCTAAATTTTGATCAAATTTCTTACTTTTTTTTTGTTAATAATTTTAAATGGATGGCCAAGATTAAAAGTAACATTAGACTTTGCTCTAAGGACCTTGTAGAACGTCAATCAAACTTAAGTCTCAGGAGCTGTCAAAGTATTTTTTTCTGTATGACATTTGACATATTTGACAGCTGTCAAGACGAGGGTGTGACTTGCGATACGAGTTAGAATTTGTCCCTAAGCCTTGATAATATTAATAATGATTCATGTTGACAAAAATTTAAGTGGCTAACTAGGGTCAAATTTTTCACATTCCAAAAATATATTGCAAGTAATAATAATAATAATTAAGCCTCATTTATTCCTTGAAAAATTTACATAATAATATTTACAAAAAGTTACAAAATATACATTCATATATATATATACATTTTGTTTTTCCAAGGACCTCTTATTGAGTAAAGGCCTCCTCCAGTTGACTCCATCTCTCTCTGTTTTGAGCATTTTTCTCCCAATCCTCTCCACCAACTTTCTTAAGCTCGTCGGCCCACCGTGCAAGAGGGCGACCACGCTTTCTTTTTCCTGGTGGCCTTTTCCACTTTGTTACCCTTTTTGTCCATCTGCCAGCATATTGCAAGTATGAATGAAAAGTCTTCGATCGACTAAGTTTTTATGCTAATTATTCTATCTTAACAGTTACTACTACTACTAGTCTCGTCTCTGAATCTTACCAAAATGATAACACGAATACGCCAGTAAACTATTGTTTATGTGAAAGATATTAAACTAAAATTAGTTGAACATTACAGTATATGAAAAAAAGGCAATATTTATTTATTAAATTACCCATAACCGTTAGATAACACATTTTACGTAAATTAAATTTTATTGAAATAGGCAGAGGCCGAATTGAAGAAGTCAGGGATGGCGCCAGAAGCGATAACCAATATTTTACCTCACAAAGTGTTCAAAGGAAACAGACCCACTAACTCCATCGTTGTAAAGAAAGTCTCTCCATTCACTCTTGGCGCTCTTATTGGTAAGTGGATACAAGTTCATATAAAATATTATTCATGAGATTTAATGCCTAATTGATTTTTTTTGTCCCTCGAAAAATACTCGATAAATTGAATAAAATCAATTTTAATTGGCCCCCTCGATTATTTGAAGTTGGGGGCTACCCTCTATAATTTGAAGTATTTATCATGTGTCAGTTGTCATCTGTCAAAAGCATTAAATAATAACAAAACAAATCGAAATTAATTAAATTATGATTTTTAAAATAGAAGGAATCTCAGTGATTAACGTCAGAATAAAAATCAACCGTCTATTGACTCGATCATAACAATCCGATCATTACCTATATATAAAATGATTTAATTTCAGCTATGTATGAGCACAAAATCTTCACTCAGGGTGTGATTTGGGATATCAACTCCTTCGACCAATGGGGTGTTGAGTTGGGAAAGCAATTGGCGAAGGCAATCGAACCAGAGTTACTAGATGGAACTAAAGTTTCATCGCACGATGCCTCCACCAATGGATTGATCAATTTCTTGAAAGAAAACTTTTAATACCCAGACAACTTAGAAGTGTCGTTTATACAATATATTTATATAATCTTTTATAATATATTATTTGTCTAAGAATCACGAGGACTATATATTGATATATGACTCATTTAAAATCTAATATTTTATCGTATTTATATTGTTTAATGTTGGAAACAGCTGTTTGTAAAAAAATAATTTATGGAAATTAAAATTTAGATCTTTTTATCACTGTTAATTTTTTTTAAATTTTGTTTGTAGGATAAAAGGCTTGTGTTGAATGCACCGCGCATGGTTCGCGTTTAGTTATTAAGTAAATATTTATGTTTAGAGATGTATTTGTATGTTGAAATAAATATTAGCACAAATTGGATTTTTTTTACCAACGAATTTATCCCCCCCTCCTCTTGTCAGCAAAAAAGCTCTCAAAAATAATAGTACATAAACGTATTAACTTATTGTAGGAATCATCGAAAATGCATTTCGTTTTCAAGCGTAGACAATATGTGGGTAATATATGTAAAAGTAAATAATTAATGTTGACGTAATCACCAAATAAGAAAATCGAAGACCCCCCCCCATAGTGCTTACGTAATACTTGAATGGCCCCTGAGATCGAGAATTTCAATATATCCTTAGCGGCGGGCGGCTTTGTTAGCGTTTCAGTATGAATAGTTTTAATTGGTAATTAATAAATATCAGTAAAATCTTTTTATGTATTGATATGAGTTTGAAATTTTTAATACAGCAACCTGTTAGGCCCCATACCTGGCTTTCTAGTTCCACCAATACAAGTCTAGGGCAATAAAAGACCATTTAGAAAAATCTTATTTATTACAATTATTTACATTACCGGAATGCGAAACTTAAGCGTCAAACATATTTAGTCTTTTTTCGGGGATTTAAATATTCGTTTTGTAAGATCTAAAACGTTTACAAAGTTGGAAAAGCTAAGGAGCCTGTCCGTATAAAATATATCCCTTTCGTTCATAAAATCTAAGTCTTTGCACTCTTTTAATAAACTCTTCCGTCTCTTTCTATCAAATTGTATTTACGCTGTGTTGAAAGGAGTCAGATTAGTACTTTGATCGAATGCTGCGTTTTTTTATGACAAGGGGGCAAAAATACACTTTTATTGAATTTAACCCTCAATTTTATTATTATTTTTCCTACTTTTTATTTTATTTTTAAATTAAAATGTGTCATTTTATAAATAAGACATTAGAGACGGAAGAGTAATTTAAAATTCAATTGCTTGCAATTAAATTTCTTTTTTAGGAATTTTTTTAACAATAATGCAAGTGTTTTATTTCCTTTCCCCATAATTAACTTCACAGATTATGATGAGATTTTGAACGTAAATGATAAATTTCAATAGTAATAGTATGATTGCGTCAAATTGAATAACATTTATTTAGGTTTCCTTCCCCGTCCACCACCAGTTTTTGCTTTTTTATTTGCTTTATTCTTCTCATCTTCAGCTTTACGTTTTGGGTTCGGTGTCGTAGAGAGGACCTGTTGACATATACATTTCATTAACTGGCATTAAAAAATAAATGTTTTAATATATACATATAAACTCGACTAGAATTAGCTTGTTAAAAGATATTTTGAGAACTTCCACTACTTAATCTGACTTACAATAATGATCGAAAATATTAAAGTATTATTGATTTAAAACGAATTTTCGGTTGGGTTATAAAACCACCGTTACAATCGTTCAAAGATTTTTGAATTGTTTATATTTAATAAATCATAGTTAGTAAATATTTAAAATAAATAATAAGTAAAGTTAATTATATTTTTGTTTGCTTAATGTATTAGTGATTCCATTACATAGTAATCGTATTCATTAAATCTTTTAATTACGAAAATTAATAGGTAGATTAAAGATTAATTATTTTAACCGCAAATCGCAAAGCCGATCTTGGGTTTGATCCAACATAAGTTTTTGGTATAGGGATAAAACAAAATATTGATTTTCCAGAAATTATATAGGTTTGATAACTCTACAAAAAATAAAAAAGCAGTCTTTTTTAGACAGCCCATGACGTTAATATGTATTAAAAAAAACAATAAAGTTACCTTGAAAAATCCATCAAGCCGTCCCTGCGTAGTGCCAGTTCTAGCTTTGAACAATTTCTTGGCGCCATTTCTGACTCTTTCTTCATTGAATTGTTTGTCTCCACACAGAAACTTAACTAGGCCTTCTTCGTCAGGGTCACTCCATTTTAACTGAAATATTTGTAAGACTTAGCCTCCTCACACCAGTGTTGGCCTAGTGGCTTCAGTGTGCGACTCTCATATAGGTCGTAGGTTCCATCCGCGGCTGTGCACCAATGGACTTTCTATGTCCGGATTTAACATTTGTCCGAACGGTGAAGGAAAATATCGTGAGGAAACCGACATGTCTTAGACCCAAAAAGTCGACGGCGTGTGTTGTTGTGGTGAGGCAGATCACCTATTGCCTTTAGATTTAAAAATGCATGAAACAGATTCAGAAATCTGAGGCCACGACCTAAAGCCTTTTTTAAGCCTCCTCACTCCTCACTATCATGAATAGTAATTAATTATTTTAATAATCATCCAGTGGCACTTTTATAATTTCAGTCTTTTGTACCTAAGTATTTTACTGCATGTTTTGTATATAGAGAAACTTTTAATATTTATTTAGTACTCTTTTATTGATAATTTAAATAGGAATGTGAAAATTGTCTTTCTCTTCAAGATTACAAAAGTTATAGTATCAAAAAAAGTTAAAATATACCTCAATTTTATCAGCATCAGTAACTTCGGGCTCCAAAAACAATCTCCTCGCATCCAAATAATCCCAGTTCTCTGGTGGTTGGTATTTATTTAAATCAATATTTCTCAATACATCTTCGAGACACCGATGTTGCTTTATAAGGTCGATGGCCCGTTTGGGGCCTATTCCCCTTATGGACCCACAGTAGTCACATCCAAGGAGTATGCAAAGGTCGATAAACTGAAAAGATATTTCAATCCTAGTTATGTGACCTAACGTTAGTTAAGTTACATATATTAGAAGTGCAAACCAAATGTTAGCAATCATCGCACACTTCAAGCCAAAATGAGCCCTTTGGTTTAGCCGACATTCATAAATTGTAATATATCCAATAAAGAAATAAAATAGTATGTTTATTATCGAAGATCTCACATATTACACGTCATTAAATTTGAATCGGTAAAATAGGTCGACTCCACTTATATTCTTTATTGGTAACAGAAGTGTTACTTAGATTTAAGAACCCTTCAATAAGTTAAGTTAGTTTTTTGTTAATCCAGCGTCGCAACACCACTACCCCTTATTTTATGTTAGTTATTAGCTCTATTTTAAATGATTAAAGCCAGTTGACACCCATCTTCACAGTAAGAGTTTCAATTCTTAGTATTAGTATTCTTTAAAGACAGATTATGTTTCTGAAACAGGTGATTTTTCATTTTACTTTAAGGCATTACCACTGAAATAAAACTTTGTCTACCAACAAGACTAATAATTAATCCATCCGGAATATAACCTAGAAGATCCCGGATGCTCTGGGATGGATATATGCCATGGCTATGTTACAAAGATGGTAGATTTTAAACTTTACATAAAGTAAATACAGCGGTAAGTAAACTAGAAAAGTTAATATATTTTTGTACTATAATATGTATATTTACTAATATATACATATATAAGTTTATAGACAAATTTGGACGCCATTATTATCACCATATATTCTTTAAAATAAATTATTATTATTAATTATTAGATTCTACAATAAAACTATGCATTTCTAAATACCTCTTTATGATTAAGCTCCAATCCATTCAAAACTTGATCCAGATGGAATTCTTGAACTGGCATTTTTCGGGCCTCAGAGAAAGTCAAGTGTCGGAGTAGGACATTAGAACCAAAGGTAAGGGCGTCCATATCCTCTGTCGCCACTGCAAAAACTTTGCCTGCTTTTACCTAAAATAATTTTGTATAAAATATAATTAAAGATATATATAAGTGATTTTGTTATATTATTTGCATGACTCAAAATTTTAAGTGCTTTAGAGAAATCATGTCTGCAAGTCTCTTAAAGTGAGGTTTGTAATAATTAAATCTTGTATATTTATATTTTTAACAAATCAAGTTAAAATTTGTAATGATTTCTTGGTTTTTTAATGCATATATTTTGACAAATAACACCTACCAATGCTGCACATTGCGCTTCGGCCTCACAAGGTGCTTCAACAACAGGCACTCCCATTAACTTCAAGAGCTCCCGAGCTTCCTCTCCATGCTGTTTTGTTACTTTCACAAGTCGTCTGTTAAACTTTTCTATTGAGGCCTGGTCCCCTATGATGAGTATATTAGCATGGATAAGTATACTATCCTATTATCATTTACAACTAGGCTATTTCTGCATGTGATCAATAAATAGCATTAAAAAAAAAAAAAAAAAAAAAAAAAAAAAAAAAAAAAAAATTTTTTTTTTTTTTTTTTTTTTTTGGGGAGGGGGAACCCCCTTTGGGGTTTTTTTAAAAGTGTACCCCGTTTTTGGCTTTTGTGTATAGTGTAATTGTTTGAATATTGTTTAGTAAGTAGCTGTAGGAATACCGTTGAGCAATAAATAAATAGTATCAATGTGGCATGATAGAAACTTATCAGGCACAAACTACAGTTTTTTACTTAAGTAATGAGGCTTAGAAGACGTCATCTATTGCCCTCAGCCTTGACATTTATAAGCAAATTTTTTAGCTTCTTTGTGCAAATAAAATATATAAGTAAATTTAATTTCTATTAAAAATTTGTTTTAACTGACATTTTTATTGAAAAGTATGTACCTGCTTCTGTGGCTTTTTGCAATTCCTTCTCGGCTTCCTCTCGTCGCTCTGCTCTCTTATTCAGCTGGTGTGATTTCATCTCAGGAGGTTTACCATCAAAGACATAGACTGGCTTAAGTCCATTTTCCACTAGCCTTATTGTTCGGTAAAAGGTGCCCATCAAGTGGGAAGTAGTCTCTCCATCCACAGAGGTAAGTTGTGCCCCTAAAGTATTCATAATTCAAAATAAATGTAAGTGTAATACTAGATTTATGGCAGAAATAAGAAATACATTTTATAAGAAGTGTAATTAAAAGGATTAGATTTTCTGATACATCATTAAAGTCCTTTCAAACAAACAAGCTGTTTATATTTTATTATTACAATATCTTTGTCAAAGAAACTATTAGAGTTAAATTTTAAGTTAATATATTTTTATTTTAAGATGACAAATTTATATAATTTTATGTATACAGGTTATTAGACTAATTGATTAATTATTGTACTTTTGTATCGATAATTAATATGAAAAAGAAGTTTATAAAATCATTACTCTTTGGTGAGCTTTTTAAGTACTATTAGAGATCTTATTGCTGACATTCTGGATACAAATTACAATTACTAAGCTTAGCTTACCTTCACTTCTAACGGCTATTAAAAACTGATATAAACTCATAGATGCATCGATAGCGACTTTTCTGCCTAAAACAACACAAAGTTTTAATCGCATTAATTCATAATTCAATTTTTTAAATTCAAAACCTTAGATAATATACGAGAAGGTATTCCATACCAAAGTAATTCTTAATTTCCATTTCTTTAACTGCTTGTGGAGCAATATCTGCGATTAACTTTGATAAACCTATAATACCCATCGTTAATTACAAATTATTTCGGGCTTTACGAATTGAAAATACTGGAAATAAAAAATAAAGTGAAACACACTAACGTAGAAATGGCGCCAAATCTGACACCTGGGTATGAGATTGAGAACTGTCAACGTTTTTGTTAAGTGACAATTGACTTACTGTTGAGTGTTGACAGTAATCTAATGATTGTGAAATTTGTAAGGTGTCAGCAATGAGCATTGAGCAATCAGCAGTAAACAGTTTCAATAAATTTATCAAAGAAAATAGAAATACGTAAACGAATATTACAAGTCTTTGAAGATATAAGTGGATTCTGAAAAACTAATAAGCTGTTTTGTCTTAGGTAGTTGATCCACAACAGTCGGTTCTCAAAGTGCTCTTCTCAGAAAGGAGTTCGATTAAACATTTTATTTTAAAAAAGGAACAGTTATTTTTTGTCTTTCTACTTGTTAAGATGGGAAACTATATATCAATAAACTTGGAAGATCATTATAAAAATAATGAAAAATTCTTACAGAGCCTCAATGAGATAGCGGTATGTATAAAACACTGTAATTATTTTTATACAAAATTCTATATCTATGCCTAGATAATATATTATAAAATGTTATGAACAGTCTTTTTAAATAATTATTTTTTCCTAATAGTTTTGTTTTTAAATAATGTTTTTACCATGTACCTTTAATATATTTTGCAGATTGAAAGGCAAATTCAGATGCAAAATCAAATGGCAGATAGGCAGAGAGCTACAGCTGTAGCTAAAAGTAGAGACTTATTTTTGTGGATAACAACCTTTAATATAACTGCAACAACAGGCCTATTTACAGGGTAAGAATATAGAAAAAAATACTGATTTTTTTATCCCTCCAATCAATAAACATTAAAATGTACATTATTTAAACATAAGTACGACATTTCAAGTCCTTTTTTCAGCAATTGTGGTGATGGTGAGAGACTTGCCCCAACAATGATGTATAAAATAACAATTATTATGTGTAGTACTAAATGAAAACAGTACTAACAAAAATAAGTAATTTACCTATTTCATCTCTATCAAAGTACTTGTTATGTTATGATTTTTACAAAGAATAATTTATATGTAATTAATACTTTATTTTTAATCATACAATGCATTAAGATAAAGCATTTGTTTATGATTCTTAACATAGTAAATTTGTTTAGTGAATAGATGAATCCAAATCTTATCAGTAAACTGTGCCTTGGTTACGCAACTTATATGAATAAATAAACAATTTTGTTGCTTACTTTGAACTTGTTTCAGGTTCAGAAGAACTAAGAGAGCCTACTTTTTGTTTCCATTAATTCCACTTACATTTGTTAACTTGTACTACTGGGATCTTGCATATGGCAACAAGTTACATAGAATCAGAAGTAGGTACTTTTAATTATAAGGTTTAGTAAACGAAAATTATTTGAGAATATTTTAATAGACTATATTAGACAGAGGAACATTTCTTAATTTTGTGCTTATATCTTATCTGTTCTTTCTGCAGTAGGTGTTTTATTTAAAAAAAAAGGGGGAAAGGGTAATGGGGGGGGGGTTTTTTTTTTTTTTTATAAAGGGGGGGGGGGGGGGGGCCCGGGGGGGGGGGGGGTTTTTTGGGGGGGGGGGGGGGGGGGGGGGCGGGGGTGGTTCCCGGTTCGGGGGCGGGTTTAAATTTAAATTTGTTCTCGTTTAGGGGTTGTGCGGTACCAGCTTAAACCTATGCCGAGGCCGGTTAATTATTAAGTGAGCTATGTACTTATTAAATTTATATATATAAAGTGAAAAGTGTGACTAGAGTAATAAAGCTAACACATTTGTTTATGGGCTATGAGGGATATTGATTATGAATATTTGCCTAATATTTTTATATGATATAATTTTTTCAGTGGAAGCTGAACACATAATGACCCATGAGGTGGACATGTTAAAAGTACCATGCGGTCTACCAACACCATCATCCATTGACCAGGGTCGTATGGCTGAAGAGGAGACTAAGAAAATACATCCACCAATGCCTTAAAATAACTGCGAGTGTGCTTTTGCAGCTTCTAGAAATGATAGAGATCAGTATTAGTTGAAAACTGGGAAAATTGCCAATTTTATTATTTGTGATTCAAAGTTGGCAAAGCATTCCTACCAAATTTAGTTGCATTTAAAAAAATTATGTTGCCAATATAGTGAGAAAATAGATTTAAGACTACAAAGCATTTTGTTTAGTAAAATTCACTTTAGGGCAGAACAAATATCTTAGTGCGTTAGTAATCAATTAAATACGTCTATGTATTCGACGTCAAAACTAAAATAAGAACAAATTTATATAAGATCAAGATGGCGTTCCAGAGAGCTAAAGTTCACGATAATATACAATATAACTTAAAAGTTATATTAATATAAACTTAAAAGTTACAAACTTAAACTTTAAACATAACTTACAAATGTAAAGTGTGGGATGAGATTGTGACGTCAGACGAAAAGACAAACAATGATGCAATCCTGTGTCTAATTGAGATAAAACAAACCAATGCAATGCTATTACGTATACTAACTTAACTGGCAGTTTCTATTCTCACTCTCTAAAATCTTAAGTTTATATTCTTCTAAATATATCAATATATCTAATACTGATAGGTAATATACACTCTAATTTATCTCGGGAACTCAGTTAAATTTAAAAGCCTTAAAGTATTAATAATTGCGAATATCTTCATCGAATCTAAGTGTCTTTGGAATTATATAAATCAATTTAAAGTGTTCTAATAAATCTTAATGTTAATATTTATCGTTAACTCTTTGAACTAGTGATTATTAATAAAACGGTATTTTTAAGGCGCGATCGAAGCGGTAATTAAAAAAAATATATTATTTTGAATATTTTTATTAGATGCTATTTTTGTGACTTTTTAACAATGAATCTTACTTGTTTACATATATTTAATTTTATAGGAATATTAGTGTATTATGAGGTATTTGTTTTTTTACGCTTAACTTTGGTTAACGAAAGACTAGGCGGTATGGTCGAAAGACTATAGCCTGCGCCATGGTCGGAAAGAACCAAAAATTAACTTTGGTTAAGCGTTTATTTTTTTTATACATTCTCTTTTCGTATTGTATACAATTTTTTTTAAGAGTTGTATCTTTCAGTCAATTGTGTTTACTCTGTGATAAAAAGATACAGATAACTGTTTAATTTAGAAAACTATTTTAAGTTGTTACTAAGTGGTTAAATATCACAGAAATTTATTATTTTATACTTGATTGACAAAATTAGTAAAATACCTGCTAAATTTTTAAAACCTCATTTGTAAAATCTGTTTTTAATGTTTTTCTTATAAGCTCTATAATTTATTAATCGTTAATGTTGTAGTTTTGTTTATTAAATTTTATTAGTTAAGAATATATTGTTTAGTTATTAAGTGTTTTTGTTATAAGTTTTGATAATGCTTTTTTACTAAGGGGCCGTTCAAGTATTACGTAGGCACTATAGGGTGAAGGGGTGGGGGGGTCTTTGATTTTCTTATTTGGTGATTACGTCAGCAGTCATTATTTACTTTTACACATATTACCCACACATTGTCTATGCTTGAAAACGTAATGCATTTTCGAGTACTATTATTTTTGAGAGCTTTGCTTACTTTTGCTGACAAGAGGAAGGGGGGGATAAATAGCAGTAAATCTGCTAATACTTGAACGGCCCCAAATCACCGTTTCGAATGTTTTTCGAGCAAAGTAATTCCTATTAGACAGTATTATTAAAATAATATCTTTATGAATATTTATAAATTAATTAAACATTTAGAGAGAAGTCGATGTTGGTGAATTCAATTGTGTACTATTTAAAAACTGTTATAAATAAACTATTATCTACGTCTTAATACTTTCTTTTCATTACCTATCCATTTCTATCGAATTGTAATAAAATATTTACGTAAATTAACGGTTAATAAGAAAATAAAAATCCGTATAAACAATTTATAAAACGAAGTTAAAAAAAGCTTCATTTAACAAGACGTTTAAATTCTTAGATTGTTGAAATAAGCCTTGGTTGTCCTCGAGTATCTTTACTAGGGTAATGTAATGTCTGACCTTAATAAATTAATGCATAATAGCTAACAAATAAAATCGATAATTTTCAATCGATTATACAGACTGTCACTATGGTCATGTGATAACTACACAAAAGTTGTCAATTGCGTTGTCATGGCAACGGGCGTGTTGTTTAGCCGCTGTAAACAAATGAATTTCGGCCAGTCAAACATGAAATGTGGTTTTACAATTTCTTTAAAATATAATTGAATTTGATAATTTTTAAATATGTATATGGATAGTTTTAACGTCTCTTACGCATGTAAGTGTCTATTTGTGAATATTATTGTATTCTAAATCTTTGGTTGCTTAGTACTTTAAATTCAAATTAGCTTTTGCCCCAATTATCATAAACGATTGCGTTTTGGCAAGTCATGAATATTAAACCCGATCATTTTGTGTTTAGTTTAGAAGTAGAAAATGAGTCAAAACCAAGCAAAGAAGGATGAGCACAAAAAGAAAGATGAAAAGAAAAATCCAGAAGAAAACATGTCAGAAATCGACGAACACATCCTCAAGAGGTTTGACGTAAAGAAAAGATTGGGAAAAGGTGCTTATGGAATAGTCTGGAAAGCCATTGATAAAAAGAGCAAAGATGTCGTGGCAATTAAAAAGATATTCGACGCGTTCAGGAACCAAACAGATGCCCAGAGGACCTTTAGAGAAATTATATTTCTACAATCGTTTCGGAACCACCCAAATATTGTCAAGCTTCACAGTATACACAGGTACCTACTTTATAATCTCTTCCTTCTTTGCAGTGGCGGATTTACAAATTTTCTAAGCAGAGTATGTGAAGTTTGTGCCACCATAGCCTCTATTACAAACCAACAATTTCGTTGCACGTAAAATAATTTTTGAGCACAAAGTTATACACAAACCATCCGTTCGCAGCCTTTAACCAGTTGTAGGACTGACATGTATAAGTTGATAGGGGAAGAGAGAAGATGGAAATACATATTCTGCAATTTCGCTCTTCACTTATCCAAAGTGTGAGCTGCCCTGCGATTCTGTAACTCACTTTTCGAACTCACACAGCGGTTTTCGCATCGGCGGTCGCTCTCAAATCAGTCGTGAAGCAGTCATTTTATGATTTGAGCAGTCATTCTGAAAAGGTGGGAGCTTGTAGTTTATTGTTTATCAGAATTCCAAATCATAAAATGACTGCTTCACGACTGATTTGAGAGCGACCGCCGAAGCGGAAACCGCTGTGTGAGTTCGAAAAGTGAGTTACAGAATCGCAGGGCAGGGGGCGCTGAGGGATTACTGGTTGGGGGGCGGCGAACTAGCTGTTTTACTCTAGAATATGGAAGTTTGCTACACCAATGACAAGTGAGAGGTGAAAGTCATCGGCAAAATTTGTTGCAGACTTTTATCTGTAGAACATGAGAAAACGTCAAAATCTTTTTGATTTCTATAAGGTAACAATAAAAAAAATCGGTACCCAAACTTGACGCCCCAAAAATCTGCCGCTCTAGGCACTATTCTGCTGGTAAATCCGTATAGTCCGGTCAATTTAGACATCCAAGGTTACAGTAATTCGCACTTGGCTGAATATTGGTAGGATTGCTCAATACACTATTATAAAGGAAATGTGAAAAGTCCTCATCGATCCGGCTCGTGCAAAAAAATTTACTCCGGGTCAAAGATCACAAAAACGGGTTTTTCGCGATTTTCAGCAAAATGGTAAGTTTTATCATAAAATTAGTTTAGACAAAAATTGTAGATCAGATAATTATCTATAAAAATGTCCAAATACTTTTTTCCTAAGAGCCACCGTTTTTGAGATAAAACGATTCAAAAAGTTGAAAGAGTTGTAATCGTCATAATATGCACACGTTTCCACGCCACCTTTGAGGTAGTGTACTTAGCGCTTTTTAATGTGGTTTCCCCGGTAGGCCTATTCCACTGATCTTTTATGATGCTGTTTAATTTGAAACTATTGAATAACTGTAGATATTGACAAGGGTTGAAAATGATGAAAGGGGTGTAAATTACAAAAAATAAGAAAATTTATCCGTCTGAATCTAAATCATCATTAACTTCTGCTTTCTCTTGTTCTTGTTCTTCTTCTCTTCCTTCTCATTCTTCTCCTTCTTCTTCTTCTTCTTCTTTATCTTCTTCATTCTGGGTGTTAATAAATTGTCCCAATAATGACACATCGCATGTCTCTTCGTCAACATCAAATGAATCTTCAAGTGTTGGCAATACAACATTGGAGCATGACCGGCCTTGACAGTTAGTACATGCTACAGAACAAAACAGTCCAACTTTTTTTGCAACCACATTTAGCAATACATCCCTTTTTACAGTTGCAAAAAATGGTGTTTAGTAGTCTTTCTGGTGCAGGTGGAACTAAAGTCTGAACTGGCTCTAATGAATTGTCGACCAACTTCCAACCCCAGTCTTTTCCAACAGCGCGAAATAGGTTAGAAAAAATAGGTTACAATAAACACGTGTTTTCACTCCAGAGCGATGTTGCTGAAGGTTACACTGGCGTAGAAAATAAAGGACTGGGTTTTTTTAACCCGAAATTTTCATATTTTATATGTGTAAGTCACACTGACCGATAAACGATATTTTTGCTTGTATTACGGCTTCAGTGATGTATATACGTGGTGTACTTATACATATTATGACGATTACAACTCTTTTAACTTTTTGAATCGTGATATCTCAAAAACGGTGGCTCTTAGGAAAAAAAGTATTAAGACATTTTTATAGATAATTATCTGATCTACAATTTTTGTCTAAACTAATTTTATGATAAAACTTACCATTTTGCTGAAAATCGCGAAAAACCCATTTTTGTGATCTTTGACCCGGAGTAAATTTTTTTGCACGAGCCGGATCGATGAGGACTTTTCACATTTCCTTTATAATAGTGTATTGAGCAATCCTACCAATATTCAGCCAAGTGCGAATTATTGTAACCTTACCCCTATTTTTTAATCTAATTTGACCGGATTAGTAACTGCTTTGAATTAATATAAATTTTCATAAATAATAATAACAATAATTTATTTATTAAAGCAGACAATAAAGTCCAATTATTATTGTGTTAGTACAATATTGTCCTAAATATTATACCTATTAGTAGCTTTAAAGTACCTATATTCAATCATAAAATTATCACCATCACCGCAACTAAACTAAAAGAGTCTGGGTTCGGCTAAAGATACATGGGTCGTAATAATCTTTTCTAAATAGGCAAGTAAGTATACCCTACTTACTGCATTGCTTATTAGAAACTTATCCTTTTTTTGGCACATCTCAACCACAAATGCGTGTGGTTTCCGGTTTTTGGTTATATATTTTGGTGTTCTTGTATTATTTTTGTCTTTCAGGGCTGCTAATAACCGAGATATATACCTTGGATTCGAATACATGGAAACTGATTTACATAACGTGATCAAACGGGGAAACATTCTCAAGGACATACATAAACGATATATTATGTACCAAATGCTGAAGGCCACGAAGTATATACATTCGGGGAATGTCATACATAGGGATCAGAAACCGAGCAATGTCCTCATTGATAGCGCTTGCAGGTATTTTCATCGCCTGTCAACTTACGTACTAACGTGTAAAGGTCGATTTACATCAAACGAACATAGAGCTAGAGCTAGAACAAGAGCATTCTTTCGTAATCTTTTAGTGTAAACGAAAGCTAGAGGTATCGATTTACATCAAACGAACATAGAGCTAGAGCTAGAGCAAGAGCATTCTTTCGTAATCTTTTAGTGTAAACGAAAGCTAGAGGTATCGATTTACATCAAACGAACATAGAGCTAGAGCTAGAACAAGAGCATTCTTTCGTAATCTTTTAGTGTAAACGAAAGCTAGAGGTATCGATTTACATCAAACGAACATAGAGCTAGAGCTAGAACAAGAGCATTCTTTCGTAATCTTTTAGTGTAAACGAAAGCTAGATCGAATGTTCTTTGCTCATTCGTGTCAATTCTGTGGTTAGTATTGGTAGTGCTTCGTTATGTCTGACTCTGACAGCGATATCATTATTGCAAGTGCTGCATTTATTATTTTATCGCGAAAACTCAAAAATAAAAGAAGGAAGAGACGTTGGTGGGTTACAAATTTAATGCATCGAAGGACACTGGATAATATAGGTGAAACAATGACGGATATGCGAAAACAAGAAGAAAGTGGACAATTCCAAAACTTTTGTAGAATGTATTCCATAATTTAATCGATAAGATACGTAAACAATCGCTAGAACACAAGAACGCTTTGAAAAGACCGCTCAGTGGCGCGAGCACGTCCGAACACGCTAGAACGCTCTAAGCAACTGTTCGCGCGCTCTTGCGCCGTTTACATCAAGCGAACGAGCATTCTTAGAATATTCTATAGAATCTTTGCGAACGCACTGAGAACAACGAAAGAATGCTCTACGCCTGTTTACACTAGAAGAATTTGATGTAGTGGGGATAGAATGAGCATTCGCTCGTTTGATGTAAATCGACCTTAACGTGTAACGAGTTCTGACGTAACTATAATGAGTTTGTCTAATTTTTAAAAATAAATATTTTGACTACCGCCTCAGGTTTTTACTAATTTTTATTATTATATTAAGTTATTTGAACGTTCTAGCGACTAGAATTATTTCTTGTTTAGGGTAAAGTTAGCTGATTTCGGGCTAGCAAGGTCGGTGTCCTCAATATACTCTGGTGGAGAAGAAGGTGCTGATCCTTGTTTGACCGATTACGTCGCAACAAGGTGGTACAGAGCACCCGAAATACTCATAGCTAGTAAGAAGTAAGTGCGAAGGAACTGTTATATTCGGATTGGCCAGTATTATTAAAAAAAATGGAAATAAATATATACGTAGAGATAATGAAGTATTTTATATTTATTTATTTATAATAGCTTGCCAACGCTCGGCATACTGATACATTGGTACAAGAATAAAATACAACTTTGATTGTATACTTACACTTATAGGCAAACATAACATTTACGAAGAGATAATAAAATAAATATAAAAGCTAAACGAAAATCGCTAATAAGAATGCTCAATCTGGATATCATATTGTTAGGGCTAGTTGATGTTCTTAGGGTAGAAAATTAAAACTCAATGTGACTTGTTAACTATATTTCACACACTGACCCTACGTAAAATGTATAAACTCCAATTGAACAAAGGAATTGCCTGTGCGATGTGTTACAAGCTCTTTTATTTTCCCCACTCTGACTCGACCTTCCCACTTCGGGCAGTTATTCGAGTCAATTCGTAACAATTCGTAAATAACCGACGAGTCAAATGAGTAATTATTGCACATGCGCACTTGTAGCAAGATTATGTTTCATAAATTATTTGAATATAATTAAATAAATAATAAAAGCTAACAGTCGGCCTTTCCTGACAATGTTTGCGTCTCGCAAAAAAAAGAAAAAAAACAAAAACAATAACAATGCTTTGTAAATTACAACTCCAAACAGAAACAAAATTAATTCTATGTATCTTTTAACTTTCATTCTTGAATTACATCTCTTTAGTTAAATTGAACCTTAATTCATTTTGATCTCACAATTGTTTATGCTATTTATAATGGAATAAAATATACAGGTATCACCTATTTCACGTCATTAAAGTATCGGTAGAAATCCCTATTCATCGGCAAAAAGACATGGGTTAGGCCGAGAGAAAAGCCGGTAAAAACTCTCGGTACTTTTTTAAATATCAAGTATATAAAACTTAAATCCAAATCTACTGTGACCTCTTTACATTCACAATGTTAATACCAAATCTACTGTGACCTCTTCACATTCACACTTACAAATCTACTGTGACCTCTTTACATTCACAAGTCTTAATCCATTTGTGCCTCTTTACATTCACATAGTCTTAATTCCAAATCTACTGTGACCTCTTTAATTCACAATAGTCATAATACATAACTAAATCTTTTGCGACTTTATATGTTCACAATAAGTTTACATGACTAAATCTTTTGAGATCTCTTTATATTCACAAATATTTTACATAACTAAATTGTTTTATCTCTTTATAAAATAAAGTTCAATAACTAAATGCATATGTCTCTTTAAATTCACCATAAAGTTTACATAACTAAATCTTTTTATTTTTTTAAATTCACAATAAGTTTACATAACTAAATCTGTTTTATCTCTTTATAAGATAAAGTTCAATAACTAAATGCGTTGTGGTCTCTTTAAATTCACCATAAAGTTTACATAACTAATGTATTGTGATCTCTTTAAATTCACAATAAAGTTTACATAACTAAATCTGTTATATCTCTTTATATTTAAAATAAAGTTTACATAACTAAATGTATTGTGATCTCTTTAAATTCACAATAGTTTACATAACTAAATCTTTTTATCTCTTTATATTTAAAATAAAGTTTACATAACTAAATGTATTGTGATCTCTTTTAAATTCATAACTAAATCTGTTTTATCTCTTTACATTTATAAAGTTTACATAACTAAATTGTGATCTCTTTATGCATTGTGATCTATATTTACAATACAGTTAACATTACTATTCTATTGTGATATTTTTTTATCAAAATAAAGTTTACATAACTAAATGCATTGTGATATTAGATTTAGTTATGTAAACCACCCATATTCACAATATAGTTTACATAACTAAATCCTTTGAGATATCTTTATATTCACAATAAAGTCCTACATAACTGAAACTACTGTGATCTCTTTAAGATCACAATAAAGTTTTACCAAACTAAGTCCATTGTGATTTCTTTATATTCACTAGTGAATTTATCATGTAATTATAATTTTAATTGTACTTTATAATTAATATATTATTATTTTATTTATTTTTTGTAAAACTTATGTTTACACCACTTAAGAGCAAGACTTTGCAAAACAACTAGCAGACTTAGTTAGTAGTTAGACCTAGTACTGTGTGTGATGCTGCAAGCCTAGCAACTAAATAAATAAATAAACATTTTTCTGTGTCAATTATACGAATAAATAGTGCGTGAGTACAAGTACAAATGTCAGAAGTGAAACTTTTTGTAAATAATATTGAGTAATTAAGCTGTCCAAATCCCATAATTTAATTCCCAGTCTTTTAAATGATACAAGGCTAATAACCAGAGCTAAAATTAGTAAAATAATATAGAAATTACTATCATAATTGCTAACTAATATCCAATTTTGTAAAAGCCAACTGGGTCTTAGCAAAAGGTCAAAACCAAAAAAAAAAAAAAAGTTAAATTATTTCCATAATAAAATAATAATATATTGATATGTATTAATAACAAATCGGTGTTCAAGTCTCATGCTCTCCCTCTTTTCTTTGACAAAAACACTGCACATTTTCGTGCCGTTTCGTAAAAATTTTACCCTCATGCGCTTCACTTCAGAAAAAATACTTATCGTAAGCACAACAATTACTTGAACTACTACTACTACTACAACCCTACTTGTTCTGAGTATTATTTTTCATCAACATATTTTAACGCACTCAAAACTTACTTATTATATTAAGCTTTTATTAGGATATAATCACTTCTGGAGATGAATTAAATGTGAAATTACTTTATCAAATAATTTGACATTACTTTGTCAAATACAACCTCATTGGTAACCGATCAAGATGATACAATAATTTTATTACATTATTAAATTTCATTACAACATTTAATCAATTCTGTTTTACGATATTTTTATCATCAGACATAATTAAAGTATTTCATATCCATTATTAAGACCAATAACAAAATAAAAAAAACTAACCAAGTATTGATTGGTTTGTAGGGAATATATAATATGTTAAAAGGTCATATGTAATTTTGAGTTTCTAAGCACATAGCCACAGTGGGTACAAATAAAAGTACAACAGCCTTAACAAGCAAGTTAAATTGTCAACATGACGTGACATCGAAGTTTCAGATTTGTTAATGAAATTGAGACTTATTTCTGTTTGATGCTGTATCAAAAGTAACCCTTTGTAATATACCCAAAGTGAATTACCGCAAAAGAAATGTCATGAAGGACTAGGCTCTGCAGTATGTTAACATTCAGCAGAGTCTTACTCATTTGAAGTAAATCAAACTTCTTTATCAACAATGCCAACTTTGAATGCTCCCATTTAACATGGTGCATGTAAAATTAACTACGGGAGGATAACTAATTCCTCCTTAAAACCTAAACTTGCGAATGCTTGCTTCTTAAATATTTTAAATCTCTAAGCAGCAAAAAAAATATAATAATATTAATACCTCTTAATATACAGTCTTACTGTGTCGTTGTCCTATAGAGTCATCTTACCAGGTCATCTTTACAACCCTTGCTCTCACTTAAGACCAGAAATACCATCAGCTTTCTAATAGTACCCTGATGCGAGGCCCAGTGTAATACAACACCCATGACTGAAATATTATCCAATTGATTATTATCGATTCGCGGTAGAGGACTCGTTTGTTGTTCTCATGTTAAGATCTAGAAAAATCAAAGCAAAATCAATTCTATTTTAACGGGCAAAATGCACAGCCTAGGACAGTGCACAAATTACCAGTCCTTCAGTTCTGTTTTTTTTTATTGTACCGTTCCCAGCTTGATACTCTGTAAGGCCGTATTACGGGTAATATAATTGTCGCTTAGCTTTATCTTAATTTCTGTACAAGTTTTAAAACCAATCCCTAAAAATTATTTGAAGAATCCCTCAACAAATAAGTACTATATTTTCATTCCATTTCCTTATTAACGTTAATCATTAATATATTAACGACTATCCAACAGTAATAGCGATTTCACTGTTATCATTATTATTAAATTCATTTCAAAGCGCCAAATGGCGCCAATGTCGGCTGCCATTATCACAATATCGCATTAAGGAATCAACATCAAATTCATAACTATTAATACCTGCGGTATGAACGATAAGTAAGAAAAAATAGACCTAATTTTATTACTACTTCAATACCCATGAAACTGAAAGACAATCAATGTTAAACTCATCATTTGACACTCAAAACATTTTCGTTTTCCTCTTGAGATTCTAGACATCAACTTTGTTCTGAATCTTTCTTTGAATAAGCTAATTTGTCAGATTTAAGAAAATGTTCTATGTTTGACTATCGATCTCTAATTGCATGAACTTAAATTTGTAGCCTTTTTGTGAGATATACGTAAACTATCATTTAGACTGTACACCGATATTATTTTGGTCACCTTACTTTGTAGTGCTATGAGGCAACGCTGTAGCCACTGATCTGTGCGTTGTGGTAGTTTAACTTAACTGCCTATAGTGACTACTATTGGAAAACAAGCTGCTTTAGTCTTACCAATGAAATAACCATAAGGTTCGACTTCTATATGCCTCGTCCCTAAAACACTTCGTAACTCAGGACTAAAACCTGGACTTATTGTGTCTATCATACTGGAAACAATCGTTACAAAAAAAGAAAAACATTGTACATATACTCCAGCCATCTTAATCTATAAGATTGGCGTCTTTCTAAGTAAAAAGACACTCTATAAAATCAAAATAATTTTTATTAATACAATATTAAGATAGTTTAGAAATATTCAACGTATAATAAGAAAATTTTTGATGATAAAATAATAAAACATTTAAGCTTTAATTACCAATAAATATACTTCAAACAATAGTTTCAATGAATTTTCGTATAACAAAGTCATAATATGATATTAAACTACCTTCTACGAATTGGAAAATTATTGTAAAATTTATTACTTTTGTAAATACCTTAATATTAAACTAACTGAACTTCTAAAAATGAAAAATTATTTTAAAGTAAATTATATATGTACACACACAACAGTCACTAAATAATTTCTAAAAATGGTATAAGATATGTATAAAAAATTGAAATAAATTAGTTCTGTAAAAATCTTATAATATTAAATAGACTTGAAACTTCTAAAAATAATAAATTAATTAAATGTAACTTATTATAATATTCAACTTGCCAAATAATTTCAAAAATGGTAAAACATTTAGAATAAAGTAGTCTGTAAAAATAAAACTTTATTAAAATATTCAACTCACCAAAGAACCTCTAAAAAAAAATGGTCAAATTATTATTATAAAAATTAAAATAAATTAGTTCTGTAAGAAACTTATTATAATATTAAATCGGCTTGGAACTTCTAATAATAATAAAATTAAATGTATTTTATTATAATATTCAAGTTGCTAATAATTTCAAAATGGTAAAACATTTATAATAAAGTAGTCTGTAAAAATAAAACTTTATTAAAATATCAACTCAAAGAACCTCTATGGTTAAAATATTAGAAAAAAATAAACTAAATTACTTGTGTACAAGAATGTACAACAAAATAAACAAAACCCTAAATATATACCCTATGACGTTTAAAGAGTGTAAAAAAAAAAACAGTAACTACGTGGCTAAAAACATTAAATTATCAACAAACTGAAGATCTATTTGTAGAAGTTGAATAAATAGATCAAAAATCAATCAAATTACAAAGTTCAATAACAATAATTTTATCTTATTAAGTATATTTTCAATATTTTGGTTTATGTAGTATATAATATCGTAGCCATTCGATTCAGTTATTACTTCCATATTATTATAATTATTTAAAGTATTCTATACTTTATGTTCCATCAACCGGTGATAAGACATGCTACTGTACTAACCTGACTGGTCACGACATACGGACTACACTCGTCTGAGTTGCACTACAGTTAATCATGTCTCACTCACATAATCAAGAAAGACGATGTGTATATTCAACTTCACTTTTTTTTACGATTTAATATCAACAAGAGTATTTGTTTTTCAAGTATGTAATAATTAATTAACTATTTAGTACCTTTACCTTCTTTTTTTTTAAGTAATTAAGTATAACATATAGGAAAGAGCGTTCATCCCTAAAAGGTTCTTGAACTTAAAAGGGATATAAAATAAGATTTAAGACTATTTACTTAATAAAGAAATTTTTGTTTGTTTTTTGAATCGTCTAAATCTTATATAAAATTACTAGTTTCATATCGACTCTAACTACCGAACCGATATCAAATATTTTCCACACCGTTCAGTTTGACTAACAAAAGAAGGAAGTTACACAATTATACCCAATATTATTTTATTGCAAAATATTTGTATTTTATAAATCACAATTCTAACAGTCTGTTTGAAATACCAAGTTTCACATAAGCTACAATTCAATGGCATAACTACCAATAAAATGTTATGATATCTCCTACCTTTCCCTCGAATAGTTTACTACTATGTAATATAAGAAAACCTTTATCTTATAAAAATAAAAAAATAAACAATTTTTTCAACTAAACCGACGGTAAGTATTATAAAAATATTAATGCAACAGCTTTAAAATAAATAACTTAATTTTTACAGGATTAAAAAAGAACGTTCGGTGGCCGTCGATGATAACTCATAGCAAAAAAAATCGAGTACCAGAGCTTTCTTAAACACGCACTAAACACTCACTATAAAATTCTAAATAGTGGACGTAACTATTATCAATTATAATTAACAAAAAGTATATAAAAAGTACATCTAACGTAATCGAGTAAATCTCACAAGACTATACATATGAATCGCAGTAAAAATATTTGGATCACCTCTCAATATTATAAAATTATTATTTGAAACTACATAGGATTAATTTTCTTCAATTATTAGATGAAGACTTATGAATTATTATGATTGACGACAGGCCGAGGAATTGGTAAAAAATTTAGATAACCTAAAAACAGTCCCACACTTCCTACGCAATAGCACAGTCTTCCGTTAGTAAAAATACAAAACTTCATAATGTAACTATTTTATAAAAATGTAAAAATTTACCTTCAAAGGTTAAAAAAATAAAAATAAAAGTACCTGCACTTTAGGTTACAAAATGGGAAAAAAATCGATACCTGTGGGCGTTAATCCTTTACACAAGGATATAAACCATTTTACCCGTATCCCGCTTCTGTTTGTAGGCTAGTGTTTTAGGGTAGGAAATTAAACATCAATGATACTTGATTAACTATATTTCACATGACCCTATAAAATTATAACTCCAACTTGAACAAAGGAATTGCTGTATTGCTCTTTTATATTCACTTACTCGACTTCCCACTTCGGGCAGTATTGAGTCAATTGTAACAATGTAAATAACGAACATCTGAGTAATTATTGAATGCACTTTGAAAGAATATTCATAAATTATTTGAAATAATTTAAAAGTAACAATATTTATAGACTTTTTATAATTGGTTTGAGTTTATAAATAAATACAAATCTGTTTGTTAAAATTATAATAAAATACGTTTACTAGGTATACCTACTACTATACTTTATCATAATAAAGTTTAAGAAATTTGACTTTAGTGATTATGCGGCGAGATTTTAAGAAGAAATCTTCTTTCAAAAAGTACTCTAGAATTTTTGCTAACAAGGACATTTAGAGTGTTTTCATAGCTTTTAATTTAATTTTGAAGAACCTGTATAACTGTTATGTGGCTTAACGTTACCTCTTAATTAAGAGCGCGCATTTGGCAAGCAAGAGTTATAAATTCAAGATTTCACCCGCGCGTCTTCCTTCAGCTAGTTCTAGTATGCCTGATGTTTGTGGAACAAAAATGAAGTAAACGCCAAATGCTTTTTAATTAAATAACTCGTAAAATAAACAATATTTAATAAAATCGCTAGTAACAGGTCTCGGCCAGACTAAAGTGCTATATTTCAATTATTTGCTTCCATAATACTGGCCATGATTGAATAAAAACGAAATAAGGCAAAGTTAGAGGTGATTTTGTGTTTTTCTTGTATCGAGGAATTTGTATTGTATTGTGTTTTTAATTAGAGTCAACCATTGACATTTTAGTAAAGGATCAACACATATTGTTTTTAATTCAAGCATCACATACTTAGATAACATCAAATCTACGATGAGTGGTTTTGGTTAGTTAGCTCTTAAGAATTCTGTCACTCTGAGTAAATACTTATTTCAGTTACACAAAGGGCATTGATATGTGGTCTTTGGGATGTATCTTAGGGGAGATGTTAACTGGATCCCCCCTCTTCCCGGGAACCTCGACCGTGAATCAGATCGAAAGGATCATGTCTGCTCTGCCCAGACCCTCGTCAGAAGGTAAGTGGGTATTTTATTGTGACAGAACCAAAAGATTTTTGAAGTGAAACTTCTTTATCGGGGTTGGAAAAAAATGTAGTGTAACATTTTTTCGTTACGCGTCACATTTTTCCGTTACGCGCCATCTTTTTAAGTGAAACTTCTTTATCGACGTATGGGAGAAATTTTGTGTTGTCATGTTGCTTTTTGAAGTCAAACTTCTTTATCGGCGTTGGAAAAAAAATTTCGGTTACGCGCCATCTTTTTCTTGTCCCTACCACGGTTGATCCGAAGAGATTCGAAGCCATTAATAATAAAAATATATAATTACGATAACAATGATAGTAATAATTCTATTACAATTAATGAAATTCTGTAATAATCTTAGTAGTAATAAGGTAAAATGAAATAATTGTATTTGTATTCATGTCTATGATAATAAAAGCCTTTTGTTAAACTTTATCTAATTTAACGAATTTCTGTAAAGTTGCATATAGTAGATAATTTTTCGAAAAATAAGATCATAAAGATGTTTCACTTCTTACGTGTGTACACCTAGAACACGCACACATTTTTTTCTTCTTGCCTTTTTTTGCGTTGTATTTATTTAACGCAATTTAAAACCTAGTGAACTTCATAAAATAAAAATTGGTGAACTGTAGATTTTATGAACTTACCTACTAGAGGACCCGACAGACGTTGTCCTGTATTCACATCATAAATTATTCAACTTAAAAAAAATAAAAACATAATTGTAAATAATCTGAACTATTCTCGAATCCACTTAAACATAAACACTCATCACAATCAAAATTTATTGCATTACGGCTTTGTCGGTTAAGATTCGATTGTATTGTTCGTGGCATTTTTAATGATAATATCGGCACGATAAGCTAATGGAAACTCGAAATAAACACTTCAACCGTTAACTTCAAAACTTCTATTTGTCAAAGTTTCAATCATACTTAACCATAGATAACATCACGTTTAGCTTAGTTTTGTTATACGATTTTTAACAAATCAACTGATGTTTTGACTGTTTTTTAGTTTTTCTGTTTGTTGCCTTTTGTTATACCACGTGTCATGTCCCACGGATACAGGATAAAAAGTATCCTATGCCCTCCTGGTTCTAAGTTCCTCCCCTCTAACCTCCCCACCAATTTTCAGCCATATCGGTTCAGCCGTTTTTTATTGTGTAACTAACACGACTTTCTTATATAATATATAGAATTATTTATATGTAAAAGGCGCTTGCACAAAACAATCTCCTAGTAGCTGTTAAAACTTGTATTAAAAACACGTTTTTTATAGATATCGCAGCGGTTTGTACTGGCTACGGCTCTTCTTTAATAAAAGAGCAAGCAACAGGCAAAGGTGCAGGCTCATCTCTGACGTCACTTCTGTCATGTGCCCCTCGTGACGCAGCAGACATGGTTCAAAGACTACTGGTTTTCAACCCTGCTAAGAGATTGAGCGCAGAACGGGCTTTGCATCACGAATATGTATCCAAGTGAGTGAAGGAAAATTAATTTATAAAAGGATTGTTTATTTCATATTATATTTGTTAATTTAAAAATATATAAATCAGTGGCGCTAAAACCTTTTTGGTCTCGGTATCTGTTTCATGATCATTTGTCACTAATAGGCAAGTAGGTGATCAGCCAGCCTGACACGCCGTCAACGTTTTGGGTCTAGGGCAAACGGTTTCCTCACGATGTTTTCCTTCACCGTTCGAGCTAATGTTATATACGCACATAGAAGGAAAGTCCATTGATACACAGCCGGGGATCGAACCTACGACCTCAGACATGAAGCCACTAGGCTCCAAAATAAAGAAATAATAATATAAATAGAGGAGGAGATAAAAATGTATTTGACACTGCTCAAATTAATTATACAGATAATAACTAATGGAAATCTTTATAATTCAGGTTCCACCGCGAACGTGACGAGCCATCTCTCCCGTCAGACGTGCTACTTCCCCTTCGGGATGACAAGCAGATGTCAGTCAATGACTACAGGAATAAACTGTACAGCATCATGGCTAAGGGGTTTCTAGGGAGCCCTCAGTTACGAAAGAGTCATTCCAGGTAGGTTAAAATAGAAACAGTTTGTTTTATCTATGGTCAAACCCGTAATCTCAGATTAAAGACTAACTACTAATCCGCTTTCATCGTAGCATTATCACAGTTTGACAGAAAGAGACGAAAGATACTCAAGAAGAGTTAAGAGGGTTGATTAAAGAATATTAGAGTGATTAAATTAATTAAATCTATTTGTACGGTTCCTGGGCCATCGGGGTGCTTTAAGTTATATTTTCGTTTTACTCTATATTAACCACTCGCGTAAAACAATAGGATAAAATACGAAATATTTAAATGCTTATTGCTATGAAACGAATGGTAAATTAATGTAATATATATGTCACCAGAATATCGGTAAGTGTATAATTTCCTAGGAAATTTATAAACTTACCGAAGTCACACGTAAAATAATAATAAGTAAGCGATAACCAAACAGCATGTGCGCTCTGATTGGTTGAATAAGTCACTTACCTAACCGTTTAGAATCTTACCAATTTAGTCGTCGGAAATTGATAATTTTGCGAAAATGTGGGCGTAAAATAATACAATTTATCTCTTGTTTAGAATCCTACGATTTTGTTATATTCTCGTGACATTAATATATTGAAGCTAGTGCCTGCGTCTAGCTATACTCTCGGGGTGTAAATCAAAGAAACAAAGAAAAACTTTATTATACACAACTACCAAACTCGGCGAACTCCGTTTCGCCACCAGATGGCTTCGTTTTATGTAACATTTCGTTTGGTGATCCCGCTTTTCAGTTGAAATTTTTCCTGAATTTTCTTATCGATTCGTGCGTTCTGGAGTTATAGCGTCAGGAAGGAAAACCCGACTTATTTTTATATAGTAGATATACAGGGTATTTACATTAAGTAAAGTGCACTGGCCCCAATACTAGGATTCCCTTTGTTGTGGGCAGCCAGTCTCTTTCTTTTGACATGAAAACAGTATTTTAAAAATTATATTAATTATTTCTACACATATTAAAACTATTTTTGAACAATAAGAATATTTTCAGTATAAGAATAGGACAGGATATTGTTTGAGATGTTTAGTAAGTGTATGTAAAGTGATTTTTGAAATGTTAGTGATAATTTTGTTTTTAATGAAGTGGTTAAAGATGAAAGGGCATCGAAGGAGAAAAAGCGTTGGGCGAAGAAAGTGCGATTTTTGAGTTGCTACGGGTTTGCGTTTTGTTTGATGCGGTGCGGTGGGTGTTTGTTTCCAAAAAAGTCTGCATATTGCTATTAAGTATAATTGTCCAACAGTTAAAAGTTAATGATATTATAATGAAGGATTTCTGATCTTGATTTATATAGATACATTAAAAAATGTGCCAGCTGTCCGAAATATATATTTTTAATGTAATAGAGAATCATAATGTTAAAAATTTTAGTGTCAAAACACACGTCCATACGCCTGTGAAGTCTAAAAGTTTTCAAGATACTGAAGTTAGGCACAAGAAGTTAATAACATCAGCAGACCCCAAGCCTCGGACCAAATCTAAAACCTTGGAACGACCGATCAAAGAATTTCGATCCTATCAAACAATAGCGGACAAGGAGAAATTGAGTTAGTATTTTTTGGAAATAGTAAGTATTGATAAAACATAAAAAAGTTTTGCTTGTGTTTTCTAAGTTACTTGACGCTTTTTACTGGACTGTTATCCATTAAAAAAAGTGCATGCGTACAAAGTACACAAGTCAGAAGTGAAACTTCTTTGGCAAACTAATTTTTAAGTCTTGTTCATATTTATACAAATCTAAAACTTGATTTCTGAGACTTAGAGGGAGGGAAAAAGGAAGATATGTTAGGAGCTTAATGAATTTAATTGTCATGAAAATATTAAAATTATTTCTTCGATAATAAAAATACGTCGCATTTTAATTTACAATTCGTCATTTGAGATTTCATGAATTATTTTGTATAAAATTAAATTTTAATTTTAAAAATAGATTTTGTACAAGGTAATTTACCCTTCTCACTCTCTCTCAATCGGTCTCAGTTGCTCTGTCCGTAAAAAAATATTCAAGATATAAGCAAATTATAATGAATAATTATAATTATGCTTCTCCTTAAATGCCAAGCAATTTATAAAACAAAAGAAACACATTTATTAACGTATTTGCAAGAAAGTGTTAACTCGTAAACCATGATAACCTTTTCCCAACTAGTAACAAGTTTACTCACTTTCTTCAATAGATGGCGCCTGTTGAACGCTTAAGACGCGCTAACGTTGTACGAGCAAAATACATTATATTTTCATAGCTTACAAATTAAAGTTGGGTAAAAAAAAAAATAGAATTAATAATGCTATGCTAATTTTTGGGACCCTATTACTTATTATAAGTTAATAGCATTAATAATTAAATATTGTTACTAAGTAGGGATGTGACATTTTGCTGTCTGCATAAAAAATAGATTATTAATTAATCGATTATTTTAGTAGCATGAAAAAAGTAATCTATTTTTTTATTAATCGATCTTTTCCAAATTTTTGAATTAATTTCAGAATAAACATTAAACACCCTAAATATTTTATTCTTCATGGTTTTTTTAATTAAAAATTAAAATTAACAATAGAAATTATAAAAACAAATAAACGTTTAAGAATAATCTAAATCGAAATAAACTTAATCTCGTTTTGATAGGTTTTAGGTGAAACTTGATAAATGCTGAGTGTATGCCTTTTCAGTAGCACATTGCAGTATTTTTGTTGTCTTTTTAATTGTATGTAATCTTGAGCTGCTGAATAAATTAATTTTACTTTTAAATTATAGTGTTCCATTCAAACTTGAGTTTTTGTAAAATTAACTGGTTTTATCATCCTTTCGATGTTTTAACTAAAGCATAAAAACTAAAACATAAAAATACGTTGCAATTTTTTTATTGCCCTCGATTAAGTCAAATTTCTTCCTTTTTCGGTGGAGAACTTTTTTTAGTAGCAACACTTATGAAATGTCAGGATTCTACGGAATTAAAAATCAGAGTATACGTAATATATGCTCCACAGAGAACACTGTATACTATCACATATCACAAAATTTACGAATAATGTGTTCACTGTTCAGTTTTCACTATTCTAAGTTCTTGAAAGTCAAACGTCATAAATATATCAAATTTTGACATTAGTAGTTTCAGTACGTATCTTAGTACTCACTACTCAGTAGTGGACTGAATAGTGAATACATAATTAAAGTTAAATTTTCCTTATAATATTTATTATAAAACAGCCAATCTAATTAAATTATTATTAGGTAAGCCAGTGAAAGCGACCAAACCGTTCGAACACGACTGGTTCGGCCACTGCCGAGGGGGACTATCTCGAAGCAAAAGACAAAAAACCAATGAATTTTATCACTAAGGACTTCTTTCCGGTTCGCCAGAGTCCTTCAGAGTCCAAAAAGAACGTTCAGCAAAGAAGAAATTCCACGTCCTTCTCGACGATTACAATTGGGGACTCGGAGCTCAGTTTCGGTAAGAGTTCGAAACATGGAGTCATCACTGCTAGCGCTTTAATGGATCTAAGAACGAGCATACGATGAGAACCACCAAACAATGCTTTGATGTTATTATCCATACATTATTTTAGTTAACAATTCTGTTGATAATCTTATTGAAATTGGTTCGACATGATTGACTGCTTTTTGAAGTAATTTGTTTTAAATTAGTGTATGTCGCTTTATCAATTATGTTTTAAAACTGTGCTTATACAAGAATTCATCTTATTTTTTAATTTAGTATAGAAGGCTTTATTCGTGGCGGATAAACGAATTTTTAAGGTTGTGCCGCCCGCTCTACATTTGTCATGTCCTAGATCCAAAAAATTCCATGAAACTCCATATAAATAATTTTTGGTGTTGATTTTTGTGCACAAAATTATACACAGACTACCCAGTTCGCAGCCTCCAACCTGTATAACGTTTACTTTAGAATGTGGAAGTTGGCTACACCAAATGTACAATGACAAGTGAAAGGTGAAAGTCATCGGCAAAATTTCTTGCAGACTTCTATCTGTAAAACATCAGAAACGTCAAAATGTGTTCAATTTCTATAAGTAAGCAAAAACAAAATTATCTCCCTAAATCTGCCGCCGTAGGCTTTAGCCTACTCAGCCTGCTGGTAATTCCGCCACTGTTTATTCGTGGTAACATTTGACATGTTAACGTTTTTGAACCGACGTAATAAACAAAGGATGGGGCAATTTGTGAAACTTTATTTTGTATAGTGGCTCAAATTTCGACAAAAAAGGAAATGAGTTGGGTTGGGAAAGTTCTTAATTTCATTCACTCACTTTCAGATCTATTTTGATATTAATCACTGATATTTTTACATCGTTATATTCAGAAGATTGGAATGTCTTTAAACGGCATTTGGTTGATAAAAATAATCTTGTTAACGTTAGATATATGGAATTAGTTAATAATAGGACTATCGTGTGATAGGGACTGTAGTTTTCCGAAATGCATTCAGTTGGACCAATATTATTGTAACACTGCCATATCGCAATAATATACCATTTAGATCATTCATTGACAAAGATGTCTATTGTCTATGTTAAGTCTTCTCTCTATGGTTGAAATAAATAATTCATGTATAACATTTTGCCATGTCATTTCAATGTATTATATATATAAACATGCGCCATGGAACAAAGTTGTGACGATGAGAACGTTATTTGAATATATAGAACAATTGACAGAATGCTATCTGTCAACCTTTACATAGATAATAGTTTACTAGTTAAATTTGACTTGGGTTTGAATTTGAAATGTGATTGCAGAATACCACGGTAATGTTTAAAAATCATGAATAGAATAAGACAAATTTTTGTTTAATTTCTATAGACTCATAAGGTGTTTAGATTTGCCGTTTGATACACTATAAAATTTTAAATATTTGTGATGTTTTATTTGTGTAATGTTTTGGCTTAAGCGTGCGACCCTCATCCCTAACGTCGTGCTCTCGAAGCTCGGCTGTGTATTAATGGAATATTCTTTATATGTGCGCAAATAGCACTTGTTATTGTTATAGAATCTTTATTTCTGATGCAAAATAAAAAAAAATACACAAACATTTTTAATATCTATAATTAACCTCTTAAAACGGACGATTAACAGTTACACCAAGAAAAAAAAAAGGTATAAAAATAGAAAGAAATAAAAATCACAAATCTATAATTTATTGTAAGTTTAATAAAGCCTTTAAGAAACGCCAGCTGTGTTGGCACATCGACGCAGGCGCCAGGCAGGCTATTCAATAGTCCACACATAGTAGGAGAGCCCAAGCGGGGATTTCGGGAATAACCTCAGCGTAGCAGATTAATATATAGGGGGATGATACCTTGTACACGGTTAAGTACCTCTACCAAATATTAGCCTCATATATATGGCCGCTCGTCAAGGATAAAGGTTATTAGTAAAAAATATTAATCATCAGAAATTCTCGAGCGCGTCAGATTAAGGTAGGGTGATTTAATTAGATGCTAAGAAGTGTATATTTCATTAATCTGACAATTCTCATGTGACGTAAAGAAAGGGGAGGGCTGCAAAGTTGTAAAAAAAAAAGTCATCACGGCATTCTCGAGCGTGGCTGATTTATTTTTATTTTGAAGGAAATAATTCAAGTACTAAAAATATATTCTGAAGATTTCCACAAGCCGAAGTAAAAAAAAATTGTCGATAAAGTTTAATACGTGCAGCGAAGAGGGAAATCGTGCATTACGCAATGCGGGATTTTGAAATAAATAAAAGTTATAAATGAAATAACCAGCGAATTCAAGCATAATTAATATACTTAAAGGAGGTAACAATTACTCATTTTCATTTTGACATTTGTTATTGATGCAGTTACATAATGAAATACAAAACAATTCTGAATTTTTGCAATTACAAGACATTGTGCGGCAATTTGCAGTACATTTACATGGTAGAATTAATGACTCTGGTAAAGACGGCTTCATTTGCCGTGGACGTAAGTCACCGTTGAGTTTTTCGTAACCAAATCGAATAATCAATGGGTACTTAATTGTGCATCTGTAATTGTACATCTGAAGTGCATACTAGGCATGCCTTTTAAGTTCTGTCGTTCCTATATTTCCCGGCAATTTTGAATATCAAAACAATTGAAAGTACATAGCAGGATTAATGCTAGTGTTTAGTCACAGCGTCGTTTGGAATCTGTCAGGTTACGTACGAAAATGAATCTTTCTAAGGCAAATGTTCGTGCAATAATTTTCTACAACTTTAGAAGAGGCCTGACACGGCTTCAGAGTTCTGAAGCGCCATGTCTGCAGACTGTCAAACGCTGGTATTTAGAATTCCAGCGTGGACATACTAGTGTGAAGTAGTGCGAAGGACGCCCAAAATCCGTCTTCACTGAAGATAACATCATTGCTGTGAGAAAACTAATAGTACTAATAGAGGCCCTATTAGGCATCTCAGGGAGATGCATCCCATTAAGAAGATTTTGCATGAAGCTTGGTGTGAGAAAGCTAGTTTGCCGTTGGATACCGCATCAGCTTTCCGACGATCACAAGGCGGCCCGCGTCAGATGGTGTAAGAAAACTCTGCAATGGTTCAACAGAGGAGAGTCAAAACACGTCTACGACATCATCAGTGGTGACGAATCTTGGATCCTGCCTACGATCCTAATTCCATCATCCTGCACCACGACAACGCAAGCTCACACAGCGCTCGTCAAACGATTGAGTATTTGAAGCTGGAAAAAGCAGCCCTAACGATTTCTTTACATTTCCTAAAATTAAGAAAAGTCTTCGGGTCAAAGATACCAGTCCGGTGAAGAAGCAGTCGACGCTTTCAAGTCAGCCATTTTGAACACCCCCACTTTAGAGTGGAATAAATGTTATAATAACTAGTTTGAGCGAATGAAAAAGTGTATTAAGCTACGTGCTGATGCTGGTGGTGGTGGTACTTTGGAAAACAATAAAAAGTATTATAAGGTTCTAGTTCTAAATGGCATCCTAGAAAAAAAAAAATTGTGTGAGAACGTCAAACCATAGACCATAGCAAGTATTGGGTGTCTCACCCAATACTTGCTACGTAATTCCAGTAATAAACTGCCAAGAGAAATACATCTGTATCAGCGCTGATTATCATAATATGAGCAGATTGTATCCTTACTGCGTGAAATGTGTGGACAAAAAATTCTGGAATGAGCTTCTGAATGGTTTGATTGTAATTCAAGTAGGTACCTCACAAATTGAAGACCCTTGCACCTTGAATCATTTAGTTAAATCATCGAATCCTCCACAAATATACATCTCACGGTCTTCTTTGACTTACTTGTGCATTTTTTGAAGCATAAGCGCACAGCCCTGCGATTCTGTAACTCACTTTTCGAACTCACACAGCGGTTTTCGCATCGGCGGTCGCTCTCAAATCAGTCGTGAAGCAGTCATTTTATGATTTGGCATTCTGAAAAGGTGGGAGCTTGTAGTTTATTGTTTATCAGCAATAAGTATACTTATAAAGGTAGACAAACATAATACAGGTAGAAAGAAATTTTAGTTTTTTAACTTAGAACTATGTTATGATATGTTGAAGTTTAGTCCGATTACGATTGAGGTTAGGTCTATAGTCGAATTTTTAATTAGACGAAGCTATCTGACAGTAGCTAATGTCACTTAGTAAAATAATGTTGCCACATTTAAAGTAATAGTGATACATTCAGTTCTTGTTCAATCAGATGAATGAACAATGAGTGAGTGTGAATAGTTAATCATTTCAAACTATAAAATAATATTATTACTATTTTAAAATTGTATAAAAGATTTCTGATATAAGTTAGGTACTAGTAGTATGTAACTACAATCAGTTTTTTGACGGCTGTAATACAAAGCGCGGCGAGGCGACTAGTGCCAACACCGATCGACGCCGCGCGCGTCGGTCGCCATTTTGTTTGTCATTCGGCTTCTAACCTCTGGTCTGATAGTACGAATGTTTTTTCTGCGCTCACGCTGTTTAGTTATAGTTTTTGTTAAGTTTTTCATTACGTTGTGTTTGTGGTTATTGTTGTGTTTGTTTATTGCTATATTGTTTCGTAAAAACGATATGGATCCTCAACCAAGCACGTCAAGCCAAAGCTTGTCTCCAAGAAAGAAGAGACTACGGATTGCTTTAAGCGTTACCGAAAAAGTTATGATACAAAACGTCTACAAACACGTATTTGAGGAGAAAGCTGCTTTACTATTACCTATTGAGGCTCCCGAAAAAAAAGAATGTGTTTCGAAAACAGCTGACATTTTGGGAATTAGTTGACCTCAGTTTACAGTGTATTAAAAGAATACAAAGAAAATGAACAATTTAAGTCTCCCGAGAAACGTGGACCGAAACACAATTTCAAAGATAAATTAGACGATTTTACTTTGGCCGCTATAAGGCGAAAAGTTCATAATTTTTTTTTATGCAAATTAGTCACCCACCATTATAAAGGTAACAAACTTTATTCCATCGACTGCATTATATTCTGTGTCCACAATAATGATCTTTGTAAAACCAAAGTATTAGATTGCGTAGACTTCTTTACTCAAAAACGTTTTTTTATTACTTCACAGATTCTTAAGGTTGTCAATGAAGACCCAGACTTACCCAATTTTTCTTACAGGAGTACATTAAGAAATGTTATGAAACATTTAAATTTCAAATATGTCACAAAATCAAGAAAAAGCATTTTAATTGACAGATAGGACATTATGTTATGGCGCCAGCGATACCTTCGCAAAATTAAAGAGTATCGAAGGGAAGGAAGGTATATTTATTACCAAGATGAAACCTGGATCAACGAAGGTAATTACAATTTTCTGTTTTCTTTACATTAAATTGTACTTTCATAACTAATTGTTATTTTTCATTATCTTGTAGGTCATGCACCGAAGAAGGCATGGATTGACCAGACAGTGTTATCGACTCGCCAGGCCTTCCTAGATGGCCTGACTACTGGCTTAAAACAGCCTTCAGGAAAGGGCAAACGATTAATTATCGGCCACATAGGTGGGGAAGAAGGATTCGTAGAAGACAGCTTACTAATATTTGAAGCCAAAAAAAGTAAAGAAGATTATCATCAAGAAATGAATGCCGATTCCTTTGAGAAGTGGTTTAGTGGGGTCTTGCCAAAACTAAAACCAAATTCCGTAGTAGTGCTAGATAATGCCCCCTACCACTCCAGGAAACTAGAATCGCTGCCTAAAATGTCTTGGACTAAACCTAAAATACAAGAGTGGCTAACGAGCAAAAATATTTCATTCGAAGCAACAATGGTTAAAGCTTCTCTTATAGACATTGTACGGCAGCACAAACAAGAACATTTCGAAAAGTATGTTGTGGACGAGATAGCAGCGCAGCATGAGATAATTGTTTTACGTCTGCCCCCATACCACTGTGAGCTTAATCCCATTGAGTTGGTATGGGCGCAGGCTAAAGGATATGTTGCAAAAAATAATAAAACCTTCAAAATGACAGAAGTAAAAAAACTTTTTGAAGAAGGACTTAAACTAATCACACCTGATAAATGGCGTAGCTGCGTGTCTCACATAATTAAAGAAGAAGATAAAATGTATGGTCTCGACGACATGATCGACAATGTTTCAGACAGATTTATTATTAATGTCACCGAAAGCGATAGTGATGATTTTTTATCTGATGATGAATAAAGACAAATTATGTAAAAAGCGATGTTTATTATTTTCGTTACCAACCTATAATTGTTATATTATTAAACATCTATAGTATAAACTACATGATATATTGAGAATAGGACAGTCTTACAAGTTTCCTCGCAATGATTTCCTTAATGTTAAAAACAATTGGTATTTAGTACTAAACTCGTTGGTATGTTCAAAGCACGACTAAAATTCGAACCCGTATCCGATATCGGCAGTACGCAACGTTAACTATTCACTAGGCAATCGAGGCAATTTTATTAATTCAGGAGTTTTTTCAATCATTCACAAATCATGTGACAAACACAACACTATTTTTATTTCATTAAAAACTGACAACACCGTAAACGTCATCTGACTTCGTCTAATTAAAAATTCGACTATAGCTAGACCAGTCACCAGAGTTCCCCAAACTTTTTTGTGTCGTAGACCCCTTGCCATGTTTTCCATGTTGGGTAGACCCCCTACTTCCCTGATATTGATTTCCTGTAAATTTCTAACTGTAGTGAAGTTTAGTGTTAAAAACTTAAAGTAAAAACACATGTTAATTTATACATTTATTAATTAAATTTAAACTAAAACTACTTAAAATAAAATTTTGTATCTGTTATGTAAAATATACGTAGCATTAAATAAGCTATAATTAAAATAACATAAGCAATATGTCAATATAATGTATATGTTTTGATATTATGATGTAAGTAAATAGGTACTATCGTGTATGTGTTGAGATCCACTATCGTGGACCCCCATTTTCATTTCATGGACCCCCAAATTTTTTTCGCTGACGTAGACCCCTTGCAGGTTGTCATAGTCCCCTAGGGGTCGATATAGACCACTTTGGGAATCACTGAGCTAGACGTTACGTAGTCGACAAGCGCGCGCAAGTGTGGCGCGGTAAAATTTAAAATATCGATGCGTTCGTTCCTAAACGTTTACCATCATACAAAGTTATTATATTATATTAATTAAATATTGTAGGTATGTAGTTAATAACAATCTGTATGGTGACAAAATAAATAAATAAGATCATTATGTTCAATTAGTGGTCGACCTAAGTTCTGGAACCAGCTCGGGGGGTCATGGGGGTCATGACCCCCCCTTCTGGATCCACCGTTGGAGTACACACTACACTGTTCAAGTACGTAAAAAGTCTAGTTTTTATTTAAAAAAGACGAGTATTTACTATGTATTTGTAAATGTGAAAAGAAATATAGGAGTTAGGTACCGAGGTAATGCTCCACAGAGTACTGAACACTAAATACTATCACAAAAGTTACGAATAATGAGTTCACTGTTCAGTTTTCACTATTCTAAGTTCTTGAAAGTCAAAAGTCATAAATACATTTATATCATATATTGATACTAGTAGTTTTAGTCCGTATCTTAGTACTTAGTAATGGACTGAATAGTGAATTCATACTTAATGTAAAATTTTTGCGTTATGCGTATATATTTATTTTTTGGAAGTAGTAAGTATTGATAAAACATAAAAAAAGTTTTGCTTGTGTTTTCTAAGTTACTTGACTCGTTTTACTGGCCTGTTATCCATTAAAATGATAAATAAACGGTCCTAACACATACTAAAATAATTTAATATTGATATTCAAGATATAAGCAAATTATAATGACTAATTATAATTACGCTTCTAAAATCCGAAGCAATTTATATACGTATTTGCAAGAAAGTGTCAACTGTTAAACCATGACCTTTTCCCAAAAAGTAGCAAGTTTACTCACTCTCTTCAATAGGTAGCGCTGTTGCACGCTTAAGACGCGCTATCGTTGTACGAGAAAATTACATTATGTTTTCGTAGCTTTATTACAGGGTAATTACTAATTATTACAGGGAAATTTAACAATTTAACTAGGATTGAAATCAGTGAAAACAGTTCAATAAAACTAATTTTTGAGACCCTGTTACTTATATTAAGTTAACAGGTTAATGATGGGTAGGACAACCGACAAACGAAATTGAAGTGTTTGTAATTTGTATGTCCCCAGAGTCCCACCTCATTTTATAAAATGAGTTAATACATTGTACCACTTAGGGATGTGACATTCTGCATAAAAAATCGATTTTTTAATAATCGATTATTTTAATTAATCGATTTTTTCCTAATTTTTGAATTAATTTCAAAATAAACACCCTAAATATTTTGTTTTTCATTTATTTTTTAAATTAAAAATAAACAAAACAATTTATGAACACAAATTAACGTTTAAAAATAATCAAAATCGAAATTAACTCTCGTAACTTTTCTCAAAAACTCGTTTTGATAGATTTTGGTGAAATTTAATAAATGCTGAGTGTATGCCTTTTCAGTAGCACATTGCAGTATTTTGTATTTAGTCTTGAGCTGCTGAATAAATTGATTTTACTTTTAAATTATAGTGTTCCATTCAAACTTGAGCTTTTGTAAAATTAACTGGTTTTATCAACCTTTCGATGTTTTACAAAAAAAACATCAATGCATCGAGTATATCAATACATCTTCAAATAATCGGATTCAATGTATCGCATTGTAAACATCGTTGTATATCGAATATTCCTAATAGTTCGAGGTCCGGGTTACAAAAGACCAGAGATAATGTCGGGAGGTGGCAGATAAAAAATCGATTATGATTGATTTTCAATTATAAAAATAATCGATTATTTTTTAATAATGATTTTTACTTTTAAAATTTTTTTGACATCCCTACTGTAAACTGTAAAGCCCCTTAAGGCCAACAGTGAACAGCGAGAATCCTTTTAAAAAAAATTTTGGTTACAGACTACAGTTAAATAATATGAATATTTCAAGATATTTATTATTTATTAATTTTTCCTTTATTTTTGATACCCTATTACTTAAAAGTTAATAGGATCAATAAATATTGCTAATAAGCAGATATTGCTGTCTAGTTCTCGTCAAAAGACATACCCAGTCTTAAGCAGTAAGCTTAGATTTCCTAGAAAAGCGGTGCCGTTATCTAACGGCCGTAATGTAACGTTGGGTGACGTCACCCACCCATACGTTGTCTATAAATAACATCGGAGTAGGTTTTCTAGAGAACGTTGAGTGTCACCATAACGTCAAATAGCGGTGCTGTCATTTGCATGACGGCCGTCTGAGCGGTGAAAAACATTATTTCAACGTTTTCGCGTGTAGCGGTGCCCATATTTAATTAATACAATGAGTGGAAACGTGAATTGGAAAAATGATTGTTTTTTTGCATTGTGCTAAAAAGTAAAGACAGCCGTTATTAACAAAACCGTACAATGACGGCCGTTAGTTAACGGCACCGCTTTTCTAGGAAATCTAAGCTTTAGAGTAAACACTACACTGTACAAGTACTACGTCATAAAAATACGAGTATTTACTATTAATTATGTGTAAATGTGAAAAGAAATATAGGAGTTAGGTACCTAGGTAATAAATCTCCACAGAGTACTGAGTACTAAATACTTAATACATATAACAAAACTTACGATTAAAAACGTTCACTGTTCAGTTTTCACTATTCTAAGTTCTTGAAAGTCAAAAGGCATAAATATATCATATTTTTATACTAGTAGTTTTAGTACGTATCTTAGTACTTAGTAGTGGACTGAATAGTGAATTCATACTTAATGTAAAATTTTTGCGTTATGCGTATATATTTATTTTTTGGAAGTAGTAAGTATTGATAAAAGATATAAAAAAGTTTTGCTTGTGTTTTCTAAGTTACTTGACTCGTTTTACTGGCCTGTTATCCATCAAAAAGATAAATAAACAGTCTTAAAAGGTACAAAAATAATTTAATATCGATAATCAAGATATAAGCAAATTATAATGACTAATTATAATTACGCTTCTAAAATCCGAAGCAATTTATATACGTATTTGCAAGAAAGTGTCAACTGTTAAACCATGACATTTTCCCAAAAAGTAGCAAGTTTACTCACTCTCTTCAATAGATAGCGCTGTTGCACGCTTAAGACGCGCTATCGTTGTACGAGCAAAATACATAATATTTTCATAGCTTACGCATTAACGTGGGGTAACTTACAATAAGTTATAACGAATAATATGTTCAATTTTTGGGACCCTATTACTTATAATAAGTTAATAGGATTTACAAATATTTATTACTTAATATTGCTATAAAGTTAAAAGTAGGGATGATCGAAAATAGAAAAAACATTAATACTGACATTGATGTCATAATCGAAACTCGAAAGCCCAAGTCCAACAGCGATGTTCGATATATATCGAAAACTGAAGCTGAACATCGATGATTTTTGCATTAATATTAATAAATAATAATTATTGACCAAGAAATAAAATACAGGTTTCAAATTTATTAAGAAACAGACCAAATTATTACATATTCCGATATTTTTTATCAACTGACTGAATGAAAACTGAAAAGTAATGTTGATAAAGAAGAACCTTTTTCTTTGTTGATAAAGAGTAGTGAGGAAGTGTGAGAGAGAAAGAGCGAGCGAGACTACGCCTACTACTACTTGGGCGCAAAGAATGAATACGCGTTCAAAATTTTAATAAATCTGATTTGTGGATGCGTTCATAGAAGACATAATTTGTTTCGTAAGTTGCATTGGTCGTGCGGGAGGCCGTGAATTAACATCGATGTTACGATATTTTTGGTATAGCAACATCGATGTCAAAACATCGATGTGGAGCACATTAAAAGTGGTTTAACGGCGAGTGGTAACTACGTTCCTTTTCAGCACAAACAGTAAAAAACGCACAAGTAAAGATGACATTTTTTTTAAAGGTTTACTAAACCTGGAATTAGTAGGCAGTGATGCCAGCTAAAGAATAAAATAAATAAGTTAAAGCTAATTCGATATATTGTTCGTGATATTGAAATATTAGATCACTTGAGTATAGGTCGGTTATCGAAAGCTGGCCCGTTCACAGTACTCACACTAATGCAATTTCACTATACAGTATGTTTAAAAATATGACGTTTTTGCCAAGCTATATATTTTAGTCTTCTCTGGTTTAGTAAGGTTGGGTGGGTTGTAAATAAATAAAAATGTGTCAAATACATATAAATATTATTTGCATACGAGGGTGGATCCAAAAGTTCTAAGCCCGACCAAGAACGTAAAAGAGTAGTTTGTGTAGATAATTTTTCATTTTTCGACATAAGCTCCATCTAGCTCAACACACTTCACTTTTACTTCACTAACAATTCTTTCAATACTCCTCTTAGAAACCCCAGTCGCATCCGATGTCAAATTAAAAATAACATTTTTTCATTAAACTGTTTTTATTAAGCTTAAAATAATTAAAAAAATTGTGCACCATTTCACGAGATTGTCCTGGTAATGTTTGAAAAAAGATCAACATGTACAGTAAAGACCAACATAAACAGTAGCAAAAGCAAAACAATAACTGTCACTTTTATACTCATAAGCTTGACCGAGCGCGAGAGAGACGGACAGTCTTTTCATGATGTATTTGTGATTGTATTTCAGTTTGACATCACGCCTCGCGCTTATTCACAGACACTACACAAGCACAAAGTGTAAATGTGTTGAAGCCGCCAGCTTTAAATAACATACCTATAAAGGTGCGCTTACACGAGGGCAATAATTGCTCGTCGACACGAATGGACCGATCTGGAGCAATTAATGGAGCAATTTCAATAAATTTCAATAAATTATTTACCAATACCTAAGTAAATATTTAGATTAACCTTTTTGTAGGTAAAACATAAAAATACGTTGCAATTTTTTTTATTGCCCTCAAATAAGTCAAATTTCTTCCTTTTTCGGTGGAGAACTTTTTTAGTAGCAACACTTATGAAATGTCAGGATTCTACGAAATTAAAAATCAGAGTATACGTAATATATGCTCCACAGAGAACACTGTATACTATCACATATCACAAAATTTACGAATAATGTGTTCACTGTTCAGTTTTCACTATTCTAAGTTCTTGAAAGTCAAAATTCATAAATATTTCAAATTTTAATAGTAGTAGTTTCAGTACGTATCTTAGTACTTAGTAGTGGACTGAATAGTAAATTCATAATTAAAGTTACATTTTCCTTATGCGTATAGTATTTATTATAAAATAGCCAATCTAATTAATTTATTTGTAGGTAAGCCAGTGAAAGCGACCAAACCGTTCGAACACGACTGGTTCGGCAACTGCCGAGGGGACTATCTCGAAGCAAAAGACAAAAAACCAATGAATTTTATCACTAAGGACTTCTTTCCGGTTCGCCAGAGTCCTTCAGAGTCCAAAAAGAACGTTCAGCAAAGAAGAAATTCACGTCCTTCTCGACGATTACAATTGGGGACTCGGAGCTCAGTTTCGGTAAGAGTTCGAAACATGGAGTCATCACTGCTAGCGCTCTAATGGATCTAAGAACGAGCATACGATGAGAACCACCAAACAATGCTTTGATGTTATTATCCATACATTATTTTAGTTAACAATTCTGTTGATAATCTTATTGAAATTGGTTTGACATGATTAACTGCTTTTTGAAGCTCCAATTTTAATAATTTGTTTTAAATTAGTGTATGTCGATTTATCAATTATGTTTTAAAACTGTACTTATACAAGAATTCATCTTATTTTTTAACTTAATATAGAAGGCTTTATTCGTGGCGGATTAATGAATTTTTAAGGTTGTGCGCCCGGTCTACATTTCTCATGTCCTAGATCCAAAAATTTCCATGAAACTCCATATAAATAATTTTTGGGTTTAATTTTTGTGCACAAAATTATACACAAACTACCCAGTTCACAGCCTCCAACCAGTAGTAGGACTGACATGTATAACTTATTCAAAGTGTGAGCTGAGGGCGCAGAGGTGGATTACTGGTTGAGGGCGGCAAACCAGCTGGTTTACTCTAGAATATGGAAGTTTGCTATACCAAATGTACAATGACAAGTGAGAGGTGAAAGTCATCAAGCAAAATTTCTTGCAGACTTCTATCTGTAAAACATCAGAAACGTCAAAATTTGTTCGATCTATATTAGGTAGCAAAAAAAAATATCTCCACAAATTAGCCGCCCAAAAATTTGCCGCCCTAGGCTTTAGCCTACTCAGCCTGCTGGTAAATCCGCCACTGTTTATTCGTGGTAACATTTGACATGTTTACGTTTTTGAACCGACGTAATAAAAAAAGGAAGGGGCAATTTGTGTAACTTTTGATTTTTTTTGTATAGTGGCTCAAATTTCGACAAAAAAGGAAATGAGTTGGGTTGGGAAAGTTCTTAAATTCACTCGCTCACTTTCAGATCTATTTTGATATTAATTACTGATATTTTTACATCGTTATATTCAGAAGATTTGAATGTCTTTAAACGGCATTTGGTTGATAAAAACAATCTTGTTAACATTAGATATATGGAATTAGTTAATAATAGGACTATCGTGTGATAGGGACTGTAGTTTGCCGAAATGCATTCAGTTGGACCAATATTATTGTAACACTGCCATATCGCTATAATATACCAATTAGATCATTCATAGACAAAGATGTTTATTGTCTATGTTAAGTCTTCTCTCTATGGTTGAAATAAATAATTTATGTATAACATTTTGCCATGTCATTTCAATGTATTATATATATAAACATGCGCCATGGAACAAAGTTGTGACGATGAGAACGTTATTTGAATATATAGAACAATTGTCAGAATGCTATCTGTCAACCTTTACATAGATAATAGTTTACTAGTTAAATTTGACTTGGGTTTGCATTTGAAATGTGGTTTCAGAATACCACGGTAATGTTTAAAAATCATGAATAGAATAAGACAAATTTTTGTTTAATTTCTATAGACTCATAAGGTGTTTAGATTTGCCGTTTGATACACTATAAAAATTTAAATATTTGTGATGTTTTATTTGTGTAGTGTTTTGGCTTAAGCGTGCGACCCTCATCCCTAACGTCGTGCCCTCGGAGCCTCGGCTGTGCATTAATGGAATATCCTTTATATGTGCGCAAATAGCACGTCTTGTTTTTGTTATAGAATCTTTATTTCTGTTACAAGATAAAAAAAATACACAAACATTCAACAAAACACAGGGAGAGGGGGGGAGGGGTGTAGTAATCACCCCCCACAAATTTGAGTGGATGATACCTTGTACACGGTTAAGTACCTCTACCAAATATTAGCCTCATATATATGGCCGCTCGTCAAGGATAAAGGTTATTAGTAAAAAATATTAATCATCAGAAATTCTCGAGCGCGTCAGATTAAGGTAGGGTGATTTAATTAGATGCTAAGAAGTGCATTTTCATTAATCTGATAATTCTCATGTGACGTAAAGAAAGGGGAGGGCTGCAAAGTTGTAAAAAAAAAGTCATCACGGCATTCTCGAACGTGGCTGATTTATTTTTTATTTTGAAGGAAATAATTCAAGTACTTACTAAAAATATATTCTGAAGATTTCCACAAGCCGAAGTAAAAAAAATTAGTCGATAAAGTTTAACACGTGCAGCGAAGAGGGAAATCGTGCATCACGCAATGCGAAATTTTGAAATAAATAAAAGTTATAAATGAAAAAACCAGCGAATTCAAGCATAAATGTACTCAAAGGAGGTAAAAAATTACTCATTATCATTTTGACATTTGTTATTGATGCAGTTAAGCCGAATTTACATTACGAAACTAGTGGCTCGGAATTAGTTCTATGACATAAATTTCATCAACAATTTCACGTGTAAATTTACAGTTTCATAATGCATGCATCGGTTTCGCGACACTGGATAAATTTCGTGCCATGCGCATATTTTTTGTAAAACTAATGTCACGCAACTACGTTCACGATGAAAACGCGACACGAAACTAGTGTCGCGAAAGCATTTGCACAGGGCAGACGTGTGTGTTTGAGTGCATCGTGCAGCTAAATGACCGCCAAAATGGCAAACCAACGTTGGTCAGTTGATAAAAATATAATTTTCGAATTTTATATATTAACATCTGTACCACGACGTTCTGCATCGCAAAATGAAGCTTTGATGTTGACAGAGCCATGTCGTTGGTGATACTGTTGATTTCACGACACTATTATTTTTTGTTAAAGTAGTTTCACACGTGCTGCAACTATTTTCATGAAACTCATTCCAACATGCATAACACTAATAAAGTTAATAAGTAAATTCGGCTTTACATAATGAAATATAAAACAATTCCGAATTTTTGCAATTACAAGACATTGTGCGGCAATTTGCAGTACATTTACAAGGTAGAATTAATGACTCTGGTAAAGACGGCTTCATTTGCCGTGGACGTAAGTCACCGTTGAGTTTTTCGTTACCAAAACGAATAATCAATGGGTCCCTAATTGTGTTTGATGAGAATTTTTCCATATTAATGTTTGTACTGCAGCCCTTAATAAATGTAAAAACAAAGCATCTGAAGTGCATACTAGGCATGCCTTTTAAGTTCTGTCGTTCCTATATTTCCCGGCAATTTTGAATATCAAAACAATTGAAAGTACATAGTATGATTAATGCTAGTGTTTAGTCACAGCGTCGTTTGGAATCTGTCAGGTTACGTACGAAAATGAATCTTTCTAAGGAAAATGTTCGTGCAATAATTTTCTACAACTTTAGAAGAGGCCTGATACGGCTTCAGTATTTTGAAGCGCCATGTCTGCGGACTGTCAAACGCTGGTATTTAGATTTCCAGCGTGGCCTTACTAGTGTGAAGTAGTGCGAAGGACACCCAAAATCCGTCTTCACTGAAGATAACATCATTGCTGTGAGAAAACTAATAGTACTAATAGAGGCTCTATTAGGTATCTCAGGGAGATGCATCCCATTAAGAAGATCTTGCATGAAGCTTGGTGTGAGAAAGCTAGTTTGCCGTTGGATACCGCATCAGCTTTCCGACGATCACAAGGCGGCCCGCGTCAGATGGTGTAAGAAAACTCTGCAATGGTTCAACAGAGGAGAGTCAAAAGTCAAAACACGTCTACGACATCATCAGTGGTGACGAATCTTGGATCCTGCCTACGATCCTGATTCCATCATCCTGCACCACGACAACGCAAGCTCACACAGCGCTCGTCAAACGATTGAGTATTTGAAGCTGGAAAAAGCAGCCCTAACGATTTCTTTACATTTCCTAAAATTAAGAAAAGTCTTCGGGTCAAAGATTCCAGTCCGGTGAAGAAGTAGTCGACGCTTTCAAGTCAACCATTTTGAACACCCCCACTTTAGAGTGGAATAAATGTTATAATAACTAGTTTGAGCGAATGAAAAAGTGTATTAAGCTACGTGCTGATGCTGGTGGTGGTGGTACTTTGGAAAACAATAAAAAGTACTATAAGGTTCTAGTTCTAAATGGCATCCTAGAAAAATATTTTTTTGTGTGAGAACGTCAAACCATAGACCGAGACACCCAATACTTGCTAAGTATTTCCAGTAATAAACTGCCAAGAGAAATATATCTGTATCAGCGCTGATTATCATAATATGAGCAGATTGTATCCTTACTGCGTGAAATGTGTGGACGAAAATTCTGGAAATGAGCTTCTGAATGGTTTGATTGTAATTCAAGTAGGTACCTCACAAATTGAAGACCCTTGCACCTTGAATCATTTAGTTAAATCATCGAATCCTCCACAAATATACATCTCACGGTCTTCTTTGACTTACTTGTGCATTTTTTGAAGCATTAGCGCACAGCGCTCCGAATCTCGTAACAGTCATTTTATGATTTCACATTCGGATTAACACATAGGCGGTACAAGCTCCCACCTGTTCAGAATGCAGTCATATTATGATTGGATTCTGAAAACAATAAACTACAAGCGCAAACCGTTTAAGTTCGAAAAGTGAGTTACAGAATCGCAGGGCAGAAATGGAACGAGTTGCAACTTATAAATTAACTAGTAGACTCGGCCAAGCGTTGCTCTGGCTAAGATTTTTGTTATATTACATAGTAGTAAACTATTCAAGGGAAACGGTAGGAGAACTTATGTGAAAGGTAGATGACAGCTTATGTGAAACGTTGATAATTTTAACACAGCGCCATCTGTTAGAATTGTATCAAATAATAAACAAATATTTTGCAATAAATTAAAATTGCGACTATAATTTGAGATTTAAACTATCCTATCTCTCAAGTTGGATCGAACTGCACACGGTGTGCAAATTTGATTGATATCGGTTCGGTAGTTTAGGAGTCCATTGAGGACAAACATTGTGACACGAGATTTATATATATTAAGATAACGGCTACAGGAGAAACATTTATATGGAAAAGTTTATTTTTATTAATAATTAGGAATCTATGCTCACTTTTACCATTACAACAAACTATAAATTATTATAGAAATAATCATTAAAATGATTTTATATCATGTTCTTAATACATTCCCTTTTAAGGCATGAGAGAAAAGGGGGTAAAAAAATTGACCAAAAAATGGACCGGCAAGATCTACATTGCTAATCCTTGACCTTTTCTTAACTCAAATCCGTTGGCGAAATTCGTCACTCAACTCATTTTGCATACTCAACTACCTCTTACGCCTGGACGAGTAAAAAGTAGGTATTTTATTAAAGTACGTAAGTACTGTACTTAAATATTTATTCTTTATTGTAACTTGAAAAACTTAACACATAATAACTTGTACATTTCTTGTAATTAATGAATTTGCAGCAACAAGTATACTTATAAAGGTAGACAAACATAATACAGGTAGAAAGAAATTTTAGTTTTTTAACTTAGAACTATGTTATGATATGTTGAAGTTTAGTCCGATTCCGATTGAGGTTAGGTCTAGCTAGACCAGTCACCAGAGTTCCCCAAACTTTTTTGTGTCGTAGACCCCTTGCCATGTTTTTCCATGTTGGGTAGACCCCCTACTTACCTGATATTGATTTCCTGTAAATTTCCAACTGTAGTGAAGTTTAGTGTTAAAAACTTAAAGTAAAAACACATGTTAATTTATACATTTATTAATTAAATTTAAATTAAAACTACTTAAAATAAAATTTTGTAACTGTTATGTAAAATATACGTAGCATTAAATAAACTATAAATAAAATAACATAAGCAATATGTCAATATAATGTATATGTTTTGATATTATATGATAGTATGATGTAAGTAAATAGGTACTATCGTGTATCTGTTGGACCCCGATTTTCATTTCATGGACCCCCAAATTTTTTTTCGCTGACGTAGACCCCTTGCAGGTTGTCATAGACCCCTAGGGGTCGATATAGACCACTTTGTCAAAGTCAAAGTCAAATCGTTTATTTCAATTAGACCATCTGGCACTTTTGAACGTCAAAAAAAATATATATAAAGATGATTCTAGTTGCCCTTCCAAAAGGTAGTTTGTGTGGAGAAGAATGGGCAAGAAACTCCACACTTACTCTTTTAAAATAGGTTTACAATATTTTGTTACATTTGTTAAATAATTATATGTGAAGACAATGTACTCTTAGAATAAACTACTATACTAAAAAAGTTAGTATACATGTTCCTCACATATTTACAAATATCGAAACCTTAGAATATTAACATTAAAGAGTAATAAAATATTAAAAAACACAAAAAAATGTTGAGAAAATTGGGAATCACTGAGCTAGACGTTACGTAGTCGACAAGCGCGCGCAAGTGTGGCGCGGTAAAATTCAAAATGTCGATGCGTTCGTTCCTAAACGTTTACCATCATACAAAGTTATCTACTATTTAAAAATAAGTCGGGTTTTCTTTCCTGACGCTATAACTCCAGAACGCACGAACCGATTTCCACGGTTTTGCATTCGTTGGAAAGGTCTCGGGCTCCGTGAGGTTTATAGCAAAGAAAATTCAGGAAAAATTTCAACAGAAAAGCGGGATTACCAAACGAAATGTTACATAAAACGAAGCCATCTGGTGGCGAAACGGAGTTCGCCGAGTTTGCTAGTTATATTATATTAATTAAATATTGTAGGTATGTAGTTAATAACAATCTGTATGGGGACAAAATAAATAAATAAAATCATTATGTTCAATTAGTGGTCGACCTAAGTTCTGGAACCAGCTCGGGGGGTCATGGGGGTCATGACCCCTCCTTCTGGATACACTGACACTACACTGTTCAAGTACGTAAAAAGTCTAGTTTTTATTAAAAAAAGACGAGTATTTACTATGTATGTCTAAATGTGAAAAGAAATATAGGAGTTAGGTACCGAGGTAATAAAAATATCCTCCACAGAGTACTGAACACTAAATACTATCACGGTATCGCATATCACAAAACTTACGAATAATGTGTTCACTGTTCAGTTTTCACTATTCTAAGTTCTTGAAAGTCAAAAGTCATAAATAGATTTATATCATATTTTGATACTAGTAGTTTTAGTACGTATCTTAGTACTTAGTAATGGACTGAATAGTGAATTCATAATAAAAGTTTAATTTTCCTTATGCGTATATAATTATTTTTTGGAAATATTACATAAACATATAAAAAAGTTTTGCTTGTGTTTTCTAAGTTATTTGACTCGTTTTACTGGACTATTATCCATTAAAAAGATAAATAAACAGTCCTAACACATACTAAAATAATTTAATATTGATATTCAGGATATAAGCAAATTATAATGACTAATTATAATTACGCTTCTAAAATCCGAAGCAATTTATATACGTATTTGCAAGAAAGTGTCAACTGTTAAACCATGACCTTTTCCCAAAAAGTAGCAAGTTTACTCACTCTCTTCAATAGATAGCGCTGTTGCACGCTTAAGACGCGCTATCGTTGTACGAGAAAATTACATAATGTTTTCGTAGCTTTAATATTACAATTTACACTTTACAGGGTAACCCGTGCCTTACGGGATTGAAATGATTTAAAAGCGGTTAAATTAAATGAATTTTTGAGAACCTGTTACTTATATTAAGTAAACAGGTTAATGATGGGTACGACAAACGAAATTGAAGTGTTTGTAAATTGTATGTATGAGTTAATACATTGTACCACTTCATTGGAGGATTCTGTTAAATACTCAACAGGCCCAATAAATATAATTTAAATATACATATATCTAGGGATGTGGGGGGGGGGGGGGGAAAAAAAAAAAAAAAAAAAAAAAAAAAAAAAAAAAAAAAAAAAAAAAAAAAAAAAAAAAAAAAAAAGGGGGGGGGGGGGGGGGGGGGGGGGGGGGGGGGGGGGGGGGGGGGGGGGGGGGGGGGGGGGGGGGGGGGGGGGGGGGGGGGGGGGGGGGGGGGGGGGGGGGGGGGGGGGGGGGGGGGGGGGGGGGGGGATAGGGGGGGGAGGAAAAAAAAGAAAAAAAAAAAAAAAAAAAAAAAAAAAAAAAAGGGGAGGGGGGGGGGGGGGGGGGGGGGGGGGGGGGGGGGGGGGGGAGAAAAAAAAAAAAAAAAAAAAAAAAATTTATTTTTTTTTTTTAATAAAAAAAGGGGGGGGGGGGTGGGGGGGGGGGGGGGGGGGGGGGGGGGGGGGGGGGTTTGTGTTGTGGGGGGGGGGGGGGGGGGGGGGGGGGGGGGGGGGGCTCCCCCCCCCCCCCTTTTCCCCCCGGGGGGGGGGGGGGGGGGAAAAAAAAAAAAAAAAAAATGGGGGGTAAAAAAAAAAAACCCCCAAAAAAAAGGGGGGGGGGGGGGGGCCCCCCCCCCCCCCCCCCAAAAAAAAGGGGGAAACCCCCCCCTTTTTTTTTTTTTTTTTTTTTTGGGCCGGGGGGGGGGGGGGGGAGAGGACCCCCCCCCTTCCCCCCCGCCCCCCCCCCCCCCCCCCCCGCCCCCCCCCCCCCCCCCCCCCCCCCCCCCGCCCCCCGGGGGGGAACCCCCCCCGAGGGGGGGGAAAAGGGGGGGGGGGGGGGGGGGGCCTTTGCAGATTGGGGGGGGGGTTTGGGGGGGGCCCCTGTAGGGGGGGGGCACCACTATAGGGATGTGACATTCTGCATAAAAAACGATATTTTTATTAATCGACTTTTTCGTAATCTTTTTAAATTAATTTCAAAATAAACACTCTAAATATTTTATTTTTCATGGTTTTTTTAATTAAAAATAAACAATAGAAATTATAAACACAAATTAACGTTTAAGAATAATCAAAATCGAAATTAACTTAATCTCGTTTTGATAGATTTTAGGAGAAATTTGATAAAGGCTGAGTGTATGCCTTTTCAGTAGCACATTGCAGTAATTTTGTCGTCTTTTTAATTGTATGTAATCTTGAGCTGCTGAATAAATTTATTTTACTTTTAAATTATAGTGTTCCATTCAAACTTGAGTTTTTGTAACATTAACTGGTTGTATCATCGAATGTTTTACAAAAAAACATCAATGCATCGAGTATATCAATACATCTTCAAAGAATCGGAATCAATGTTTCGCATTGTAAACATCGATGTATATCGAATTTCCCTAATAGTTCGAGGTCCAGGTTATAAAAGACCAGACATAATGTCGGGAGGTGGCAGATAAAAAATCGATTATGATTGATTTTCAATTATAAAAATAATCGATAATTAATCGATTAGTTTAAATATGAAAATCGCGTAAAAAAATCGATTATTTTTTCACATCCCTACATATAACAGAGTCTACTGTAGAGTACTACAGCGTGGGAGATTAATATACCTTGTAGGCTTGTACCTGGTTAAGTTATTAAGTACCTCTACCAAATATGAGCTCCATAAAATGAGATAAAGGATCAGATTAGTAAAAAAAAACATCAGACATTCTCGAGCGCGTCCGATTAAGGTAGGGTGCGTTAATTACATGCTAAGAAGTGTATATTTCACTAATCTGACAATTTGCAATTAACGTAAAGAAGGGCTGCGAAGTTGTAAAAAAAAAGTCAGCTCGACATTCTCGAGCGTAGCTGATTTTTGTTTATTTTGAAGGAAATCTTAATATATATATTTCTTGTGTGCGTGTGTATGTGACTGAACTTCTCTCAAACGACTAGACCGATTTTGATGAAATTTTTTGTGTGTGTTCAAGGGGATCTGGGAATGGTTTAGATTCACAAATCAGCCCGGCAGATGGCACTGCAGTCGGTACTTTCATACTTTGCTTAATATCCTAATCGCTTTAAATATCATGCAGGACAACGTCTGTGGGGTCCACTAGTATTCCTATATATTTAAAGGATTATTCAAGGATGACGAAAAATAATCTGACGACTTTCACAAGCCGAAGTCAGAAAAATTCGTCGATAAAGTTTAATGCGTGCGGGTGCGTGATGCCTATATTAGTTTAAAAATATGAACTATGAGTAGTATTAACATAAAGTGTGTATTTTGTGGTGAAACTACTTTGCAAAAATCAATAAAATTTACATTATAAACATTAGAAAAATGTATAAATATTTTAGAATATCGTTGATTTTTTTTTTAATTATTATATAATAAATACAAGTTCTACTTGAACAACATACACTTTTTGCTATTTTCTAAGCTTTTCAATCAATTTAGTTCAATGATTTAAAAAATCAGATTAGGCGAATCCCTCCAGATAATAATCGTCAGATTATGAGACATCACGTCTAGGACATAAAGATGAACCATATGTATCTTAATCTGACGCGCTTGAGTATATCAAAATGGCGAATTTTTTTGGCACATTCTTTTAATGACCACGAGTTTGCGTCACATCCAAATCGTCAGATTATTAGATGAGAGCTTCTTTTTAGGTTCACTTAACACCCCCTTAGGAAATCTGACGCGCTCAATTAATTTTTTTTCCCTCCCCCACCATGCAAGCAATCTCCCCGTGGAAGCGTTTGGACGTATCCACCGTGTTAGTTGTTTTAAGAATTTTAAATATTAAATTGAAATATTTGGTTGTGAAACTGAGTATCGAACCGGGTGCCGTGTGGTGTTTGGTTTCTGTGCTTTGCCACGGAGGCAAATTACTTGTGAGTCAGCGTAGCAAAATATTGCAACGGATTAAGCCAGTGGGTGACGTAACAGTATCTACCGAAACGATCACTGCTACGAGTCTGCTACGATAGTGCTAAGACAATCTACGGATAACCTGAGCGTGTGACTGCGGCCAAGACAGATAAGTCTTTGTATGTTCGGCGCAATGTCTAGAATTCCGCGTACGCCACCATCTAAAAAATCATTATCAGGTTCCCTCTCGGAATCCGATCTTTCAACAACTGGAAGTGCTAGCAAAAGTAGCACTTTTTCTTCCGCTTGTTATGTAGTTGAATCATCTGTAACTGATCATGACAGCGTAGTTTTCATACTAGAAGACCAGCAATCGTACAAACAAAATAAGGACTTGATTCATAATAAAATTGATTATGTAGGCCTAGATAATGATATGAAAAACCTTTGCTTTGAACCGATCTATCAGATTTCAGATGCAAATGTTGCTACTTCTTTTCTTATCTTGGAGATTAATGCTAAAATAAATTCTAATACTCAAACTCACACCGTACCTAATCGCAAGTGGCTAAAGAAGCCTTGGATGACTGCTGGTCTTCTAAGATGTGTACGAAATCCAGATAAACTTCATAAAAGATATAAAAGAGACCCGAACAATGAAATTAAGAAAATAACCTACAAAAGGTACAGAAATTTTGCAACTGGCTCCTTAAGAAACTTAAAAGGGAATATGAGGAGAAAGAGTTGAAAGCGGCGGCGAACACAAATAATAAAGCACTCTGGGACACTATTAGGAAATTAACGCATACATCAAAACTCTGCAGACCTGCCCTGCGTCTGTAACTCGTTCAATCAGCGCAGATTTTTGCTGTCAAATCGTTCGTTTCGGTGTCATGTTACAATTTGGTATTCTGATAAACAATAACCGCGACAAAGCCCTCAATAGATGTTCAATTTGGAACTAAAATTTGGCACTGCTAATTACCTCCAAAATTGTTGAATTGGTATTCTGATAAACCATTTGACATCTCATCTCATTTATGTAGATTCTTTACGTCAAATTAAAGTTGCTCTTCCTCGCTGAAATCGTGATTTACAAGTGAGGTAGCCATTTTTAGCGAAGTTAAAACTTGTTTTATGTGAAAAATTCTAACATAGGACAATCTATATGTATTTGATTGTTGGGTAAGTTTATAAAATAATATTTAAAATAATGTAATGAATTAGCATATAAATTTTTGTGAAACAAAATAAAGAATTTTTGAAATTGAATATTTATCAATGCAGCTATATTTTAGAAAAAAATTATATATATAATTAGGCTTCGTGAAATAGAACTTTGTTATTAAGAAGGCCCTTTCCACTTTAAAACTTAAACCTCTATTTCATGAAATAAATATAAACCATTAAAAATACTTCATATAAATCTATATGCGAAGAAATTTAGGCACGAAACGACCAATTTTTCTCGGCGTTGGTTACTATCGCTTTTTCCAATACCCAAGAAATTAATGGTATTGACGAAACCTTGAACATACGTGAGATGAACGAAGAGACTAGTAAATAGATATTCTAAGGTAAACATTTTGATTATTTAGCATTAAAAATAAATTTTTCCTAGAACCAATTTTTCGATGCAGTCTTGATCATGTCTTGTCTCCAGCAGAGATAAGTCGAACAGAAAACGATAAATAAGTTAAGATAGGTAAATTTTGTAAAATATTTGTATTTTTCTACTATACTAAATTAAAATCTAATAATTTCAGAGATCCAAATGTTGAAAATTCCTGGTAGAAAAATTAATTCTGCTTGAAGAAGACAAGGCCCCTGGATATAGAAAGACACAATAGTGCAGACATTTTCAAATGATTGAATTTCGACTATCCTTCAATTTAAATAATGATAACACAGTACAATTTTGGTTCCTATATTTTTATAAATATTGATATAACATTAAGGTTTTGTATAAAAACATTATTCTGCTTTACAAAGTATGAAATACCATCATTACATACATGATGTTTAAGTACTTAAGCTTTTTTAAATTTAAGTTCATAACTATTACTTTTACAAACTAATTAGAAAATATAATATTAAAATAAATATATTTGTCTACAAAATAAAGTAGATGTTATTGATTAGCTCTATGTGAGGCTGGGTTTGAATTATTTTATTATACTTAAGTTTGATTTGTATAACTGAAAGTTATTTTAGTGTGTTAAAAGTTTACTATAATCATTAAATTAAATTGTAAGTTATTAATTGTTCTTTAAACCTAAGTAAATGGCTTAATATTCATTTCGGTTACTATTTCTGTAGGAGTCATTAAATAAGGTAGATTTAATTAATCATTTTATTAATAAACAATATTATAGATACAAAAAATTATTATGAAGTACACAATTATCTTAAACACGGTAATACAATTCTTAAAATAATTTGTCTCGGTTTAATCTCTTGTTAACATTCAATAATTGTATTTTCTTCCTCATTCTTGACAACTACCGCTGATGCTGTAATACAATAGTTATCTGTTAAAATTGTAAATAGGGAGATATGGTAGGTCACTGTACTGACACAATAATATTGGTAACAATTTAATTAAGTAAAGTTAAGGAAAATAATAAAAAAACTTACATAAAACACACAAAAACTTTATGGGATATTTTGTATTTCTAAGTAAAGTATCTTAAAAACATGTTTGATAAATAAACTAAGCCAAAAATTATTTAAAGTTTTATGGTAACAAGGCTTAGTAATTTCACACAAGTATTTGATTCAGTACTATGAAAAAAATCTTGAGCAAACCTATATTTAGACTCAGAAATCCAAATCTAAGTATTCCTACTTTAAAAACAATTATTTATTAATGAAACAAATCCAAGACCCATGAAGGGTATGTTTAGGCTAAATTTAGTCTGACTACAATAAATAACAACTAAAATAGAATATTTTAGATTGCTTTATGTATATTAAATAAGTTATGGCAATGTCATTTCCAAATTTAAAATTAACTTATCACTTGAAATGGTATAAATTTGAGCAATTGAAAGCTTATATATTTGATCCAACATACCTAACATGATTATTTATACTTGTTTCTGAAATCTGAACCATTAAATTAAATTCAACTTGATCAATTAAAATTAATACTTCTTATATTTCAAATGGAATTTGAAGTTAGAAAACCTAAAATATTTTTTATATTTAACATTTTTAAGCAATAATTTAATTATTCTTTCAATGTCGCTTCGATTTAACCAATTACATTTGACTTCAAATTTTCCATCAAACAAACAAACTTTGTTAACTATTTTTCTAGACACTGCTTATTCCTTTTTATTTACTATGATAGTAATTATTTCTAAAATAGTTTTATAGAATTCAGTTTTTAAGAGTTTAGTAAAAACATAGGTAATATTTTGTTTTTGACCTCTGAATCACTTAAAAGGTTGCAAAGATTTGTGGCATCTAAAAGTACCAAATTGCATTACACAAATGAATAAATATATAAACACAAATTTTTACTTTTAATTTATATTACTCAACAAAATATTATATGAAAACATTGGTATTCACCTTTAGTAATATTATGAAAATTTAAGATACCTATCCATCCTTTTATTTGAATCCTTAGACCATTCTACCATCTTTTTGTTAAGAAATATTCTTAAATTTTGTACAAAATCCAGATTTAGGTATCCCTTGTTTCGTGCTGAAACATAATTAATATTTTTAAGTTTCTGTCGCTCATATACACCACGCTGTCGAAGTATAAACTCTTAATTGGAAGTTATAAACAAAATACGTAACTTAGATTTACTAATAAATAAACTTACTACTCACCTTTAGCGACCCCATTGCCAGATGGTTTTAAAATTCCTCGCTATTTGTTAACAATTCTAATTAATCTTGCTAATTATTTTCCATCCGATAAATCATTTTTAAGAATTTTCAATTTACTTTTTTTAATATCTTCATTTTACAAACTCGACCATTTTTTTTATTAAAAATATTTTGTTTAATATGATAAAAATTTTGACAATTAACTCTTTTTATAAATAAATGAGTCAATTGTCACGATATTAAAGACAACAACTCACTAGGTTCACTCCCTCCACTTTCAAGACGTAATGTAAAATTTTTTAACAGAATACCATGAGATTCCAAAAATTACGTGAGTGACGAAGGGAGCGCCGTTAGTGCGTAGTGGACTCACGGATTAACAGTGAGTTACAGAATCGCAGGGCTGCCTGCGATTCTGTAACTCCCACACACTCTCAGCGCAGATTTTTGCGTCAAATCGTTCGTTTCGGTGTCATGTTACAATTTGGTATTCTGATAAACAATAACCGCGACAGCGCCGCTCAAATGGATTGTTCAATTTGGAACTAAAATTTGGCACTGCTACACTTAGCTCAAAATTGTTGAATTGGTATTCTGATACAACCATTTGACATCTCATCTCATTTAATGTAGATTCTTTAGTCAAATTAAAGTTGCTCTTCCCTCGTGAATGTTTAAAGTGAGGTAGCATTTTTAGGAAGTTAAAACTTGTTTTATGTGAAAAATCTAAATGGACAATCTAAGTGATTGGGGTAGTTTAAAAATAATATTTATAAATAATTAATGATATGTAGCACTATAAATTTTTGTGAAACAAAATAAAGAATTTTGAAATTGAATATTTATCAATGCAGTATATTTTACGAAAAAAATTATAAATAAATTAGGTTCGTGAAATAGAACTTTTTATTGTTACAGAAGGCCCGTTTCCACTTTAAAAGCTTAAACCTCTATTTCATGAAATAATGATGTAAACCATTAAAAATACTTCATATAATATCTATAGATGGCGAAGAAATTGTAGGCACGAAACGACCAATTGTTTCTCGGTTGGTTATATCGTTTTTTCCAATACCCAAGAAATTATAGGTTTGACGAAACCTTGAACATATGCTGCTAGATGAACGAAGAGACTAGTAAAGAATTCTAAGTAAAATTTTGATTATTTGCATAAATAAATTTTTTCCTGAACCAATTTTTCGATGCAGTCTTGATCATGTTTTCTCCAGAGAGAAAGTCGGACGAAAACGATAAATAAGTTAAGATAGGTAAATTTTGTAAAATATTTGTATTTTTCTACTAATAAAATTATAAATCTAATAATTTCGAGATCCAATGTTGAAAATTCCTGGTAGAAAAATTACATTCTGCCTTTGAAGAAGACAAGGCCCTGGATATAGAAAGACAATGCAGACATTTTCAAATGATTGAATTTGACTATCCTTCAATTTAAAAAATGATAACACAGTACAATTTTGTCCTATATTTTATAAAATTGATAAACATTAGGTTTTGTATAAAAACATTATTCTGCTTTACACAAGTATGAAATACCATCATTACATACATGATGTTTAAGTACTTAAGCTTTTTAAATTTAAGTTCATAACTATTACTTTTTACAAACTAATTAGAAAATATAATATTAAAATAAATATATTTGTCTACAAAATAAGTAGATGTTATTGATTAGCTCTATGTGAGGCTGGGTTTGAATTAGTTTTTATTATACTTAAGTTTGATTGTATAACTGAAAGTTATTTTGTAGTGTGTTAAAAGTTTACTATAATCATTAAATAAATGTGTAAGTTATTAATTGTTCTTTTATAACCTATAGTAAATGGCTTATATATTTTTCATTTCGGTTACTACGTTTTCTGTAGGCAGTCATTAAATAATGGTAGATTTAATTAATCATTTTATTAAATAACAATATTATTGATACAAAAAATTATTATGAAGTACACAATTATCTTAAACACGGTAATACAATTCTTAAAATAGATTTGTGGTCTCGGTTTAATCTCTTGTTAACATTTCAATATGGTCATTTTCTTCCTCATTCTTGACAACTACCGTGATGGCTGTAATACAATAGTTATCTGTTAAAATTTAAATAGAGATAGGTAGGTCACTGTACTGACACAATAATTTGCGTAACAATTTAATTATAGTAAAGTTAAGGAAAATAATAAAAAACTTACATAAAACACACAAAAACTTTATGGGATATCTTTGTATTTCTAAGTAAAGTATCTTAAAAACATGTTTGATAATATTATAACTAAGCCAAAAATTATTTAAAGTTTTATGGTAACAAGGCTTAGTAATTTCACACACAGTATTTGATTCAGTACTATGAATAAAAAATCTTGAGCAAACCTATATTTAGACTCAGAAATCCAAATCTAAGTATGTTCCTACTTTAAAAACAATTATTTATTAATGAAACAAATCCAAGACCCATGAAGGGTATGTTTAGTGCTAAATGTAGTGCTGACTACAATAAATAACAACTAAAATAGAATATTTTAGATTGCTTTATGTATATTAAATAAGTTGGCAATGTCATTTCCAACATTTAAAATTAACGTTGATCACTTGAAATGGTATAAATTTGAGCAATTGAAAGCTTATATATTTGATCCAACATACCTAACATGATTATTTATACTTGTGTTCTGAAATCTGAACCATTAAATTAAATTCAACTTGATCAATTAAAATTAATACTTCTTATATTTCATAAATGGAATTTGAAGTTAGAAAACCTAAAAATATTTTTTATATTTAACATTTTTAAGCAATAATTTAATTATTCTTTACAATGTCGCTTCGATTTAACCAATTACATTTGACTTCAAATTTTCCATCAAACAAACAAACTTTGTTAACTATTTTTCTAGAACTGCTTATCCTTTTTATTTACTATGATAGTAATTATGTTTCTAAAATAGTTTTAAAGAATTCAGTTTTTAAGAGTTTAGTAAAAACATAGGTAATATTGTTGTTGTGTGTTTGACCTCTGAATCACTTAAAAGGTTGCAATAGTAGTTTGTGGCATCTAAAAAGTACCAACACTTGCACTTACACAAATGAATAAATATATAAACACAAATTTTTACTTTTAATTTATAATTACTCAACAAAATATTATATGAAAACATTGGTATTCACCTTTAGTAATATTATGAAAATTTAAGATACCACCATCCTGTTTGTTTGAATCCTTAGACCATCTACCATCTTTTTGTTAAGATAATATTCTTAAATTTTGTACAATATCCAGATGTTAGGTATCCCTTGTTTCGTGCTGAAACATAATTAATATTTTTAAGTTTCTGTCCTCATAACACCACGGCTGGTCGAAGTATAAACTCTTAATTGGAAGTTATAAACAAAATACGTAACTTACGATTTACTAATAAATAAACTTACTACTCACCTTTAAGCGACCCCATTGCCAGTGGGTTTTAATAATTTTCCTCGTATGCTTTGGTTAACCATATCTATATTATTGCTAATTATTTTCCATCCGATAAATATTTTTAAGATATTTTCACAGTTTATCTTTTTTTAATATTCTTCATTTTATTTCAAACGTCGACCATTTTGTTTTATTAAAAATATTTTGTTTATATATGATAAATTTTGACAATTAACTCTTTTATAAATAAAATGAGTCAATTGTCACGATATTAATAGACAACAACTCACTAGGTTCACTCCCTCCACTTATCAAGACGTATGTAAAATTTTTTAACAGAATACCATGAGATTCCAAAAATTACGTGAGTGACGAAGGGAGCGCCGTTAGTGCGTAGTGGACTCACGGATTAACAGTGAGTTAAGAATCGAGGGCTGCTGAGCAACTTATTTCTCCGTTTTCTCGTGATAACCCCTCTGAATCGGTCAATTATATTAATAAATTCTTTGTTTCTATTGGTAAAGATCTGGCTGAAAAGGCATATTCCTCTGGTAAGGGTTGTATATAATGATGATAATAGCCAAGCCACTATCATCCTTAGTTTTGGATAGTACCGATGAAAATGAAGTTCGCAGCTGTACTGAACAACAAATGTACTGAACGGCATAATATTTCAGGTGCTATATTAAAACGGTGTCATCAAATAATAGTCCCACCTTTGACATACATTGTAAATTTGATTTTCTCTTCAGGCGTTTTTCCGGATCAGCTTAAGCTGGCTGATATTGTTCCGATTTTCAAGAGTGGTGACAGAGGATGTGTCAATAATTATAGACCAATATCTAAACTACCCACGATTGCAAAAGTAATAGAGAAACTTATAAACAAACGCCTTGTTATCTATCTTGAGACCAAGAATCTAATTTCTAGTTCGCAATTTGGTTTCCGTTCCGGTAGTTCTACAAACGACGCCGTTCACGAACTTACTGATCACATTGTAGCCAAACTTGACCAAAAGCAAAAAGTTATAGCGATATTTTTTATTATCACACACGCGCGCGCACACACACACACACACACACCACGCACAGAGACACACACCAAATTTATTTTTACGACTCCGTTTGCAATGTTTTCTTTTAGCACTTACTTCTTTTCTTCTATTGTATCTTATGACAATGACCTGATTGTACGTGTTCCGGTCCGGTGGTGGAGAGGCTGGCTATCTGTCACTCAGGTCTCCTGTTACAGAGACCAATCTCTCACATACACTTCCAAATGTTATCATCTTAGTTAAATCATAATACCCTTGTATGTATAAGTGAGAGAAGAAATAAAAAAAATATTTATTATTATTAATCAGATTAACATACGTACATTATTAAAAATACGTAGGACATAGATGCTATCAATATCTGACGCGCTGGAGTATGTCCATGGCACAGTTTTTTTACATTGTTAAAAGTGTAAAGCCGCTCCCCCCACCGACGAAAAGGTACATAACATTTTTTTCTTATAATTATCTAAGCTTCGCAACCCAATAGGTCTCTATGACGCTTGAGTAAATCCCCATTTAGCATCGTGGGCTCCCCTACTCATAAGCATACGCTTGTGCCTTGTTCCTACGGTTGACGCGTGAGGAAAGCGCAAGAGCACAGGCACAAAAGGCTGATCACCAACTTGTAAAATAAAACATGATTGAGGAAACGGAAGCGCTTTGGGGACAAGACCCATATATTGTAGAATGTTATTATGCTATAAACGTCCTTCAGAAGTAATAAACATTTAAATAAAGGCCTGTGACAAAAACTTCTTTCATTTAATTAGTCATAAATAGTAGAAATAAAACTAAAAATTACATAAATAACGGAGTATAGCTTAGAAGAAAATGGAGATCTGTGAAAAGAAGAAAGTGAATCAGATGTCAAAAAAAACAATGTCTGTGATGTTTTTCGTATTTTTGCAATTTTTCATCAATATTTATGCCAACCATGCAAAAAGTATGGTACCTATTTTATCATTGGAACAAAATAACGCTGAGAATGTAACGACTCAGCTGACAGAAGATTTAAAGGTAATAAGAAAAAATATAATAACTTAAAGATTATTATAATGATAATAAAAGCCTTTAAGGCTTTAGCCACTAAGGTGCCCAACTATTATTTGTTCAAAATGAGTACGCTTTGCAAGAATTTCATAGATGAAAAAAGAAGAAAAAACGATAAAAACTTTATTTTGATGTATAAAATAATCTAAAAAAATGTTTTATAAATACAAATAATTACTTTCAGAGTACAGGATTTGAAAGAGTACGGTTTGCGAAAATGATTACAAAACTTAGTACATGAGTATAGTTGGTCACCTTATGTTTACATAATATTAACAAAAATTTGTCCGGACAAGAAGCCAGGTTGTCTTCCGACATATTCCCACTCTTCACTTTCACGACCTGATCTTCTCCATCCATTTGGCTCGTTTCCCCATCTCTTTATTTGACGGCCTCTTTTATATAATAATTTATCTGCAAGAATATGGTACAAAAGTTTTATGGTGGTACAATCTAAATCCCATATTCTGCCACAATGGCGTGCAAATTTGACTTAATAGGAATTTTACATAGAACTTACATTATGAGTCATATCATTATAGTCAATTCTTATATTTTTCCTTCTCTCATCTCTGGGATACCATTCTATGACGTCTTTTGTCCATTTTTCTTTTTTTTCACCTCATGATATTCCCACTCCACGTCCAAAAGGTTATTCAAGTAATTTCAAATAAAAAGTTATTAATTCCAGTAGGTAAGTAAAAATCCTTAGCAATTATTAATAATGTGATCGCCGACATCGCTTCCATAAATTTCTACTTTACCTTACAATAACGTCAATTAGTATAGTCATTTATAATATTTACAGTTCCTTCCCTTCATAATGTTAATAAACCAAGCAGAAGATACGAGCGAGTTCTGGCGGGAAACGGAAATGCTGTCTCTGGTCAGGAACAACGAAATGGGCATAGACTATGAAAAGTGCGAACAGAGCAGCCCCGAGAAATCCATAGTGCATTTCCCGAGTCGGCGTGTTGTAAGACCCATCTGTAGAAGTACCTATGGTATATTGATTTTTTAGCTGCTGCTATAAGTTACTCAATGTAACGCATAAGTCAGTACAAATAGTACACATAGTAGTCTTAACCCTATGCAAAAAAGAGGAGTACTGTAAATTGACATCGAATGTGTTACCATAAAATCAAATATCATTTATTCATATAGGTAACATAATGTACACTTATGAACGTCAAAAAAGAAATATACATTAAATACTTATAGTTTTACATTTACTGCCAGTTCTCAAATCAAGGGCGTAGAACGAAAGAGAAGAACTGGCAGTAAACTCTCCGCCACTATTTTTAATCGCCAAATGTTTTTGTTTTACACAATGTTTGTAAGGAGCTGCAACCATTATCCACCATGTTCCACATGACATCTCAAGTCACTAATAATAATAAAATAAATTAAAAACAAAGATTTGTCCTCTATTAGCAGGAGACATGGTGAAATAGGAGCAAGCACTTACTTTCTCGTGGGAAGAACACGCAAATCATAGTCGAAATAACTAACATCACCGCAATCCGCATACACGAATTCAAGTCCGACCAGTCACCACAAGTAGCACCCGTTCAAGAAAATGACACATGGCCATCCATCGGCCCTCTCTCCATATTTTAGGGAGAGAGACAACCCGATGCATGGTCGCCAGTTTTGACATAAAGTTTTTATATTATTTAGTATACATATAAAAAAAAACATTTTTTTCTTTTATTTTTAGATTTTCAACTATGCCCTCAGTGTCCACGCTACAGTAACTACACCGAATGTGAGCTTTTTAGAGATTCATGCAGGTAAGCGCTTCTTAACTCTAGAATCTAAAAGCTCCAAAGAAAATTGATCGACTTTGTCTAAAACCGATTAAATCTAAAGGTGAACAAACCAAGCCCAAAAAGGGCCACTTTACTCTTACTGAATCAGTCACTCATTCTTTTAAAGTACTCTCTCGTCTTCTGTCAAACTGTGTTGACGCTGTGGTGAAAACACACAGTATGTCAGGTAAAACAGTGGAATTAGACACAGAAAAGATAATTTACGATACAGACAATACCACTCAGCGTCTAACTTTGTATTATGTAATTTTTTGTATGAACAAATAAGTGATCAGTATTCGACGACCATTATAGTGTAAATCTGAAGTCATTTTATAGTCTATATAAAAAAAATGCAAAATATGTTGTTAAGCGCGAGTGTAAATCTGAAGTCATGTACGTTTTATAGTCTATACAAAAAAAACGAAAAATAAGTGCAAGGAGGGAGGGAGGTGCATTTGGAAAGAAAATATAAAAAATATATATTAGTTTTATTTAGAATTGTTTCTAGCATTGCAAAATGTTTCATTATTTAACTTGAACAACTGAGTAAACAAAACAAAAAAGTAACCAATTGTTAAGATAAATTTTTTCTTCATTCGTAGTATTCACGTAAATTAAGATAATATTAAACCGTTTCTGTCTTTGGACGTTTTATTTTGTACAGAGAACGTCGAGTCCAACCAGCAGAACATCGAAGTTACTGTGATAAGATTTATGGAAAATGGCGGGCCATGTTTATACCGGCCGATTATTCACAATGCCGTTGCTGTGATGAGTGTGTGTTATATCGAGGTAATTAAGTAATTAAAATATATACTTTTAAATATAACCTGAAATATAGAACCTAATAATAATATAAATTAATTTTATAACAATGTATAAAATTATATAGCTCGTGCAATGGGGGTTCGAACACTTATTATTGAAAGCAGAATTGAATAGCATTGTATGTAAATATTGAGCAGCTTTCTGCTGCTGGAACTGATGCAGGATTATAGTTGGAATCTTATGAAAGATCAAAGATAGATATTTTCTTATTTACTTATTAATGTACACCACATAATTCATACATTTTCTAGAGTATAAGTTACCATTTATTTCTAATATATATGACAATTACGGTAAAAACATTTTTCCTACAAAAAAGTTCACGAAAGAGAGTGCGACTTTACATGAATTACAATCTCGCCTATGCAATAATTATGGCTAATGAGTAACATCGCGTTGTCCATTTGCTCCAGTTCAAACAATTTGTATGACAAAACTTGGCGATAAAAAGAGTGGCGGAGAGTTTCTTGCCAGTTCTTCTTGCCCGCTCTACGCCCTTGACTTGCAAACTGGTAGTAACTGTAAATTTATAATCAGTTTAACATCTTTTCTGTTGAACTTCATAAGTGTACTTGGTTACCTATATAAATAAAGTTATTTTGAGTTTCGAGTTTGAAAGCAAATATAACAGTGAAAAATGTTCTTAAATACTCGTATAAAAGAAATATATACAAATGTTTTTTTAGAATTAGACCAATCGTGCGTTGAAGACGAATATAATTTTGATGCGGACGAATTCCTACCGGTGACGACTCTAGGTGAGTTGAATTCAGCAAACAGTGATTAGAGAGATAGAAAGTTGGACTAGAAATAAGATTCTATAGAAGTGTGTTAGAGTATGTTTTCATTTTGTGAGAGTAGCAGTTACAAGCTCGGACAGTGACGGCATGTGGGAAATCTTCCAGAGATTCTGTGAAGCTATCATGCACCATAAGGAAGAGGCGGAGAGGGCCAGGGAGGATGACCCTGCAGCCCACCCGCGTCGTCGTAGGAGACCACAGCGTCGCCGTTGCACCGTGCAATCCTGTGTGTAATCCTGGGCACGCAGTGGCTCCAGCGGAGGAACAGGGGCTCATGCGTCCAAAAGAAGGGATGCGGTAGCATCCCTGCAAGGATTGTACCCGGCCTCCCCCAGCTTTATAAAACAAGGTGAATTGGCCGATGTGAAAGGCCCTTGCTGTGCCAAGGTCCATTCCAGATCAACGGCTGATCGCGTGGCTGGATGCGGACAAGGCTACGCTGTTACCGTGTCCTGCCCCGGGCGATTGCTGGTGGCGCCGTGGGGTTTTAGTGGATGTGCACAAAAGCGAGTCCCACATAACCCTTCCCCACCAGGTCAACCGTGCCGCGGGAGGGTATGCGTAACGCATATCCCCACGAAAGAAAAAAAAATTCTTCTGGCCTCCATACTATATTAAAGATGTAGAAAATATACAAATAAAAACGTTTGTGTACTTATGTACACGCATAAGAAGTAATACTTCTTTGGCGTGATAAGATAAAAATCTTTTCAAAAATGTTACTCTACGTTTGTAGAAAAAACGACACTAACAATAGAAAAAAAGGTACAATACATTAAAGGTTTTATTATAACGCATTATCTTGCTATATAAAGTTTATTTAAATATCCCAAAAAAAAAAGTTGATAATAACTAAGGGTGTCGGTTTTTTGTGACGGTGTGTGGTGTCGATTTTTTGTCACGGTGTGCGCGCGCGTCGTACAAATTTACTCTCATCATTTGTCCCTAACGCGCCTAAAGAAGTATAACTTTAAGAAAAGTTTGTGAAATTCCGTAGTTTTAAACAGGAAAAATTAACTTATTTCAATAGTTACGCAGATTCTTACAAATATTGCATTGGAATGTCGGCAGTGTCAGCAAGATGTATTATTTTTGCATGCTATTCTTAATAGATTTACTGTCATTAATATCTTTAAGAACCTCCCGTATGCGACAAGATATTCACAATTGTTCCATGTGCCACGTACACGAACATGAATTATCTGCGTAATTCTCAAATGCATCGGGTTGTACAATTATAATACAATTTATGAAGATGATATTTTCCACCTCACATATTTTAAGAAACGGGAAGTCTTTTACTTTATTTAGAAGTAGTACTATTTAACTTTTCTATATTAAGTTGTTTGTTTAATGTTTAATTTCAGTTTTCTCTTTTTATCTATAAATGTACTTATGTTTTCCGTTTCATATATTTTGTTTTCGTAATCTTGTATGTTGTCTAATTGCTTTCTTTTATTTTTAAATGTATATGTGTAGCTGTAAGATTATTTATAAATAAATAGTTTTATTCTATCTTTATCTAGTCTATATTTGTTTACAGATTTTCGCGCTGGATGTAATCCATACTGGGGCCACCCTGAACAAGAGTACAGGGCTCTGAGATGTGATAAAATATTGCGTAGATGTAAGTTATTTCAGTTAAGAAAGTCTTTTGGCAAATATATATTTAATAATGTTACTCACTCACACTAACTCCGTGTCTTGGTCTCCGAAATGAGAACTTCCTTTCTGTATTCCTGTTTTACTTTCCGCCAATTGAATCGATCCAGTAGAATGTGACGTTATATTTTCTTATATTGTTTTATCTATATGCGGCCGCGCATATTGTGAATTTGTGGGGCTCTGGGCTATTACAGAGGACTTCCCCGTACGCCACGTCATCAAACGTACAAGCAGAAAAATACACCGACTGAAAACAAGCGACGAGGAATTCCCCGTTCCGTTCGATAGACGCACATCACACGTGTATTGATAGATCTCAGGAATAGTCTTACCTTATGATTGGATTTTTTAATTCAAATAAGGCCTATTGTTTTAGTGGGGACTTGGGGCCCTTTGTATCCAAGGGGGTGCAGCCCAAAAAGCCCTTAAGTAGATCCGCCCCTTTATGCATTTTTATTTGCTTCAATTCGGTTTTATAAAACGTGAACTATTTTATAACTATGGTAACAAGTCATATATAGTCTGTCTTATAATCATTTCTTATATGATTTCAGGTGTTCCAGTCAACGTACCATTTCTGCCAAATGAAACTCTAAACTTGTAAGAACTATTGTTTTGCTAACTATCCTAATTTATTCATTTATATATTTTAAAAAGGCACACTAACACAAAATACATCCACAAATATTAGGAGAAACGTTACAATTATAAAAGAGAAAATAAGTTATACAATAAAATAGATTAAGAAATACAAATATTAATCTTTTAGGTGATTAAAAAATTAAATACATTTCTTCTCTGCAACTGTTGTTGGTGACGAAACAATGGCTGCATCTTTCGCCTGAAGAAATGGAGAATGTCTTCAAAGCGTCGTTTACTGTAGATAGAGACATGTTTAGAGGAGCACTTCAACCGACGTTGGTTCTCAGTGCCCGAATGTAAAATAGGTGTAATGTAATTATTATCTATATTTATAAAAATGAATCCCTATTTCCTTTGGTCAATGGCCAAGGCATCACGCGTGAACGGCTGGACCGATTTCGCTAATTCTTTTTTAGTTGTGTTTGTTACTGTCAGAAGAAGGTTCTTATGAAAAAAAAAATTAGAAAATTTAAGAATACTTAACCTTAGCCTGACTTTTGTTACGATAGCAAATTTTATTTCAGTGCATAGCGATTTTACAATTCACACTTTTTTGATAACCTTATGGCGTTTGACATAACATTGATGTAAGAAAAATGAATATCGTTTAAAACAAATGCTTCGATCGGAGTTATTATATTGAAAAAATACATCTGTTCCTGTGTCGGAATTCCAACAAAACTATTTAATACGCGTCAGAAAAACAAACAAAGAATGTTGTATATCATATTATGCATTAGAATAACACACTAAGGGTCTGTTTCACAATGTACGGATAAGTTCTACATAAGTTCCAAAATAGCTATTTATTACTTATTGGTAGCATAAACACTATTGTTGCGTTTCACGACTGTCAGATAGCGCTATTCGTCACATAAAGTACATCATAAGTTATGAGTCCGATGAATGTCAAATAGCACAATTTATCTTCCAAAAAATGTATGTGTTACTGTAAAGGTTCGAACTACGGTTAATCTTAAGATTTAAGTGTAAGTAAGGATTTACCGACATGAGTTGGTAATTATAAGTATTTCTGAAACTACGACGATTTTTTTGAACTTTTACCATTCGAATTCAGTATATGCTAGGTTTTACCACTGTCAGCTGGTAGATGTTGGTTTTAGGAATAAAACAATGAGTAATTCTTTATTATTTACTTTAATGTACTATTAGACAAAATAGGTACATAGTATTATAAAGGTATCATATGATAGTAATAAGTAGTAGTATTATTTTAAAAAATCACACAACGTATATCTCTGAATATCTCAATCTCTATCATATAGATAGATATGATAGAGGTTGAGTAGTTCTGCTTCATACTGATTTAGTAGTTCTCTATTTGGAATTTAACAACGAAAAGCAAACATAATGCTTACATAAGCTAGTCTAACTTAATAATTATTTTTGTTTTTCAACATTTACCGTGCCATTAATGTAAATCCTAAGATTTACCAACGAAATGGTGGTAAGAGTTCGAATCACAAACCTTTTGGGACATTTACCATTAGGAATTGGGAGATCTTAGGTTTTACTGGACTATCTTAGGATTTACTGCAGTTCGAGCTTTTACAGTAACATATGTGTTGCATAGCTATTTGGTACTTTATCCATACATTGTGAAATAGACCCTAATAATAACTAATAATTACACTTGGTATCTGAAATATTTTTTTAGTTAATTATACCAATTCGAAATCAATATTCATAGTTAAGACAGGACAACGTCTGTCGGGTCCGCTAGTTATTAATAATAGGTGTAATAATTAATTGTACATAGTATTGTCTTTGATTAACATAACCTTTACACATTTAAAGAAAAACGCTTTTTACCGCGTGACCACGCACGCTGTAAAGCACGCGAAACGTCGGATAAATTTAAAATTATGTGAAATAGTTGTAAATTTATAATAATAAACATAACTTTAATCCGGTAAAAAGCGTTTTTTTTTTTTTTTTTTTTTAATTGTAATTATTAAACTGTGTAATTTATTATAGCCGAAGGAACTTCCGCTACGACCCACCCAGCGGAGGCAGTGATTGCCCAATATCGTGTCGTGGTTTCGACTGCCAGGGCGGTTTGGTTAAAGAAACAGATTGTAAACCTGGCGCCTTCCTACCAGACAAAGACCAGTGCAATTGTTGTGGTCATTGCAGCACGTACCAACGTTAGTTACCTTCAATTAAGCTCATATGAAGAATTGAGATTTTGGCTTCAATAGTTTTCTTTCGCCAAAAAGCGATGCTGTATTAACACACGAAATTCCTTTTTTATCCATTTTTTAAACAAACAAAAGTTCTCTACTCAAAATTCAAGATATAAATCTCACAAATCGTACGAGTGGTCAAATTTATATACACGTGGCTTTCGACGGTTAGGGCTAACTAAAAATTTATTACGTTTATTTATTTTATTTATTATTCTACCATTCCTATTATATACTATTATTTCCACATCATTATTTTATCATATTTTTCTTATTTTTTTTCCCTTTATGGCTCTGGCACGGTTTGTGCATTAGCCAGTGTCCCGCACAACCCTCCCAAAGGCCGAGAACAAATTTAAATTAAATTAAAACTTGCCCTCGAACCGGGAATCGAACTCGGTACCCCTCACCTAGCTGCCACTTGACCGCTAGGATATGAGGCCCTTTATTCTATCTTTACAGTTATTACTAATGCGATAGAACGATACGTAATAAAATAGCGCCATCTATGTGTCAGCCTACGAACTTCAAGCCCACCTCTCACTCTTCATGACTTCGCCATGCTTCTATGATGTTCAATTCCATACTTATGCGAAAAAGCCGCGGCGCTCTGAGTCCCCATGTATTAATTTTTTTTTTTAAGACATTTCACACCAATTGCCCGAGTCCTAAGCTGGTGAAGCTTGTATTATGGGTACTAGGCAACGGATATACATACATATTATAGATAGATAGACATATAAATACATATTTAAACACCCAAGACCTAAGCACAACACCAAATGCTCATCACATCGATGTTCGTCTCAGCCGGGGATCGAACCCGGGACCCATAGATTCGCAGTCAGGGGTACTAACCACTAGACCAATGAGTCGTCAAATTTAAATCAATAAAAGTTAACACGTCATATTGTTTGTTATATTTACACTTTATAACATATGAACTCCATGCTCTTGTAAATTAAACATTATTTCTGCGATAGACTTCATTATATTAAACTCACACTCAAAATAACTTTATTCATATAGGTAAACAAGAACGTCAGAAAAGAAGCTAAATTAATTCTAAATTTACATTTTCTACCAGTTCGCAAGTGCAGGGCGGGCAAGAAGAAGTGGCAAGAAAGTCTCCGACACACTTTTTAATCGCTAAGTTTTGAGTTTTACAACTTATTTAAATTGCAGCAATCCCAAGGATTAGGATTAAATATTCGGAAAATTTATAAAAAGCTTTATAGAGCTTTGAATTTATTTAGTAATAATTCTTTAATTTTGCTTGGAAGTTTGTTGTAAAAACGAACACAATTTCCATATAAGGAGTGGTTTATCTTCTGGAGCCTGGTTGGTCGTACACTCAAATTAGTTCTATTTCGCGTATTATACTGGTGAAAGTCACAATTTGTTTTAAAATCATATATATTTATTTGTACATACAACATGGTATCAAGAATATATTGAACAGATAGTGTCATAATATTTAATTCCTTAAACTTATTCCGTACCGACTCCCTTAGGGAAACACAACAAATACCCCGAACAGCCCGCTTCTGCAGCACAAAAAAAAATCTGTACACTAGCCAATTTGCCTATGTTTGTGATTAGTTGCAATAATCATAATTAATTTAGCGCCTTAGAGCAGAGTTTTTTATTAGTTGAGTTTTTAATTAATAATCAGCTAATATTGGCACTAACAAAATTCGATCTTTAGGTCGACATCTAACAAGCAATTGTAGTATTTCAATGTCCGTAGCTCATTTAATCACGTAGTTCAAATACTTGAATTGATCGAAAACGTTTCCCAAGTTAAGTCAACTGTAACGTTATCTCACTTTGCCGAACATTGCCTTCAAGGTTTCATTTCGTAAAGTATTCATAATCACAGTTGGTGTTAATAAAACTTTAATAATAGTAACTTCTTGTTTGGACATTTTCTGCACGTTTTAGTATTTTTTTTATATTCACGTTTTTTTTATAGATCAAAAGAGATCTTATCATCTCTCATCTGATTCAAAAATTAAAAAATCATTTAATCATATGGGTAACACATTGTACACTTATGACTTGTCAGCAAAGAAATACATAATATTAATGCTTCTAATTTTACATTTAGTGCCAGCTCTCAAATAAAGGGCCTAGAACGGAAGAGAAGAACTGGCAATAAACTCTCCGTCACTCTTTTTAATCGCCATTTTTTTATGTTAACTGATACCGCCGCCTATGGACACTCTCAACGCCAGAGGGCTCGCGAGTGCGTTGCCGGCCTTTTAAGAATTGGTACTATCTTTTCCTGAAAGACCCTAAGTCGTATTGGCTCGGAAATACTTCAGTAGGAGTAAAGTTTCAAGCATGACGTTAAGTTAAGTTTCTTACTTTGATCGACTATGAGTTTGTGTTTCTTACTCACTATAAGATTAGTGCTTCCAATTTGTTAGCATCATCGGTCTTTTCTTACTTTGTTATTACGGCATTTTGTGTGAATATGTCAAGGGATGTTTAATTCTTTACGATTTCCCAGTACACCAAAAGTAGGCGATTAAAGAGTGGTGGAGATTCTTGCCAGTTCTTCTCGGCCGTTCTACGTCCTTGATTTGGTTTAGATCAGTGTTTCCCAACGTGTGCCCCACAGGGAGGCAATTTGATTGGTAAGGGGAGGAGGGCATTCGGCTGGATATAATATAACGTGGAGACTTGAGACTGAAGCTTAGCGAAAAGCGAAATTGAACCTCAGTATAAAATCTTTGTAGTATAGACAATTCATTACATACATTTCAGAATTTATTCAAAAATTCCCTATTGATTTCTTTCTAAATCCTATCATTTAAGTTGCTTACGTAAACAATTATTATTTTTTAATTTAAAAAAAATCGGCTGCATATGATTTTAGAAATGCTAGACTGGTTTAGATAGTAAATGGAATTGTGTAGTGTACTAATTGTAATGTTTTGAATTGACGTTCATAGATGTAAATATCAATATGGTGTTGGGATTTTGTTCATATTTTTTAACGTCAGAGCCCATAAAGGGTAGAAATGCGTCTGTCCCATGCCCTGTTTGGGTCTCATAGTTGGATTTCATAGAAAATCTTGTTTGTGTATACAATATTAATATTTTCAGAACTTAATGAGAAATGTGCTGAATTCAAGAAAACTGTTCACATCGTCAATGGTTCGAAGGAAACTGAGGTGATTTTCTTTTTTTTTATTTATAACAGGAGGCAAACGGGCAGGAGGCTCATCTGATGTTAAGTGTTACCGCCCATAGACGCTTACATTGCCAGAGAGCTCGCAAGTGCGTTGCCGGCCTTTTAAGAATTGTTACGCACTTCTCTTGAAGCACCCTTAGGCTTCTGCCTCCCCGCTGCCCGCAAAATTCGAGGCAGCAGCCTATGTCGGTGGTCTTTCATTTAGTATGATTATTCCTACGTTATTTACATGTATTAATTTAATTTAATAAAAGGTAGAAGAAGAGTTCTTGGAACCAGGTTGTGATGATGGACTGGTCTGCAGACAGGGGCTCTGTCAGGATATTCACACTGTTCAAACACATTCTGGACGTAGAAAGAGAGATGAGGGGCTGTATGAAGCTAATGGTGAGTACTTATTATGGAATAACGAAACGTTATTGTATTATATTATGCTAAATATTAGGAGGAGTTAACAAGATATTCTTCTTCATTCTTCTACTTATATTCACTCTTAATTTACTAACCACTATTTTAATTTATTTCGTATTCCTAATATACATTATACATTAAAAAAGTGCGTGCGTACAAAGTACAAGTCAGAAGTGAAACTTCTTTGGCAAATTAATTTTTAACTCTTGTTCATGTCTATAAAAATCGGAAACTTTAGATTTCCGAAACTAAGAGGGAGGGAAAAAGGAAGATATGTAAGGAATTTAATGAATTTAATTGTCATTAAAATTAAGTGTCAAAAATTAATACAAATATTTAAGCCAGCAATAAGCCACTTGTTTGTTTGATTTTACTCAGTTCATGTTATCTTCAAGAGCCATACTTGTATGAAACTTTTCACACGACTCTCTTGTTGTCAAGAGGTAAATCTTTTATATAGGCTCGGTACGTCTCTTCTTTTTAGCCGGGTATGCTGAAGACCGCCTCCGCTCAGAGTGTATGCCAGTTTGTTTCCCCCATTCCTAAAAAGGGACTTTATTTAATTAAAAGGCTTGGCGTCTTCCGCCGGGCCCGGGCGACAACTACTCCAGAAATATCCTTATGATATTTATGGGCGAGTTGGAGCCCGTTGGCCGGCGGGACCTCATGTTCTATTTATCTTAGTGGCCTGTACGTCATGCTCAACTCGATTATTATGTATTTAGAACCTTGCAAGCGAGAAATAAAAGAATTTAAGAAGAAATATGGAAGAGATGGTCATCTACACTACAATGCACCACAGTGCACTCCCTTGTGGTTGTATGCCCCAGTACAGGTATGAACAATAATTAAAAAAAAAACAATCAAAATTTATGTATTTTTTAAGTATTGACGTGACGGTTTGTGTTCATCTGAAACTAGTTTATGTTGAAGAACATACGGTGCATTGGTATTCTGTAACTTCCAATAGAGATGACATGACGTTTTTGTCTTTTGGTCTTTTACAATTCAATTTTCGCTCATATCGCAATGGGATCGCGCGGTACAAAACCTTAGCGTGGACGGCAGGATCTGCTCTTATTGGAAGTTACATAGTACTCGTGCTGCTTTGCAAGAACAAGATGAAAAACATTGAGTGTGTTTTTTTTCTAATATATTTACAAATCATAAATTGTGACCCAATTTCGATTCGACTGGAATCGTTCAAATAATCTTTAGATGTATGAAAATTACGTACAGTCATTTCTTCTATAACACTGAAGATTGGTTCCGCCTTATAGTAAACGCGTTGTAGGAGTATTACAGCATTAAACGCGCTTGTATGACCCCATATGTCGCGTCATGTATAAATGATTCACGTTAAGGAAAAACTATGTTATGAACGAAATATATGCATACAAATCATTATAAACGTCACAGTACAGAAGCATCACGTCTTAAACATCACGAAATATGACGTCAAAAAACTTGGCGATTAAAAAGAGTGGCGGAGTTTTGCCAGTTCTTCTCTTCCGTTCTACGCCCTTGATTTGAGAACTGGCAGTTAATGTAAAATTAGATGCATTTCATATATATTTATTTTGTAACGTTCTTAAGTGTACATTTTGTTACCTACATGAATAAATGATTTTTGACTTATCTTCTGCTATCCTCGCGTTATATGGGGGAATACCCGTGTTATAAGGACTGATATCGCGTAATATGAAAATGATTTATAAGAGTACCGTGTTATAAGGGGTTTACTGTACTTCATATTGTATAACATACGATTAACATAGAACTCTATTGAGGTCACCTGATGAAACCCAGTTTCGATGTAGTTATTTTAATATCAGCGCTCTCGCAAACTGTTTTTTAGAATTTCATGATAAGAAAACTGTTTTGTTGCAAATTCATAATTTTCGGTAAATTTATCGAATCACGGCTCCACCTTAAAACAGTTCCAATTTTTTTAAAAGCTCCAAGTGCCCCTCTTTAATATTACTTGGGGTACATACATTTTATTGCCAGTTCTTCTCTTCCGTTCTACGCCCTTGATTTGAGAACTGGCAGTTAATGTAAAATTAGAAGCATTTCATATATAATTATTTTTTAACGCTCTGAAGTGTACATTTTGTTACCTAAATGAATAAATGATTTTTGAATTATACAAGTCGTAAAGGGAGCGTTCAAGAATAATTACGTAACGAATTTTGGTCCTTTTGTTACGTTATTACGAATTACGAAACGTTTAACTATAATTGGGTACAGAAAAAAGTTACGGCGCGTTACGTACGGGGGGGGTATAATTCAAGTATTATATCACGCAATTCAAAAATTGCGTGATATAATACTTGAACGCTACCAAAGAACGATTGAAAAAAATTTTGGAGTAGTTTTAAGGTGGAGCCTTGATTCGCCAAATTTACCGCAAATGAGTGAGCCTAATGCCTCCTCCCCTTGTTCTTTAGAAAAAAATAATATGGCCGTATCCCGGCTTCACAAGACTAAAATGATTGGTCTCTGTGGCAGTGTTCCTTTAATGCAGGCAGGAAGGAAAGCACCAGCTTGGGGGTCACCGGTACCAGTACCAGGCGCCAACAAGTTTCCACTATATAATATTAGTCTAGAGTATAAGGTTGTGTTTTTATTATTTTCGTTTCAAAGAAGTAATATGTATAGTGCCGACGATTCGTATGCTATTGCTCACTGGAAGATGGCACGTTTATAGAAGGCATCAAAGTACCACGCGTGGAGGTGTCTAATATGAACTGTGGTATGAAACACTTTTAATGTATAAACACTTAATTAAATAAAAAAATAAAATTAAATTAATCTATCTTTGCCAGACGCAGTATGCAGGCTACATTTAAAATAAATTCGCAGATGAGAGGTGCTACTGAGACTTAACTTATGGCGCGTCTAAACGGGCCATGTTTTGCTGCAATTGATGGCTGCACTGTTGGCCACTAATTGCCCGGCCATTACAAAAATATTTTAATGCAGCTGATGGCCGAACAATCTATGGCTGGGCAATATGTTGCAATATGTCTGCAATAGTATGGCCCATGATGCAGACTCCTAAACGGGCTACACAAACCGGCAACAATGGCTGACGAAATCACACTTGTCGCAGCAGCTTATATTGTTTTAAAAAAGAAACAGAAAAAGAAGAGATTGTGGATTCGACCTTACTTAAATAGGCGTGAAACTGTAGACATTTTGAGTCTAGAAATAAGTCTTGATAATAAATTATTCAAGAACTAGAATGTCAAAAGTAGTCATTTTTACGTAGTAATCTAACGTCAAATACAGCTGATCGCAAAACACAGAATAAAGCAACACGCACACTTCACTCAAAGCAAACGTCATGTCGCGTAGAAAAGGATACACTATGCCATAACAAAGAGAGTGACTGAAACAACAAGAGAACTGGCTGTGCAATATTGCAGTTGAATTCGATAGCCTAGCGATCGTCCGGCCACCCATCGGGGCAACATCGGCCATATGTGGCTATACAAAACATGTTTGGCTATATGGCCGGGACATAACTGCAATATTGCATAGTGTGGCTGCTATTGTTTGCAATGTTGCCGGCCACAGTGTTGCAGCCATCAATTGCAGCAAAACATGGCCCGTTTAGACGCGCCATTATAGTTACATACTTATTCACATTACACTCATTCGCTCACAGACACATACACCCACACACACACACTCATTCGTACTAATTTCATACACCCACACACTCGCTCGTTCACTCACCTACACCCACACACTCGCTCGTTCACTCACCTACATCCACACACTCATTCACTCACATACATCAACACACTCCATCAGGCATTCACGCTTCGCGTTGTTTTTTTTTAAATCCTTTTTTTTGTAAACTATAACAATTTAAAGAAATAATATATATGTACTCAGCTTTTAAGAAATTAGATTAGAGGTTGGTAATCTACAGTTTATCAACTCCATCAGGGATTAAAGCCCAAACCCACATAATAACCATTGGATAAAATGACAGTTTATGGTGATGGTAAACGGTAGTTTTCACCACCATACATGGTGTCCCTGCAAACATTCGTCGCCGTAAAAAAGAGCTGCTTCTTCTTCCGAACATCGGATTAACTTCATTATAAAAAGATGTGTGTTTGCTTGCTTAGATTGCGCCCGTGAAAAGTGCAGGACAAATGTAAATTTGGAATGCGATGGGTACGGCAATTATAAGGATGCTGTTTTCACCATGCGTCAATACCAGTCAGGAGATGAAAAGGCTACAGGTGAGTTAACAGTTCTTGGATAGGTAAAGATTTCAGAACTACAGTCGACTCTCGATAATTTGCAACTCAAGGGACCAGAGATAAATTTTAAATTACCAAGAGTGCAAAATATTACTGCCATGTAATGCTTTCGAGGGGTAGGTGATTACATTTTTAAAGGCTTTTTTTATAGCGTGGGAGCGGGAAGCGAGCAAAATTTGAGTTGATCACTTATAATAATAAAGCCCGTTTTATTTCCAATCATGACAAAAAACAAATTATAATACACAGCTTTGATTATTTTACATTTTTGAACATTTTTTTTTGTTATGCTTGTTCACTTAAGTTACTTAAATTATAGGTTTAAGGAAGAAATTACTAGGAAATTGTTGATGAAACACTGAAATTAAAATGCCAAATAGTTTAAATAAATTTTCGAATTTTCCTTAACAATCAATTAATTACCCATGTCCCCATGTGGCCCCATGTTGGGAAACACTGATTTAGATCATAGGTATTGACAACAATTATAATTAACTGTTACTATATCGGTTCAAAGGTACTTTATTTCTCAAAGAATTACATTCACTTACTGAGAGACCTACTTTTAGACCTACTACTACCTACTTTGAGAATAGTTTAGTAATGTATACGTATCGTGTTATGAAACTATTTAAAAATAAGTTATATAAAATAAAAATAGTTGCTAACATTATGTATGTACATATGTATTATATGACTGACTCAAGTAAATAAGAGTTTGATCACAATTCGAGATTTATTATTCCTATGTTATTATTATGAAAATAAATACAATTATTCACAAATTTTTATTTCGAAAAGAAGTCCGTGATAATTTTATGAGTGAGACTTTAGACTTCAGTCCAAAGAATTTAAAAAAACAATTGATAGGTCTGTGCATGATAACCTAAATAGAGAGTAGGTGAAATTATCGAGAGATTGAAATAATCGAGTGTCTATATTGAGAGTTGACTGTATTAGTAGCAATAATTTTAATGATAGTTGGATTTAGAGATATGTAGGCCTCAGGGGCAACAAAGGATAAGAGGCCCAAATAAAATGATCTTTTTTTTTATTAGACTGTCCCAATCAATAATTAATTGTGAAACAAAGTAGATTTTTTTAGTATTTAACAAATATAAGATTATATCGATAGAAAAGTTGTTTACTAGTGTTTACAAGTTTCCATTGTGGGGGCCGCTCTTTTGTGGGGGCCGCTCTTTTGTGGAGGCCCCTCTTTTGTGGAGGACTCAGGGCTGTAGCTCCGGTTGCCCTCCCCTACATCCCCTAATTGTAATTCTATTCTCATTTAACTAACTATCTCGGACATAAATGCAACAGGTTGTCACTATGCGATGTCTTCGAGGTAACTTGCTAAAAGATTATATTAAACATCTAATATATGAAATTTGTTATGCATATTCAGTAAGTCTGAGAATCTATATTTCAAACCCCTTAGTGACAAGGGGTGTCCACCCCAAAAATTTTGTTTTTATTTTTTTTTATGGTACAGCGTACAAAAATACATACAACCCCTCTACAATCAACCTCTATTTTTTACTTTTGTAGAATGTAGATAATTATTTTTATTGAACTAAAATAATGTTTCCTAGAAATAATATACCTGGCAAAACAAACGTTTGCCGCGTCAGCTAGTAATTATATAAAAATATATGTACGTAGATTTTCTTATAAATTTATACGAAAATTGCTGTTTTTATTACTCTCTTCTCACATTAATGAAGTCTTAGAATACGTCTAAATCAGTAAAATCTTTGAAAATTCTAATATACTGGGCCTGCTAATATTATATGTTTTCAGTGACGAAAATTCCGACCCTGACGTCTCCACGAACTGGTTATGAAGCAGCTTTACCTACTGGATATGTTTGAATTAAATAATATATTTTTATTGGATTATATCACTTACCACCTTAATGAAACCGATTCCACTTCCTCTGTCTCTTTCCGCCACAGTGGAAACACAATTGTCAGAACGAGACGAAATTAATTAAAAGTTAAACATAGACACAAAGAGATAAACGTATTCTTAGAGAATTTATATTTTTGCGAAATAATTCTGTTCGTGTGTGCAACTTTCTATTGGATAAAATGGTTATTTAATTTCCCAATATTTTTTTTGGGTTTATATGTTTTAAACATGCATCAGGGGCTGTTTAAGTATTACGTAAGCATTATAGGGGGGAGAGGGGGTCTTTGATTTTCTTATTTGGTGATTACGTCAGCAGTAATTATTTAGTTTTTTGCACATATACACATTGTCTATGCTTGAAAACGAAATGCAGTTTCGAGAAATCCTACAAAAAATGTGTATGTACTATTATTTTTGAGAGATTTGCTTACTTTTTCTGACAAGAGGAGGGGTGGGGGGGATAAATTGCAGTAAATCTGCTTACGTAATACTTGAACGGTCCCTTACTACAATAATTTCCTATTTAGCATATTTCATTCCACATGTTTCCCATGCAGACAGAATAATCCGAAATGTCATGTTGATGTTAGCTTCAATGCTGTTTTAATTTAGCTCGATTACCTTCCGCATCGCGCCTGCGCACTGAAAACAATGACAGCTGATTGTTATGTCAATAGTTTCAACAATTTTGAAAATGCCTTTTCAATTTCTTAAGATAATGAGAAAGTTGGTTGACCTTCACCTAGCACTATGTAATGATATTTCTGTCCGTCCTTGTGACGTCACTGTCACTACAATGTATCTGGGTTGCTTGTTGAAAGAATTACCCTATGATTGGTAATTTAAATTCACAGAAGTTATGAAAATGATATTTAAATTGTAATCGTTAAAAGTAGGTTTATGTTAACTAACTTAACAATACAGCGTTTTATGATATGAAACACTCAAATTTAAATATTATCCAAAACAAATATATAATTTATTTGCACTAGTTGAAAGTAATATAGTTTAACAAAAATATCATTAACTACTTTTAATTTGAATTTTCAAGAATTATCAAACTTAATCCAGTTTTCCGGCGAAATACGAGCTAATACATGGCAACACAGAACAGCTGCAGTACGCTTAGCTTTCAGTCGATATTGTGCGCATCTAGTGTTACATCGTATTTTTAAAATGCCAAATATAATTAACGAAGTTAAATTAGACTTCAAGGATGTGTTGTTGAGACCTAAAAGAAGCACATTGAACAGTCGGAATGATGTAAGTATTGGCTGAAACTGAAATAAATAATTTTATTTTATATTTTGGTTTGTCTATGAAATATTCATACCAATTCTACCTTTTTGTAATTCGTCGATGTGTTTAGTAATATAAGGAATTGATTGAATCTAAAACCTAGACTTAAACCTATATTCAGGGTGAACTTAGTTTAACAATATTCTGTTATGTAATGTTTAGACATAGACATAACATTTATTACAAACAAAACACACGCAGAAACACAAAATAACAATAATAAAAAAATAAAAAAAATAAAGATAATAATTGTTTTTTTCTTTTAATTTAGTTAACTCACATTAACAATAATTTCAATTCGTTTATAGTAATTTATACATGCTCATTTACAGTAGATATATAGATGCGTATAAAATAAATAACTAATAAATTTAGCTTTTTAATTATAAATATTAAATTGCTCATATTAGCCATGAATTTAAAATCTCATGGCTGTTAGATGTTTATGAAAAATCAGTCCAAAAACTAAAGGCCAAGATTACAGCATAACACGAAATAGTGCACCGATTATATTATATTCTAGAGTCGGCCTATTATATTATATAAAATCGTAGATTATATACCTAAAATTACGGTATATAACTATCGATTTAAGGAAGTGGTATCTTGTGATTGGATCAATATAAAACTTTTAAGTAACCGTTGATTCTTTCGAACTAATACGGGTCCTTTAAGAAATTAGCGAAGAATGAGCGAGGCTTTATTGTGATATTGCACACCCTGTTCAATAAAACAATTCTTTTGCAATTCAAGTGTCGTGAACTATTCAATATTATTTTAGTAGTCAAATGTCAATTGTCAATTGATAACCGCTTTTTTATAGCTTGTGTGTCTGCGGCTGATATCTTTGAAGTCGTTTAATAGATATTAAATAAACCCCTTATTGCACCGTTTTAACTTTTCTTCATAATCGCTGGTATATTTGTATGAAAGACCTTTCAGCGCAACCACTAGGGGCCTATTTCAGGGGGAATTTTCTAATATTTGACATAGACGAGAGAATTTCTGTATACAAATATTTAAAAAATATATTTTTGAATTGGCTCCATTGATAGTGAAACGTTTTTCTTTCACCATTAAAATCCTACAAACAAAATAATCTATAGAATATTTTCGAAAAAGTTAGGAGTATGAAGATTTCGATGATGTGTAAAAATACCAACAACTATATCGTGTACGCCCCGGAAACTATTGACAATAGAGCAAAGCGATGACTACAGTTTTATAGAAGACGTCATTATCTACAAAGATACTATACGTCTGACTATTACATATTTAATAAAATCCAGCTGTGAGGAGCCGGGACTAAACTACTGAAGTCTCCACGACACTAATATAAATTAATATGAAGAGATAATAATTATGAAGATGTCGCTATTGTCCACCGTACCGAAGAGAAGAAAACAATTTTAGGAGCGGGAAGACTCACTTTGTTTAACAGTTACAATTTACGTCTTTCTTTAAAACATTAGGTATTGTAGTTAATTTAATGATTAATTTCAGTTTATTTGTCTATTAATGTACTTGTGTTTTCTGTTTCTTATATTATGTTGTTTATTAATGTTTTGGCTTTGTATATTTTTTAAGTGTTTTCCTTTATAATATGGATACGTGTAGCTGTAAGATGTACAGACAAATATAGTCAAGTCAAATTCATGTAGACAATGTACACTTGTGAACGTCGAAACAGAAATATACATTAAATGCTTCTTAATTTCATTTTGATTTAGTGCCAGTTCTCAAATTAAGGGCGTAGAACGGAAGAGAAGAACTGGCAATAAACTCTCCGCCACTCTTTTTAATCGCTAACTGTTTTACACAATGTTTGTAAGGAGCCATTACACCATGTTCCACATGACATCTTAAGTAATAAATAATAATAAAAAAAATTAAAAACAAAGATTTGTCCTCTATCAGCAGGAGGCATAGTGAAATAGGAGCACGCACAGAATATATAAGAATAGCAGAAAAATTATTACAATTTTGGTAAGGTTCGCGTGAAAAATATCAGAGTATAGATCAATCTTATTGGTGTTAGAAACTTACTGGCTTACTTCTTTACTTGAAAGGAAATCGATAAATTTTCGTTTTTTACACATTTGAGTGTTAAAGATGTACGATTTTTGCCTGTGTCTCTACCTAAGCTCTTATAAATGTGTGCCTTATATTGAATTCAGGCAAGCGGATAAAGAAGTCTAAAATTTAGTGAATGAGACATCAAATACGTGACGATAAAGCAAACATATTAATTGTTTACACGAATATCACGTATAAACATCAGCCATTCTAATTATGATACATAATTTTAATTTAATTTTTTTTAACTACAACATTTTCTGGTCTGCGCCTCAGATTTTGTGGCTGTTCCATGATGATTTGTCAATCTAAAAGGCGAGATCAGCCTCCTTTACCTGACACACTCCATCGACTTTTTGGGTCTAAGGCAAGTTTCCTTCAGCGTTCGAGCGATCGTTAAATGCACACATAGAAAGAAAGTCCATTGGTGCACAGCCGGGTAGAACCCACGGCCTCAGGGATGAGAGTCGCATGCTGAAGCCTCTAGGCCCACACTGCTCACAGATAATATTATATTTATAGTAAAGCCGTTATCTTAAATAAATCTACGTCATTTTAGTACTGAGCTAATTAAAAATTTGGTCTTATGTGATACCGCGGCTTCATAGGGTAAGATTCTAAACTTTGCGGAAACCAGCTCGCCTTGGACCCAAAAAGTCGACGGCGTGTGTCAGTCACAGGAGGCTGATCACCTACTTGCCTATTAGATTGACAAATGATCATGAAACAGATAGAGAAATCTGACCTGACATGAAAAGGTTGTAGCGCCACTTATTTTTTTATATATTACAGATCTGTATACGTAAACGATAACTATTTAATAATTTTAACATTTGTCGTGGTTCATCTATCAATGAATAAAATAATTTCATAAACTGTTCTGCAAAATAAACTTTTTAGTACGCTTGACATTTTTAAATATAATAAATATAAAGGTAAAGGTAGAGTTTATTCATACAAAAAAATACAAATCTTTCCTTTATTAGAGTAACAGCGCGTTTGCGACTCTTTGGTATAGACTATAGACAGTGGTTCTTTCGTGAAAACTGAACGCATATTATTAATTTTTTACGAACGAAGTCCTTATATACAAATAGAATAATATATATTTATTGAAGTTAACCACATTATATATAATGCATTTTCTACAGTATATGTTACAAACTATTATAAAATATATGACAATTAAGGCCCTATCGGGAAACGAAACAGAGGAAGACCGCTCACCAGATGGGCGGATGACATTACTAAAACGGCTGGCTGGATGCAACTTACCCAAAACATAGATACCTGGAGATCCTTGGAGGAGGTCACCTGCGGAAGGGTTCTTGCAAAATAATAAGGATATAAAAATAGTGTTATTTATTTTCTAAAAAAACAAATATATATAATAGGCATACTAGGATTACGTTAACATTTTTTGGAAGAAATACAAAGGCTTTTTTATTTTATTTATTAATTTATGGTGAATATAAATTTGCCAAAAATATACAATAAAATTTTTATATTATTGCCTGAACTACTAGGTTGGTTAATTAAATAGTTGGTTTTAATAATAGATTTGATAGGGTGATTAATAGATCTATTAATGTATAAAATTAAAATCCAATTAAAATATCGACTTAACCTACAAGCAAGTACTTAATGATGGTCTAAGATCCCGATATACACTCGGCGTCAAAAAAATCGCACCTTTCATAAAATTCGTGTCAAGCGATTATAACTCCGAAGATCCTTCCTGTACCCTATCATTATTAGTATCATTTGAAAGCTAATGAAATCCTTTATTTGAAAACGGTAGGAAATTGGCCACCACCCCCATAAAAAAAGAAAATTCTGGGAAAATGTGAAACAATGTGTATTCTGATCAAAATTACAAAGAAAAGGAACAATACAAAAATTAAAAATAAACAATAACAATCCTTAAAAATTAGTCTTAAAACTTAGTGTTGCCTCCTCTAGCCCTCCGACCAGCTTCCAAGCGGTCAGTCATGGACCTGATGAGCGTCACGACGTGTTCCTGGGGAATGTTGTCCCACTCCTCGATGACGGCATCTCGAAACTCATCGAGAGTGGCAGGAGCTGGATTACGGGCCCAAACTCGCCGTTTCAGCTCGTCCCAGAGGTGATCGATAGGATTGAGGTCGGGGCTTCTTGCTGGCCAGTCCATAACCTTGATGTCAACTCGACGTAGGTAGTCCTTGACAATCAAGGCTGTGTGGGACCGGGCGTAGTCGTGCATAAACTCGAAGTTGGCACCGACAAAACCTGCACATGGGACCACATGCTCCTCCAAAATCTCGGTGATATACCGGTAGACAGTCAGAGACCCCTGGCCGCGACTATCTCCAGCTCTGGAAACGCACACGAGGTCTGTCTTGCCGTCGATAGAAATGCCGCCTTAGAACATACAGGATCCTCCTCCATACTCGACGGTTTCCACGGTGCAGGGTGGTGTGAAACGCTCCCCTGGTCGCCTGTAGACTCTCTTACGCAAGTCGTTGGTGTACAGGCACACTCGGGTTTCGTCGGAGAACAGGACATTCCTCCACTGGTCGAATGTCCACGGCACGTGCGTTTCCTAAAATCGCTTAATGTTCGTCCGGTGGATGGCAGTCAATCGGGGGCCTGTAGCAGCTTTCCGGGGCAGCAAATTCTTCTCACACAGCCTTTTTCTGATAGTGGAGACGCTGTCTGCTGTCATTCGAGTAGCTTGAAGCCGCTGCTGCAGCTCCACAGCGTTGGAGAAGCGGTTCCGCAAAGACGTGGACACAATGTAGCGATCATCTCTGACGGTAGTGCAGCGATGTCTCCCGGATCCATGTCTCCTGATGTAACCTCCAGTCTCTTGGAACCGTTGGTATACCTGTTGCACTTGAAATCGGCTGATTTTCAATTGCCGAGCAACTTCAACCTGCCGTAGTCCGGTTTGCAGTAGGGCCACCACTTGAGCTGCTTCTTCTGCCATGGTATCCATTTTCACTGGGTTTTTTCTTGTCGAAGCTCTTCAGGTGTGACCTTTGTGACGTCTGAATAGCGAATAACCCATAATTTACTTTTACCCCCTCGTTTTATACGCGTCCAGGGTGGTACAATTAGTGAGCCTCCAAATGCGTACATCGCCACTTTTTAATCAAAGTGCTGGCGATTTGTGGTTTTTAATTATCCGTATACAAATGATTATGTTTTTGAAAGCTTATTAGTGGAGCTTTTAAATGATACTAATAATGATAGGGTACAGGAAGTATCTTAGAAGTTATAATCGCTTGACAAGAATTTTAAGAAAGGTGCGATTTTTTTGACGCCAAGTGTACAACGACCTTCACCGAGATGCTTATTTAATGAAACGTATTTTATATTTAATTTAATATTTCAATAAATATAATCCATATGGGTTGCCTAGCAAATTTCAGTCCAGAGTATTTTAATTAATATTAAAAAAAATATATTTTTTTAAACATTTCACCGGTATGATTATTAGATAAATTCTATACCAATCGAAAGTATGAAGCCCATAGAATATGCAAACGTTAGGTTGTTTTTAATCAATTAATTATTTATGTGTATATTTTTATATGACACTAAAGTTATATACATCTTTAGTAAAAAAGAAAATTATAGTGATACATATATAATATTACCCTGATTAAAAATATTGATTGAAAAAAATTAAAAAAAATTACTACATGCAAATTATATAAAAAAATTTTTTTTAAATATTAATTAAACATACTCTGGACTGAAATTTGCTAGGCAACCCATATGGATTATATTTATTGATATATTAAATTAAATATAAAATACGTTTCATTAAATAAGCATCTCGGTGAAGGTCGTTGTATATCGGGATCGTATACTATGATATATATACGATATACAGGATTTTATTCCATTTTTATTCACTAATTTGATTATATGATAATAATAATATAATGTTGTTGAAGAGGAAATCTTAAATAAATAATTAAATTACTAACACACGAACACAAAAAGAAATGTCTTAGTTTCATTGTAAAATTATTGACAACGCGAACCATCTTTCTAAAACCAGGTCTAATAGAAACCAAAAATTAATCAAATGGAATAACAATTCCGACGAAAAACTTTTAGTACAGTTTTACAATATGCTACATTTGTATAGGCTTTTGTCATTTTTTGATTAATTTGAAATATTTTACAATACGTTTTTATAATCTTTCTTAGGCAATTCGTTTCGATAGGCTGCCCGACTCCATACGATTGCCGGCCTTTTAAGAATTGATATGCTCTTTTCTTGAAGGAATAAGTCGAATTGGTTCGGAAATACTTCACTAGGCAGCTGGTTCTGTAACTGCCTTAAAAAACGCCCTGTTATGGAACGACGGACGTCGATATGGGTGGTATTTCGTATTCTGCCTCGACGTCATTTCATTAAGGAAGTCTATATAACATCAAACTACCGTACACGAGTAAAAATAAAGGGTATGGCTAATGGTAGATAAGGATACTTAGAATTGATAACAAAATTACATCATCTGACATCACAATGTGATTGTGAAGTGGTGCGTCACGCGTTCTTTGTGTACATTTTTATAATACTCTTGATATAATACAAACATTTACACTGTCCTACGTAATAACAGGCTAATTATTATATCGGGTTGCGAATAATTAACGACTCGTAGCAATTGCGATTGGGGCAAGGGCTAGGTTCGCCTTACGTAGCCAAAGTCAATAGAATTTTACCTAAACGTTGCGAAGCCATGATTTCTTCCTTCTACCGACACGCCGTTTACCCTGGATTTTACCCATTACAACGTTCCTTAATCCTCCTTCCGAATTTTATTAATAACACTGAAATATTTCCAGTATTGAATTAGGTTCCTTCTAGAAAAAGGAGGTCAAAATCTTAAAAGGCCGACAACGCGGCCCTCCTGGCAAAAAGTGGGCCGTTGGTATCACTTAAAATCTTAATATATATAAATTACGCGTCACGTTGTTTGTCCGCTATGGACTCCTAAACTACTGAACCGATTTTAATCAAATTTGCACACCGTGTACAGTTTGTTCTAACTTAAAAGATAGGATAGCTTACATATATATAATTCTACTGTACGTGTGTATGTCACTGGACTCCTATTAAACGGCTGGACCGATTTTAATGGTTTTTTGTATGCGTTTGGGTGGAGCCCTGGTTGGTTTGCAGTCGGTACTTTCATACTTTGTTTAATATCCTAATCGCTTTAAATATTATGCAGGTCAACGTCTGTGGGGTCCGCTAGTTATTATATAAAAATAATCGATCAAGTACGACCTCATATGGAATACTGCTCACATCTCTGGCCTGGTGCTCCCCAATATCAGCTTCTTCTTTTTGACCAAATTCAACGAAGGGTTTGTCGAATTGTCAATCTCCAATGTGTCTCCATGCGTTTTCTATAAAGCGTACTACGGTGAGTGTTCTGAGGAATTGTTTGGGTTGATTCCAACTGCCTCGTTTCAACACCGTACGAGCCGTATGAATTCAAAATTTCATCAACATCACCTTGATGGCTGGAAGTCTTCCACAGTGCGTTTCACAAGGCATTTTCTTTTGCAAACTAGTGAACTGTGGAATCGACACCCGGTGAGGTTCTTCCTTGAGAGATACGACCTCCAACTATTAAAAATTTGAGTGGACTCCTCCCACAAAGGCCGGCAACGCACCCACTAAAAATGGGTGTCTATGGGCTGCGATGACTGCCCTTTTTGGGCGTCCCGTAGGCTCGTTTGCCCCCCTATTATATTAAAAAAATAACCCAAATCAGCGTGCGTAAATGAGGAAATATTTAAATTCTAGGTCTGATGAACTGGTACCAATAAATGGCCACTGGATTAATAATTATAATTAATAAAATAATTGAAATTTAAACATTTATTCACAAAAATACATACACTATACGTACTTATAATACTAAGCCAATACGATATAATATCGAAAAAAAAAGAGATAATATAATACATAATATACACGATTTAAAAATTAATGTTCTGTGACTGGCATTGCGGTGTTATCATTTATATGCAGAAGGGAGTGCTCGACAGTTATATTTACCCTCGCATTGTTTCCCGTTACCGTAGTAAAAGTATTGATTTAAATATTTTGTAGTCATTTGCTAAGTATGTGCCCGTAGAAACCTGGATGTTTTATTTCATTCGAGGCCTGGCGTCTATTATAGAGAGAAATGTTACGGCCATAATTATTATGAATTGCCAAATCAAATTGATAAAGTAATTTCATATAATCTAACACTATTTAATCTCATATTTATGAATCTCATAAAAGAAAAAATATATTTATTTCATACTAAATTATCAATCTTGCATCGTATATCGTTGCTTTTTTTTCGTAATCCTACCGTAATCCTATTCTATCCTTTCGTAATATTATATATAACCATTAAACTAAACATATAGCGAAAGGTGGAATACCGTATATATACAAAAAGGTTTAAACATTTTCGAAAGGAAAAATCAATAAAATTATTAAATTTGTAATTGCAGTGTTGTATGATATGTGTGAAGTGAGGGTATGTTCGTGAGGTGTGCTCATGGTGCAGGTGATTTAGCGCTATGGATAAGGCTTAACACTCCTTTTAAACATATTCTGCGATAGCTAAACAAGCCAAAGCTTAAATAGTGGTCGTTGTATGTCCGAGCTGCGCGATACAAAACTGAGTTGGTTGCTGTTAGGAATTATAATAATTTTTTAATTATTTTACATCGTTAACTCATCAGCACAAACGACGACCATTAAATTTTTATTTTTCTTAAAGAATATTAATTGTCACTGTCATATTTTTGAATATAGATATTTTTAAACACCTTCGTGAAGATGAGTTTCACTGTAAAATCACTTGATTATTTTGATATTTCACAATTTGACGGTTTCACTTCGATAGATTACAATCTACCGAATAATAATACGTTAAATTGTAAGCAGTACGTTGAGGTTCACAATATTTCGACAGTTTACAATCTCGCGAGATAGATTACAATCTAACGGTGTTTACAATTTTACGGTGACATATACATTTTCGTCATAAAATGAATTCAAAGTATCAAAAAAATTTTTCTATCCAGCGAAGTTATTTAAATCGTGTATCGATCTTTCAAAATGGATACATAAACAACTCAACTCCACCATATATTTTTTCCATTCGCCCTACTTTAAGAAACGATGACGAAAAATGGAAAGAAACAATGTACTTTTTTGGAGAGTGACCAGATAGGTCCTTAAGTAAAGATTGCCTGTGAAGAAATCTCTCATGTGAATAATCATCTTAGTTTCGCTTTAAACAATTTCTGAATTTATTATTGTTTTCTATACACTATACTGTTTAAATATTTTATCGTACGTTTAATGAAGGGATAAGACAAAAACAAGGTTATTAACTATGTATTTGGCACATACAATATGTCCCATGTCTACTAGAGATCACGACCGTCAAATTGTCTATCAAAAATAGAGGTATGGGATCTGGCGATTCTCCAATCATTTTATAAAAAGGTTTTATGCGAATTTAAAATAAATAGTAATCATTTTGATCTAATTAGTTACGGTACGTTTGCGAAACGGATTTATCAGTTAATAAAGTTCATAAAAATAATTGAAGAATATATAAACGTTAAATAAAAGTATAAATTGAAAATAAAAAATATAATTAATGCCCTTTGAAGATTTACTGATATAGTTAAGAAATGTGTAGGTTTTGTACCTTTGAGTTCTTTTTAATTGCGCTCAAATACAGTATATGTATAATCGAGGTTGTGTTACCCTCCTTTTTTAATAATTAAAGTACACTACATCATATAACGCATTTCAGTATATGTTACAAGCTACTTATCAAAATACCTGACATGATATATGTGTGTGTACATAAATTTTACAAAATACAATAAAAATATTATACTTCCATTTTAGATTGTACTAGTAGTTATTTGCTTAACAATGCAGATTAATTATCTTTAATTTAGATACATTTACATTTAAACACGTTTCTATTTCAATCTTCTTTTAGTGTATCTGTGTGCCCTTTGCCGGGATTTGCTTTGTTTTTTTTGATAGCGGGACTTGGAGGAGGCAAAGGCAAGCCAAGGCAAGGCACATTCCTCTGCGATGTGCCACTCTCTGCCATATACCATCTGCTGTTTCTTTAATTTGGTCTATCCTCTTTTTCGTTTACTGTACCTTGGGCACCAGTTTAGTATTATGTTTATTCTGTTACATCTGTTACCTTAGTTGTTTTTCTAGCTGTATTCATTAGAAGTTTATTTGCACTCCTTTCTATTTAAAACATCGTTAAATCAATGTTAAATTAACGATATTTTTCTTTCATTTGATTCTATTCATAACTAGCGGACCCGACATACGTTGTTCTTTATACAAGATAAAAAATCATTTAATTTTTTAAAATCATTTTTGAATCCACTTGAACACAGAGAAAAAACTTCATCACGTTATTATGACCAGTCGTTTAGGAGTTTAATTACGTACACAAAATTTATTTAAAGATAATTTAAAGCGCAAATTCTGTTTAACAGAATATACTATATCGAGTTCTACAGAGAACAGTATATACTATATAATGAGGAATCGAAATAATGGCACAATATTTGTCATACACAAATATACAGTATTAACAATATTCTTAGCCTACATAGTAATAATATTAATTAAAAATTGATTCGTTTAATGGCAGAATGCTGGCATTTAATCGCTGTATGGTGATACTTATTCGTAGAGCGAGCCATGATTAGTTTTACTTTTAAAAACATCGTAGTTTTTTTGGAAACAAAAACCGACCACACCACATCATACACAACGCATACCTACGTATATATAAATAACCCAAAAAACGCACATTCTTCTCCCAAAGCTTTTTCTCCTTCCGATGCCCTTTCATGTGTAACCACCTTAATGATGCCCTTTTATGTGAATACTTTCCGTTTACTGGTTTAAAAGACGTTGTTTAAGATTGTTAGTTAATGTATAAAGTTTTAAATCGTTAGTGAAAATTTAAAAAAATGTTTATATATATATTGTACATATGCCATGTAGTATGTTCTTTTTAAACTAACTATCGCATTGACAGTTGTTAAGATATATAAATATATCATAACAGTGGAACAGCTTTGACGTATATATTCGCAATCCAAAATGTTTAAAATTATGCTTTTAACTAATTATAATTTTTCAGGTAGATCTATTCCGGGAGATAACATTCCGTAACTCCGGTCAGACGTACCGTGGTGTACCTGTGATGGCCAGCAACATGGACACAGTGGGGACATTTGAAATGGCGCAGGAGTTGTCCAAGGTATCTTTTTTTCATAAACTCTAACGAAACATGGTTTGCAATATTTTGACTTAAATAAGTTTTTATAATGTCTAATTAATTTATATTTTTTCTTAAACTAATGAAAACGTTTATTAAAACCTAAAAATAACAATCAAATATACATTATTTACAATTTTCTTAACCTAAGTACTAATAAAAAGAATTAAAAAAAAAAAGACAATTAAAACAAATTTTAAAAGTTTGGTTTAAAAGTATCTTTATCGCTGGCAGCATTTCCACGCTGTGTTACGATACTTATTCGTTAAGTGAGAAAAGCACCAGCTCTGCTGTCACCGATACGATTTACCAGACGCCAACATAAACCTAAATCATCTACTCCAAAGGGAACAAAATCGAAGTTGGAGGAAAGAATATTTGAGCCATTTATTATTTTCCGCCTGCTCCGCGGTTGCCCCAGCTTTTTTGCTTGTCCGAAGGTGTGACGGGGCTAATGTGTCCACACAAGTAGCGTCCCATACCAAAGCCCGTCCCATCTTCCAAGGGATTTTCTAATTAAATTTGTTCATTACTTTTGGGTTTGACCCACATAGACACAGAGGTTACGGAATAAATAGATAAAGATGTAGGAAATTATAGTCTATGAAGAATCCGAATCATGTCCTTTTATAAAAACTGATTCAGTATTGTAAAACCACGTACTCTTTAGTTCCTTTCTGTAATTTATATTTAAATAATGAATTAAATTAAATATTTTTATGAATAAGGGGGCTTTAGCTCCCCTTTCTAGAATATCAATCGACCTTAAATCTACTTTCTTTTGCTTTTAAAGAGCCGTCAAACCATTTCCGTACGATATGCGCTCAAGAAGACATAATGAGAAACGAATACGAGGCAATAAAATTCATCAGTATGCTTAATGTAAATATGTAATATTCTTAACATACTATAAACCTAAATAAAGTAAAAAAAAAATTATGTAATAGGTGGCAACGGGCAGGAGACTCACCTGATGTTAAGTGATATCGCCGCCCATGGACACTCACATTGCCGGAAGGCTCGCAAGTGCGTTCCCGGTTTCAGTATTGCTACGTTCCTTACTTGAAGGATTCCTCGAATTGGTTAGGAAATACTTCAGTGGGCAGCTGGTTATTATTACAATTAGGTCTCGGTTATTTGTTTTCAAAGTAATAAAGCATTTACGTTAATTTTAATTTAAGTTGTTGAAGGTCTTTTATTTTAATTAAGAATATGTGTTCATGTTCTGCATTATGTATCAAACCATTAATATTCCTAGTAGTGTTTCGGGAATCGTAGGCATTCTTAATAGGCTAGATGGCTGTCTCGAACACATGATCCTGTATCACAATGTAATAAATTCCAAACCGAATAGCTTCAGCCTTCATGGGAATTAACCATTACATTGTTATGATAGTATTGCAAACAGGAAATGTATAATAAACATTAGGCTCTTTGTTTAACAAGTAGTAGTTCTAATAAATGGTATCTGATGTTCGCGAAATCGCGCAAATAAAACACGCCTATAGTTTTATTGAAATCTTATGGCGAATAGGGAAACAGAAAGTTGTGGGCAATACTGGAGAAATTGGATTGAACGATCTTGATACTGTTTAATTTTTTATGTCTTTAGTATTAATTAACAACATAAAGTATGTTAGTTTTTTGTATGAATGTTGTTCTTTACCAGGCGTGGAAAACACACATCATTCGATGTGCCCTCAGTTACGATTCGCCATATAGTAGAGTACTACTCTACTAGTGACTTTTTATAGGGGTTTCCTACTGGAAATTCTTATAAAAAGTCACAATTAAGAAGAAACATGAAATAAACTAAAAGTATCAAAACCACACAGTCAACTCTACCACGCGGTTTAAAATCAAAGATTGAGTTTGACTCACACCTTCTTCCTTTATTTTACGAACATTAAAAACAATACTGCTCGCTTGAGATCGAAGTGTCTTTCTCGATATTTTCACAAAAACAACAAATTTCAAGAAGATAATCACAAAATCTCAGCAGCGGTTGACATTCGTACTTCGATTTGACGGGTGTCACTCATCATGAAAATCTCATTTTTTATTTTTGTCTTTTGCTGTGAGATTCCGGTATAGCTATATATCCTTTATAATATATATTTAGCCGAGTACCTTAAGGCCCAAAAATTTCGACATGTGTACAGACCAGTTATACAGTTTATACTTTATAGCATGAATAATTAAAACTGAAGAAATCAGTACTCCCGTTTGGCAAAATCCGTTTTTAACATATGGCGGTATGACCCTAAGAAGATGGTGTCACCACTAAATTTGTTTTTTTTTAGCATGGACTATTCACATGCATACACAAATACTACAGCCTGGAGCAGTGGAAAAAATTCGCACAAGATAACCCGAAATGTTTAGAACAAATGGGTAAGTGTTATAGGATTTTTTTTCTATTTTAGTTAAATAAAACTTAACGATATCCTTTGGTAATATCATCCATATATTATAGTAAAGATCTTGATGCAGTCCTAAATACGGCGAAACGGTTTGCCTTAGCTTGCTTAAACAGGCTACATAACCATGTGAATACTGAGGCAATCCAATTGGGGGGGGGGGGGGGGGGGGGGGGGGGGGGGGGGGGGGGGGGGGGGGGGGGGGGGGGGGGGGGGGGGGGGGGGGGGGGGGGGGGGGGGGGGGGGGGGGGGGGGGGGGGGGGGGGGGGGGGGGGGGGGGGGGGGGGGGGGGGGGGGGGGGGGGGGGGGGGGGGGGGGGGGGGGGGGGGGGGGGGGGGGGGGGGGGGGGGGGGGGGGGGGGGGGGGGGGGGGGGGGGGGGGGGGGGGGGGGGGGGGGGGGGGGGGGGGGGGGGGGGGGGGGGGGGGGGGGGGGGGGGGCGCCCCCCCCCCCCCCCCCCCCCCCCCGGAGGGGGGGGGGGGGGGGGGGGGGGGGGGGGGGGGGGGGGGGGGGGGGGGGGGGGGGGGGGGGGGGGGGGGGGGGGGGGGGGGGGGGGGGGGGGGGGGGGGGGGGGGGGGGGGGGGGGGGGGGGGGGGGGGGGGGGGGGGGGGGGGGGGGGGGGGGGGGGGGGGGGGGGGGGGGGGGGGGGGGGGGGGGGGGGGGGGGGGGGGGGGGGGGGGGGGGGGGGGGGGGGGGGGGGGGGGGGGGGGGGGGGGGGGGGGGGGGGGGGGGGGGGGGGGGGGGGGGGGGGGGGGGGGGGGGGGGGGGGGGGGGGGGGGGGGGGGGGGGGGGGGGGGGGGGGGGGGGGGGGGGGGGGGGGGGGGGGGGGGGGGGGGGGGGGGGGGGGGGGGGGGGGGGGGGGGGGGGGGGGGGGGGGGGGGGGGGGGGGGGGGGGGGGGGGGGGGGGGGGGGGGGGGGGGGGGGGGGGGGGGGGGGGGGGGGGGGGGGGGGGGGGGGGGGGGGGGGGGGGGGGGGGGGGGGGGGGGGGGGGGGGGGGGGGGGGGGGGGGGGGGGGGGGGGGGGGGGGGGGGGGGGGGGGGGGGGGGGGGGGGGGGGGGGGGGGGGGGGGGGGGGGGGGGGGGGGGGGGGGGGGGGGGGGGGGGGGGGGGGGGGGGGGGGGGGGGGGGGGGGGGGGGGGGGGGGGGGGGGGGGGGGGGGGGGGGGGGGGGGGGGGGGGGGGGGGGGGGGGGGGGGGGGGGGGGGGGGGGGGGGGGGGGGGGGGGGGGGGGGGGGGGGGGGGGGGGGGGGGGGGGGGGGGGGGGGGGGGGGGGGGGGGGGGGGGGGGGGGGGGGGGGGGGGGGGGGGGGGGGGGGGGGGGGAGGGGGGGGGGGGGGGGGGGGGGGGGGGGGGGGGGGGGGGGGGGGGGGGGGGGGGGGGGGGGGGGGGGGGGGGGGGGGGGGGGGGGGGGGGGGGGGGGGGGGGGCCCAACAAAACCAAAAAAAAAGGGGGGGGGGGGGGGGGGGGGGGGGGGGGGGGGGGGGGGGGGGGGGGGGGGGGGGGGGGGGGGGGGGGGGGGGGGGGGGGGAGGGGGGGGGGGGGGGGGGGGGGGGGGGGGGGGGGGGGGGGGGGGGGGGGGGGGGGGGGGGGGGGGGGGGGGGGGGGGGGGGGGGGGGGGGGGGGGGGGGGGGGGGGGGGGGGGGGGGGGGGGGGGGGGGGGGGGGGGGGGGGGGGGGGGGGGGGGGGGGGGGGGGGGGGGGGGGGGGGGGGGGGGGGGGGGGGGGGGGGGGGGGGGGGGGGGGGGGGGGGGGGGGGGGGGGGGGGGGGGGGGGGGGGGGGGGGGGGGGGGGGGGGGGGGGGGGGGGGGGGGGGGGGGGGGGGGGGGGGGGGGGGGGGGGGGGGGGGGGGGGGGGGGGGGGGGGGGGGGGGGGGGGGGGGGGGGGGGGGGGGGGGGGGGGGGGGGGGGGGGGGGGGGGGGGGGGGGGGGGGGGGGGGGGGGGGGGGGGGGGGGGGGGGGGGGGGGGGGGGGGGCGGCGGGCCCGCCCCCCCCCCCCCCCCCCGCAAAAAGGGGGGGGGGGCGGGGGGGGGGGGGGGGGGGGGGGGGGGGGGGGGGGGGGGGGGGGGGGGGGGGGGGGGGGGGGGGGGGGGGGGGGGGGGGGGGGGGGGGGGGGGGGGGGGGGGGGGGGGGGGGGGGGGGGGGGGGGGGGGGGGGGGGGGGGGGGGGGGGGGGGGGGGGGGGGGGGGGGGGGGGGGGGGGGGGGGGGGGGGGGGGGGGGGGGGGGGGGGGGGGGGGGGGGGGGGGGGGGGGGGGGGGGGGGGGGGGGGGGGGGGGGGGGGGGGGGGGGGGCGGCGGGGGCGGGGGGGGGGGGGGGGGGGGGGGGGGGGGGGGGGGGGGCGGGGGGGGGGGGGGGGGGGGGGGGGGGGGGGGGCTTTTTTTCCCCCCCCCTTTTTTGGGGGGGGGGGGGGGGGGGGGGGCCCCCCCCCGCCCGAAAAGGGGGGGGAGGGGGGGGGGGGGGGGAGCGCCCCCCCCCCCCGCGGGGGGGGGGGGGGGGGGGGGGGGGGGGCCGCCCCCGCCGGGGGGGGGGGGGGGGGGGGGGGGGGGGGGGGGGGCCCCCCCGGGGGGGGGGGGGGGGGGGGGGGGGGGGGGGGAAACCCCCGCCGGGGGGGTTTTTCCCGGGGGGGGGGGGGGGGGGGGGGGCCCGGCGCCAAAAATCCAATTGATACAACAGAAACAAGACGCCTAAAGAACTAAACCTTTTGAGTTAATAAGCCTAGTGTAGTGAATATAAGTGCAAGTGCGGTATCTCGGACACACGAAGTGTGAAAACATTATAGAACACTAATGGCCGCTTTCTATCTTCTATAATCTAAAATTATTTCCAATCCAGATTTTCGCAAATTAGATTGATAAATGTCAAAACTCGATCTGTCGAATTCAAAGATATTTTACAAAAACTGATTGACTATCGGTTATTGAAATGTATTTTATGATGTGTATAAAATGGATTGAATTATTAATCTCATCAATCAAATTGGATTGGGATTGAGTATAGAAAGCGGCTGTAAGACCAATACCTTAGTTTAAGCTATTCTCTAAATCACTAGTATTGTAGAAACTTAAGTCAAAATAATATTACTTATTAGACATAATTATTGTATATGCTAGATTGTAATTCATGTACAGTCGCACTCACACACTAAACTTTGTTCTAGAAAAAACAGTTTCGTCCTGATATTCTTGAATTTTCGCTAAGTTAACAGAAAGTGAGCCTCCATTTAATAATATTGTGTTCTGTTTTTTCAATTGATTATTGATATTTTTGATCTTTACTGACTAGGTCTTGGATTTGAAGCATTCAATAAGGTTTCTATATGTCTACAGTATATAACTTAACAATTTAAACAATACAAATAAAAATACTTTTCTCGTAACGCTCCTATAAAAAGCATTTGTGCCAAGTATAATGATTTATTTTCTCAATTCGACATTATTAATACTACCGTAGGCCGTTCATGGTAGTTCTTAGTTACATACATTTGGTTAAGTAATTTTAACAAAAGCCGTTGGCTGCCGTAATAAATAAATAAATATAAATAAAACCTAGGCCCAGGTTAAATGCCAGTAGACTTACTTACGTACTTCTGTATTTTGATAAATTCCTTATATAAACGTTTATTTCTTTAAGCTGCAAGTTCTGGCACAGCAGAAGCTGACTTCGATCGCCTATCCGAGATTTTAAATAACGTCCCAGAATTAAAATTCGTCTGCTTGGATGTGGCGAATGGTTATTCACAGCACTTCGTAGAATATGTCCGACGGGTTCGGGCTGGCTTTCCCAAACATACAATCATAGTAAGTACCTATAGTACTATGTCGAGGCTGATCACGGGCCTGGTAAGATGAATGAGAAGGAATACATGAACAGTGCTCCTTTAAAAGACTGAATAGTGTAAGAGTTTTTGTTTATAAGTTATAACAGGGGACAAAAGAGCAGGAGGCTCATCTGATGTTAAGTGATACTGCTGCGCCGCCTATAGACACTTACATTGCCAGAAGGCTCACAAGTGCGTTGCCGGCCTTTTTTGATAGGATTTTTTATATATAACAGTGGTCTGACTAGCAGAAGGCTCATCTGATGTTTATATTTTATGGATACCACCTCCCATGGACAATCTCAATGCCAGAGGGCTCGCGAGTGCGTTGCCGGCCTTTTATTGATAGGATTTTTTTTATATAGAACTCAGGAGGCTCATTTGATGTTAAGTGATAACGTCGTCCATGAACTCTCTCAATGCCAGACAGAGGACTCGCGAGTGCGTTTCCGGCCTTAAAAATGAATGTTAATCTATGAATTCGATATATTATAAATATTATATATAAATATACATATAAACTAAAATTACGTACTAACTGATCTGAAATTATTGTCGTTCATGTGTCCTTTTTTATTATTATTCCTTTCATTTATTTTTTATTTATTTTTTACAATTCACACCAATTGATCTAGTCCCATGCTAAGCTGGTGAAGCTTGTGTTATGGGTACTAGGCGACGGATATACATACAGGTTATAGATAGATAGACATATAAATACATATTTAAGCACCCAAGACCTAAGCACAACACCATGCTCATCACATCGATGTTTATCTCAGCCGGGGATCGAACCCGGGACCCATGTTTTGGCAGTCAGGGGTACTAACCACTAGACCAATGAGCACTACTTGCAACGAAGTGTTAATAAATAAATACTCCAATATTCCGTATCTTCATATAATCCACAATCTATGATAAACACTGAAGAAAATAGCGTTGATTTTTTTTCGGTTTTATTATGGAATTAAATATTATTTTTTATAACAGGCTGGCAATGTAGTAACTGGAGAAATGGTTGAAGAACTCATTCTATCTGGGGCTGATATTATAAAGGTAATATATTCATAGTTGATTAAACTTTTTGGTTTTCCTGATGAAATTTAAGTTGTTTTACCTGTAATTGTTTTTTCATGTTAAATGTAAATATTATTAATAACATGTTCGACTATAGACCATATTGTTACGAATTATATTAAGTTATTTATTACTTTATATGATCGTTATACTTGCTATGCAGTTAATCGGTAATTTAAAACAATTTTTTTTTAAAGATATTTTATAGCTAATTCCCCGACTATGTTATCGTCGGAGGTATATAATACTAACGTATATGATGATTAAGCACTACTACCTATTTCTCTTAACAACTTTATGTATAACATTTACAGCAAATTAAAAGAAAGATGCCTCTTAACCTATTGTTGAACATTATTTCTTTTAACTTCTTCTCTGTTACTTTTATTCCCATAGCTTGTTCAGTGTTCTGTACCTGTCGTATCCATACATTGGACAGTCGCTCAAGACATGTAACATCATCTCTTCAGCTGTATTGCTCTACAAGGACAGGTAGCACTTTGTCTAACCCTGAACCTGTAAAGATACGACCAGAATCTGCCGTGACCTGTCAACGTCTGGGTTTTCAATCCCGTTGGTTTTATTTCTTTCTTTAATGGCCGAAACAACATTTGGAAAAAATAACTAGTTATTCAATAACTATAACAAACTACTTTTTGTATTAATTAGTTTATATCAATGACAAGTGACAACACTTTTACCTGTTGGAATCTTTGGAAAGCAAGCGATTTTTCGAAACAGAAAAATTTAATTTTGGTTTTCCATTAAAATTTTGCAATATTCGTATCATATGGGATACATCGGGCTATCATGTGCATCTGTGTCTGTGCACACGTATTATGCATTGCATTCTATCTCATTCATCATTCTATCTACTAGGGGAATATTATATCTCCCGCGTCGGCTAATCTTAATCAATAGTTGCCGCGGCGAAAGCTAGCGTTGGTCTGGGGAACTTTTGCATAATGCATAAATGAAAACTTTCCTTATTTCACTCCATTAAATTTTTGTCAAATATTACAGGTCGGAATAGGCCCAGGGTCAGTATGCACTACACGAATTAAGACGGGTGTGGGATACCCGCAGCTGTCAGCCGTCATTGAATGCGCCGACGCAGCACATGGACTAAAGGGTCATATCATTTCGGTATGAAATTTTAGAGTTCAATATTTATTTATCAATTTTACTAAAATTAATAAGAATCATGAGGAATTATATGCTTTTTTGAAGTTACTTCTTTTGGCGGGTTAGGGAAAAATTATGAGAGTAAGTTTTTACGATGCGCGCCCACACCGCCACAAAAAACCGACACCATGAAGTTAGAATAGTTTAAAATAAAAAATGGCCATTTATTTAATGATGTAGAAATAATTTTTTTGTGATATTTAAATAAACTTTATTTAACTAGATAATGCGTTATAATAAAACTTTCAATGTATTAAATACCTTTTTTTTATTGGTAGTATCGTTTTTTACAAACGTAGAACCAAATTTATCACACATGTGAAATAATTAAATTTATAGGATGGTGGTTGCACCTGCCCCGGCGATGTTGCGAAGGCATTCGGCGCTGGTGCAGACTTTGTCATGGCCGGTGGGATGTTCGCCGGTCACGATCAATGTGGTGGAGATGTAGTCACAAAGCCAGACGGAAAGAAAGTCAAGTTGTTCTATGGGATGTCTTCTTCGACAGCCATGTTGAAACATTCTGGTGGCGTTGCTGAGTATCGTTCTTCGGAAGGTTAGTATTAGGATTTTATACCACGTGTGATGAAAAGGGACGTAATTATCACTCGCCGTTAAACCTCTTTTAATGTGGAGCACCGCACTTAATAAAATGGATAGGTACATTCACTAATAAAATCTATATTTAGTCTAAACATAGTACTATGTATAGACTCAGATGTTCCTTCGTATTAAAATTTAATGTGCCCGGCCAAAAAGGTTTGCCATCTCTAACATGTCAGAAAATGATAGCTGTCAGAATTCTACGGATTTTCAAATCTGAGTATAGTACGACAGTTGTCAAATTTATACACATATCTTTGAAGGTTAGTGCTACCTAAAAATCATAGATTCTATTTTTTTTTTATTTGTTTAAATTAGTCTAAGTTGTACTTACTAAAATGGATCTGTGTTATCTAAAAGGAATAAATTATTTATACTTATTACAGAGGAGGCAACATTCTCCTCAACCAGTCTTTTCTGGGAGCCTAATATGAACTAAATTTGAATTTACAGGTAAAACAGTAGAAGTGGAATACAGAGGAGATGTAGCGGTCACCGTAAAAGACATTTTAGGTGGTCTAAGATCGACGTGTACTTATGTCGGAGCGGCGAAATTAAGAGAACTGCCCCGACGAGCCACCTTCATCAGATGCTGCAGACAAGTGAACGACACTTTCTCGTAATTCTATTAGAATAAATTAGATAAAATATGATTATATCCGAAGTATGCCTTTTTATATAAAAACTCTTTACCACAGCGTATACAAGTTATGTATAGTTTGCGATAAGCTGTGATTTATAAATTAAGTGTTTTGAATATGTGTATTGTCATCTGTCACTGTATCTGTCACATACACAAAAGTTATTGTCAAAATTGATAAATGCGGTAAAGTGTAATATTTTGACGTTTTGTTTTTCATTCTCACTACTGCGGTGGTGTTTCGGTGACCGCGCGGTCTCTACCCTAACATTTAGGAGATTCAGAAACGAGATCTACCGCGAACCTAGGGGAAATCAAGAGCGCCTTAACAGTAGTGTGTGTAGAAAGTCGAAAACTATACTATGTGTATGAAAATATAAATAGTTTTCGACACTACTGTTAAGGCATCTTGACTTAGCCCCCTGTACTCCACTACGGGAGACAGACAAATGACATTTCTTACCCTCAGAGTCGAGACTTAAACAAAGTACTAGCGAATCTTAAAAACGTTTTGATTTTGACATCAATCAATCAATTCGCGTTCGACTCCGAATCTTACTCGAAGTTTATATAATGTAAATTCGTATTTTTTTTTTTATCTTGCTTCTGTAATATGTATTTGCCTATTAATCGGATATAATAGTATTTTATTACCAATTAATTAATATTTCGAGCTTTGCTGTATGTCCATGTAGCACTGCTAATAATAAGTAGTTAAAATTGTTTCGATATCGATAAAAATATTGTTATATGTATAGGCCTTAAAACGTAACAGCAGGTCTACTCTACATTGGTCCAAGTTATTTACTCACAGAATAATTCGCTGGTATTGGTACTCTATAACAAAGTACCGATTTTAATGTCATATAACGATGATCAACCTAGGAGTTATCGAAATTATTTCCGCATGTCAGCAAAGCGTATTACTGAATTAACAGTTATTTTTACGGGGTAAGCCTGCTGCGTGTTTCCTTGCTGATAATTTTATAGTAAAACAACAAAATATAACGGACCATCTTGTCTCGTAGTCGTAAACCATGCTTACAGTGGCGTAACTATACCATCTGGGGCCCGTGGCAAATTCTTTTGATGGGGCCCTATCAGTAAAAATCGTCACGTTGTCCTCAGTTAAATTTTAATAAACTTCGAGATTTTCAGCGTACTCAATTACACGTTGTATATGTCCCACTAATGGCCATAGGCCTCCTCTCTTAGGCGAGAGGGAATGGTCTGTAGTCCCCACGCTAGCCCAATGCGTATTGGAGACTTCACATTTATCCATAGAACATAATATCTCTTGGGCAGGGGCCCATGGCATTTTGCCAGCTCTGCCACCCTATTGTTACGCCACTGCATGCTTATTACAGGGGGTTAGAAGGTAAACAAGAAACAGTAGCTCGATATAATTCAAACAAAAGGGTCTTAGATATGTTTCGCGTGCACTAGCAGGGACTAGAGATTCAACCAAACAGTCGATAGATTGACGTAACAATAGATTTTCGTCTGAAAAACGTGAACAGCGCCGCGTGGACGTAATTGAAACTTCTTAAAAGCCCGAATGTACACCGTTCTTTGGTATTCGTTAAACGATATTGAGTTTTGAGTTCTAACTCTCCTATTAACAATGTTGATATATGTGCTTTTGTCTGGACTATATTTTATTGTATGGCCTTAATATTGTATTCAATAGACATTTTTTGAACTACCTCTGGTAATAGGACTTAATTCTTAAAATATATTTTTGATATTATTTTACAATCAGTTATTAAGTACAAAAATAGCACAAACTTTTTTTCGCTTTATTTTCTAAGTTATGTAGATGTTACTGTTGTTGACTATGTAACATGATCAATTAAAGGAAGGAATTTAATATTTTTTTATTTGTAACCCAGTTTAGTATTAAGGAGGGTTAAATAGGAACCTCTGTGCAATCCAATAGGCGACATTTCACTTAATTTCAGGTGGGATTATATAACGCAACATACACAATAAAGTAAAAAAAAGGGTGCGTGTACTTAAATGTACGCGCGTAAGAAGTTATACTTCTTTGGCTTTCTTTATTTTTTTAAAATATTAAATAAATAATAACAAATATTTAACGTTAATAATTTAATAATATTGTTACGAGCTAGGGGATCGGATAGAAACGCCGTAGATTTCTTCAAGGGTTTATTTCTAATTAAATCTACGAGGAATTTGTTAACACTAAAAATTATAATTACGCACTGAAATTCACTAAATACACACACAAAATAATGTCACTAATTACTCTAATATCACGCACTTCACACAGTACTTGTATTCACTTTTCTTCACTATATTCGCACTTTGTCACTCCGGTGTTTATCGCTCGATATCGCATTCAAAACTGAACTAATCGGTCGCGTTTCGGCTCGCTTATATATCCCTGGGAGCGATGTTCGAGAACTCTCTAGGCGGCAGCGCAACTGAGTAGCGATCGCACAATTCTAGAACGTGCGTACTAGCTATCTCTTTCGCACATTGCTCCGTCCTTGTCGTACGGCGTTCTAGAGTGCTCGGTCTAGCTTCGAGAAGGTTCCGATCTTCCCTCTCTCTCGCGTATCGTTCCGTCCTTCTCCCACACCTAGAAAATTCGTTCTAGAACATTCCTTCATCAAAGGGGTATAACCAGGCCTGAAAACGCCTGAAAACGGGTTTCCTGAAAAGTGTACCACTCGACTACACTTGTTCTGAAACGGCCTGAAAAAATGTTTCAGGCTCCTGAAAACTAGGGTGACATTATGTAAATTACGATTTTCTAATATGTGATTGACCCTCTCCTGAAACGGTCAGAAATCACATTTCAGCCTGCTGAAAAGTTCTCTAACTAGTGGAAAAATCTAGAAACGACCCGTCGACCCGTCTTCGTAACAATATTTAACATTTAGTATATTATTCAATTATTAATTAATATTAATAATAATAATTATTTATTCTTTTATTATATTATTCATTCAATTTAATAACTACGTATGTTTTATAACCTTTTAACTAAGTAACAATAGGTCTTTGTGAAAAAGCATTGCTAAATTTCTTTGAAAAAAATAATTTAAACTCCTTTATTTGTTTAAAAGGTAAATGTCATTATGGTCATTCAAAATTCTTGGCATAGCTGCTAACTTCACGCATATTCTATTTCTTTTTACTTGTAGATTGTCTTATTCCCATCTCGCTCCCGCACGCTATAATCACACTGACAACTTTGTGTCTCAGGTGCGCGCTCATCGTAAAATTTCACTCTCATCAATTTTTCATAACGCGCCTAAAGAAGTATACCTTAATAAATAAAATTTAAAACTTTGAAAAATAAAAGAAAATGTTGTTATATACCTATAATCTTATTATTGTTCTTCATCCTATAAAAAAATCAGTGGTGCCACAACCTTTTTAGGTCTGGACCTCAGATTTCTGTATCTGTTTCATGATCTTTTATCACTAATAGGCAAGTAGGTGATCAGCCAGCCTGACACACGCCGTCAACGTTTTGGGTCTAAGGCAAGCCGGTTTCCTCGATGAAAGCACAGAAAAACCTAAAAAGTGTTCATTCCGGAAAACCGAACAGTCTCTGGGATAGCATAGCAAAATGTTCCATGTTGGTATGTACTAAAAAGGTAAGCTAAGTAAAATCAAATTAAGGAGAAACGAAGTTCGCGGGGGCAGCTAGTATTCATTCTATAAAAAAAGAAGAAAGGTGATGAATTGATGTGAAGTTTCTTAGAGAAATCATTGTTAAGTGTCTAAAAATTACTGGAATTTTTATTTTATTTAATATATATTTTTAATTTTTTTTTTTTTTTTGTAACATTCATATTTACGAAAATAATCATATATTTTAGAAAAGATAGTTTGTAACATATACTGTAAATATAGTATAATGTACGAGTATGATGTGATACACTTCAATAAATAAATAAAATAAGTGACACCGCTGTCAATGGCCCATTACCAGAGGGCTCGCAAGTGAATTGCCGGCCTAAGGGTGCGTACAGACTATGTAACATATTATATAACTTGTGTTTTATAACACGTCCACATTATATAACCTTGTTATTCAACGTTATAACATAAAACAATACTGTACACATTAGAATAACAATGCAATTTAACAATGTTATGTAACCATTGTCGTTTGTCGTTCTCCAGTGCTATCCACAATGTCGACACGAGAGGACGATTTACTGGCTGTGGAAGTGACTGTTGTAATTTTAAATAACAAAAGAAACACAAAAAAAAACGTGGATGCTGGGTACATATCAATAACATAGCAATATAACATTGTGGTACATATCAATAACATGTTATTATAACATGTTTTATAACATTCAGTGGCCACATTATCTGAAACATGTTGTATAGCAATGTTGTATAACATGTTATGTTATATAGTCTGTACGCACCTTAACATGAATCGGTACGCTGTTTTCGTGATCGTTCCCAAGTCAAATTATTTTGAAAACGCGAAATTTTTTGGAGTATTTAGTAGTTTAAAAAGAAATTCTTTCCACAAAAAATGTTTTTTTAAAGAATACCAATTTTTAAAGTTTAATTTATAATAGGATTTATTTTGAAAGATTTCTCGTAACACTCAGCAGTAGTGCACATAGCGTTACTATTCGATAAACAATAACATAAATTACACTTAAGTCTAAATGACTCGCCTTCCGGACAAATATCTCTTTGACTCCTCTTAATTGTTACAACTTCGACTGAAACCGGATCTTTTTTTTCACATTTGTTAGTAGCACATAAGAGAGTCTCACCGTCGCTAAGGCAACGACACGGATTACAATCATCAACGTATGTTCTAAAGGGTTCACAGTAACCACTTAGCTTTGAGGCACTTAAGGGCTCTTTTTCAGTACATGATGCTTTCGTATAACAGATCTGTACCTTCTCACCATTCTCTTCTCGGCAATGACAGACCATACATTTAAGTTCGTAAGCGGAGTTCAAAACACAGTCGGATTTTATAATATCTATAGACGATGTGTTGTAACACAATTTCTTAGTGCATCGTATAAGCTTCTTACCTTTTCTTAGTTTGATACATTGGCACACATTACAATCTTTATAAAATTTAGTCCCTGGTGTGCAGTCTTCATCATCTACGGGTGATGTGGTTAGCACAAACTTACCTTTATTTTTATAATTTAATGTTGGTCGATCTTTAATACATTTGCGAACAGTGCATATTTTTCTTTCATTCTCATCGCAATAGCAAAGATTACAATTAGTTTCAAAAACAACATCAGTTCCTTTAGCACGGCATTTGTTTTCAGAGTCTTTATGACCAGAAAGTGTATTTTTATTTTTAGAACAGCTTTCACAAAGAAGTCTATTGTTCTTCAAACATTTGCAGGGCATGCAACCTATAGTGTACATTGTATTTGGTGTACATGACGCATATATCTCTAGATTATCATCATCTAAATCATCAGTTCGAGCTATATTAGTAGTATTGGCTTTTAATACGGGGTCATCTTTGTGACAAGTGTTTTGGGTACATAAATTTGGATCTAAATATCCACTTGAGGGACAAAAACACACATTGCATCCTACAACATAGAGCTTGGTGGGAAAACAAGTATAGTTTGATGTGGGATGAGCTAAGGAGGTATGTTCTACTGAGTGTAGAACACGAAAAATGTCTCTGCAGACGGGATTAGGCCAGTTCCCGTCCTCTTTACAGACGCACAACATTGCTCCCCGTCGGTAGTGAACACCAGGAGAACAGGAGGTCGGTGAGGACCTCCATACTCCGTGACCTTCCATGCCCACGTCTATTGCTTGGATGGCATCTGTAAAACCAATGAAGTAATATTTTAATCCTATGATGGAAATTTCAAAGCAGTTATTAATAACGTTCTATCAGTATCCAGCATAACATTTATTTTATTTATTTTATCCAGTAAAACTAGAGTTGTGTTGCGTAAAAAACTTACAGATGAAACGTATCAATAATGGAAATGTCTGTCCCATTAGAAGACTACTGTACTTTATGCAGACACTAACTAGTATTTGGAGTCTAACAACAAACCAGATATAATAAAGCAGACACACGTAGAAGTAGTTTTTTTAAATACCTTTGAAATGTCCGAACATGTCAATCTCTTGACAAACTCTGGCCTCGCAATGGTATCTCTGTTTTTCATTACACCAACACCAGTTACAGTCATTCAGGACTACAGCACGCTTCTTGCACCTTTCACTCCATAATGTATTGTGAAGAGCTGTATAAATATTTAACATTCAAATAATTGGTCAACACAGTTTAATCTTTCAGTGTATGAACTTATTCGTCGTCGGAGAATCGTAGGAAATAAATGATCAGTAGAACCTCTATAAGTCGAACATCAAGGGAGACGCCAAAAAATTCGAGTTATAGAGTTTTCAACTTATGGAGGATTTCGACTTAGGCGGATTTTGATTCGACATAAAGAGTTTGAGGTTTATTCTTATAAATTTTGAGTTAGAGAGGTAAAATAAATAAAAATTCAACTTGCAGAGGTGAAAAACATATTTTTATTTATTATAAATCAACATTATTTCAAATCATTTTAAAATAAAAAATATGGCATTAATAAAAGTCAGTAATTATTTTTTTTTTGCTTTAGATAATTTGGTGGTTCTCTATCTATAGCATTGTCTAATCTATAAAGAGCAGAAAATTCTTCTTCAGAGTTACTGGTTTGCTCTACAAAATTACGTAAGGTATTCAATGCGGTTCGCGCCTCTTTGATGGAAACTCATGGAGCGCATATACTATTCACGTCTTCAATGTCATCTAAATCATTAGTATCGGTTTTCTGAGCTACTGAATCGATAATTTCGTCATCAGATAATGTTCCAGCAGTCATAACTCCATCATCGCACGAAACAAAGTCCTCAAAGGACTTTAAGATGAAAACAAATGACTGGCTTAGCTAAATTTCAAAGGGAATCAAAATTGAACACCTGACACAAAGCAAGCAAACACGTGTTTCCATGAGTCATAAATTTATTATTGTATACTCCTAAAATGTTTTCTAAGAAACAATAGTGTACTCACATTGTCGGCAAGTTCTTAAAGTCGGTAACTTATTTTTGTTCGAACAATAGAGATAATAAATTCCAAATGATCAAGTTGTAAAGTTTGTAAAATAAAACGTTCCTATGTTCGAGATACAGAGGTCAAATTTAATTTTTCGAGTTATAGAGTGAAAATATGTACCAAAATGGCTTGGAGGGACTCGCTGATTATTTCGATTAACAGAGGGTCAAGATTTCAAGTAATGGAGGTTTTGGTGTTTAAAGGGAAGGGAACAAAACATTTTTTCGAGATTTGGAGGTTTTTGACTTATCGAGGTTCGGCTTAACGAGGTTCTACTGTATATCGTTTGCATTTAAGATCTTAAGGCATCAGCTTGATTGCACCGACTTTTTAATTAAATTTAAATTTCGTGTATCCTCTAGATACTCTATGCATCCCATCTCCAGGCCAAAACTTACCGATATCCAGATTGAGCATTCTGATAAACGACCTAGGTCTAGTATAGTATAGTTACTTGTTTTTTATCTCTTCGTGTATGTTATGTTTGCCTATAATTGCTTGTAACATTAAATATTGTTTTTCTTGTACCAATGTATCAGTGTGCCGATCACTGGCAAGCTTCATCCATCCATACCATACATATAAAAATCGAAAAGTCCAAGAATAAGAAATAAAAACAATTGAAGATCGAAATCATAATACTCACGCTTTTCATGTAGATACGAATTGATTACAACAATCTGTAATGAAACTATTAATACTAGACTACAAATCATATTTTCTTTTCGTATAATAAAACTTAAATAATTTTTTATTACGACTTTGTAACTACCATTTCTATAAAAACAATTTAAAAAATTTAACGATATCAAATTTTAATTATTCCGTATATTTCTGCCATTTCAATTAGTTTTACCACAATTTCTTTGTACGCACAACATTTTACCATTTTGTAGACAATAGCAAGTCTCACATTGCTTTGCAAAAGACTCTCCTGGGGTACAGGTTTCTTTATCTATAAGCATCAGTTTACCGCGCCTAAGACTCAAAACACCAAGACCAAGAGACGAGTCATCATTGTAATATCTTTGAGATATTATTGAATCTATATTATTCGGGTGCTTGATTAGCTCGTCTTCTAACAGACCATGTTTAGTATCACGTTTATCATTTATCATATAAAACAAGTTATCATCATTAACTTTTCGTTTACTCTCCAATAAATTTAAGAGCATTTCATCAGTATTTAAATCAGGTACGGCCGTTGTTGTTTCTATATTATTGACACTTTTCATAATACTTTTCTTCTTCCAGGCAGGCAGGCTCGGAAATAATTCCGATGCTGCCTCCAAATACTTATTTCCACATATCGAAAAAGAAAATTTACCAAGTTGGAGTTTATCCTGATTTGCTACGCTGTTGCAAATTAATTTGCTTTTAAAGATACAATAACAGATTTGGCAAGGTTCTGATGAGTACCAGTTTCCGGCTTCACAGCTTCCGTCGACATTGTAAGATCTTCGTGCATCTGACGGGCATTTTCTTTTTGTACAGAATTGTTGGTTTATTTTTCCTTCAGCATCACATCGACATATGTTGCATCCCAGATAAATATATGAGTTGGGTTTGCACACGGATAACTTTTGATATTTATCTAGAATAAAATATAATAATACTTTTTATATATAATAATATAAAATAGGAGATATAGACGAAATAGAAGCGTTAGCAAGAAGCGAATGGAGAAAATAAGCCATGAACAGAGACAGTTGAAAAAGCTGGAGAGGATATAGGGTACATAGATAACGAGAAAAATGTATATATTAAAACTATATTTTTTTTTGCAATGATTGGAAATCAAACGGTCTTTTATTATTAATATAATAAAGAAATACGAATAACAATGTATGAATACCTTACGTACTTTTATGCTTACTTTCGATCCCGTTTAAAAACATAATTAAAAAGAAAATGACTGTAGAAGTCATATTAAATTTTCTAAAAGTTTCATTTGCATACAATAAAAATCTAAACTTGCTCTAACATAAAGAATCAACCAATTTTGTGCTTCAATTATTTTAATGGCCCTTGATTGATTCCGGTCGAAATTTGCAATTTAATTAGTCTCGAGATTAATTAAACCACTTATTTTGCGTAACATTTGATTATTTTTTATTAAAAAATTAAATATTAATATATGAATACTTTTTTCGGATTTAATTACGATTTCACTGAAGTTCAGTATCTGTAAGTTTAGCGATATCGATGCAGCAATTATTTAAGTCTAATAGAAGGCATGAACCGCTAATATTAATTGAGAGGTATTTTTTAATGTGAATCATTTTCACTGTCAACTAACCCCAAATAATATTGTTTCACCGGGAACTCCTCCGCCTAGGAGCTATGTGCGTACACATGCAACAATAATGGCGTTACACAAGCGCGTAGTACTTCTGATATTCCTTTTAGAAATAGGTGCTCATAAAGTTACTAGCTGACCCGGCAAACGTTTGTTTTCCATGTATATTATTTCTAGGAAACATTTTTTAGTTCAATAAAAATAACTATCTTCAATAATAAAAAATAGGGGTTGATCGTAGAGGGGTGAAAATTAGGGGTTGTATGTATTTTTTATGTTGTATCATAAAAAATAAAAAACATTCTAAAAATAAAATACACTCCATATCACTTAGGGGTATGAAAGATAGTCGCCGATCTCAGACTTAGTGAATATGCATAACAAATCTCATAAAAATCGGTCGAGCCGTTTCGGAGGAGTATGGGAACGAACATTGTGACACGAGAATTTTATATATTAGATGTAGATTATTTGTCAATTCAATAATAAGTTATTATATGCACAAATGTCTGAATTTAAATAAACTAAATCTCTCTATTCATAAAAACATACTACACATTGTAGCAGTAGAATTTGAAGTAGGCATAACAAAAAAAAAATGGTACTTATGTACGCGCGTAAGAAGTTATATTCTTCGGCTTTCTTTATTTTTTTTAAATATAATTAATCAATAATTAATATTTAACGTAAACAATTTAATAATATTTAGTATATTATTCAATTATTAATTAATATTAATAATAATTACTATTTATTATTTTATTATATTATTAATTCAATTTAATAACTAGGTATGTTTCATAACCTTTTAACTAAGTAACAATAGGTCTTTGTGAAAAAGCATTGCTAAATTTCTTTGAAAAAATAATTAAAACTCGTTTATTTGTTTAAAAGGTACTACAAATGTCATTATGGTCATTCAAAAATCTTGGCATAGCAGCTAACGTCACGCATATTCTATTTCTTTTTACTTGTAGATTGTCTTATTCCCATCTCGCTCGAGCACGCTCGGCGCCCATACTGATAATTTTGTGTCACGGTGCGCGCGCATCGTAAAATTTCACTCTCATAAATTTTCCTAAAGAAGTATAACTACAAAAATCTGTCGTAGAAGCGAATCAACAAAGCAATGAACTATAATATCAAAGCCAAAAATATTAATTCCAACTGTTCTTTGTTTTTGTGTCAAAAATATCTGAGATTGTTGCATGCTTTATACTATGACGCATTTTATTTTTTTGTAAGAGAAAGAAGTTTTATACTGTATTTAACTTTTTTTTATTTATAATTCTGCCTCTTGACTATTAATGACATCTTTTACAAAAACGTTTTATGTAGAACGAAACGTAAAATTGATACCTAACCTAATTTCTTAATTTTTCTTTCAAATTGTATTGTCGCTGTGATAAAAAAAATGTTTAATTTGTTTATTATTAATGGTTTAATAATTACACGACTATTAATAATGTCAATTTATTGTCTATCATTTAATTAAGGACCACTTTATTTTCAGCAAGAAACAATGGCTTGGAGTTCGTACAATTTCCGGCGTCACTTTTGAAGCAATGCTCTTCTATGACGTACCCGTCTTCGCAAGTGCATATAAAACAGTCGTCTAATATTTTTCCAGGCTTTTCGCATTTATATCGTGTATGCTGATGCTCCACTTTGAGAACAATGGTCTCGTTTGAGTTGGGGTTCGTACTTTCTGTGTTATCTGTAGAAAAATTAAAGTAAATTACGTAAGTAATCTTAAAATTCATTAAGTTCATAGTAAGTTAAAGAAATTCTATAAAGTCAAAAGTCAATTTATTCATATAGGTAACACGATGTACACTCATAAACGTCAAAAAAGAAATATACATTAAATGCTTCTAATTTTACATTTACTGCCACTTCTAAAATCAAGGGCGTAGAACGGAAGAGATGAACTGGCAATAAACTCTCCGCCACTCTTTTTAATAATATCAAACTAAAATTATTATATATTTATTTTTAAAAAATAACTTGGCAAGGTTCGGCAATTTCCGTGCTCTACGTGACATATCGAAACAATGAATTACAGTAGGAAAAATAAATATAACTTTTTTTTATCAATCAGGAAGCAAACGGGCTATAGGTTCAACTGTTAAGGGATAACGCCCATACACTCTCAATACCAGAGGGCTCGCGAGTGCGTTGCCAGAATTTTAAGAATTGTTACCGGGCTCTTTTCTTGAAGGACCCAAAGTTGAATTGGTTTGGAATGTAGTGGCCGAAAATAATGCTTTAAAAAAACGCTCTGTTGTGGAACGACGGAGTTATTTCTACTAATCGAAAGAAAAAAATTACGCGCGACAGAAGGTCATTTCACAGAAAAAAATCTTGGCTCGATTTCCAGGGATGTCAATGTTTGAACAAATCAGATCGCCTATTGTTTTGTTGCTTCTTAAAGTGGTATTTAAATGCCCAAAAAAAGGTGGATAGAAGAAATAGAAGCGTTAGTAGGAAGCGAATGGAGACAGGAAGCCATGGCCAGAGATATTTGGAAAAAGCTGTAGGAGAAGGGAAGCACCCATGAAGGGATTCCGATTAATGGTACTGAAGGAAGCTAGGATATTAAGATAACAAGAAAAAATGTATAAACTGGACATGACAAATCTAAGCTCTATATTCTACTTTTGTAATGGTTGGAAATTAAACAGGCTTTTATTATTATTATTAAACTGGTATTTTCAGTATAAATAATTTGGGACTCTTGGTAAATAACAGCTTCATGGGCTACAAGAAGTATGGTTTACATTTCTGTGTTTCATTATTTTCATCAAATCAAGTCATTTAACTTAAATAAAATAAATTAAATTTGCTTACTTGTCTTGCCACATTTTCTGCCCATGGGCAAGTAATTGAACCCAGGAAAGGCTTGTTCACAGTAGGTTGTTTTCGGAAGCGGCCGACAAAATAAATTGATGTTCCCCATATATGGACATATGCATTGTTGACATCTGAATATCATACATTTTAATGAAAATCAGGGAATATTGTAAATATTGTTTTTAAAACAATGATGATTATCTTATGCAGGTAGCTAACGTGGTCTTAAAAACACAATACAAGTAGTTGTACCCTCATTTTGCAAGAATTGTAAAATCAACTATTTAAATAATATATTTAAGGGTGGTTATATATTTATATGACGAGCTTAAGGAAGTTGGTGGAGAGGATTGGGAGAAAAATGCTTAAAACAGAGAGAGATGGAGCCAATTCGAGGAGGCCTATACTCAATATGAAAAAAAAAGAATATATATTATATTCTATACTATATATATTCTTTTTTTCATTTTGAGTATAGGTATATACATTATGTGTATATTTGTAAATATTATTTTGTTATTTATCAAGGAATAAATGAGTCCTAATTATTATTATATTTATTTATGAGTTATCTAAAGAGATAATCTTGTTCCATTCTATTTATTAACAACCCTATTACCAGATTAGTCACGGGAGACGATTAGAAAATAATTTGTAATACCTTTTTGAGACATTAATTATTTAAGGATACGAACATTCAGCTACGTACAAGCTCTAAAATAACATTAAATTTCATAACACCCTATTTTTATTAATAATTGTCAAGTGCAGTAGAGCGATAATATAAATTTCACTGATCGTGTTACTTGCAATCTCACTTCTGCTCTGCGATTATAGCGTAATCGGCCACTCCACTTGGCGAAGCGCAAGTACACAATGTTCAGTGTCCGTACTCTGCATCTCTCAATAACGATTCTAATGAATCCTGGACTAAATAATTGGCGGAATTCCATCAACCTTGGGTTTAAACAATAATTGGATCAGTGTCTGTCAAATCACCTAATTAGCTAAAAAATGTAAGCAATGTTCCGAAATGTTGTTTGCTGTATTTATTTCTGACGATTATAAAGTCCTATTGTTATTGGTTTCATGAATCGCTATTGAGAGTTACAGAGTACAGATTAACAAATACTATAATCTGGGAATGGGAAATGATTTTGACAGACAGAAGAGATATCTTTGTCTTTATTTAAGATCCGTTAGGATTAAGCGTCAGGGGAAAAATAATTTATCATTATTGACTACCTTACTATATACATAGATCCAGGCGTACACTCATGTCTTTCAGATCCTACGTGTACTGTGTAATCCATACATAGGTCTAAATTGAATCTCTTCACTCGATTATGGGATACCGCATTTCGGTTTGTATTTTCTGTCCTATCGATGATCTGGAAAATCTTTTACTTCAGGCATCAGATGTTACTGCTTCAACGATGATGGCTGGACTAAAACTCATTTTTGTATAATCGTTTAAGTCAAATTTATTAGTAAGATGAAGAATCATGACGACAGATCATCAGATGTACCGTGTACTACTTTGTAAAAAGGTTTTATGATGGTATTTATACCAGCCCTTGGCGATTAAAAAGAGTGGTGGAGAATTTATTGTGCGTCTCTTCCGTTTTACGCCCTTGATTTGAGAACTGGCAGAAAATGTATAATTAGAAGCATTTCATATATATTTATTTTTTGACGTTCATAAGTGTACATTTTGTTACCTATATAAGTAAATGATTTTTAAATTTTATAGGTATAACAAAAATCATTCTCTTACCGATAGCCCGTTGGTATTTTCCGCAGTATCATCACATCCTACAGTTTCACAACTGGCGTACATTTTCAAACCCATTTCAGGACACATACAAATCTTGCATCCAATCGTAAATTCTTCACCGGGAAAACAATGATCTAGCGACCTTATATTCTCTGGTTTTTCTATACTTTGTGACAGCTTAGAAAGATTCAAAGGAGGTATACCACATTTATGTTGAGTGCACACTCTGTCTATTTTATCTCCATTTGGCGGGCATACACATACATTACAATCGACAGTGAATAGATGACCGGCGGTACATTCATTTGACCTCATAACATTCTTTTGACAATGATTTTTCGTGCATTTAGCAACGTTTTTGATTCCATCCTTTGGACAAAGGCAGATATTGCAATCAACTTCATAATATGCTAGGGGCTCGCAGGTAAATTTATCCATACCTATGGTGTGGTCAATTCCTTCTTCATAGCAACTGTTTTTGGTACACGCTCGGTCTTTCAACATTCCACTTTCTGGGCATATACAGAAATTACATTTCACTTTTGATATGGAACCCGGTGTACATGTTCCATCTGTATTATCAGTTGTTATTGGAAGTGATCTATATCTATGTGCGGCTCCTATTGTTCTTTTAGCTTCACAATCATCGTTGGTACACCATTTTAGATCAATTGTACCATTTACATTGCAATAACAGGAATTGCAGTCCACCGTGACGAATGTGCCGGGTTCACATTCAATGTTGTTGTTATCGGCATCTTGTGTTCTCGAGTTGTGGGGTTGTAATTTAATTTTTGATGTTGTGCATAATTTTAAACTTTTATATCCGCTCTCAGGACACAAGCAATACCTTTCATCTTCAATATATATTAAATTGGGTTCACATAATGCATCGTCTTCATTTCGTTTTAGATTTTCAATATTATATAAATCTACATAACTTTCATTGACAAATTTTTGTAGCAAACGTAGTTTGTTTTGGTAGTTGCAGACTCTTGTACAATAGCTACCACTAGTCATACCATTTTTGGGGCAAAAGCATTCGACGCAATTTGGAACGACTTCGCCGGGGCTACACGCCTGGCTAGCAGGATATAAGTGAATATTAGATGCTTTTGTGCAATCTATTTCCACGCATCTATTCTCGTCGACAGTTCCTTCAAAGTTACAGTCGCAAAAGAGACACCTAGGTTTTAGAAAAGTAAATGGTGTACATTGCATTTTTAAATTCCTAAGTTGTACAAAAACTGGTTTGTTTTTGTTTTTACATGTTGTCCTGGTACAAAGATTTTCATCCAAATTGCTGTTTTTGGGACACAAGCAAATATGGCAATCTTTTCTATAATACGTACCTGGGATGCATCTTCTTATTACCTTCTTTGCAGGAGTCTGACATTTTTCAACACATTTATCGAGAACGAAGAACCCATTTTCGGAGCAGACACATTCGATGCACGGAAAAATATACATGACATTGGGAATGCAATAATTCTTCATAGCAGCTTGAAAATCGATGTTGGTATCAGTGGGACAGGATGAGTCTGTAGAACAGTGAGCTTCAACGGAAAGGCCAGATGCTGGACAGGTACATAGGTTACAATTGATGTAATACGATTTAAATGGCCTACATTTCGGGCTATAAGCTGATAAGCCATCTTTAGTGCAAATATTTGTACAAACAAATTCCCTATTTTGCTGGCAAATGCACTGCTTGCAGCCTTCTTTTACGACTTGTCCGATCTGACAAATCATCCGACGTTCAATTGTTTTGCAGCTGGCATCACTCCATAAACCGTAGTGATTGCAACTGCATAATCGATTATTAAATACGAATTGCGTGTCGGGAACGCACGTACCTGAGTGATAAAAGAAATCAGTAAAGGATAAAACACACTATATTATTTTAATTTTACTTACGGTAGCTATGAATTTGATATGGCAAAAGTGATAATAAAGTTAAAAATGTCACAATCATGCGCATTTGTGTTGTGAATTATGGAGTCTAATATCGACCTTGAGTGGAGAATGAAATTGAAATTTGAATTGGATTAATTTCATGGCTTAGGACTATAACATTAAAGAGTTACATGCTTTATGACTATTTTTCATTCCGTATGTTAGCGATTTGATTTAAACCAAGCAACTAATAAAATTATTTTCCTATATGAAATTGATATTTTTTATGATTTTCGTCTATGACGCAACTGATGCCGAATGAAATATAAAATCTCGTAACGTTAAATGTTTGTTAAAGTTTGTGTTTAGTCCATATTGTAGATTTTTATGTAAATATATAGAAAGCAATAAAATTAAAGTGTATCGTAATATTATATTCGTAAATAGGAAATAGTAGGTATTTAATAATGTTATTACTCATATTTGTGTTGTCTATGCTGTCTTAAAACTAACAATCGAATTTCAATTTTTTTTAATTATTATTTTCCTGATCAATCTCCTTCGTGCCTTCTCCAGCTACACGACACTGGCGAAGTACCTTGTGCCCAGTTGGCACAAATAAAAGCCATTTAAAAAAAAAAGGGTGCGTGTACTTATGTACTTATGTACGCGCGTAAGAAGTTATACTTCTTTGGCATTATTAAAAATAGTTTTTGATTGCATGCAAATAATAAATTACAATTACATAATCAAAGACTGGAAAAGGAGTTATTACGAGTATAGTCAATAAAGTTCAGTTTACATTTGAAAAATTAAATAAATTAATATTTATTATTATTCTCTTACATTAAGTGTAACATAAATTCTATTATTATTCGAATGTTGTTTTTAAATTATGTCCAATGTACGTACGTAGCATCTTCCGTGGGCAACTTCATTCTGTCAATTTTTCATAACGCGCCTAAAAGAGTATAATTTAAAAAAAACAAATTTTCTTTATGGAGCATAAGGCAGACATACTTCTGTGTTATCTATCATATTTATTCATCCTAGTAGGAGATAAGATTTAGACCGTTAAGCCCTCATCCGTCAAAGGCATCGTCATTTTTCATATCTAAATGACAAAATATCAATATGAAATCTAAACGAATGCCTTGGAGGATAATAAATCGTTTCGCAAAGAAAGTGGTTCATTTAGATTGATTAGTTATAAAAAAAAACCGCGCAGTCAGCCATTTTGAAATAGGCTTGCAAATGTCATATTAATAATTATAATGTCCTCTAATAACAAGAAAACTTAATAGAACATTGAACCCAAAACTAAAAACCTTAAAAAATATAAAATAATAAATAAAATGTATAATTAAAAGGAGTCCCTTTCGGCAAGGTTCCGAAGATACTGGCAGCGGTTCCCCTTCTTTGTCCGACGTAGCTGCCAGCTCTTCGGTCTCCTGTGATGACGACTAACCTTTTTGCTATTTTTTTAAAAAGCCTTATAGCTCTAGGACCCCACGGACCAAGGGTCTCGACACCGAATGAGTTTGATATCCATGGCGTAATATTTTTTTTACACATCGTGGTGCAATTTGCAGGCTTCCATAGCCGTGTTGGATCCCTTGGTAGATACAGGCAAGTTTCTTTAAATGTTTTGAATAATTTTTGATACTTTTTCACAGCCAAGGTAAGCAAAGCCGACCTCACATATACTTGAAGTCTTTGAAAACCATGCTCATATAAGCCAATTATTTATGGACTAGCAAGTGTTCATTGTGAAGAGAAATCGGGTTCGTACGCCGGGCGTCAGGATTGAGAAAAAATGCAACTAAAACACAAATACGAAGTGTAACAGCGTAACGAATTTAAAAAGCCCGGCAACGCACTTGGCCTTCTGGCATTGTGAGTGTCCATGGGTGGTATCACTGAACATTACGTAAGCCATCTGTCATAAAAAGAATTGTCAGAAGGGACATGAAACTTTAATTTATAAATTTGTCAATTCAAAATATATTTTATAGTACAGGTTATAGGCCATGTTTTTCCAGGTGTAGACGTTGCTTTTCAAGTTTCATCGCCTGGGCGTAGTTGAGGCAGGTCTTTTGGGTACATCTGAGAGTAGAATCCAACTGGCAATAGCACTGGTTGCATTGGACACTAGAGAAAATGAAATGATATAAATAACAAAAGCTTTTTAGTTTAACTATTTTTGTAAGTAATGGGTGTGATGTAAGGTTTTGGCCGTAGACATAACATTTATTACTAACAAAACACACAAAATAATAATAATAACAATCAAAAAAGAAAATTAAGAAATAATTAAAAAAAGGAATAAGGTACATTTTAAGTGTGTAATGTGTGTGTGTTGTGACTGTAACTGGCCCTGGCTCAGCATAATGCTGTGGAGGAGACGTGTTCCACAGCGCTGGTCATTCTGCCAGAGACCACAACAGTTAGTTTGCGCCTCAGACGCAAAACAAAGAAAAAGTATTTAATAATAGTAATAGAAAAAATTATAAAAGTAAAAACAGCAGTATAAGTAAAGAAGTCGCATAATATTAGTTGCTGAACGAAGAATAATTCAGACATCCAACACCTCCAATATGTGTCAGTCTCCGCTTGAGCCCATATCCGGCACAAAGTTCAAAAAGAGAAGACATTGACTTATGTTTGAGTGACATTCTAGCCTCGGACTAAATTGTCTTTGTAGAGACAGCTAAAAGAAGCTTTAGAATTTAAAAAAATATTAAATTCCTTAATTTTAGCTTATACATGTAATAAATATAAAATATTAAAAAGCAATGATCATAATATATTATCAAATTTGATAACAGAGTGCAATCAGTGGCCTTATTTAATTATTAATATTTGTTAGTTCTAAAACAACGTGTAAGCTTGCACAAAATTATTCAAGAAAAAAAGACATCACAAATTTTACACAAATACACACCAATTATATTAGAACATAAACAAGCAAACACAAAATATAAAATAAAATTATAATAATAATATGCTATGTGCGTTTCGCACAAGTTAAGATAGCTAGTCATCTAATATATAAAATTCTCGTGTCACAATGCTCGTTCCCATACTCCTCCGAAACGGCTCGACCGATTCTTATGAAGTTTTTTATGCATATTCAGTAAGTCTGAGAATCGGCTACTATTCATCTTTCAAACCCATAAGTGATAAGGGTGGTCCACCCCTAACATTTTATTTTTAGACATTTATTTTTTGTTTTTATTTTTTTATGATACAGCAAATAAAAGTACATACAACCCTTAATTTCACCCCCCTACGATTAACCCCTATTTTTTATTTCTTAATTAAAAACTTATGACATGAACTCTGAGGTTGATATAGAGAAAAATTCACAGAAAAACCGGAAAGTTTTCATTGCGTAATTTTCAACCAAACAGTCTGTAGATAGCAAAATGTTCCATGTTGGTAGATATGTACTAAAAAGGTAGGCTAAGTAAAATCACATTAAGGAGAAACGAAGCTCACGGGGGCAGCTAGTATAGTTATAGAATTAAGATAGTCAGATATAGTTCCAATGGAAACCATATCTTACTGAGACTTACTATATTCTTCGTTTAACCATTACATTGCCATAACATGCCCCAAGTTCGAAAGATAGTTTTAGAATATTATTGGAATAATCTAGAAGACGTATTGGGAAGTTCATCAAGAGTCGAATCATACAACAAATGAGCCACTTACGTATACATAGTCCCCGGCACACATTTCTCTTCATCAGGGTTCAAAGCCAAGGGCATTTTAGCGGCGTGACCAGTCAATTTCTCACGTTCCTCACACTGCGGAATTCCTTTGCAAACAGTGATTCGATCCACGCAATTGCATTGGACACAGCCATACGATTCGTTTTGATGACATTTTTTACCTGAGTAAATGTAAGATTCGTAATGCCAAAGGTATAATTTATGTAAGAGACCTTGCATTGATTAAAACAGGATTTTCTCGTAGGCACTCGTTTAGGAAAGATATCTAGCCGGTGTGTCGTGCTTATACAAATTGTTAAATGGTCAAATACATGACCGTAACCCCTTATTACATTATCGTCCCTTAAACATTCCCAAGATTTAAGATCAGCAGAATTTTCCAAATTCCGTCTGCAAAAACCAACCCAGGATACAGGCACCTCTATTTCGAATTCTTCCCGAATAAAACAGAATAAACACTACTTAATCAGAGTTGGATATATTCGGTAGTGGGCTGGGTGATCGATTTTTAAGTGATCCGCTGTTTAACTCATTTTTTTTTGCTTACAAATGAGCAAAAGTTACTAGCAAATCTAAAATTGCAAGTGTAATCGCTAGTTAAAAGGCTAGGCTGTTAATTGAACGGCTAATTAAGCTAGTTGGCTGCGATATGTATATTAATGTCATGTCATGTCAAGGTAGCTTATAACATATACGTACTGTAGATATAGCATTATGTATGATGTGGTGAATAAATAAATAAGAGTAGTATCATGTTTACAAAGCTGTTGCGCAGAGATCCTTTTGTATAATGACAACTTTAAACTTAAGTAACTCAAGATAAACAATCCGCGAAAATAGAGGACACCGTGAGCCATTTCTGCCAAAACCCTACATCTTTTAGTCGATACCAACTCCGGGGAAATAAATACAGATAACACAACTTTTTCTAAAGCTGTGATACTTTTTACATTCAACACCTTTTGTCTTCAGTCACCGTGACCACGCTGCACGCTGTAAAGCACGCGAAACGTCGGTCAAATTTAAAATTATGTAAAATTATTGTAAATTTATAATAAAACATAACTTCAAATCCCTTAAAAAAGTGTATTAAAAGTTATGTCAATAAAAGACAATACTATATAATATATTATTTAAATATCCTTACCAGAGAGTTTCTTGGCTTCCATTTTGATGAGACCCTTTTTCGATAAGCAGAGATTTTCTTCGCAAACTAAATTATTTGATTCCTGGCACAGACATCCATTGCAATCAATACGATACATCCTTCCCGGCTCACATTTATCAGAAAGACTATTAAGAGTTCGAAACTTTTCTATATCCTGATGCTTAAATGGGAATTTCTTTAGTTTCGTCTTTGAATTAACTTAAAATAAAATAAAAACATTATTTTTTGTATCCCTTCTCTATTCTAGAATAAGAAACTATTTTTCTTTAGAATGAGATTGAGATTTAGATTCTGTTTTTGTTCTTTTTTGTTTTTAATATTTTTTATTTTTTTACCTTCTTGTTGTAAAAAAAAACTATTTGTAACTAAACTATATGTGAAAATTTGTAATTGGCCCATAATGGTATATATATATATATACATCTATTTCTGTATTGTGCTGTGAATCTTCTGAATAAATAAATAAATAAATAGTATGTAGTAAGCCAAATGAGCGGGATTCATCAAAGCATTCAGATATTTTTTATGTTAGGCTGAAATGTTCGTATCCTAACAGAAAAAAATATTTTTCTGATAAAACTTGATTTGATTATTCGATATTTTTCAATTGCCTTCGAATATAAAATGCGGCCGTAAAATTTTTCGATACCATTTTTATAATACGATTTGTGTTACGCCCTAAAATAGGCTTCATTTTCTGCGATAACCAACAGCGTTATGAAAAAAATTGGTTAATACCAATTGATTTACAGAGAAAGATTGACAATAAGAATATTAAGAAAGTAGTACACCTAGCGCCATCTAGTGTGTTAAGTATGTAAGTCACATGTAACTTAGTTAAGTTTGTCTTACAATATATCAGTTAATTATATCAGAAAGTTTTGTATTTCTTTGTGAGCTAAGATATAATTTATGTTAATTATTAATGTTTTGAGACCTATTGTTTTAGGGGCCGTTCATGTATTACGTCAACAGTAATTATTTACTTTTTTACACATATTACCCACACATTGTCTATGCTTGAAAACGATATGCACTATCGAGGATTCCTACAAAAAATTAATACGTTTATGTACTATGATTTTTGAGAGCTTTGCTTACTTTTGCTGATAAGAGAAGGTGGGAAGGGAACGGCCCCTTATCAACTGTAAGCATTCAAGTAAAGAGTTATGATACATGAATAGCTAATACTAAAATAAAGTTGTAAAAAATAAAGGCATTAATTACCTGAAACGCCTTTGAATAATATCGATGAACGAAAGAATGTTTAGCGCAGAGTAAAGACCTGGGTTTCTTTATTGATGTTTATTATTATCGATTATTACACAACTAACGGACCCGGCGAACGTCGTTCCGTCTAACAGTCTTATAATATCGTGTTAACTTTAGTTAAACTTAATTTAGGATTTGATTAAGGTAATAACATTAATACAATTTTTTTTGCAAATACAGAAATGTTTGATTGCTTGCCTAGGCCTCTTCTCTCTAGCGCCAATATTGCGATACTACAAGTAAAATCACTTTCTGACATACAACATTTTTTGTTTTTTTATCCGGCGCTAGAACAAAGTGGTTGGTTTCTTTTATTTGCGTAATTTTGCCAACAAATGGCACCACCTGCTGTTTGCATTCGTAAAATTAATTAATTTATTTATTTTTATTCGATAACATGCCCGATATTTTATTACTTAGTCTGCTATTTGGAGCGGAGAAGAAAATATCAAAAAAGAGAACTCTAACATCGGTCCAGCCGCTCTTGAGTTATAAGTGGTGTAACTAACACGACTTTGTTTTATATATTAGATGTAACTCAAACTTACGACGAATTGTATCCCGACATGTATCCGCACATATTTCTTTCTTTAGATACGTGCAGAAACACGTCTGACATGACTTTTTTACGATCTTGCCCGGTGTACTACAACTTTCTGGGTTAATCTTGACCAGTTTTTTTAGACTCCCGTGTAAGCCGCTCCTTTCGATTGTATCGTTAGTATTAGTTGATCTCCAGTGACGTTTCTGTAAATTGTTTATTTGAAAGAAAAAACATGATTCTTATTTTTAAATGGGCTGTAAATTCCACGATTAATGCAGCTTTTTCTGCGCCTGACATTTTTTTCGTTTTATCAGCAAGTTAGTGATGATTTAAATCCGAAATGTAAGTCTCTACTTAGCGCGAACTATAACTTCCGTATGATACTGATGATACTGAATAATTTTTTGGCCTTCAGGAGTGAGGCTTAGTGCTCAGACTTGTTTCCATACGATATTTTCTTCTAGGTATGAGAGGTATTAATTGCACAGATAAAAAGAAAAGGGGCACAAATACTAGACTACCTTTGCTATATTTTTATTATGTCTGTGTACGTATATTAAAACTATATAATTATTGAGCAGTGTTGGCCTAGTGGCTTCAGCGTGCGACTCTCATCCCTGAGGTCATAGGTTCGATCCCCGACTTTCTTTAAATGTGCGCACTTAACATTCGCTCAAACATTGAAGGAAAACATCGTGTGGAAACCGAATTCTACAAAGTGACTTGTTTCGAGGAAAAATTATCATGAAACAGATTCAGAAGTCTGAGGCGCCAATGACTCTTTTTTTTTAAATATATTAGTGACATAGTACATACTTTTAAGCTTTTAATAAATCTCTGTTCTAGACACGCCATTTTCGTACACATTAGAACATTATTAAAGCCGCATCTACAGGTATTGCATCCTGCTTTGTACAAGTGACCGATTATACAACTTTGACCGTCATGGATTTCCGGAAGGTGGTAATTTGAGAAGTCCTTCAAGTTTGCTAAGGAAATAGAAAATAAACGCTAATTCGTTGTATATGTAATCATTGTTTACGAGTACCCGTAATGTACAGATATAAAAAATGTGAAAGGTCTGCAACCCATTCTAGATCCGCATTGTTATCAAGATATTTCATCATCGGACGTCGAGGCAGAATATGAAATTCCACCCGTATCACCTCGACGTCCGCCGTTCCACAACTGAGCGTTTTTTAAGGCAGTTTTTTCCACGCACCACCGCTATGTGGAACCAGCTGCCCACTGAAGTATTTCCGAACCAATTCGACTTAGGGTCCTTCGAGAAAAGAGCGTACCAATTCTTAAAAGGCCGGCAACGCACTCGCTCTGGCATTGAGAGTGTCCATGGGCGGCGGTATCACTTAACTTCAGGTGAGCCTCCTGTCCGTTTGCCTTCTGTTCTATAAGATTCTACGACTCGGCAAAAGGCATCTATGGAGTTGCTGAAAATGTCCAAGTCATTTTTCATCACAATCAATCTGGACCATTAAACGATGAGCACATATATGATATATGATGATGAGGACTTTATTCTTGGAGAAGGTATGTCACTTCAAATTCGATCTAAATCATTAACAACTTTCAAGAATTGATACATTCTCATGATTCACGTATTGTATGATAGGCACCAACATTTTAGCAAATTAATGATTTAAGAGAATTAAAGGATTTGAACACGTTCACGCTTATAGGAACATAGGTAGTGTTTTAAATTAAACAATCTTATGAATCCCTTATATATTGTATAAATATAACAGTCACGCAATTAAAACTAAACTGAAAAAATTTAACAAGTCAAAACTTGATTTGAAAAGTATTAATTATGCTCTCCCATACGACTTACAAAACAAATGAAGGCCCAAAAAGTTCTTTATTTGAATGAAACCTTATGAGGAATGTAACTCAATCGTTCGATGATATTAAACCTCTCCTCAGTGCTAATCCGTCTATAATAAAATCATCCAAGCAGACCATCGTAGTGCAAGACAATTCTTTATTTGGTGTACAAATGCATGTGTTGCATTTAAGTTTGTATTTTCGACCTGGGGTACAATGGTCATCAACGCTTTGTACTGCAGGCAGTTCATCGTTACTCTTTCTTCTAGAATTAACTTTCTTTGGTCGACAGTCCTTTTTGGTGCAAATCAATTGTCCATTCTCTTCGCAAATACAATGGTTGCAATCGATATAATATTCTCTATATGCAGTGCATTTTTTATTCGACTTAAATCCTACATCTGTTACTGCTTTTGCGTCAACAGTGTTGAATTCCTGGATAAGATTGGGGCTTATTTTCTTGCACAATTTATCGATATAGTAATTCACGTCACTACAAAGACAAATTTCGTTTTGTGTTCGTAGGAAATCTCCGAAGAGGCACGAGTCAGCTTTGTTAGTAGTTTTACAATGTCGATTAGTGCAGCTTGTTGCTTGAATGAGGCCAGTTTTATCGCATTTGCATACATTACAATCGATAAGGTATAGACTGTTTGATTTACAAGTGATGTTGGATCTTAGATTTCCATGAACTATTGGTAGGTCTGTTCTGAGAGTACGGATGGCTTTTCGACAGTTTTCAGAAAGCCATCGTCCACTATCAGAACACGTACACACCGTGTGGTCTTTGATGTATCTTATGTTCGATTGGCATTCTAGAGTCTTCACTGTAAGGTCCGCTAAAATAAAACAAAATAATTGAGAAACTAAACCCCATATTTAGAACAAATTGCAGCCTGTGTTTGTCAACGTCCAACCATTGACTACCTATCGGGGTTTTATACATTTTGATTGCTTATTTTAGTTCTGGCATATACTTATATACTATACTTCTGACACGTAATATACATTCTCACTCCTACATCGCCGTTAAGTGTCTGCCTATATAAACATAGTATTTTCTAGAAGTTATACCTAGCAGCCTTAAATCTCTAGTAGTATTGAATAAGTTTTATAATGTATTAGATAGTTATACTTCTTTGTGAGCATTTTATCCCGCGACAGATGTAGACGCCATCGATATTGCAGACACAAGTTATGCATGGACCTCTTGATGTTGCAGTTGGTATGCATTTACTTAAGGGCTGCTCTAAAAGAATGCGTTTTAGTATTTACTATATTATATATCATCGTATACATTTCACATATGAGGGTACTTACTGTGAATAGTTTTTGTTGTTACCCACCCAAGTGGCACTGGCAAAAAACAAGTTGATAAGTTCGATTGTCACACGAGTATTTCACTTTTCATTTCGTCTTCAATATCGACAGATAATTTGATAAGTAGATAAACCGTTGAAGGTAATAAAAAAACAATGATCACGCTAATAAAATATCAAACTAAAAAATCAAAAACTTTTATACTGAATTAAATGTTAATATTAACTTAATTCTAGAATCCTTGTCGAACAGTCTCTAAAGTCAGCTAATTTAATAAGCTATTAAATAAAGGCAAATGAATAAATGAAACTTACACAGCAGTGACTGTGTGCTGCTTATAAAATACACAAGTAGAAGTATTGAAGTCACAACCATAGCGATGTATGGCAACGAAAAATTATCGCGTATAACTCATGAAATTATTGATTAAACTGCTATTGAATTTAAGTAGTACTTACGGTTATTTGAATTGTAATTGCTAATTAATTGCCTATTTGAAATTATTATTTTTAAATTCCACTTGAATATTAACTATCGCTAAGATGGTACTGAATCGTTTTGAAATTATTGAAAGAATTTAACAATATGTCTACATCTGTGTGTAAATTAAAATAATCACTACCCAATGGCTGCCACGTGATGGTAATAGGAAGAGGTAGACAGGTCAGGCGATGAAGTGATTATCAGGGAGGGGCTGCCTGGCCTAGAGTTGCCGCTTCTTCTAGCTTTTCACTAAGCGCATATGCCCCAAGACACTGTTGACCAAATTTTTTTTGTGTACACGAAATAAAAGACTTTCAAATATATTATGACCAGTGGTCACATAGTGGTTAAGCGTGTGTCACAAGTTTTTTGTGCGAAATCATATACCTTTTGCCGCGCCTTGCCTTTTGAATTTCCGGACCAATTCGACTTAGCGTCCTTCAATAAGAGCGTACCAATTCCTTAAAGGCACCTTACTAGCCTGAAGGCAGTCTGAGTGTCCATGGGCGGCGGTCTCCTATAGTTGAAATTGAAACGGGAATATTAAAATAAAACACATACGTGGAATAATTTTTTTATTCATTCAAAATTATTTTTACATAGGCTCAAACAATAATGACCATCTTAGACACAGATTTAATAAATAGCATAGCTAAAAGGTTTACAGAATTAAATAATAACATTAAACAATGTATGATCATGAAAATATTGAATTAAAATTAATAATAATTAGCGCTCATAAAGCCTGATCTATAGTTAATAGTAATACATAAATTAAATCTAAGTAATCATTTAAGATTATGTACAAAGACAATTGTGTTAGACCCAGCTCATGTGTTTTGTAATCGACCGAAAGTTTAAACAAATCTATTTCGTTTCTTTTCCTCATGACTTTTTTATATAAAAGTCAGTTAATATAACGCATAACGGGCCGTTAAAGTTTTACGTAAGCACTATAGGGGGAGGGGTCTTTAATTTTCTTTTTTGGTGATTACGTCAACAGTAATTATTTACTTTTTTACACATATTACCCATACACTGTCTATGTTTGAATACGAAATGCATTTTCGAGGATTCCTAAAAAAATAATACGTTTATGTGCTATTATTTTTGATAGCTTTGCTTACTTTTGTTGACAAGAGGGTGGGGGGGGGTATAAATTGTAGTAAATCTGCTTACGTAATACTTTAATGTCCCCTAATGTGATAATGAACTTCAGAAAGTGTGAAGTCGCCTAAAACGGGTTTTATTTTATTAATTATGAGTAATTCTTTACATTACTTTTCCGTTCAAGAAATTTCTAACTAAAGTTTTTGTTGGATACATTTGATTAACTTGTAAGAATCTATATGAAGATTTGAAAATATAATATTCAATAACTTATCTACTTTAAGCCTAAAACAATACAAATAAGAATAATTAAGTGAATACTATCAATGTAGTTAAAACTAACTTACATTTTCTTCGTTAGAAGTTTTAATACATACCGATCTGAGTGTCGAGAATTGGTTTTGACATTTCTATACCTTGTTTATTAAACGAGAACTAAAGTTACTACGTATTTGTATCATGGTTCTTAAGAGACTTAAAACCCTTGGCAATTTTTTGTATGAGATATGTAAGGCAACCTCGATATTATTAACTTTGATCAAATATTTATTTATAAGTTGGAGAAAATAAATTGATAAAGTGAATTTTGACGTTCATAACTTCGAATTAACTTTTTTATTGGTTATTTTGAAATATTTATTTATGATAAGTAAATGTTTCAAGTTTTTTAGTTTTTTATCGTTGGTATGTATGTAAAAGCCTAAATTGTCAGAATTCTTACATACCAGGACTGTATAAATAAAAGAATGTTTCTTTGTAATCTTGATATTGGATTTGCTCGCTTTTATTATTATTACATTTATAAGAAAACATTGTAAAATAATCACTCACTGATGTACCAGGGTGGCATAAATCTAAAGCGCTGGGTTGATGTCTTGGTCGCAAAGACGTAGAGTACAGAAGGTGCTCCTTCCATCAGCTGAACAAGTACAGTCTTTGCATCCGCGTTTGAATTGTTCTCCCGGATTGCATCGGAAGTTTGGGTCGTTTTCTTTAAAAAAATATTGTGTAACTTATAAATTATTGTCTACAGAAAGAAAAAACTGTGGTGTCTGTGGTACGGGTATAGATAAAAACCACAGAAAAGTTCTTCTATTACTTCTGTGTTTTTATAAAACTTTAATTATACAGAGCAGTGTTGGCTTCAGCGACACTCATCCCTGAGGTCTTAGGTTCGATCCCCGTCTGCGCACCAATGGGCTTTCTTTGTGCGCATTTAACGTTCGTTCAAACGGTGAAGGAAAACATCGTAAGGAAACCGGCTTGCCTTAGACCCAAAAAGTCGACGGCGTGTATCAGGTAGGCTGATCACCTACTTGCCTATAAGATTAACAAATTATCATGAAACAGATACAGAAATCTGAGGCCCAAACCTAAAAAGGTTGTACCGCCTTATTTTTCACTAAAACGTAATTGCTCACATTGATATTAATTATTTAGATAGCCCTGCCTGGTGTTGATAAAGTCTTGAAGCTAAAATCCAGGGTTGTAGCTCCAATGGTTTTTTATAAATTTTTAACCCAAAAAGAAGTTATTGACAACATACCGGGAGCATTAATATCATTCTCGCTCTCATCGTGACAACGTTTCATGGAGCATACGGCGTGGTTTCCATCTGTGGTGCACTGGCACACGTTGCAGCCCTGGTCAAAGACCGTACCAGGTGTACAGTTTAACTGCTCTTGTGATGCTACTTCTGGAAAGACACGTAAGTTACTAGCGGGACAGTAAACGCCAGACCAGGCGTCAGAAGGCACTTGTGAATCAGGGATAAAAATAATTATTGTTTAAATAGTATACTATATAAGAGTTGGACAAAAAGAGAGACAGGGCCATACCCTATATGATCTTTCTTAACTTGGTATTGACAAGAAAACCCTATGGATTTTTGAATGGTAAAACTTTTACGGATGAAACGTCACGAAGATGTGCAGCGTTTTTGTCGAAGAAAAGGGAGAGTGCGATTGAGACCGATTGAGAGAGAGTGAGAAGGGCGAATTACCTTATAGAAATTCTATTTTAAAATTAGAATTTCGTAGAGTTTTTATGAAATATTAGTATTTTATATTTTATGCAAAATAATTTATTGGTGTCAAATGACGAATTGTAAATTAAACTGCCAAGTGTTTTTATCATCGAAGAAATAAATTTAAAAAATTATATTTATAATTTGTATTAATTTTCGACACTTTTAATATTTTAATGACTATTAAATTCATTAAATTCCTAACAAATCTTCCTTTATGAGGGATAAAGGAGGATATGTTAGGAATTTAATCCCTCTAAGTCTCGGAAATCTAAAGTTTTAGATTTGTATAAATATGAACAAGACCTAAAATTTATAAAAAGATTTTTATCTTGTTACGCCAATGAAGTATAACTTCTAACGCGTGAACATAAGTACAGACACGTTTTTTTATACGGAACAGGGGGCAAACGGGCAGAATGGTCATCTGATGTTAAGTGATACGGCCACCCATGGACACTCTCAATGCTAGAGGGCTCGCGAGTGCGTGGCCGGCCTTTTAAGAATAGGTATGTTCTTGAACCCTAAGTCGAATTAGTCCGGAATTATTCAGTGGGCACCGTTATCAGAAATATATTGAGTTTGTTATATTTCTTCAAGTTATATGTTATATAGACCAACGTATGGAAGAAATTGCTTTTAGCAGTAAGACCGCCTTTGTCTTCATTTATTTAACCTTAATTTTCGTCTTTTTTGTGTGATTGTTATATAAATAAAGTGTTATTATTATGTATAGTATTCTAAAATTTTTGGTAAAGGACATGAAACGTCTGGCCCTTGATTAATATTTTGTGTTAGCACTTCTTTCACTCATACTTTGAAAATTTATTCTTTCAGGAGTTATGTAATCTAATATTAGTTAAGTTACATATATAAAATGTATATATTATTTAATGATTAGAAGCTCAAATATCAACAATCAATATTGGCAAATGAAAGTTTGACTTTGATGTTATTAAATTATAATGAAAATGGCAGCCGATTCCAGCGCCATTGCTCCGACATATATAAATTATATTCACTCATACAGATACCTGCAAACTTCTTGAGTATTAAACAAGGGAGTGGGGGAAAGTTTGCGCATCGCGGGTCACAAACGTCAACTGATTTACCAATCACGCGATCGACACGTCACTCTCTCGCCGCCGCGCACCCCCCCTCCCAGTGACACCTAAAAATCGCTTCTTCGCAGGCAAGGACAAGATTATTGCCGGTATCTGTAAGTTAATTTAAGTTAGATATATTTCTTAATAATTTTTACCTCGCTTTGTCCTATCGGCTCCATTGTTGTTGTTTAAGGCAGCGCAATCAATTCTCGTGCATGAATAATTCTGACCTTCATTATCACAAAGGCATTTATTGCAATCCAAGCGAAACTCTTGGTTTGGTTGGCAGTTCTTCGGTGCACCCTATAAACAAAAACGGTTTAATTTGTATAATAATATATGTATACACCTAATGGCGTTAAGATATTTGTGGATGATGTTCTTTCCAGATCCTAGACCAGACGAACAACTGACTGGTCTGGAGGTGCCATTGGCTAGAAGTCGTTTATATCCAATTAATAATAATAAGCCTGAATTTATCCACATCTTATTTACATATATACAAAAAGAAATATATATACAAATTAATTAGACTAAGCTCTCGGACGGGGGACGCATCTTTCTCCAACTTTTTCCACCCTTTTTTTTCATCATCTAATTTTTCTCTTTCTTTTGCTTGAGCTCTTTTCATCCATTTGGGTAGTAAGGGCATGTTACTCAGCGTCTATTATTTTAGTTCTCCTGCAGATACTTACACGTTTATTCCAGTTCACAGATTTATTCCAAGAAGACTTCTTTCTAATGCTGTATATCCTTAGCGATTACTTTAAGGGGCAGTGATTTGCCGAAGATACACATGAATAACGTAACAGCCAAAAATTTCTGATCCAGTCAATTGGATAAATCTATTGCCTGATTTGAAAATTGGGTTTCATTCTTGAACCCGGCTCAATGGCTTGTTGTGACGGTGAGAGTTGCGTGTGCGCATTACCGTGCGTTATGCAGTGTTTAACAAAATAGAAGGTACGTGTACATTATTTTTACAGGCATTGACAGTACGTGGACACAAATTTAAAAAGTGCAAATTTATGAAAACCTTAGAAGCTTTGTGCACTTGTGATATAGGTTTGTGCGCATAACCAATACCTTTAAGGTTGGAGCTGGCCTGGACGGCGCTGTATCGAGGTTTGGTTTTTGCTGCAAATTTCAAGTACGGTAAATACAGCTTACAAGCACCATGTCTATATATCTCAAGTATAACCGCATATCCTTTGTTGGATTCCCAGCGAACTGGTTGCCTCTAGGCTAAGAGAACTATGAGAGGCTATGAGAACTAATCCCATTTAGCGTGATATTAAATATTTATTATAGCCGTGGTCCAGATAATCTTGAAACGGGTTAAAGGCTTCAGCATATTGATTTTAGAAATATTATAGAAATGGGAATAATATAATGACACAATTTATATTTATTTCATTAGTAGATTAAAGTATTTGTAAACTTACTCTAGTGAAAGATATAAAATAAATATGTCTATAATCAGCCTCAGATTTCTGGATCTGTTTTATGATCATTTGTCATCCTAATAGGTAAGGGAGCGTTCAAGTATTACGTCACGCAATTTTTGGAGATTATTGACCCCCCCCATGTAACGCGCTGTAATGATTTTCTGTACTCAATACTAAAACGTTTCGTGACCTCCCAGTGAATCTTTATACCTAAAAGGTACCATTATGTGGTGTAAAGTACTGGAAAGTCGAAAATAATATTAACAATAAAGCGTCATTCAATCCCCGATCGTAACGTTTTATAAAAGAAACCCCCCTCAATTCGTTATGTAATACTTGAACGCTCCCTAAGTGATCAGCCTCCTATGCCTGACATACCCCACCTACGTTTTAGGTCTAAGGCAAGCCGGTTTCCTCACGATGTTTTCCTTCACCGTTCGAGCGAATATTAAATACGCAAATAGATATGCCACTGGTGCACAAACGGGGTTCGAACCTACGACCTCAGGCATGAGAGTCGCACGCTAAATCCAATACTGCTCTATGAAAAATTCATAAGCTCCAAAAGTATTGTAGTTTCACAAAAACCTTCCTATACACTAAGAATTCAATAAATCTTTAAAAAGTGTGTTTACCTGTGAAGTTGCTCGCTTTCTTCTGTTTTTGTCCTGAAATCAAATAATTTTTCGACTTGATAAAGTTACAGTATATATAATAGGTTTTTGTTATTATTAAACAAAGAAAGGTTTATAAATTAGGGTAAATTTGTCGAATCACGGCTCAACCTTAAGGCAGCTCCAAATTTTTTCTGTCGATCTTTACGACTTGTATGCGTAATGCGGCGCATGGCTTTGGACCCATAAAAAAATTTAAAATATGTTACATGCATGATGTAATAGTATATTGTGTGACAGAAAAAAGAAGAAATGGTCTTTGTTTCATCCCGTGCCACACACTGCATTTTTTATATCACATGTTATGAAACAACGAGTTTTATTTTCTGTAGCCAGTCGAAGTAAGACTATTTTAGACAGAAAGCACAGTAATATCTTATACTATTTTAATCATAGAATAATTCAGAAATCAGATAAAGACGATTATGATTTGTTTCGCTTTTTTTAAATAAACAAATGCGATTCTGACAGACTTGAAATAAAGACATAAATAAATGAAACATTGCTGCCCATACCGTTACTTTCGGACTATGCAGTGGTTTTTGATGTTTCATTTTGACGCTTTAGCTGACTGATGTTCCTAAGGAAAATAACCGTGGGGAAATGGCAGCTATCTCCTCAGATTTATTGACAAGAGTTTTCACAAAGCTGCGGTCGCGTTTAGAGAAGTGCCGTCTTCGAGAGGGCCGTCATTTCGATGATGTTATTGTTAAAAAATAAACTACATTTAATTACCTAATCATCCTATATTTTATTTCAACTGTACCTTTTGTATTTATTTTTTTAACCTATACTGATTAAATGCACGTTCTATTGCGCCACCCGATATTATTTTGAAATGGCTGCCCTGTAAAGTTTACTATTTGCCAGATCCTTCACTATTCTAAGACGAAATGTCTGTCGAAATCTCAATTCTTTTAAATTGGTTTTGTATCCTCCATATTATGTTAATACCTTTTCGTCAGGTTCAGAAACGCAGACTCGCCGAGTGCAGGAATACGACTCGCCATCAGAATTACACCGACATGTATTGCAGTCCAGTTCAAATACTTCGTCGGGACGGCATTGTTTTTTGATTGCCCTCAAATTCTGAACAAAAATTGGTATTCATAACATAACATAAAATTTATTACCAACGAAACACACACAAAATAATAATAACCAAAAAAGAATAATTACAAAAAATTATGGAAAAGAAAAGGTGCATTATGGAATGTGTGTGTGGTTGTAACTGGCCCTGGCTCAGTGTTATGAACACGTCTGCTCCACAGCGCTGATCATTCTGCCAGAGACCACAACAATTAGTTTATTTAATTTCAAATGCATACAAATTGATTTCCATGCTAAAAACATAAGGTTTAAACCAAATCGTGGTTTTAATAGAAGTTTAATTAATTCGTTAATATAAACTTAATTTGACTAGTTAGTAATTTAATTGATTCATGTAAGTTAAGTAAAGTTAATGTAAGTTGTAAATTAAATTAATATAAAAATTCACATTATCAAAAATATAATTTTTGATTAACTTTTTAAATGGACCTTTATCTAGCGGTTAACTACTAAAAGCTACTATTAATCACCGCGCTTACGAAGGCATGCTTCTTGGTGGTAAACATAAAAGTCATAGCATAAAAATATGAACGGAACAGATGCAGACGCGATGCTCCATTGTTATGTGGTTAAATTGTCTACGGTGACATAAACAATACTCTATGTCAATCACATGCTCACTGTCAAATTATTAATATAAAAAAGTAGGTAGCTGATCAACCTTCAGTGCAGACACACGCCGTCGACTTTTTGGGTCTAAGACATGTCGGTTTCCTCACGATGTTTTCCTTCACCGTTCGAGCGAATGTTAAATGCGCACATAGAAATAAAGTCCAATGGTGCACAGCATGGGATCGAACGTACGACCTCAGGGATGAGAGTCGCACGCTGAAGCCACTAGGCCAACACTGCTCAAAAAAATTATTAATATAATTAAACCAATATTAGTCTTGTTTGGGTTTAATGGCCATTGACGATTGAAAATTAACACCAAGCACTGTATACTGGCAGTCCTGATTCCATATAGCTGATGGTAATCATCGTAACGAAGTCATAGTGGCAGGCGGCAGCATAGTAGGATAATTTTTTAGACCTTACCTAGTGATTTTTTCTTACTAACATATTGGTTTATCTTTGTACCCATTGCGATTTCGGATTTTCAAACAACATGTCTTATTTTAACATTTCAATAATAATAATAATTAAAATGTATAAATCGAAAATAAATTTTATAAAGTTTAGTCCCTGTGGCAATGTACCGTTAACGCTGGCAGCATTTCCTCGCTGTATTGCGATACTTATTCCTTGAGCGAGGAAAGAAGCAGCTCTGGGGTTACCGGTACCAACTAGCTGCCAACTTAGGTAAAAAAAAAATTATAGCACAGGGGGAAAACGGGCAGGAGGCTCACCTGATGTTAAGTGATACCGCCGCCCATGGACACTATCAATGCCAGAGGGATCGTGAGTGCGTTTAAATGATTTTAAGATAGCCAATTGATTCCCACAAAAGGTTAAAACTAAAATACCTCAGGATTCTCTTCGCCCTCTTCGGGAAGGACGCAGACTTTCCTCGTGCAAAAGAAGCCAGTTCCATCGTCGTTGCACCAACAAGTGTTGCAGTCTCTTATAAACATTCTGTTAGCAGTGCATACTACTTCGGATGCGTTAACAGATTTTCGGGCCTTGGGAAAAATTAACAATACCACGATTTAAAAAATATGATTTTAACGTTTAGTTTTCACATTATTACAACCCATTATAATATCATTGTTTTTAATAATGATAATTTATTGCAAGAATATGGTACAAAAATGTGTAAGATGGTACAATCGTAAGTCCGCATATTCTGCCACACACAATGGCGCGCAAATTTGTCTTTAAAGGAATTTTACATTTTACATTATTAGTCAAATGAATTGGTCAATTCTTATATTATTTGTATCGTACATATCGTATCATACTTTATTAAATTTTTATCAACTACAGTGTCTCACGCAAATAATCAATTATTGAATAGTAAATTTTTTCAATTTTTTTTAAATTTCAATTTAAGCTTTAAGAAATTCAATTTCAATTAAAGCTTTATTTGTCGCAATCATCTCGTTCACTTTTTCCAGTTCATCTAATTTAGTTTTTGTTAATACGCATAGTTTAAGTTTTAGATATTATATTGTAATATTGCTAATAATTTCAGCTAATTTAAGGTAAGTTTTAATTGTCCGCGATTTAACGGTAATTTTGTATATTGCACTTCAGGAGCTCCTGCGGGCTTTGAATTGATCTAAATTTACATTTTAGTTACTAAATCGAGGGCGTAGAGCGGGCCAGAACTCGCAAGAAACTCTGCCACTCTTAACAGCCAAGTTTTAGTTAGAAGCTTATAGTTAGTTATATCACGCTGGACATCTCTACAAAAAGAGTGTGTTTTTACTTTATGTTCCTCAAATAATAGCCGTAAATTTTTATGATTCATGTATTTTTGCAAATTTTTGCGACTTCTTCAACTATAACCGTTATATCATTAATTAATATAAAACAAAAATTACGTAAACACCTAAACCTGTCATGGGGACGGCGCAATTTCTCCCGTTCATTGTTTTTAATATTTATTTCGCAAAACCGTTTCAGGCACGACCTAGAGCATCTAACACAGTAAACAGTAGACGAAAACCGCCTAAAGTAAATGTTAACAAAGCATAGACCGTGCCGGAAAGGTTCTGCGACATCATTATGAAATATGTATGGGTGGCAAACAAGAATGAATAAAGAGTTTCGCGAGAGATTGCGCCCCGGCTGAATGAATAATGTAAATAATAATAATTTATGTAGATTATTGTTTAAGTAAGAAACATGTATACAAGAAAATATGACATGGAAAAAATGTCCCTGGACACTATGGCAGAAGAAAAGGGTAAACTTTTCTCAAGAATCATTCTATCTATTGGTGATAACAGTCTAAACATACGTTCGGTGGTTTATCGCAGTGATTCATATGCAGATAAAGCTGTTAACTGCTGCTGTTTGGAGGGGTGTCGAAATAAAATAAAGTAAATAGAAATATGTTTAATAATAAAATAATAGTCGGTATGCGTCAAGTTTCCAGCAGTCACGGTATTATTGGCTTCATATCCTGAAAATTATAAAAAATATTACCAAGTAGTTGCAATGTCCTGTTTTTTTTATATAATGAAAGTAAACGAGGCTTGGGACGCCCAAAGAGGGCAATCAGCGCTGCCCAAGGACACCCATTTTTAGTGGACGCGTTGCCGGCCTTTGAGGGAGGTACACTCTTACTTTGAATAGTTAGAGGACGTATCTCTCAGAACCCCCACCGGAGTCGATTCAAAGATGGCGCTATATGGTGGTTTTATAATTTCTTATTCACATCTCGTATTTATTTTAAACCATTTGTGAATAACACATGTCGAGTAAAATATGCTCATTACCACGGATTTTGAAACATACGTATAGTTATCGTCGTTCCACAAATAAGCGTTTCTTAAGGCAGTTTTCACCACTATGTAAAACCAGCTGCCCACTGAAGTATTTCCGAACCAATTCGACTTAGGGTCCAGAAAAGAGCTTACCAATTCTTAAAAGCCCGGCAACGCACTTGCGAGCCTTCTGGCAATGTCCATGGCCGGCGGTATCACTCAACATCAGATGAGCCTCCTGCCCGTTTGCCTCCTATTACATAAAATCAGTTGGACTCTATATAAAGAACTTACCTCCAATTCTTTGAATATTTCAACGTCTTCAGGTAATGGACACGGTTTATTGGTACAAGAATAGTTACTGCCGTTCACATTACAAAGACAAGTGTTACAACCCATATGGAACTCTGCGAGAGGCTTACACACGGAATGTTCTATGTGGTCTGGGCCCTAAAATCAAATAAATATATATTTATTGTATTCGTTATGCTTAATATTAGATTTTACATTATAAGATATTAGTTCAATGAGCTATGTACTTGATGCTAGTTTTTTTGTCTGTTATATTTAAGGGGTTAGGCGCTGTTTGCTGAAATACAGGTTCACAGTTCAGCGTCAGATAGACCTGACTATTTTTGTTAACATAACTAGCGTAATTTATATATAAGCTTTTTCCTGTAAAACAATCTTGAAATAAATAATTATTGTTATTATTATTGTATTGTTTAAATATCAGTTGAGCTGATGTCGCAACGGGCGCGGTAAAAATCTCATTAAAGTTTTAATAGCCGTCGCCAGGTAGCGCTGGCTAATAGGGATCTAAAAGGAAGTAGTTCCGTGGTTTTCTTAAAATATCGAATCTAAGCTAACCAAAAAATCATAATATATATGTCAGGGAATTCTAGGATTAACAGGAAATGTTATGTTAGATTTTTATTGTTGCATTGGTTAATCATTGAGATTTCTATTACTTCTAAAATCAATATTAATTTCATTTAATTTGTTTCTATTTAATAATTTTATAGTTTATAATCATTACATGAGGAATAAAAGTACGAATATGCTACGAGCAATCAGAGGAGAATGCCTCGGTGTCTAGGCGCCATCTTGACTTTTGACAGCGCAAACAGAGAACGCAGGACAGTACTGATTGAGTATTCAGTGAAGCATTGTGGTGATGAGAGGTTGGACCGAGTTGGTTCTAGTAGATTGTGATTGAAAGTGACATCGGTGCCTTGATCCCACTGCTCGTTATAATTAAACCTACAGTGTTATTTGTAGTGATATAATAAATCAATCTAAATTAAATATAGTACGAGAATTATTCGTTTCTTATGGTGTACCCCCATGAAAACAAAAAAAAAAGTGTGTGTGTCAGCTGCGACGCACGATTGGAGTTTACTCCTTACGAACAATAAAATGGCGATAATGTTCTGTGGCTGTCGACCATATTTTCATACTAAAGGTGGTAAGAATATATGTTTTTATAATATAAATGTTTGTAGTAGTAATAAAACGTACCTACATCATCTATGCCCAAATAGGATTTTCTTTCTGTGACCAAAGTTACCTTTATAGTAAGAGAAAAATAAGAATGAACAATCTTTTTAGTTTTAATTTCACTGACCATTACTATTGACAAAACTCTATGGCACGCTAGACAATCTACTTTTATTTTTTAGACCTGTCAACACTGACAATGTTGTAACGTGGCTGTCAAAACGTGAATTCAAAATAGAAAAGTCTGTGTAATGCATTCCATCTCATTCTTTTACACGTTCAATCCTACAGATATATATGTTTGTCTATTTCTACATAACGCCTCAACTTTTCGTGTTACACATGATTTTACTCCTCATAAAATTTCCGTACCGGGCCTTATAACTCAAATCGTTTCTTAAGGAGTAAACTCTATATGTTTGTCTTTTTCTACATAACGCCTCAACTTTTTGTGTTACACTTGATTTTACTCCTCATAAAATTTCTACGGGCCTTATAACTCAAATGTTTTTAAGGAGTAAACTCTATATGTTTGTCTTTTTCTACATAACGCCCACTTTTGTGTTACACATGATTTTACTCCTCATAAAATTTCCGTACCGGGCCTTATAACTCAAATCGTTTCTTAAGGAGTAAACTCTATATGTTTGTCTTTTTCTACATAACGCCTCAACTTTTTGTGTTACACTTGATTTTACTCCTCATAAAATTTCCGTACGTTATAACTCAAATCTTTCTTGGGTAACTCTATATGTTTGTCTTCTACATAACGCCTCAACTTTTTGTGTTACACATGATTTTACTCCTCATAAAATTTCCGTACCGGGCCTTATAACTCAAATCGTTTCTTAAGGAGTAAACTCCAAATGTTTGCTTTTTTAATACTACTTTTGTACACAGATTTCTCCTCATAAAATTCCCCCCGCCTTATAACTCAAATCTTTCTTAAGGGAGTAAACTCTATATGTTTGTCTTTTTCTACATAACCCTCACTTTTGAAATCGTGTTACACTTGTTTTCCCCCATAAAATTTCCGTACCGGGCCTTATAACTCAAATCGTTTCTTAAGGAGTAAACTCCAATGACGATGTCAATATCTATGGATGAACAAATTTGAGCCATAATAAAACTTACCCCTTCCTCCATAAACACCTCAACATCATCATTGATAGCCCTATCATCGCAATCATCGTCACTGCAGGAGTAGCTTTGCCCATCAGCGGCGCACGCGCACTCGTTGCAATTAACTTTGAATAATGAATTCGCTTTGCATATTGGGCGTTTTATAAGATTTCCTTCGAATGACCTTGTCTCGATAAGTCTTAGTAGTTTTTCCTGAAAACAATAGGAAAAACTAAAATTTATTTTAATACTAGCAGAATTTGTTACAAAATATTTTGAAAATGTATAGCCTTAGGGTGTTACCACACCAATCGATCGATCGTTAATCGATGTCATCGATCGACATCGGTCGACGTTGATCGATTGGTTTGGTAGCTTTAATTGATCGACGGATACCGGTCGACTAGCCAATCGATCGATTGCCAGTCGATGGCATCGGTCGACGTAGACCGATTGACCCCGGCTATATTCCATCAGTTTCTTTCGAAATGTATTCACAAGAGGACGCGTTATCGATTATCGATCGACGATCGATCGATAATCGATCGATTGGTCTGGTAGAAACTATAGATCGACGTCGACTAATCCATTCTACCATCGATCGATGGCATCTATCGACTATCGATCGATTGGTGTGGTAACACTTAGGCATAATATGTATAGGTGAAATATTTTATTAAATTGAATCCAGTAGTTTTTGAATTTATTAGTACCAAAATAACATTACTTTTTAATGTTTAACATTTGGAACCTTTTTATGTAAAAATACCGTGTCCCATGACCCAGATCTTCTTCCTAGCCCTTTAATACAAACATAATAGTTAAAATTATCTATTTGTTTTAACCTCCCCATAGAGATCGATATCTTCAATTACAGATAAAATTATCTACTTATAACGGTAGATTCGTTCTATTGTACTGTCAAGACCACATTGAAGTTTTCACTTGTGTATAGAACTACTTTTCTTATTGTCTGTAGGTACGTACATACCTTTTGTTCTGTTACCTCCAGGCTTTCACCAAGACAAGCCTTAAGTGTGCAAGATATGTCTTCCCCATTCGAAGAACAAAAGCAATCATTACAGTCAACTTTGAATATTGCATTCGGCTCACAGACGGATCGTTTCTGGACTTTATGGAATGCATTGTGCCTTGACTAAAATTTAAACAATGGATGAATTAAGGAAATATTTGAGATTAGTCTAAGCGGAAAGAGATCTGTCGTGATGAACGAATAAGTATAGTTTTTATTTGCTACGCGAAATATCATAAAAAAAATCAATCTTAATCTTTTCACAAAAATACGACAAAATTTTAAAATCCGTTTCTTATTAGTGGCTATAGATTATAGAACCTATACAGATTGTTACTTTTAATTTTGTTAAGTACTGGCTTTTAAAACTTAAATGTAATCATAATTATTAATAATAATTAATATAACATGATTTCTAAATCCCGCCAAAACCCTTTGACAAGATGGCGTCGAAATGTCAAGATGTTTACGTGTTGATTATCATTCTTAAATACCTACGTCTGCTGTCTTCATCCAACCCAATCTGTGAACGTTTTGTGTCACGTGACAGAAGTATGAAACTCAATTTTTCATGATTGACTAGTTATTTTATTCCATAGGCAAAGGTGACATACAGATTACATGTAAAAACACTTTATTTTTCATACTGTGAAATAGACAATTATTATTGTATATTATGTATTTTATATCATTACATCAAGATGATTATTGTCGAACTATAATGACGTTCTTGTTGTCAACATAAACCGTAATTTAGCACTGCTGATACCTCAAATGTCACGACGGTTCTCTTTCCACAATATACGTCGAAGTGTAAACCCCAGATACCCCAGAAACCCCTTGTAGGTTGGTTTAAACTTTAAAATTACAAAAAATCTTAACTTGACTATATATAGTCCTCTAAGCTGTCTCAGAGTACATTACCTTATCTTTAATGATAGATAATCAACTGCAACTTAGATACGAAGTTATCCCAAAATTGAACGAAGAATGAAACATAGGTAAGCATTTCTACTGTCGATTCGATCTATGATGAACTAATTTAAATCTTTCTCTAGCTGCAAAAACTGTATACTTCTCAAAACCTACTATTATCCGTATTATATAAATTATAATGACAATAAATTCATATCTCAAATTCAAGTTTCTCATCCACAAGATTTAAAAATCTTTGTCGAAGTTCATATTTACTACGGTCTAACCAATTGCAACAACTTTTTTTTTTAGATTCTACCCTCATTTAGTTTTATAAACAATAAAAATATAACCCGTATAAATATCTAATGACAAACAACCTAACCAAATTTGTTAAAGACACTGGAAGGAACTAGCGTTTAAGATACAGGCTAGGCCTAGTTTAATCGCTAGTGCACATACAATTATTTTATGTATGAGGTTGAAAAAAAAATTATGTATATAATATATAAAAATAAAGTATATAACAGTGCTTACTTACCTTATAAACCTTCACCAAGTGAATATTAACACAAGTCACACATTAACACGCCCATCACCGATGGCGTTTCATTACCGATGCAACGTAAAATTCACCACAGTGTGGGTGAATGAGAGTGAAGTAAACGCGACAAGTGAACGAGTGAATGAAAAGTTACCAAACATTGATTACGCTTACATGAAGTGCGAAAGATGTGCGAATCTTATTGAACAACACGGCTTTAGATTGCGATATTGTGAATGTATAAAGACATAAAATTTATCAGTAAAGAGGAAAAAACCAAAGTAATTGTTAATAACATAGTTTAATTGTTTTTTTATCTAAATCACTCTATCTGACAGTTAACAGTAATATTCTTACTATGAAGTGAACGAAAAAAGTGAGTGAACGAGTATGAATCGTGACAATTCCTTAAATTATAAAAATATCAATCTTGTATTATACGAGAGTCGCAATTCAGTGAATATAACTTAAAAGTTAGCTTTTTTTTGTATTTTTAAAGGACAATTGGTGACTTATAGAACGTGTTGGAGTACCAATTCAGTATTATAATGAGGTGCGTAACGTTTAAAATTATTGAATATAAACTTACCACAGACGACAAAAATCTGTTTTCTACTTCTTCAGCTGGTTGTGGCTTCCATTCTGGAACTGAATTGTTTTAGTATTATTAAAATTGTTGAGGTGTTTATTTTAATCTTAATTTTATTTATTGTGCTCTGTGACGGTTAAGTTTCATTAGATTAAGTTCATTATTTGCATTTTGTGCTGTTCTGTCTATATTTGTAGTATTTTATTTTATCTTTTGATTTAGATTTTATAATTTTATGTTTTTATGGAGCAGGGGGCAAAAAAGCGAGCAGTTCAATTTGAATAAAAAGCTAACTGCCACTCATGGACCGCAACGCTAAGGGGCTTAAGGGTGTGTTGACGTCCTATATGGGAATTATACGCACTTATTTTATCGTATCGGTTCAAGATACATTTGGCAGCCGATTCCACAGATAATACTTTAAAAAGCGCCATGTATCGAAGTGACAAGTAAAATTTGTAAGTTCATATTTTTCTGTTAATGTATTTTTATACTTTATTTATTAAATAAATACAAAATAATCTCACCGGTATACAATGAGCATCCCATTTTAGTACACATGGCGTGTCCATTTGTCGTACACCAGCAAGTGTTGCATTCGTTCCTCCACATGGTGTCCGGAGCACATCGGAGTACGGGTTCTGGAATTATTTTATTGAAATTTAATATTTTCGTAAAATCCTAACAAAATAAAGTCTTTAAAAGACAAATTAAGACGCTTTGCACTCCTTAAACTGTGTTAGTACGTACATAAATTATAAAAAAAATCAGCGGCGCTACAACCTTTTTAGGTCTGGGCCTCGGATTTCTGTATGCGTTTCAAAGTCAAAGACAAAATCATTTATTCATATAGGTTACACAATGTACACTTATGAACGTCAAAAAAAAATTTAATGCTTCTAATTTTACATTTACTGCCATTTCTCAAATTAAGGGCGTAGAACGGAAGAGAAAAACTGGCAATAAACTCTTCGCCACTCTTTCGTGATCATTTGTCAATCTAATAGGCAAGTATCAACCTCCTGACACACGACACACAACTTATTGGGTCTAAGACAAGCCGGCTTCCTCACGATGTTTTTCTTCAGCGTTGGAGCGAATGTTAAATGTGCATTAGACAGAAAGTCCTTTGATCCCTGGGTCCGAATGAGTGTCACACGTTAAAGCCACGAGGCAAATAGGGTAACACAAAAAAATAATGTACCAAGTGTTAATATATATAAGTAATTAAATATATCTCTTATATATAAAACAATGTTGGGTTTGTTCGAACACTTATAACCCGAAAATGACCATACTCAAGATTTTTGATTTGTTGTATTTGTCTCAACCAAATTAACTATTCAAAGGAAGAAAAAATCCAATATTCGTTAACGTCAAATATTGTTTGTTCCCTTTAATAAAGGTTTCGAATTGACAAGATATATCCATATTAAATATACCGAGCTACTTTAATAAAGAATTTGTATATCTTCTTGTATTATTGCTATCTTAATAAAAAAATATTTATTATTTAATAATGAGAAATTTTTTTTTTTTTCATTTCTATGTACTATCATAAAATCATAAATTAGGTTCCGCTAACTTGTAACACAACTATCATTAATTGGGCGGTACGACATTCGCCGCTTAATAATAGAAACTATAAAACTTTGAAGATAAATACCATTTTCTTGTCCAGGACAATCGAGTATTGTGCAGTTCCTGACACCCTCTTCGGAGCAGAAACAATCGTTGCATCTGCTCTTCCACCTCGTGCTTGGTGAACAATCTTTCCCCGATTGCAAATCCGCTTTCAATAGAACTAGAGAATATGAATTTTATTTTAACCCTCATAAAAACTAAGATCTTGTGATAATTTTTGTTCGTGTATTAATTTTCAAGCTGCAGTTGTAACAGAAGTACTCTTTCATCTCTTACTGTCAAATTGTGTTTACGATGTGATGAATAGAATATTGTTTAGTTTTCTGTAATTTGAATTTTTTCTTTGATTAGTATTTTTTTTTGTAATGTTTGTTATGTTTGTGTTGTAATTGGTTATGATCTCTATATATATGTATGTCATGTTTGCCTTTAAGTGCTTGTCACACTAAAAATTGTATTTTGTGTTTGTTTTTACTAATGTGTCGAACGTTGGCTAGCTTTTTCTCAATTTAAAAAAAAAAAAAAACAGACAGATGATAAAGAAGTTAACGTTACACTGTTTTGTATATTGATAACCGAATTTGACTTTTTTAACAAATTACATAAAGCATAAAGGTTTCGGGTGCTTTTGACCAGTGACTATTATGTCACAAAAAAAAGAAGAAAACAATTTTTTTTTAATAAACGATAATTTTAAATCCACGTAATGGAAAATTACACAATACGTCAATACACACATGTTATAAAATTTAACTAAATACAAATTAATTCTCGAAAACTTTAACCTTATATAGGAATATTAGTCTTTATATATGACATTCTTGCGGATTTATTCAATCGGAAATATTCGAAAAGATGGCAAGGTCAATTAAGAATATTAATAAGTATTATTATTATTGAAGTTATACTTCTTTGGCGCGTTATGAAAAATTGATGAGAGTAAAATTTTACGATGCGCGCGCATCTGAGACACGAAGTTGTCAGTGTGATTATAGCCTGCGCGAGCGAGATGGGAATAAGACAATCTACAAGTAAAAAGAAATAGAATATGCGTGAAGTTAGCAGCTATGCCAAGAATTTTGAATGAACATAATGACATTTACCTTTTAAACAAATAAAGGAGTTTTAATTATTTTTTCAAAGACCTATTGTTACTTAGTTAAAAGGTTATGAAACATACGTAGTTATTAAATTGAATGAATAATATAATAAAATAATAAATAAAATAATTATTATTAATTCATAATTGAATAATATACTAAATATTAAATATTATTAAATTTTAACGTTAAATATTTGTTATTAATTATTTAATGTTTTATAAAAATAAAGAGAGCCAAAGAAGTATAACTTCTTACGCGCGTACATAAGTACACGCACCCTTTTTTTATTTATATATTATTATTACAAATAAAAATGCAACCGTAAAACACTATAATTATAATGTATTACGATTTAAAAATATTCTTATTTAAGCTACAGAATAATCTTAATATATATAAATTACGTATCACGTTGTTTGTCCGCTATGGACTCCTAAACTACCGAACCGATATCAATCAAACTTGCACACCGTGTGTAGTTTGATCCAACTTAAAAGATAGGATAGCTTACATCTCAATTTATAACCGCAATATTATTTTATTGCAAAATATTTGTTTATTATTTGATAGTCACAATTCTAACAGATGGCGCTGTGTTGAAAGAACCAACGTTTCACATAAGCTACAATTTAATGGCATAACCACCAAAAAAGCATGGTGGTCCCCATGACTGGTGTTCTCCTATCGTATCCCTTGAATAGTTTGCTACTATGTAATATAACAAAAACTTTAGCCACAGCAACGCTTGGCCGGTCTGCTAGTATAATACAGTAGAACCTCGATAAGCTAAAGTCCAAGGGAAACACAAAATATTTTAAGTTATAGAGGTTTTAAGTTATCAAGGTTCTATGTTAGGTAAAGGTTAATATAGAGGTATGTATATATTTCTATGTACCCTTGCTCCCATTTTTACTCGAATGCATCAGAAGGATGGGTTCAATAAAATACTGAAAATTAAATATGTAATCATATTTATTCACATTACTTCCAGGACAACGATCAAAAACTTATGATGCAAGTAAGTCGTTGTCACAAAGCTAACCGCCGCAAAGCTTTGAAGAATTTAGATAAAGCAAACAATAGGTAATGTATTGTTTACGTTAACAATACATTAGTAAACACGTGCAAGCAATAAATACCGAAACCATTTATTTTGACACTCTTTCAAAATGACTCATTCACAAACAATTTTATGTTATAGAGGTTGTGGAAACATTTCTTTTAGTTACTGAGGGCCTATACAGAGATCATTTATTTAAGTTATAGAGGTTGCGTATTTTAAGTTATAGAGGTTTTGGGCTCTGATGGGAAGGGAACATAGTATTTTTTTGAAGTAACTGAGGTTTTTATGTTACCGAGGTTTAAGTTATCGAGGTTCTTACATAATATGCTGCATTAGAAAACCGCAGTCTTGTTTAGGAGCTCGAAAGTGACATATAAAAATAGTTTTCCAATTAAATTTTATGTTGGTTAACATACATATATTCTGACTGGGTAGTATATTTATTAGCCGCGGAAAATATGAACTTACTGGTTCCTCGCGAACAACCCTTCATAGTACAAAGTACGAGACCATTATTAAGGCATCTACACATATTGCAGTCTCTCTTGAACGACGTCTCTGGCTTGCATTTCAGCGGTTCACCTGGAAAATCATTTTGTCTACGTTATCTGTTTAATATAATCTATACATAATGATAAAAAAATACATTGAAAAATGTGTCCCCACTGTGTACCTTTACTAAGCATTCGCTCGCTGCGATACTTATATTCGTTTAAAATATTTAAATATACATTAATTTACTCACTACTAATCGTTTGTCTTTTGTTTCATTAGCAAGTGTTTTAAAAATGCATTGGTACTCTGTAACTTCCAATTTCGATTTTCCGACGCTTTGCTAAGCAATTTCGATTAGTTCTTTCAATATCCAGTTTCGTGAGGATTTCATTAGGATCAGTATAAAATCTTAACAATGAAGTCAGAATCGTACTCGCTGTTGTAAAGAAAATTTGAAAATTAATTAAGAAAGTTGTTGAGAAATGTTATTCGATTCATAGTAAATACATAATCTGTAAAGGATAGTTAAGAATTGGCGAGAAAACAAATTGTGGTTCTTACTACGATACGAGGTTTTACGAGTGTACTCTTCCCGGCCGACAACGCACTCACTAAAAATGGGTGTCTATGGGCTGCGATGACTCCCCTTTTTGGACGTCCCGTAGGCTCGTTTGCCGCTCTTATATAAAAGGAGACTAAATTGTTGCACTGCTAGGTTCGAACCCACGATCGCTGAGTTGCCAATCATGGCCTATATAGTATGCTAAGGGTATTCAGAGTCAAAGCTTATTTAAATAAGAAACCCCTCAGTTACTCGCAAGGGACTATATTTTTATGTAACAAACTTAGCAAAACGGCTTTAAAAGCGTGTTTAGTTTATAAGTTTGTTACATTCTAATGTACACTGTACCACTATAAATTTTTGTGTAACAAATAAAGAATTTTTGAAATTTAAATTGAATTATCTTTTTATTGGACAGAAGGCAAACACTTTGAATTAAGTGCTTACCGCCGCCTATGGAAACTTGCAATGGCATGAGTCTTTTAAAAAAGCCCCATATTTCGTATCTGTTTAATACCTGGAATGGCAGTTGTTCCCATAGAATTCTGCCCCTTAAACATCTAGATTAATCTCTGGTGGTGACTTACCATAGCTCTTATCACAGACTTCTTGTTTTAAGCAGATAGCTCTGCCCTCCTCGGAGCAGCGACACGCGTGACAATTGCTCACCCACTCACTCCCGACCAAGCACTCGGCTTCTAACCGCACATCTTCGTATGTGCTGAATTCTTCTGATTTTATATATTCTGCAATTTGATTTGTAACATTGGAACACTCCAAAATCAAACTCAATATAACTTTATTCATATAGGTATATAAGTACACTTATGAACGTCTAAAAAGTTAAATTAATTGTAAATTTACATTTACTACCAGTTCGCAAGTCGAGGGCGTAGAGTGGGCAAGAAGAACTGGCAAGAAAGTTTCCGGCACTCTTTTACATCGCTAAGTTTTGAGTCATACAAACTGTTTGAACTGGAGAAAATCAATCCCAAGGATTAGGATCAGTTAAATATTCGTCAAATTTATAAACAGCTTATTGATTAATTTACGTTTAACGAAATGCAAATGCAACCGATATATAGATATACGTGTGTAATAACTTCCTTTTTCATAAAATCTGTCAAATTGCACCATTTTTTATCTCAGCGTAAATGGATTTGAACGGACTCGGCGTTACTAGGCCAACACTACTACAAGTTACATAAAAAAAAATCAGTGGCGCTACAACCTCTTTAAGTCTGGCCCTGGGGCTCAGATTTCTGAATCTGTTTAATGATCATTTTTAAATCTAACAGGCAAGTAGGTGATCAGCCTCCAGTGCCTGACACACGCCGTCAAATATTTTTGGGTCTAAGACATGTCGGTTTCCTCACGATGTTTTCCTTCACCGTTCGAGCGAATGTTAAATGCGCACATAGAAAGTCCATTGGACAGCCGGGGATCGAACCTACGACCTCAGGAATGAGAATCGCACGCTGAAGCCACTAGGCCAACACTGCTCCTATAAAGTTATATACTTTATAAAATATATAATTGTTGTTTTACAATTGACATAAAATACATTATAATTTATAACGTATAATAATAATAACCTTTTTCTGTTGTGTCCGTTATACTTGAATCTTTCGCTGGAGCTTGTGACGGCACCCGTATCGCTGAAACAAACAATAATTTATTAATATAACTTTTTTTTTTAAAGATAAATTCAAAACTTGGAAGTTAGGTAAAACAAATTAGCTATCTATTCTCAAATCCGCTTGACGACATTAGATTATGTAATCTTTGCGTTCGAGAATTACAACGTAAATACATTTAAATACAATTAATTATCTACATTGAGAACACACGAAAAACTTACCGAGCTAGAGTTAGCTCTTTTAAAGATAAACTGGGACATATTAGGATTAAGCGAAATAAGAAGAATAGGCAAAAGCATTGAAGATCATAAAGAGTATATCTTCTATTATAAAGGCGAAATAAAAGGATCCCATGGAGTAGGCTTTATGGTTAAAAAATACTTACAGCCAAATATAGAAGAATTTAAGGGCATATCAGATAGAATAGCCATTCTTAATATAAATTTTCCAGGTTTCAAGGACAAATGGTCAATTATACAAATTTATACACTTACTGAAAATCATGAAGAACATATCAAAGATAAGTTTTACAACCAATTGACTACAGTTTTACAAAATACTTTCAAAAACATCATAGTTATGGGCGATTTCAATGGAAGAATAGGACGCAGACGTCCTGGTGAAGAGAACATCATAGGCGACTTCGGCTTCGGCCCAAGGAGCAAAAATGGAGAACGAATGCTCAATCTCGCTCTCGAAAATAATATAGCATTCATGAACAGTTTCTTCAAAAAAGCTACGGCGAAGAAGTGGACATGGATATCACCGGACGGACGCCACAAAAATGAAATCGACTACATCGGAACCAACAATAGGAAACCCTTCCAGAACGTTAGTGTATTAAATCAACTCAACTTCAACACCAATCATCGATTAGTAAGAGCCACCATAAAATGTATCGAACCAAAGAAAAGTAGAAATAAATACAACACAAAAACAAAGCTAATGATAGTAAAACAAATCCCTGACAATGAAGTCAAAAACCAGATAGAAGGAAAATATATCAATGAAGTAAATGAAATACTTGGAACTCTAAGTCGCAATCCCCCAAAAACTAACAAGAAACAAATTGGAAAAGAAACTCAAAATGGAAGAAAGAAAACAGCTCTTAAAACTTGGAAAAAACAAGCAAAATCTAAAATTGATATCAGAAGTAAGTAAGAAAATTAGTAACAATATTAAGAAAGAAAGAACCAAAAGAAGAATAGAAGCACTTAATTACCACATAACCAAGACAGGAGGAGTTAAAAAAGCTCTAAAAGAACTCGTAGAAACAAAACAATGGATACCGAACATTAAGAATTACGTAGGCAAACAACAGACAAAAAGAAAAGATATATTGAAAACTGCAACAGACTTCTATAGAAACCTCTACTCACTAGAGACTGATAATACCTCACAGAATTCAGTAAATCTTGAACAAGACGAAGAAGAGGTACCTAAATTTCTCCTTTCAGAAACGGAGCATGCTATCAAAAGCCTAAAAAATGGAAAAGCGCCTGGACCAGATCACATAACTAATGAGATGATCAAAGTATCATCAGCAGCACCAGGGAACCTAAGAAAACTTACTGAACTATTCAACACCATACTAAAAACGGAATACATACCTTCTCAATGGACGAAGAACATAATTACACTGCTCCACAAAAAGGGTGACAGGAACATCATAGAAAACTATAGACCTATAAGCCTTATGTCCAACATGTATAAAGTTTTCTCCAAAATGATCCTGCGAAGAATAACGAAGGTAATGGATGAACAACAACCCATGGAACAAGCTGGATTCAGATCCGGATTCTCAACTGTAGATCATATACATGTTATAAAACAGCTAATACAAAAGTGCAAAGAATACGGAAAAGCACTATACATCGCTTTTGTAGACTACAGTAAAGCATTCGACTCTATAAAGCACGATTCCCTCTGGAGAGCCTTAATACAACAAGGTATACCAAAAAAATACATACGTATAATTAGAAATATATATACAAGTAGCACGGCTTATATCAAACTAGAGACAACGGGTGAAGAATTTCCTATAGCCAGGGGTGTGAGACAGGGCGATCCTTTGTCCCCAAAACTCTTCTCAGCCATTTTGGAGAGTTTATTTAGAAATTTGGAATGGGATAAGGTCGGCATAAACATAAACGGCAGACAACTGAACCACCTAAGATTCGCAGACGATTTAGTGATCATTTCAGATAACGCCAAGACGCTTCAAACTATGCTGCAACAGCTGACAGAAGCAAGCAAGATAGTTGGGCTTTCTATGAACAAATCTAAAACGAAAATAATGACAAATAGAGAAACTATTATGATACAAATAGGAGGAGATGCTATCGAATATGTAGACCACTACGTATATTTAGGGCAAATAATATCATTTCATGACCAAATGGATCTTGAGATAGAAAGAAGAGTGTCTAGCGCCTGGAAGAGATTTTGGTCACTCAAGGAAGTACTTAAAAGTAAAGACTTCCCAATAGTAGCTAAGAAAAAGGTGTTCCATCTATGTATCCTACCATGTGTTACATACGGCTGCGAGACTTGGGCTTTATCTCAGAAACATCTTCTAAAGTTGAGAACATGCCAAAGAGGAATGGAAAGAAGCATGGTGGGTGTAACACTGAGACATCGAAAAAGAGCAGAAGAGATCAGATCAACGACCAAAGTAGAAGACATTATAAAGAAAATAAGGCAGTTGAAATGGCGCTGGACTGGGCACATGACGAGAGATAGCAGGTTGAAATGGACAAAAATAATTACAGAATGGCAACCACGTGATGGAAAAAGGAAAAGAGGAAGACTGACCAAGAGATGGGCAGACGATATTAAGATAATAGGAGGCACAACTTGGACAAGAAGAGCTAATAACAGAAAAGAATGGAAACAGCTGGAAGAGGCCTACGTGTCACAGGACACGCTGATTACCAAAAACGGGTCATATGATGCATTAGATTAAGTTTTATTTTATTTATGTGTTAGAATTAAGTGTTTTTTTATGTAACTTAAATAATTGTATGGGTGTCAGCAATAAAGGCTAATTAAATTAAATTAAATTAAATTATCTACACAAGAATAATTTATATTTATTGTAATATTATAGTTGTATCAACGTTAAGATATACTTTAGAATTTTATGAGTCTGGCCATTTGCAAGTAAAAACTATCATTTTTCTTTTTCGCCTACCGGCTACGGCTTAAGACTTTAGAGTTTAGACCATACCTTCTCTTACATATATATTTTTTAAATAAATTTCACAATTGCGTAGAATAATTTATCGAGATGGCAATTCAATGGACAAGCCCATTCTTGAGTCCAAAAACTGTATAATGTATATTTTCGTTTTCCCGCCAAATTTTCGTCCAAAGACAACGCAACATTTCGGACAACGATAGCAGCGCGCGGCCGATCATCAAATTGCCCTTTAGCCTTCACAATTATTGCAGTTCTATTAATAGCAGGAAACAATTGGCTCGATAATTACCCCCCAGCTATATCTTAGAATTCCATAGATACTACAGAAATATTGAGCAAAAAGTTTGCATAACAGAGAGATTACAACCTCATTTGATTAATAACGATTTGCATTCCACAAAGTTCATCTTTTGTTTTTATATGTATTTATAGGACCAAATTACTTATATTTTCCATATTATACGGATCACAGTCCTGGTCAATTCGTGCAGCAGAATAAGAATGTTGCCTTTACTAAAGATTACCACAAGACTATCATTTACAACCGAACGCTTCGTTACTTTGGCCATATTGCGAGGAGAGAACCGAACAGTCTCGACAAGCTGGTAATGGTAGAGAGGAGTAATGGCAGGAGAAATCGGGGCCGATTACCTGGTCTGACCAAATTAAGAAAATTATCGTCACTAGAATGATTACCTCGTATGTCAAAAAACCAATTATTTTTTATTCTTAGACTCTTGTCATTTAACTGGTATAATCATGATGGTTTATTATATATGTTATTAATAACAAGTCCTTTTTACCATCCAAAACTATGGACAAAAACACATAATAATATTTTAACGAACATTGGCGAAATGAAACATTTTTTTAGTTTCCTGTAATGTTTGGTTCTCTGGACATGCGAGGTTATCATTCTTCAGCGATGTTATGGGTCTTATCAACCCTAATGCACTGATATATGAGGATAGAGTGTGGATGCAGCAAGTCGACGCATCGGTTAGGGATTTTCAAGACACTTTCAGTAATGAAAACTAAGAAGAAAATTAATGTGACTAAAACATATTAAATCGATGTGAATAATTAAATAACGTTATTGAATGAATCAACAGTTTATCAAAGAGAGCGATTAGCACATGCATTTCATAGTAAATACACAAACAAAGCTACGCTGTCGATTCTAGTAACTCGGGTCGGGAGATAACGCTTGATAAGGATTTCATTCAACTGGTTGGAATCTCATTTTAAGTATATCGTTATATAATATAAAACTTACTCTGAAACACTGAGAAAGTTTTAACTTCAAGCAATAAAGACAATTATTGAAGTGAAACTTCTTTAGATGAGCGCATGAGGGTAAATTTTTACGGAAACGTCACGAAGATGTGCAGCGTTTTTGTCGAAGAAAAGGGAGAGAGTGAGAAGGGCGAATTACCTTATAGAAATTCTATTAAAATTAAAATTACGTAAAGAGAATTTATTAAATATTTTATATTTTATGCAAAATAATTTATTAAAATCTCAAATGACGAATTGTATATTAAAATGCTACGCGTTTTTACTATCGAAGATATAAATTAAAATAATTAAATTTATAATTTGTATTAATTCTCGACACTTTTAATATTTTACTGTGTGTGTCAAAAATACTTTTAACGCATGCATTTTTATGAAGTTATACTTCTTTAGGCGCGTTATGAAAAATTTATGAGTGAGATTTTACGATGCGCGCGCACCGTGCGGCATTGGATATAATTTAAAAACAACATTCGAATAATAATATAATTTATTTATTTAATTTTTCAAATGTAAACTGAACTTTTTACACGCTTTATATTAGCTTCACCTGTATGTATGTATGTATGTTACATATATGTATGTAACCGGCTCCTTCGGACTCGATTTTGACCCACACTAAACGGACAGATTTAATTCAAACTTTGTACACTTATAAAGAATCAGCGACAATATAATAATTTCATAGGTTTATCTCGAAATAACAATGAAATTTTTTTTAAGTCCACAAAGCAATACGATTAAATTGAGACAACACGTATTGCTGCTAGGACTAAAAAGTGGAAAATAAATATACTGGTATTATTGTGAAAAAGCGTGGGTTGCTCGATAGACGAAAAATATGGCACAGAGCGCGCCACGCATTTTCACAATAATACCAGTATTTTTTGTTCATTACCATTTTCAGCCTAAATTAGGAATTATTTTTCACTTTTTAGTTTGATGTGCTTTAAAAGCGTGTTTTTTAGTTTTTTTTAACTATATTTATTTGACTATATTGACTCCTCTTCCAGTCTTTGATGATTTAATTAATTATTTGCATGCAATCAAAAACTATTTTTAATAATACCAAAGAAGTATAACTTCTTACGCGCGTACATAAGTACACGCACCCTTATTTTTATATTACTATCTCTATTTAATAATTTTAGGTCCGCATTGATTTTACCAAATTGCGAATCAAATGTAAATCACTATAAAAAATCTGAAACAGCTTCTGAATAAATTGGACCTGCGCCCTTGATTTCTCTATTATATTTTCATACCACGGGTAACAGGGCTACTGATATTGCGTGCTGCCGATAGACTCTTATTGCCAGAAAACTCGCCAGTAACGTACACGTTGCGTGCCAGCTATTTAGGATTTGGTGATATTATACTCTATATCCAAAATCTTATTTCTTTCTCTTAAAATATCTATTATTCTACGATACAGCGGAGAGCCTAATAATGTTATAGATAAATAATTACTATTCATGTCTTCAAACATTAAACATTATATTAAATTTAATTCTAGTGTTACGTGTAATTTTATTATTGTGTTAATTATTTATGCAATTTTTGTACTGTATTTATTTTTATTTATCCATAAATGTGGATAAGGCCACCCTTTGCCTAATAACTTATGTTTTGCTATATGTTTGTTTAAGGTAACGGGGTGTTAATAAATAAAGAAATATATTATTTATACAAATTGTGTTTGTTTATAACTGTCACGAATCATCATGAGAAATTGAAAGAACCGTACTAATAACTAGAAGAATACATAAAGTAAAAAGCGAAAAAATAAGACGATAACCAAAAGCTATAGGTGCCTTTTTTTCTAGAACGGGAAAAACGGGCAGGAAGCTCATCTAGTGTAAAGTGATACCGCCGTCCACTCTCAATGCCATCGGGCTCGCGAGTGTGTTGCCGGCTTTTTAATAATTGGTACGTTCTTTTCTTGAAGGACCCTAAGTCGAATTGGCGTTACATTATGCCCTAAAGGAGAAGGGGCAATGGGCGGGCCATAAAACAAAATTCACAGATAAAAGGTGGACTTTAAAAACAACTATATGAAAAGGACCAATGGGAAGACGAAGAGGGCTTTCTAAAAAAAGCTGGATAAAGAAATAGAAGATTTAATGGGAATTGAATGGAAAATAAGCCATGGATTATTTTTAAAAAGCTGGAGGAAGCCTTTACCCATGTATTTATACCCTTGTATTACAGTAACTTTAAGTAAAGATGAATCAAGGGGTTGCAATAACCGTAACAACATTGAAACGTTCGAACAGCTCGCAACGAAATTAAAACTCCTTATTTCTATTTTTACAAAGCTATTTATAGTTTCAGTAATTGTCAGTCAAATTGCCATTTGTCGATTAATTGGTGACGAGACAGTCGGGCGCCATTTCATTTACTGGAACTTATGCTATTTGTTCCTTTAGCTTACGATACTTGAGGCAATGATAGGCTTCAGTAGCGTCTTCCAAATTCCGTTTGTTTGTTTGTTGTTCACGCACGTCTCATTCGAATTATTTGCTAATATAACGGAATAAAAGCTTATTCAGAGTTTGATATATTCGTTAGGGGGCTGCCTTGCGATTCTGTAACTAACTTTTTGAACTCACACAGCGGTTTTCACAGCGGCGGTCGCGCTCAAATCAGTCGTAAAGCAGTCATTTTACGATTTGGCATTCTGATGGAGGAGGGAGCTTGTAGTTTATTGTTTACCAGCAGCAAAACCGCTGTGTGAGTTCGAAAAGTGAGTTACAGAATCGCAATCCCCTGGCCGCCATCTTGGAAAAAGTGGTGAAAACAGGTTTTGGCAATATCTCCTATAGATGAAAATCTTAAGAAAGAGATCCTCTACAAAATTGTTCAAACATAATTTGTTGATTAAAATGTAACGGTGGCTAAAGTTACTATTCGCTACTGTTTATATTCTATATTAATGAGTTGAGTTAATATTTGTTCCATACTCCAGTATGAATGTATTTGTTGCCGTGACGCAGATCACGGGGTAAAATACTGAGAAATTAATTAGTTTAACAATGACCTCATGCGGTATTGAATTATTCATTTCAATAAACGTGATTATATACAGCAGAACGATGAGAGCATGCATTTATGTACGCGTCAGGGGGTTGTTAAAACACCACCAACTTCCTAACATTGACGTTCAGTGGCGTAATAATAGGGTGGCAGGGCTGGCAAAATGCCACGGGCCCCCGACCCAACAGGGCCCCTGCCCAAGAGATATTATGTTCTATGGATGAATGTGAAGTCTCCTATTAGGCTAGCGTGGGGACTACAGACCATTCCCTGTCGCCTAAGAGAGGAAGCATAGGGCTATTCGTGGGACATATACAACGTGTAATTTAGTACGCTGAAAATCTCGAAGTTTATTAAAATTAAACTGAGCAGGTACGATTTTTACTGATAGGGCCCCATCGATAGAATTGCCACGGAAGATTTGCCACGGGCCCCAGATGGTATAGTTACGCCACTGATTGTTTGTCATCACATGTATATCTATAAAATATTTTCATATGTATCTGATTGTTCTCATGTATGATGTTTGAGGCCAAAAATAAATTTTAGAAAAATTCATAATCGCTCTCACCGGAACTTTTCGTCTCCGGACGGCCGATTAATAACAGGCGATTTATTCACGCGTAAAGATTCGGGGTACAGTTGAAAAGGTACAAATTCCAGTTCAGCCTAAAAATAATTACATCAAACGGCAAACAATTGTAATAAAAACTTTATTACACACATGAATGGGAAAAATGGCGATGACGTCTACGTTTCAGTACGTAAATACCTAGTATCCGGTTTGAAGCACTTTGATGTCTTTTCGTACAGAAACTGCTGGTTGTCTCTTGGCCAAAGCTCTGTACTCTCTGGTTGTCTCTTGGCCCGAGCGATTCTGTAACTCACTTCTCTGGCTTTGGCATTCTGAGAAGGTGGGAGCTTGTAGTTTATTGTTTATTAGAATGTCAAATCATAAAATGACTGCTTCAGACTGATTTCAGAGCGACCCCTCCGAAACGCTGTGTATTAGAAGTGATTTAACAAATCCCCAGGCAGGTTAACCAGGCAAAACCATTGTGTTTAGATGAATCCTTGATCATCCTTAATTACCTTTTAGGTCTATCTATCTGCTCTGTTTCAAATAGCAAGTAGGTGATCAACTATCTCTGCCTGACACACACCATCGACTTTTTAGGCATTCCGATTTCCTCACGATGTTTTCCTTCACCGTACGAGCGAGTGTTAAATTCGCACATAGACAGAAAGTCCATTGGTGCACAGCTGGGGATCGAACGTACGACCCCAGGGCTGTGAGTCGTTTGGTAAAACCTCTAGGCTAGCTGCTCCTCCTACCATTTATCCTTGATCATTAGGCAAAAGATGGATGTTAAGTTTGACGTGTCTACCAGTCTGTGACATGGTAGTTTCTTAACGATCGGATCGGAGCAAGTATTTAAAGGCCAGCAATGTACTTGCGAGCCTTCTAATAATGTGAGTCCATGGGTGATATCACTTAACTTCAGGTGCCTCCTGCCCGTTTGTACCCTGTTATATTTCATCAGCTCTTTTTTGCGAAAGAAATATCGGGAGTTACCTGAAATTTTTAATTATTCTTCGACGTGAAGGTTTCTTGGCAATGTTTTCCTTTACCATATATCAATTGCGTACACAAAAATATAGAGGAAGAGCTATAAATACCAGAAACCGCAGAGTTAAATGTAAAAGCTTGAAAGTTAACTACGATAAAATACGTAATTATAACCAGTATAAGGAGGAAAACCGTAAACTGGTACATTGACATTACAAGCGGAACTATGTTACCGTTACTTGAACTAGTGAAATTGCAGGACAATCTAGGACATTTATATTAATTCAATAGCATGGTCATGCATAGGGAACACTTTTCTACCTTACCTACCCACATCGTTACCAATGAATATAGAATTCGATTACATATACTACTACTAAAAATACAAAACAATATTGTATTGTCTTAATATACTTATAAGTTGTCAACCCATGCACTGGTCTTGACACGACGCTTTATATATGAGAATATGGACACCGACCATACAATAAAAAAAATTAATACCTTAGCCCCAAATATAAAAATAATAAATAAAAAATCGCTGTACCTCTTAGGAGCACCGATTTTCAAAGAAGGTTTTGAAGAATACATTAACTCGACAATATCAAAATTTAAAGATCTTTCTCACCGTCTTCTGGATATTACAGCACACTCAGCTTTGTTCATTTTAAAATTCTGCCTTTTTATTCCCAAATTAACTTACGTACTTCGCTGTAGCCCTCTATGGAATCATTCAGTTTTTTTAAGTGATTTGGATAATCTTTTAAAAACTTCTTTGGAATCTATTTTAAATGTTCGTTTTGATACACCTTCTTGGAATCAAGCATCGCTTCCTGTTCGCTTTGGCGGATTAGGAGTACGCAAGATAACAAGTGTAGCTCTTCCAGCGTTTCTCTCATCTGCTCACAAATCTAGCAGTCTGGTAGGTAAAATCCTTAGATATTATTCTACAAACTACGAGATTGCGGATTTAACAGATGCAAGAAACGCGTGGATAGCATCCAACCCAGGCTTGAGTTTGCCTTCTAGCGTCAACTTTCAAAGGAGCTGGGATGATCCTCTTTGCAAATGTGAATTCAAAAAGTTATTAGGTCACATTCCAATAACAGACCGTGGAAGGTTGATGGCTGTGGGGTCTAGGGAAGCTGGACATTGGCTTAATGCTTATCCTTCGCCAAACACTGGCACCCTTTTAGACCCTGAATCACTTCGAATTGCCATCAGCCTCCGCTTAGGAGTGCCCATATGTACTCCCCATAAGTGTCCCTGTGGTTTTGAAGTAAGTAGCCTTGGACACCATGGCCTACACTGCCAAAAGAGTGCAGGTCGTTTTTCTCGCCATGCCGCGCTAAACGACATTATACGCCGCTCTCTTGCCTCTGTCAATGTTCCAGCAATTTTGGAGCCAACAGGCATCGCAAGAGACGATGGCAAGCGGCCGGATGGAATGTCTTTGATCCCTTGGAAAATGGGACAGGCTTTAGTATGGGATGCTACCTGTGTAGACACCTTTGCCCCGTCTCATCTCCTTCGGACAAGCAAAAAAGCTGGCGCGGCCGCAGAACAGGCAGAAATTAACAAACGGCACAAATATAAGAGTCTTTCCTCCAACTTCAATTTTGTTCCCTTTGGAGTAGAGACTCTTGGGCCGTGGGGTTCAAGTGCACAGGCGCTTATTAAAGATTTAGGTTGGCGCCTGGTAGATAGTACCGGTGACCACAGAGCTGGCACTTTCCTGGCTCAAAGAATAAGTCTCGCAATACAGCGAGGAAATGCTGCCAGCGTTAAAGGTACACTGCCACAGGGACCAAACTTTTTAAATTTGTTTTGATTTTCTTCTTTCTTCTTTAATTATTTTTATTATTACTTTATAGGTTAAGAACATTGTAAATACTGTATTTGTGTAAATAAAAAGTAACATTTTAATTATTTTATTATTAAGTTTGTTCGGACTTAATATGTTTGAAAGTATTGCAAGTGTAATATAGAAAATAGTGAGACGTGTCGTATTGTCGTATGTAGGCGGTATCACTTAACATCAGGTGAGCCTCCTGCCCGTTTGCCCCCCCGTTCTATAATGGTGGTGGTCTAATTGAAAGAAATAAAAAAAAAATCTGCTCTCAAATTATCAAATCAAATCAAAATCAAAATACGTTTATTCAGTTTAGATACGTCTTCGGGCATGCTTATGAATGTAAATTTTACAAAATTCGCGAAAGAACAAGACTACCTTGTTCTGAGAAGAGGCCTTGTTCTGAGAAGAACGGGCAAGAAACTCAGCAAGTTTTACCCTCCCTCTACATTACAATTATTCAAAGGAAAATGTCATAAACGACAACGTCATGAAAGTTATATAAGGAAAAAAAAAAAATCTGTTCTGTAATTTACCACATTTACCATTACACACATATTCACAACACTTCAAAGATAACAAAACCAATTTTAACAATATAATTAGAACTATTGCTAAGCGTTTTTGTCTTCTAGGTAGTCATTAACTGTGTCATTAATTATAAAAGATGTTGCCAGCTAACATACTCCCTCATTAGGAAAGAATATGTTACCCGGCAACATCTTTCAGCAGCAGTCTAATATATACAAATTACACATTAGCATGGAGCTATCTTTGACTAGGATTTTCACATATACACATATGTAAAAGTATGTAAAGTATGTAAGTAAAAAAAATGCGCGCATAACAATGCGTAATATTCTATTGTCTTTGATACCTTTTTCGGACGCATGTATCATGTCCCGGTGTAAAACAATATCATATTACAAATGGACATGTGTCGCATACGTAAATGCTTATCAAAGGTCGCGGTATCTCTCATTCATAATATTATGATGTCATTAACACGCGACGGCCATCCTTCCGGGGTTTGACGTTTCTATTTTATACTGGAACCGCCTCGTGGGTTATTAATTGCAGCAACAGGAAGCCTCGCGATTCTCCAATGAGGCATGGGGAGAGAACTTTCTGAGCCTGTTTTACTTTATTGTATATTTAGGCCCCAAGACGTACCAATTGTCTCACAATATTTGGCGTACGTACAAGTACCTCTGTACTGTAATGTACTGAAAATCAGCATCAGTTGGGATTTGATTTCACGACCTCAGGAGTCAGAAGCACACGGCGCATCAGGAACAGGCGGCTGATCACCTACTTGTCAATTAGATTAATAAATGATCATGAAACAGATACATAAATCTGAGGCCCAGACCTAAAAAGGTTGTAGCGCCACTGATATATTTTATTGCTATGTATATGTAAGCAACTAGGTTATCCAAATACAAATGATATTGTTTCATCGGGAATCAAACATAGCTTCGTTTAATGTTTTATTTAGTTAATTAGTAATCCATTCCGTTCTTTGCGCTTTGATTTTTCAAACTACTTAAGAGATTAATTCGGTTTCCATTAATAGAGTGGTTTACAACCTATTATACATAGTAAAAAAACAGTAGAAAATCGGGCACAAAATACTTTTCTAAAAAGATATCCGAGGAAAGAATACTAATCGGCAATTCAAACTGTTAAATACTAAGATGTAAGGCGCCAAAGCTATTATGCAAAGTGTTTTTATATTTTATTTGCATGAATAAGTGGTTAAGCAAGTTTACTTTGAGACGCTTAACGGTTAAATTGACTTCAACTATACTAAAGATATTTTGTTGCCACAATCCTGTATACTTTCTTTAAAGAAAGAGATTTTATAGCTGTATTGGCAATCCAAAGGTTGTGGGTTGGAATTTTTATTAGTTACACTTTCTCACTCTCACTTTATGGAATTTCCTAGTAAGATTCTTATGGAAGAGCTGGAAGCTGGCTGTGTCAGGGATACAAGTATTTACTTTAAAGGGTTACCAAATACTACATTATAATGAATTTTTGTTAAATAAATAATTTTTTTTTTAATTTATTTATACTCGCAAGAATCAAAAAGATGCACAAAATACGAAGGGACCAGATCAGGGTGGAAGCTAAGATCACAGATGCGCTAACATACGGCTTACAGTTTAAATGGTAATGGGCAGGCCATATTGCAAGGTGTACCGACAAAAGATGGAGTGCCAAAGCCACCCGCTGGAGGAGGAAAAATAAACGTGGGAAGACCACAACGTAGTCCTGTAATGCGTGGCTGTGGCCCAACGAACAGAAATCCTCGTATCTGTGAGGTCGCTCCGTGAAGCCTGCGAAGTGCCCGGAAGACTTCTGTGCTTCTGGAAGGAACTAGGCTGGCTTAGTTAGCCAGGACTTTACGCACAAAGGACCTAGTGAGAGTCTAAGTGCGGAAACTGTCGGAATGGCCTTAACATTTGACTATAACTTCTCTATACAGAATAACAATTCACAATTCATCTCCTCCATGCCCTTGAAACATCACTTAAGATCAAAATCGTAGACAGAAATGTCAACCGGATGCATGTTAATTAATTAATTGGCAACACAGATAATTGTTAAACTAATAGGTCCAAGGCTTGTCGACAGAAAAAGGTTTCCCACAGATAATAATCGTATTGTGTCATTGTTATAATTGAAACTAAGTATTGGGGATTTTTTGCAAGTATGATTTGAATAGTTATTCATCAGTGATTCACGGAATGAATTTCTTTACTGGTAAAGATAAAATGCCTTTATGCGGGGGAGAGTATTTAGACCATACGTTTTAACAACAATTAAATAACTGTTCTTATTATGACATCATGATGATAAATATGACATTTGCATGCATGTTATATGGCTGATTGCGGTTTTTGATTATTAATCAATCTGAATGTATAAGTCAGTGGCGTAACAATAGGGTGGCAGGGCTGGCAAAATGCCACGGGCCCCCGACCCAAGAGGGCCCCTGCCCAAGAGATAATATTATATTCTATGAATAAATGTGAAGTCTCCAATACGCATTGGGCTAGCGTGGGGACTACAGACCATTCCCTCTCGCCTAAGAGAAGAGGCCTATGGCCATTAGTGGGACATATACAACCTGTAATTGAGTACGCTGAAGTCGAAAGATAATTAAAACTAAACTGACTACGTGACGATTTTTTCTGATAGGGCCCCATCAAAAGAATTTGCCACGGGCCCCCAAATGGTATAGTTACGCCACTGATAAAATATATAAATATTCAGAGACTATACTAATGTACTAAATATTAAGATTAAGGAGTAACAATATCGATGAGCGGGAACCTAAAATCAGATACAAACTGGGCTAACGCTGACATGGGACGTTTTTGAAGTAACAGTATTCTGTGCCAACGGATAAGTATTGTATTGCCGTGAATAAAACCCGGCATAGGACCGAATCAGTAGACTATATAGGTGATATGGAAGACATAGAGTAATTAAACTAAAGCTTATTGTAATTGTAATGCATAATATCGATTTGCCCCAGTTCCAAATATATTTTGTATTAATTTAATTTGTGAATATAAGAATTGAACCGAGTTCATTACTGGATTTTCTCAGCAATTTTATAAAATTAGTGAGTGGCGCTGTTTAAGGTGTGTGCCTCAAATTTCTGCATGTGTTCCGTGATTTTTTTTTCTAAGGCAGCCTTCTTTGCCCGACATATTTTTGGGTCTAGGACAAGCCGATTTCTTTACAATGTTTTCATGAGTGTTAAATGCGCACATAGACAAAAGGTATATCAATGCACAGCCAGGGCTGAACCTAGCCCCTCAGGGATGAGAGTCCCACGCTAAAGCCTAGGCTAACACTACTCTTGCGTTTATTAATAGTTTGTAAACGGGCAGGAGGCTCACCTAATGGTAAGTGACACCTCCCATATACACATTGCTAAAGGGCTCCCACCGGACTTTTAAGAATTGGTACGCTCTTCGGACCCTTAGTCGAATTGGTTCGAAAATAGATCAGTGGGCAGCTGGTTCCACATAAAGTAAACGGCGAAAACTTCCTTAAAAACGCTCGGTTGTGGAACAACGTTGAGGTGATACGGGTGGAGTTTCGTATTCTGCTTCGACTTCTGATGATAAAACACAGCTCCAGCCCTGCGATTCTGTATCTCACTTTTCTAACTCACACAGCGGTTTTCGCATCGGCAGTCGCTCTCAAATCAGTCGTGAAGCAGTATTCTATATATATAGACTATGGATCATTTTTTTTTTTTTAAAGACAATTCACACCAATTGACCTAGTCCCATGCTAAACTGGTAAAGCTTGTGTTATGGGTACTAGGCAACGGATATACATACATATTATAGATAGATAAACATATAAATACATATTTAAACACCCAAGACCTAAGCACAACACCAAATGCTCATCACATCGATGGTCGTCTCAGCCGGGGATCGAACCCGGGACCCATGGATTCGCAGTCAGGGGTACTAACCACTAGACCAATGAGTCGTCAAAAAGAAGCAGTCATTTTATGATTTGGCATTCTGATAAACAATAAACTACAAGCTCCCACCTTTTCAAAAAGTCTCGAAAAAAGTTTCAGTAAGTTTCGAAAAGTGAGTTACAGAATCGCAGGGCTGGTGGTAAATGCGGTAGAAGATGCAGAGACCCCTATTCTCAACACAACGGAATCAAGCCGCTCGGAAAGTGACTGGTCGTCGACGGGTATTTCCGTAATCTATACAAACTCTACGATATGTAAGATGTCGGGGAAAGTTGATGGAAAACCCCATTTCAATGAGCCATCTTCCCGAATCTATCAAAACAGTTTTAAAAAAGACACAATAAAATGGGGATGAGGTTTTATTGCTATGTTATCAATCGGCATCTCTTCCTCTTAGTTCTTTCCTGACCCATCTAGCAGTGAAAGCTGTAGAATTAGACACTTTGATGGCGGAGTCATTGATTTTGTTTCAAGTTATATCCGAAACAATATTGTTCCGGGTACAAGACCTCTGGATTATTAACTCTATATGTCACTAAAACAGCCATTCGTAATAAGGTAATAATTTAAAAATAAATAACTTATGTAATATAAAACGAGTCGCATTTTGGATAGCTTTATAAAATTCAAATTTCAAACGCTCTTAATAATTATTATTGTTACAGTTATTATTTTACAACACGAGTTTTTAAAATTTTAAAAATCAACGTAATTTTTTTCAATTAAATATTTCCCCTGAAACATTCACTCCAATTAAAATCACTCACCGGTGCCCTCAGTTAGCTCCACATAAATAAAAAGTCCGATTACAATTAACCACTTCATTTTACACTATCACTACACGTCCACCACCCACCACAGCTTTCGCACCACTGACGTACCAATTATAGTGATCAAGGCACAAAATTAAACTTGTTCCTTCTGATATATAATTTTATCTAAAGCTACATGCAAAAGAACTATATTTGAATGATTCTCTTCATATAGCGGCACATTTAATTGTCAAGCCGTATAATTACGATAATGTTAGTTCGAATAGGGTCTGAGTAACCAAAGATAACAGAACGGTAATGATAATTAAATCATTATACGTTACGATGTGGGTAAACTTTTTACGTCGTAAATACTATGTGAGATAGATATCACATGTACATATAGCATAGAAATGTGTCAGGTCTTTTTAAATCATTTATTATTAAATCAAGATAGTAAAACGAAATTTTAGTCAAGATTTTTTTTTTATATGATACAGGCCTACAGAACAACCTTAAAGGCAGCTACCACAGCTCATAGACACGATGTTAGTGCAGGCCTTTTGAGGAGAATAGAAAGTAGAAGATAATGAGAGGAACATGCCTAAAGATCTGAACTGGAAGTCGATTCTATACCTCGCCAGATCGCAAAGGAAACGCCTAGCCATTGAGGTAGTGCGGATGAAACCTGGAATCATTACCAGACCGGCTTCGCACGGGTAACCGTGACTCGAAAACCTTTAAAAAATATTGATGAAAACCATAATAAATTGCGTCCAGTAATGTTTGAGTATATAGCTAACACGCGGCGGAAGACTTGTTGAAAGATAAAAATTGGACATGTGCTGTCTTTAACTTTTTTGTGGCCGTTATCAAACTCTACAACTTTTCTCTAGGGCCCAACCGTATATCTCTCATAGTTAGGCGTTCGTAAGAAACGTCTTTGTTCTATAGTTTTTCTATCAATATACGTTATATTGCAAATCCGACTTGTAAAAAAAACTTTTCGATATATATATTTTGTTATTATAATTAAGACTTTATTCCCCCACCAAGTATAATATATATAAACACTTTTTTAAGTTACATAACCTAACTTAATCTAATACATAGTTTGGTGATCAGCGTGTCCTGTGACACACCAGCTGATTCCATTATTTTCTAATGTTACCTATTCTTGTCCAAATTGTGCCTCCAATTCTCTTTATATCGTCTGCCCACCTCTCGCTAAGTCTTCTTTTCCTTTTTGCATCTCGTGGTTGCCATTTCCATCACCCTTACCATCTGTTGGTTGTTTCCCACAGTTTAAACTTTAAACCTTTCCTTAACTTCCAGAAGTATTTTAAGATTATAATTTGCCAAATCGTTGCAGCCATTCTCGAGTTTAAGCGAGACAAACAGCAATTAATTTTTAAATATAAGGAGTAATTTACTGTGGTATAACAGAGTACATTAAATATTGAAACTGGCTGAAAACGAGACGCAAGTTAAAAAGTAAAAAAGTACAGCTAGCAACAGACCGGACATTTAAAAAACGAGAAAGGTTGGAAAATGCGAATTCTAAATATAAACGGATACATTCCAAGCAGAACAAGAACTGTAGTCATAAAAAGCGCACTAAAGTTACGATTCATTTTACAACACACGACTTGTAAGGATATTAGTAGACGGACAAATTTTGTAACATTCATAACTGAATTTTAACATTGCGATAACATGTTTCTTTTAATAATAAATTTAATTGTCAATATGATTCACTATCAAATAAATTTTTGATATATACGTAAAATTCATTTGAAAAGATAAATTCAAGTTTAGTTCGTTAAAAAAATGTTAATCAAAATGGCATAAGATAGAATAATAATAATAAATTTAATGCACATAATTTCGATAATTCAAATGCATGCATAATGTACCTATTTGTATAAAACACTAGCTGTGTGTTAAAATCAAATACAATGTCACGATTGCTTATAGGTACATGTAGCATTATACTGATAAAAGGAATTCAAATCGGTATTGCAGTTCCTAAATTTACTTTCTGCGACAAATTAACATCACAGACATTCTTAATAATATGATGAACGTAAGGTAAAAGATCGTGTCGTGTTCGTATCGTACCCAATGAAGTGACTTCAAAGCGCGGAACCTTTGATAGCGTCGAGCCGCGATCGAGAAACTGAGATAGGCATGCATCGAATAAAGCCAGATTAGTCAAAGCCAATTTAAAATTCAAAAAACGTAAGCGATAACGCGAATAAAACAAAGATGCCGCTTAAAATGAGGATATTTATAGGCGGCACGCATCGCAATTTGGTAGTTTTTAAAAACAGAATTCATTTCAACAGATAAGATACGAAAGAATGTCTATGGTTGAAGTCTGTTGGGAATAATATTCTTAATTTAAACAATTTTTTTTTAGTTAAATCTATTATACATTCTTGACTCTTCCTAGAAACAGAACGTATGTCATAGTTTTTTAGTTTAGCTAAACAATATGTGAATAAACAAGCACTATGTTTTCTGTAATAATTGTCTTTGGAACTAAAAGGTAACAAAATTTAGTCCGAAATACTGAATTTTTCATTTCAGTTCTCTACAACTGGCGGGGCAAAGCTTATCATTTCCGTAAATTTCAAGATTGTTTTATTTCCAGGAAAACAATAATTATTTCCAAAGAGTGTAGATTGATAAAAATGGGTTAATAGAACTCAAAAGATGTCTACCACATTGCATTGAACAACAAAAGCAAGAATATCAGATTTTGCGTTTATCTAATGTAGGTAGCCCGAAATTTAAATAGTTACAATAAAATGAAAAGACTGGTTTCACTTTATAACAATTATCACTTAATAAGATAAAATATCTGGTTATTTCGTGGTAACTACTATATTATTAATTGATATATTTAAAGACGTGGAAACCATTGACTAAATACAATCAACACCAATGACGTCATCTAGTTGTTCAGTGTGCATTTTAAAACCCCTGGTAGAATTAAGACAATAATCTAATTCCTTTACAATAGTGGTTCCGACATTAGCATACTACCACGCGATGAATAAGAACCACGAATTTAGATGTAACCTTTGGCTACAAAGATATCCCGCTACAGTTAGCGTTAACATACAAATTCAGTAATTTGTATGGAAATTATTACATCATAATCTCAAGTTACCATACATATTACAAGTATGCTGTTTTAAGTAGTAAGTGAGTCACGCCTGTCCACGTAAGTACTATTATAGTACAAGAATTTGTGCTATTGCCTGCGAAAGGTCTTGGACAAGGCATGATGATCACAGCTGAGTTAATATTTTTTAAATAATACACAAAGTACTACCAATGCGTGAGCATACCAAAATAATGTAATTAATTCACGCACGTATTTTACGTAAACAGCGGAATTAATCGTAGAGCAACATAGGCGGTAAAGTTAATTCGACTGATAAGTATACTCGTATAATATACAACTTCTTGATCTTAGATCGGGGCCTCAAGACCCTGAAGGCCCCAGAGGCAGAGAAGATGAAGAGTCGTCACCCACTTACGCCAAACAAATTTGTATGAAAATCATCATGTGACAAAGCGTGAGCTGTCGTTTCCATACAAATTTTTATTTCGTTAGTGTCCCACAAAACTAATTTTGTCTTTAAAGCCCTAGGCCGGTTTGTAAGTGGTTTGATTGATCGAGCATCGTCCCTTAAGTTCGAGAGAACACATGCTCTAGCACAAGCTACTCCCTCTACAAACTCATGTTTATCCATTATAATATAATATTTAAAAAAAGTTTATTATTATTATCTATTACGTCTTAGGGCTCCCACACAAAACTGCGATGCGATGCGATGCGAATTCGCATCGCAGAAACTTGCGATGCGAATTTCTGCGATACGATTTAGTGCGACAAACCGTTTGGTAGGGCGACCATTCCTTCGTAGTCAGCCGTACTGGACGTGTTTTAAGGAAGCGTAAGATGGATCGCAAAAAGAATATTGCACTGCTGTTTTTGTTAAATAGATATAAAAGAAAAAGAAGATTCTGGGTTCATCCATTTATTACGATTATGAACTCTGATGGGAACTATTTTACTCAAAAGTACTATGCGTTGAGAACTGAAGAAGATAATTTTCTTGATTATTTTAGAATGAGCATATCTTCATTTGAAGAGCTTTTGAGTTTATTATCACCATGCCTTCAAAAACGATCGTACAAGGGGAGAATTTATTATAATTTATTTTTTATAATGTTCATCACTTATGTCCCAAAGGACGAGACGCTCGTCAATTAAAGATATTAAAAAATCTATATCATATTTCGCCATTTTTTTTTAAAAACAAAGAAGGCGCGCGTCTTTCTATAAGCTGTCTCAGAGCGGACCTAAAATGGCGTCACCAAGGATGACGTAACATCGCAGGAATTTGCGATGCGAAGCAGATCGGAGATTCTTGCGGTGCGTTCGTGCGAATTCGCAGATATTTGCGATGCGATGCGAATTCGCGGTTTTGTGTGTCGCTTACGCCTTTAGTACACCTACGCGTTCGTATGCGGCTGCGAGTCTTTACGAAATAATGTCCAATAATTAAATATGACGTACTTGAATGTCAAATATTGGTCTACAGATATAAAGTTTATGTTATCTATAGTCTTAATTGAAATACTGTAAGCACAGCTGTATCTGTCACTGTCACGTCATTTGTGACGTGTTTTTTGAGTTTCATTTGACGTTTCTGATTTGTATTGTAATTTGTAAGGCAAAATATTTTTCAGATATCATAGTAGTGTTAGAATATAATATTATAGTCTTATTAGGTAGAATTTGATTAATAATACAAATTAATAATTTTTTACATATTTTCTTATGAATAATATCTTGCTTTTAATGTCGTTATAAAACAATTCTATTTACAAATCAAAACTGATTCAGTATATGATAAAACTTGCGTCATCCAAATCAAAACGGACCCTGGTGACTTGTGTATTATGGTGAATATTTACAACAAAGTCGAGTAGTTTTGAGGTAATTCACCAATTAAATTTATAAACTTTGATGATATTACAAGAGATTGACAATATGCCGCCCGTAAAGCGTGTAAAACGCGTTAGCAGCGCTGAAGACGATGATGAGGATTATAGAAAACGACGAGACAGAAATAATGAGGTAATTAGCAGTTATTTTTTGGTATTTCAAAGCTTGTCACTATGTTAATTAACAACAGGTAATTAACTAGCATAAAAATTAAAGTTCGTGTTTTATACACTTTTTATTAAGTAATAAATTTCGAAGAATTTAAGAACTTTCATTTTACTATATAACATTTTTTTAATTTTAATTACAGGCAGTGAAAAAGAGTCGCTACAAGTCAAAGCAGAGAACACAAGAAACATTTACAAGAGTTAACAAACTTAAAGCGGAAAACCAAATGCTTGAAGAGAAAGTTAAAACATTAACAAAGGATCTGGAGTTTTTAAAGACACTTTTTATGGAGTATGCATCTAAGTCGGATTCAAAGTTTGAAGGAATTGATTTAGAAAAACTATTATCTGAAACACCAGAAGAAAAAGCAGGGAATAGCAGTAAATCTTAAGATCAATCGCCAGATGTTTTTGAATGATTTGAACAATTAACTATATTTGTACTGCGAGAAAGCATAATAAATCTAAGCCTAGTGATAGTAAGTGTAAAGTGCAAAGCTGATGTGCAATTGAATTAAAATGGTTAAATTAGTTATCTGATTAATAATATTTTATAATTGTAAATAATTAAAAAAACAGGATTAATGTAAAAATATAATTTAAGTATATCTTTAAATAAACTTCTTTCATTTGAATTTTTATACAAGTTTAACATTTTATCAAAGAGATATAAATGTATAACAAAACATTTAACAGTGTGTTGTGTCTGATTGTGTTTATTTAGATTAGGTACATTTTTTACCTCCAAAAGTGCTCTAGGGTTTTATGCTCCACTAAACAGAATTGGGAGAATGTGCAATCTGCTAGAGAGCCTGAACAATTGATAGTTTTTCACCCATCTAATTATAGGAAGGGCAATGTGTTAGCACTTGTCACTTACGTTCTTTTGTAATTTTTTATTTGTGTAACTTGTTTGCTTTTATTTTTTTCTCTGTTGCCTTGTTGGTGTTAGCCAAATAAACACAAATAATATTACAAATCTAATCACAATGTAACTATTTCAATGGACAACCACAACTATGGATGTATAATATGCAATTTGTAGTTTTTAAGTTACTTTAAAAATGAATTAAATTGTTTCTTATCCAAAATTCGCATGCATCTTGCTGCCAGGGTTTACTACTTAATACATAATAATAATGTATTTAGTAGTAATTTTTCGTAGATATTTTTTAAATTAAATAAAGCAAAAACGTATCCCCGTTAACCTGTTGGAAAATAAAAAAGGATCAATGGTACAGGATTATTAAATGAAAGAAAACAGATAACAACTTTATTATAAAATATATACATATACTATTTCCAGACGTTTATCACACCGTCAGCAGAGGAGCTGACTAAATAACACTTGTTTGCTTCGACTAGGGTTATATCTGTGATCGGAGCGGTGTGATAAAAGGTCCTAGATTCCACAGTTCTGTACACATTATCCTCTATTAACGATGGTGGGGACGGATTTGATTTACAACATTCTTGAATAACTGTTGTACCGTCGATTATTCTGCTTCTGTAACAAAGTGAGTAAGGAAACCATATTAGTCAAGCCAATAACTTTATGTTTGACATAGTGATGCCAACTCCAACACAATGTTTCCCCGAGGACCAACTTCAAAAACCCGTAAAGTTTTTGTTGTACACTCGGTAATTAGATAATTTAAGGTAATAATATATCTCTGTTTCACCAAAGCCATAATATTTCCGTGAAATCAGTGGATCTACATTATCCACTTATTATTGTCTACGTTCTAGACATTCGTGAAAATGTGTCAATTTTTTTTAAATCTTGTGTGCCGGATAACATAACTATAGATGCTGGCTGATCTTGAATCGCTGACAGAACTAACACTTAAAGCAAAAACAGGTTTTAACCTGATTTATATAACTAACACTAACCTGTACGCAATCGATTGTGTCGTGTCATGCGGTGCTTGCACAAGTACATGGGAATCATCTGGATGTCTCAAGTCCCACATACGAAGTCGCAAGTCAGATCCGCCCGTTACTAAGAACCTGTCTCCACCCGCGCGACATCCGCTATATACCGCGCTTATGTATTGGCTAGCCTGTAAATAATTTCTTATTTGTAGAAAAACATTGTGAGGTCTTAGGTTAATCCAATAACACCTGTCAAGCAGATGTAGGATACATGCATCTATTATAAATATATTAACAATAAATACAGTGTAATCTCTATGTCACGTCCTTCGATTTAACGATGAACGAACTTTCTAAGAAATTCGCTCTTTTGTTTACAAATTGGGATTGCACGTGTAGACTGTTATTGACCACTTACATATTAGTATGACAAAGAAATATTGGATTCAGTGAGAAACACTGAGCATCAAGAAGTTGAGACGGGTGAGCCTTAGCCTCCGCCGAGCATTAAAGAAGCTCTGGTAGCAGCTAAATTATTTGAAAATACTTCCTTTATCACCAAGATGCCTTAATATGGCAAGATATGAATCAATTAAGTAAAAATACAACAAAATTACTGGTGCAGCAAGACGTCAGACAAAATTAACAGACTATACGCAATAGCATACAGATAAGATTATTGAAGTTATACTTCTAGGCGCGTTATGAAAAATTGATGAGAGTCAAATTTTACGACGCGCGCGCACCGTGACACAAAATTAACAGAATGAAGTTGCCCACGGAAGATGCTACGGCATTGGACATAATTTAAAAACAACATTCGAATAATAATAGAATTTATGTTACACTTAATGTAAGAGAATAATAATAAATATTTATTTATTTAATTTTTCAAATGTAAACTAAACTTTATTGACTATAATGACTCCTTTTCCAGTCTTTGATTATTTAATTGTAATTAATTATTTGCATGCAATCAAAAACTATTTTTAATAATGCCAAAGAAGTATAACTTCTTACGCGCGTACGTAAGTACACGCACCCTTTTTTATGTACATAACTACTACCACTAGTCTGAAAGAAACTTTTTCTTTTTCTAATTCAGATTTTTCCTGTCTCCGTAACGGCCACTCTTATAACGTCATAAAATGCACAGTCCTTTACACTGTATATCAATATTTTTATTTTTTACATAGTAGGTTTAGATGTACATAAAGAAAGGTAAAGGTTCTTAGCAAAGACTAATAATATGACTCACCGGCGCAGTGTAGTTAAGTGGCGGATGAGGGGCCGTAGAAGGCCACAAGGCGTGCGTACGATGCGCGCTCTCCACGCACCAAGCGGCTGCGTCCCTTCCCCCCACCGCCCAGATGCGAGACGTATGTGATCCGTACCCTACTATACGTCTTATGCGTTCCGCTATAATGATGTTTTATTTATTTATTTACACTTGGTTACATTAATAGAAAAACATATAACATAATACATACAAATTATAAGGGTGCAACGGGCGGCCTTATCGCTAACAAGCGATCTCTTCTAGGCAACCCTAGTAAGGAAAAATAAACTAAAAAAAGAAATATCGTGGGTAACTGAGTGTGTGTTGAAGTGAGTGTTTAACCAAATCTTATAAAATAAAACATTATAGAATTATCAACCTTAAACTAAAATAATACAAAAAAAATTAATGATATAAACTAAAAAACTAATCTTACGGATTTATTAATGGATTGCAATACAAAAGAATGTTTTAGAATACTGGCGTTGCACAGATTTATTTCATATTTTTCTTATTGAGAAATTTTTCTGCCTATACTTTAGAAAAATTATCAGATATTCAATGCTTCTTTATTGATTTATATATAACAAAATAAGCTGCCATATAATGGATTACTCCAATGCGGCAACCATTTACATGTATATCACACACAAAACACTGCATACACATGGAAAAATGCAACACAACATTAAACAGTAATAGATTAATATAACAAAAGGACTAACTATTTCTTACACACACACACATACGACATAAAGCAGACCTGTCAGTTCACTCATTCACTCAATATCCTTTGTCAGTCGAGGATAGCGGTTGCCGGCTGTGCGAGCAATTGCGCATGCGTTTTAGTGAGTGCGTTGCCGGCCTTTGTGGGACGAGTATACTCTTACTTTAAAATAATACGTATACTTACAGTTAGGATGCCTAACAGATGTAATGGGTAGTTGGAAACGCAAATCCCACACACAGATGGCGCCACTCGACGTGCCCACTGCGAGATATCCCGCACTATTCGCGTATAGGCACGTGTACACGCCTTGCTTTAAATCACCTTGGAGCTTCCAAGCATTCTCTGGAAAAAAAAATACTGCTAATTAAAGAGCTTAGATGTTCTTGAAGTTATACTTCTTTTGGCGCGTTAGGGAAAAATGATAAGAGTAAATTTTTACGATGCGCGCGCACACCGTCACAAAAAACCGACACCCTGAAGTTTTGTTTTGTTTGTTTCATCATCAGACATCGAGGCAGAATACAAAATTCCGCCCGTATCACCTCGACGTACGTCATTCCACAGCTGATAGTTTTTAAGGCAGTTTTTTTCTGCGCATCACCACTATGTGGAACCAGCTGCTCACTGAAGTATTTCCGAACCAATTCGAATTTGGGTCCTTCAAAAAAGGCCGGCAACGCATTCGCGAGCCCTCTGGCATTGAGAGTGTCCATGGGCGGAGGTATCACTTAACATCAGGCGAGCCTTCTGCCTTGGGACGGGGGTCCTATTGTAAAACGTTACGATGCGGGTCGGGTACCCAATAGTAAAAACGTTTTACTATTGGGTACAGAAAAACGTTACAGCGCGTTACACCTGGGGGGGGTCAATTGTCTCCAAAAATTGCGTGACGTAATACTTGAACGCTCCCCAAGGCCATCAGTACTCTTGGAACTAAAGATCGTTAGTATTAATTTATACGGCTAAGTAAAACTCACCAGGTGATCGGAGATCCCAGCCTACGATATGTGCATTGAGCGTAGCGTAAGAGATGACGCCCGAGTGTAAACCACCTGCGCTCGCGCACGCCACTGCGCCACCAGCGCTACTATCCAACTGACGGCATTGAGATAGTGTTAAACGCGATGAACCTGTATCCAACCTATGAAACAGAATTTTCGTACTCAACCACCGAACCTAAAACAAGAGTCGATTTGATTCCGATTTTTTTATAATACGGGATGGACAAACAAGCTAGCAAGCTCAATTCTTAATTTCCATTTCAATTGTTGTTAGTATTTACTTATAACGAAGCGAACTAGCTGTGGAATCGACTTCCAGCGGCGGGTCTTCCCTGGGAGATACGACCTCCGATTGTTAAAAGAAATAATATACCGGCAACTCATACATTACATCAGTCCACTCTTCTTTTCCCGAGTTTCTATTGGCGTATCCCAAAAGTCCCACGCTGAAGCCACTCGGCCAAAACAACTTTATGTTTAAAAAAAATCCAAAATTAATAATAAATAAAATAATAAAACTGAAGAAATGAAATTAAATGGCAGTCTTGGGATTCCTTATCTTTAGGGAAATACTTGATGATAGTAATTCGTTTCTGGCTTACTCTTTCTCGATAAACTTACCTAAGCACAAAAACTGAGCCCTCTTGCGTGGCAGCCACTAAAGAATGTCCGCCTTCACACGCCGCTAGAGACATCACCGGCCCAGCACTACGATTGAATGTTGCTTTTGACCTGAAAAATTATCCATAATTCTAATATTATTTTCTATCAATAATTCTATAAAACAAAATTTGTTTAATATCATGGAAATATTGTAGACCCTTGGACCCTCATCTAAGCGCTAAATTGGTGTAAGTAAAGACTAACACACGAACCGGAAGTGGTGTTCCGGCGTAATGGGGCAAGCGTACGTAGGATTTTGAACCACTCTCGCGTGAGCAGTCACATTTAGCGGTACACCGTACTGCATTTAAAAAAATAAAAATAAATCAGAGGCGCTACAACCTCTTTAGGTCTTGGCCTCAGATTTCTGAATCTGTTTAATGATCATTTTTAAATCTAATAGGCAAGTAGGGGGCCTCCAGTGCCTGACACACGCCGTCGACTTTTTGGTTCTAAGAAATGTCGGTTTCCTCAGGATGTTTTCCTTCACCGTTCAAGCTAATGTTAAATGCGCACATAGAAAGAAAGTCCATTGGTGCACAGCCGGGGATCGAAGCTATGACCTCAGGTATGAGAGTCGCACCCTGAAGCGGCCAACACTGCTCACTGCATTTATTTACTACAATAATTAAGGATCCAGTGCTTGGAGTTGGAAACACCACCGTTGATGGAAAGTCCTAGTCTCAGTCTGGTCGACTTTTGGATTCCTTCTATAACTACATCACGCGATAATAGCCACGCGACAGCCGAACCAGCGCATATTATTTTGAATACAGCTTACAAAGTACCTTTCTATTAAATTTAGTTTACGCTGTGTTGAAAAAAGATCAGTGCAATTAAATTTATGAATAGTGTAAGTCCTCACTTATTAACATAGGCGTGTCCCTGCAGACGAGCCGCGTCCCACACTTTCACTGTTCCGTCGTCGGAACACGATCCGAACAGAGCCGGATAAGCGGGCAAACGAACCATTTGGTTCACTCTGGCTCTGAAAAGTAAAGTTCCGTAAGTGAAGTCTTCCTTTGGGTGGTGCTTTTAAATCCTGTATGAGCTAAAGAAAAACTATGTCAGTGACGTGTCAGGCACAGGTGGCTGATCTCTTGGAGGCCGTTTAAGTATTACGCAAGATTTACTGCAATTTACCCCCCCCTCTTGTCAGCAAGAGTAAGCAAACCTCTCAAAAATAATAGTACAAAAACGTAATAATTTTTTGTGTTTTTTTAACAAGCATAGACAAAGTGTGTTGACGTTATCCCCAAATAAGAAAATTAAAGACCCCCCCTCCCCCTATAGTGCTCACGTAATATATGAACGGCCCCTTACTTACCTACTTACTTACTCCTAAGACACAAATGCATTCAATACAAAAATCAGCATTAAAGCGCCATATTTTAATATACTAGCGTTTACCAGATACGTTTACGTTAATCACGATATATAAATTTATATATCGTGAAATAAAAATACCCACCACACAATGACATACAAAAAAAAACACTAAAGCTTAGGTTTCCTAGAAAAGCGGTGTAGAATAACGGCCGTCTTTACTTTTTAACATAATGCATAAAAAACATCATTTTCGCTCGTCCAAGTCATGTTTCCACTCATGGTATTAATTAAATATGAGCACCGCTACACGCGAAAAACGTTGAACTAATGTTTATCAACGCTATGACGGCCGTCATGCAAATTTCAGCACCGCTATATGACGTTACGGTGACACTCAACGTTCTCTAGAAAACCTACTTTATAGACGACGTATGGGTGAAGTCACCCAACGTTTCATTACGGCCGTTGGATAACGGCACCGCTTTTCTACGAAACTTAATCTTTGTTTCAATTATATTATTTTTACCTTTTAAGTACAAAATAAAAAAAAATTAAGTACTAATGTTAAAATAAATTAAACTTAAATGGACCAAATTAGGACATTTCATTTCATAATTATAAAATCTTTAAAAATTTCTTCACCTTTAAAAATCTATCTCTAGATCTACAATTTTTTTTTTAATTACTTACTTATGTTCGTGTAAATATGCCAATAGCTGGTTTCCGGGTCGCCACGTTACTGGTGCCACCAGTTCCTCGCTGCTCTCTACATTATCGTCTTGGCTTCTAAAAATATTAATTAAAATTTAAGTAGCTTAAACACGACAAGGTTAGAATCAGCGATTTTTTTTTAATGTAGGCAAACGGGCAGGAGGCACACCTGATGTTAAGTGATACCATCGATCAGCTGCAACAGGATCTCAAATGGGCGGGGCCAGTATGGGCGTGGCGAGCGTAACTGCGTCTGCCCTCGTATATTCACAAATGGGCCGTAGTTCTAACTATGTTTTGGTATACATTTTTTGTCTTTTTTATGTGACAGGGGGCAAACGGACAGAAGGCACACCTGATGTAAAGTAATACAGCCGCCCATGGACACTCACATTGCCCGAAGGCTCGAAAGTGCGTATAGCCGGCCATTTAAGAACTGGTACGCTATTTATTTTGCTTAGTTACACTTAACAATACAATAACCAAAATAATATTAATAAGGTAACGGCCCCCACTGTTGCGTGTTGTTCCCACGAGAACGTAAGTGCGTGCTCCTATTTCACCATGCCTCCTGCTGATAGAGGACAAATCTTTTTTTAATTTATTTTATTATTTATTACTTAAGATGTCATGTGGGACATTGTGTAATGGTTGCAGCTCCTTACAAACATTGTGTAAAACAAAAAACTTGGCGATTAAAAAGAGTGACGGAAAGTTTATTGCCAGTTCTTCTCTTACGTTCTACGCCCTTGATTTGAGAACTGGCACTAAATGTAAAATTAGAAGCATTTCATATTAATTTTTTGACGTTCATAAGTGTACACTGTGTAACCTATATGAATAAATGATTTAGAATTTGAATTTGACACCGTACTGGATGGGCAACATGAGCAAGAAGAGAAGAAATGGTTTCGTTGCTAAAGACGGGTAAAAACCTCCCAAAAGGAATCCCACAATTTTCTATTTCTCATCTATCATCAGCTATCACCCAGAATACGTACCTATAAACAAAATTAATAAAGATAAATACGAATAGCTTTGAGTACCTTAAAGTCTTTTGAAACTTTTGTTGCGTTCGTGTGATTAAATTTCTTAATTCCACACGACATGGCGCCATACTATCTGTAAGATAATATATTATTAACATTACGATGTAAATTTGACATAACGACAAAATTGCAAATAAAAAAGGCTTCGGACGTCAAGGCAAAACTACCATCCGTATCACCTCGACGTCCGTCGTTCCACAACTGAGCGTTTCTTTTTGTTTGCCGCGCACACCTGGAACCAGCTGCCCACTGAAGTATTTCCAATTCGACTTAGGGTCCTTCAAGAAAAGAGCGATTCTTAATAGGCCGGCACTTGCCTTCTGGCAATGTAAGTGTCCATGGGCGGCGGTATCACATCAAGCCTGGCCGTTTGCCCCCTGTTACATACAAAAAAGACAAAAATGAATACCTCAACTTACATTGAACATAGCTAGCACTGTGGCCCAGTTGCGAATGTACGGGTGCGGACGCAGTCACGCTCGCCACGCCCATACTGGCCCCGCCCATTTGAGATCCTGTCGCAGCTGATTGGGTCAAAGTATCTGTCGCTGATGAACAAAAATGTGAAAATTACACAAATGCCTAGAGCGTAATTTTAAATATTAGTAAATATCAATATTTTTTTAATTTTATGTAATCTTAGGTCACGTAAGAACGTGCCCGTATGTACGTTCGTTTATAAGCGGTCACTAAGATGGCGTATTTCAAGATGTAATTTAGCCTTTAGCTTTAACAAACCTTCATAAAATAGTTTGATACATCTTCAATTTGACGTTTCACAATACGTCAGAATAAAAATATTCATTACGTACAATCTATGGAATTAATTGTCAAAATAAAAAAAAGTACTTTACTCTTTGTGATGAAAAGAAACGTAATTACCACTCGCCGTTAAACCACTTTTAATGTGGAGCACCGCACTTTATAAAATGGACACATTCACTAACAATAAAATGTATGTATAAACTCAGATGTTCAGACTCGTATTGAAATTGAAAAATGTGCCCGACCAAAAAGGTTTGTAATCCTTGTGACTGTGACATGTCAAAAAATGACAGCTGTCAGAATTTTACGGAATTAAAAATCAGAGTATAGGCTATACAAACTTTTTGATTGTTAAAAACAATTCACTAATAATCAAGAATTAAATAAATTAATAAAATATATATTTAATTTTACAAAAAATACAATGCTTACGTTTGACAGTTCCTGGTTCTTGCGTTCCGAACATATGCTGCCATTCAGTGTTCATATGAGTTTCGTGGGATAATGACGTCTTTTGTGTACGTCTGGAAAATAATTTTACAATCATTATTATTCAAAGTACTGATATATTATATTCTTTCTAACTTAAATATTGTATTACGTACGAAAGTACCTACATAGAAGCGGTGTGAAGATGAAACAGCAAGAATCTTTGGGTAAAATATTAAATCTAACATATTTTTAGAATTATTTGACCTGCTAACTTCAGTTTAAAAAAGTTCACGGTAGGCCCTGGTTACAAGGAATTTAGTGTGTATGGCGTAGCAATGGCGCTGGTATCAGCAGTCATTTTAGTATATAACTGTTAATACGGGGGCCTCATAGCCTAGTGGTCTTATTAACTGGCAGCTAGGTGAGGGGTACCGGGTTCGATTCCCGGTTCGAGGGCAAGTTTTAATTTAATTTAAAGTTGTTCTCGGCCTTTGGGAGGGTTGTCCGGTACCGGGCGAGTGCCTAAACCGTACATGGATGACACGGTCGAATTTCTTTCTAAAGACCAGCACGAATTATACAAAAATCCTATACTTGACGCTGGCTAATGCACAAATCGTGCCAAAGCCATAAAAAAAACTGTTAATACGAATGGTTTAATTAATTTGTCAATGTTGCTAGATCTATAAATATTGCAAAAATCAATTAAACCTCAGAACTGAAACTGGCATAAAGTTAAAACTATTACCATAAATAAAAAACCTCCCAAACAGTTTTGAACTAATTTGTATTTGATGTTTTTAAATTATAATGACAATGGCAGCTGATATCACCGCCATTGCTCCGACATATATAATACTTCTGCAGATTTAATAAATTTTCATATGATTCTGATTATGTGTGTTCTCATGTTGAAATTTGTCACAATAGTATTTATGAATTTAGAAAGATTATTCGCGGTGAAGACTTGCAACCGGAATAACAAAATGTTGCTGTCATAAATTTTTTATTTTTTGTAAGTTTATGTTTTGGTCATTAAATTAATATATACAGTTATATAATAGTTAATTTTTAGTAAAGCAGCACTGAAGATGCCACTAAAATGCACAGATGTAATTGGACTTCAGGTTTCTAAATGTTGTTTAGTGTGTAATAAGTGTATGTTTTTAATCAATCTGTTTTCTGTTTTGGTACCAAAATGTAAAAATAAAATAAATAAAATCTAGTTACTATTATTATACTAGAACTATTATCCGACGAATATAGTCATTTTTTCGTCAACCAAGGAGAAACGAACGCATCCCTGTAGCAAGAGACACAGACAACGGTATCTATCTATACCTACCCAAAGAACTATACCACTAAAACCAGTTCCAACGACCGCTTCTGTATTCTACCGGGACATCAGCGTATACTAAAATAACCAATGACAAATATATCCGGTATTTACCTATTTTGTGTACTAGCGTAGATTTTGTCGTGTACGTTGTGAGGCGTCGTGTCCGATGTCGTATCCAATTGCACTGACCGGGACAATCCACCCGCAGATAGCATTAATCGACCTGGTGCTTCAGTTATGTGCTGGAATGGGTCATGAATACTGGTGTTATAAAGAAAAAAGATTTCAAAACTATATAATATTAGGGGATCTGACAGGCGTTGTCCTGTAAACGAGTCTTACATACATAATAAAAAAATATCTAATCATGAAAATCATTCTCCACTGCACTTGAACACATAAAAATTTCATCAAAATATGTCCAGCCGACCAACCAGCTGTTTATTTGCTATATAGTAAAAAGATAGATACCGACTGCAGCGCCATCTTCCGGGCTGATTTGTGAATCTAAACCATCCAGGGCCTAGATGCCAGGGCCAAACGCATACAAATAAATTCAGTGTATACATTAATTGAATACATTATTTGTCCTTAAAATTTCGTTACAAATATGTATATGTGAAGAAATACAATATTTCTATGATAAGATTCTTTAGATTATTAATTATCTATTATCCAATGTTTCATTTCATTTGTTTGTTAGTCTGTCGAAAAGACGCTAGTTTTGACCTGTCATCTTTAGTTTCATTCATCATATATATTGTTTAATCTGTAGTGTTTATAGTATATAGTATATTATCAACTTACTTGAGTCGCTGAACTTTGTATTTTAATTAAATGCGCACTCATCGCTAGAAGCTGGTTCTCCACGTGTTCCGTCATACCTGTATTAAATATATCTAAATTAGATTGCATCCAATTTTTAATAAACTATAATAATTCAGTAAGGTACTAAAAAACACACTGAATTTATTTTAATTTTCTATATATGTATAATTCCGTACAACTCCTCTGAACATTTGCTACGCGACATTTAGTCACACACATTATTTTTTTCTTAAGTATCAAAATTATTAGTCGAACTATATTTTCATCATAAACGTAAACTAGCATTGCACTTCAGTTACCACGAGACTTCATTTAATAGACAATTAGACCACCACAAAAATGTTTTATTGGAGACGTAATTTTTTTTAGATAACAGGGTAAAAACGAGCAGGAGGCTCACCTGATAATAATAATGATTTATTTTCATGACTATGGTACAAAAATGTTATGGTGGTACAATCTAAAATTCGCATATTTTGCCACACATCATGGCATGCAAAATTGTGTTAAAAGGTAGAATAGAAGTTACAATTACATTTAGTTAGGTTTGGATGTAAGTGAGGGACAGTTGCTGGTCTTGTAAGAATTGGTACTCTCTTTTCTTCAAGGACCCTAAGTCGAATTGGTTGGTTGGTACTCAATTCAGATTTAAATATTAAATAAAACTCACCATCAGAGCTCAATCTTCTAAACAGGTTCTTCAACTGCTGTCCCATTTCCGAATATTGTGGTATCATTCCTTGTTTCACCTGAAAAATGCGTATACATAAACGAAATAAAGAAAATAGTATTAATTAACGGGCGGCCTTTATTGCTAACAAGCTATTTCTTCCTTATAGTAAGGAAAAAGAAATACCTACTAAGGTAAAAGTGCTCGAATAACAATACCAAAAGTTCCAATACCCACAACTTACCCGTAACCGAGCGTTTTTTCTCTCCCTGAGTGTCTGGACGAGTCTGTCAACATCTCCATGTCGTAGTACTGCATCTAAAACCTTCCTTGGTATAGGTTCAGCCAAGCTTTCCAGCAGTAACTCGGCTCTTTCTACCTATAAACGGGAGTAGAAATTTATCAGCAAAAGTACATCTTTTGAAAGTTCATTTGATAGATTTAATCGTGAATATTTTCAACAATGTTTTAATAACTATAAGATAATATTTTTATACGCTTTTAACTTTTTAACCCCGACTTGTAATAGTTTCACGAGCTACTATCGTATAGTATGGATTAGTGTATCTAATTTAAAAAAATTGTTTTCTGTAAAGTCGATTTACGGACTATAGTTTAACGTGACAATAACAAAACATTGATGAAATCATTGCAAACTTTTATGAATAAAATTGAATAATTTTATTGAATTATCATTATTTTGTACGGATACAAAGAAGGAGTGAATCCTCAGGCCAATGATCGTAAGGGGACAATGAGCGTAACTGGACAATGGGACATGTTTTTTCGTGCGTACAGCCGGTGTTCATTGATTTTTTATTAATAAATACTTTTTTTATTTATGTTGCGGTACAATTTGGATTGAAGGCTGCATTTAGGGCTCGTTCCAATTAAACGTAGATTTTTTAGAGCCTCCGCCTTAATGGTTAACCAGAGACTTAAAAACAAGGTTAGTTTTTGTATGTTCACATCGAAATTTACCTGTATTAATTTATGTTTGAGATGTGGCCACACCAAAGGTAGTATCTTGCAGTTGACATCGATTGGATTGAGGAGATTTGCCACACACGACACCAAGCCGCATACTTCGTGGCGAATCTATGAAATTAAAAATGCGGGTAGTCCGGAAGACATCGCTTAATAGTAATAACTACGAAATTGTATACTGTAATTAAAAGTGTACCACCAAAAATACTTTGAAAATTCCTATCTTGGAAATTTAATTTAAAAAGCTTTGGTTATTCAGGGCAAGTATGCAGAGTGCAATAACTTATTATGTTATTATTTCGTGCCATAAACGTCCTAATTAAAAAAAAACTTTACCTGTAAACCATAGATATTTAAGAGTAATTTACTTATGGTGAATCCGGGTAATAAGTTGGTAAGAGATGCGTATAAATCGTTTACCTGTAAGGCTACCCTATAAGAGAATTACTGATATCCAATAATTAATATGAAAATGGCACTCTCAAGTACCTTGTATAACAATTATGATCGTCTAAAAATGATTAAATACAGTGTAAACTCTTTATAACCGATTTCAAGGGACGAATAGAAATAAGAATCACTATTAAAGTTCCAGAGTAACCCTGCACGGAAATCATCGTAGAGAAACTCAATCAAAATATACTTACCCATAAGTTAGGATGTGCCAAATACACCGCGCTCTCGGCTAGTAACGAACAAAGAGCCTGTTTCGGTAGTAACCCTAGTTCAGCAAGACTACTACTTGCTCGTATGGCTTTGGCTATAATCCACTCAGACGGGTCTGTTAGTCCCTGAAATATACAAAATTATAAAACGTGTGGCACTCGGGGACTGCCGCGGTAAAGCTATTGCATAGCATTTTTGCAAGCAATTATATTTATTTTTTATTTATGCAGTATTTTTTTTCTTTGATATTAATTCAAGTTTTTTCTTTGATATTAATTCAATCTGCACCGGCCGTCGTCAGAGAGATGTCCCGATCTAACGCGTATTGGTCGCACCTATATTACGTCATCGTGTGTTAGGTTTATTTTCGTTACGGAATTTCTTGATTCGGTCGCCGCGCTCAAAGCCCGCGATAAAATCTATGCGATAGCTTAAAATCCACCATTAAACCCTCTTTCGTCTATTTAAAACACAGGAAATGTTTTCAGTCAGTATTATATAGTATTATGACTCGCGTACAAAATTTATTGCTAAATGAATACATAGAGCAGTATGTCTCAACCCTGAGGTCGTCAAAAAAAATTTTTTTCTTTAGCTACCAGTTTCATGGTCAGGTTGTCGTCTGACATAGACTTTTCACCATTTTGTTACATCCCGGGCTAACCTGATCCATCTCTTCGGCCTACCATATTCACTTCTTATAACCTGGCAGATCCAGTTGTATTTCATTCAAATTATACTCCTTTTGGCGCGTGAGGGAAAAATGATGAGAGTAAATTTCTACGATGCGCGCGCACACCGTCACAAAAAACCGACACCCTGAAGTTAGCTATAGTCAGCCTTTTAGTTTTTTCTACAAATGAAAAATACAACTTTCGAAAAGATTTTTATCTTGTTACACCAAAGAAGTATAACTTCTAACCCGTGTACAAAGAACACACACATTTTTTAATTAAAGAACTGTTTTTTTATACAGAATTAAGACAGACTTTGAGGTTTGGCCACAATCCCATGTGATGTTATGTGGGCCAGTCCAGGCCTATATAGAATGAACCCATGTTATTCTGATAAGGGAAGATACAAGGAGTTCCATTCTTTTGCTGTTTTACAAGAAACGACGATCCAAATCGTGTTGTGCACTTGATGATGTCAGAAACTAAGGGTTGAAACTCCATCGTGCTTCTAGACAAGAGTTGTTTGAAAGAGGCCGACGGAAGAACGTCATTTGCTTTTGTCTTATTTATTTAGGTTTGACTAACAAAAAAAAAACAGAATTTTCAAACAAATACAGACATCAAAACGTTTCTCAAAGAAATACAAAAAAGGGCTGGCGACGTAGCCGCGTGCAAAACTACGTACCTGTTGTAACAATGGTAATAAAATGGGCGAAGCGTGATGCCCAACGTACGCCGCAACCCCAACGACTCTTTCAAAGAAGCACCCGCGAAGAGCCGCCTCTTCCTTGTCGTTTAAGAATGTTACCATGTGTGAGAGGATTACGTCGTTTGCTAAAATAATATACATTATATATAAAATGTAATATGTAAAATTATATATATAATATAAAATGAACCATTATTTCACCATTTCGTGAATATGTCATTATGTATATCGTAAATATCTACCGAATATTAATTTCATTCATTCATTCATTCATTTAGTTTTAGTTATTATACTAGTGCTAGACAGGCTACTTCTAATTAATTTGCGATATTTGTTTTAAATAAGTGTTGTTTGATGATTTGCTGTTTTAAAAGAGTACCGAGAGTTTTTTACGCCGGCTTTTTCTCTCGGCCTACACCCTCTGTCTTCTTTGCCGATGAGTAGGGATGCCTAAAAGTTCAAATTTAATGACGTGGAATAAGTGATACATGTATCTTATGTTCCATAATAAACATATTTTTATTTTTATTTTATTTTATTTTTTTATTATTTTTGGTTTCTTGTTGAATTTTTTCCCTTGATAGCTTTCTTATGTTCTAATAAAATTGATGTGTGTAAAATTTGTGATGTCATGCATTCTTGTATTTTTTTATGCATACACGTTGATTTAGAACTTTAAAAAATGGCATTCAACCAGGCAGCCTTTAATCCTGACAAATGTAGGTAGGTATTTAAATAATATAAACAAAAACCAATGAAACGGACACAAAATTGTGTCCCTTGCCTTACGGGACATAAGCAATATTACTAATAGGGGGCGTCCATAAATTACGTAAGTTGTTTAAGGGGGGTCGAGTCAAATCTCATTCAATCTTACGTTGGAGGGAGGGGGGTCTCGGCAAAAATCACGCAATTTTTTTTCTGATTGAAAAAAAAATAGGAAAACGGTTGACCCTAAAGGCCATCTCTGCAACTTCCCGTTAACTCCATACCTTTGTTTTTAAGCTATTCGAGCTCAAAAGTACGAATTCTGTGTTATATAATTAAACTCTTAGCAATATTGATTACTAGTATTAACTAGTCGCAAATAAAAGCACGAAGCAATTTTTTTTTTACGTAAGAAACCCACATTTTGTAAATCTCACGTGAGATTGGGGGATGGGGGAGGGGGTTGAATAAAATCTCACGACATCTCACCAGGGGGGGAGGGAGGTACAGAAAATTTAAAAAAACACCTCACGTAATTTATGGACGCCCCCATTCATCATGATTAGCTCGAAATATTTCGCTTAAGTTTCTTGGCTATGATTTTATCGACATCTTATATATTATTTCATAAAGGGATATTATATGAATCTATATAGAAAATGATATCACATTAGTGATATTATTTGCATAAAATATCCTAAAAATATTTAAATTTCGGAAAAAAGTTTACCTACCTTTCTGCTTTCCAAAGAAAACACATAACTTTGTAATACCATTTTCAACCAACGCACGTTTGACAACTGCTTGAGAATCCGTTAGTAAATAAGAAACAGTTGAACGAACCTGAAAAAAAAAAATTTTTTTTTTCCGAAACGAAAAATCCTAAATGATAATCGAAAAACTTAGTGTAGAAAAATAAAAAAATGTGTCTTAATTGTTGCCCTATCAAAACTATAATTTTACAACGATATATGAACACAAAATAGAAGTTGATTCCAGAAATTTCATTGTACGGTAGTAAGGGCAAAGTAAAGGAGTTAAAGGGGTCATCCCAGGGGTCATCGCAGCGAATCGTGAATAGGTGTAGTTTTAGGTACTATTACTTTTGAATGTGTGAAATTGACATTTTAGGAGCTTGGGTCACGACTGACATATTGATTTTGTCTTAAGCCCTCGTAAGTAATGTCAAACAATCAAAGAACCTATATACCAAACACCTGAATATTTTGTTCGTAGTTCCTAAACCATTTCAGAAGAGTTTTGCAAAAATTTACAAAAATATAAATTTTCATTCATAATTCAGTCTTCTTAAAGTTAAATTTAAATTGTTATTGAAAAAATGTACTTACCATTTCATGTAAAGCCGATAACTCAGTCTCATAGTTAATATTAGCTGCTTCCTTATCAATCATATTTTGTGTTTGATCCAAAAACCGGACAGCAGTTTCTGCAAGTTTAGCTGAAAACGCCATAGGTTTAATTACAGGATAAGATGTCAATATTATAAATAATAAAAGATGGCATATAATAATATATTTTTTTGTCGTTCATAAGTGTAATGCTTAGTTCACACGCGCGCGTTCAACTCTACATTCAACGTGCACATTTACATTCACGAGCGTGTAAACGGTACGCCCGAGCCCGTGAACGCGCCTGTGAACGTGAATGCCGCGAATCGGGCAAGTGTCGGTTTTTTGGCAATGTTCAAAGGATGAATGTGCGGGCGCCCGGTGACTGTTTACACGCGCGCAGGCAGTCAGTCTCTCCCGCGCTTTCGCGACGAGTGGATCTTCTTTCAACGTTGCTAAGAAAGTCGCTACGATCGGAGATTACAACATGGCGGAATGTAATAATTTTGTTTCTTTTTCCAATAAAAATAAGTTAAGCCAAAGGATATGGCAGCAACAATACCGAGATCCTCGCTGCTCGCCATTCTGGCACTGACTGACACGACGGCGTGCGTGTGAACAGCTTGAATGTCCGCCGGCCCGGGACGGGCTGCATGCCGCGCAGCCCGCCAGGCAGCTCGCCTGGCTGCACGGCGCGCGTGTGACCGTAGCATACGTTGCATTACCTATACTCTGATTTTTAATTCCGTAGAATTCTACAATTTTTGCGACAGCTACCATTTTTTGACATGTCAGTGATGGCAAACCTTTTTGGCCGGGGACATTTTTCAATTTAAATACGAGTCTGAACATCTGAGTCTATACATACGTTTTATTGTTAGTTAATGTATCCATTTTATTAAGTGGGTGCTCCACATTAAAAGTGGAGTGGTTCGCCAAGCATCCGCAAATATACTCTTTAAATAGGTTTCTAAAAACTGGTAATCAAAAAATCATCCATATATATTACTTACCAATATTATTAGCGTACGCAATTCTCACAGGCAGGGCGGGGTCGGAGGCCCTTGGAGCGAGTTCTGGTAAGATATACTCGGGGAACACATTGCAGTCTTGTGGTGGGAGAGATTCCACACATGATACGCATCGTGTTACACACCAGACTGCGGCGGCGCGTACGCGTGCTTCAGGGGCATGGGAGAGGTATATCTGAAATTGAACGTAAATAGACTGTTAAGTGAAAAGTTCGCAAGTTAAAGTTCTGTTTATTTATTTCGTATTACTACAGCTTACATAAATTATAAACAAAGAAAATTATACATACACATAGCACACATGCGTATGAAAGTGAGGGTGTGTATGTAGGGTGTGCTTATGATGCAGGATGACGGCTATTCTTAATACACCTTTAAGGATATTCCGCGATAGCGATTTTTTTATTTATAATTTCTACATATACACATACAATATTATAAAAACTATTAAATTTTATGGAGTTTCTTGTGCATTCTTTTGGAAGGAGCCACTAGTAATTTTTTTTTAAATATTATAACTTGTAATTTTGACATTCAAAAGTGGCTTTTAAATAGGCCTAATTGAAATACATAATTTGGCTTTGACTTTTAGCTCGAAGCTTAAATAGCGGTTGTTGTATGTACATACATACTATAAGTGACGTAACATTTGTTTTATCTGTCTAAATGACATAATATGTACCTTAAAATATGTTCAAATGCAAATAACTGAGTTGGTCTCATTCTGTCAAATAGTGTTTACGTTGTGGTGAAAAGAGACAGAGAAAGGATTTGGTAGAGACACAATACTGAGTGAATTATATTGATATTTATCAACTTAAATTCGATTTGACTGACTTACATCTCTCAACGTTAAAAGGAACGTCCAGTTAAAGAATCTGTTGAGTATGCTTGAGTCAAAGCTACAAAAAAGCGATTTTACTAAAGTCCAGAAAAATACAAAAGCTTCCAATTTAAAAGTATTTTACTTACAATATAAGGCAATATTCGGTCCAAAATAACTTCAGATGATGAGTTTTTGCACAAAAGCTGTAATATCTCGAGGCATTGTAACTTTGACGTGCAGTGGTGCAAGCCGCGGATACATGACGTCACCAATGACGTCATCAGAATTAGTCCTTCGCTGTCCGGACCCTGTTCCGTCTTGTCGGGTGCCTTTTCTGACTGAAGGGAATTAATTAATTAAAAATGTTATATAAATATGTAATCAATCGCGTTTATATCTGTTAAAGAAGTTCATTTTTTAATTCGTATCTCAAGTCAGAATGTCGCCTTGTGCGCCGTTAAATATAGCTTCATACAGAAAAAATGGTTTGACCGTTCTTGAAACTAGATATAAGTTTGACGTTCTAGAATTGGCTACATATTACTTGGTCGTTGGAAGAAATAAATTTTTATAAACTTCGTTTTAAAAGTGACTTTAACTTTTAAATAACAGACTACATCTTAGTCTTTCGGCTATGGTATCAACAAAAGAGGAAAACTATTTGAATTGAACTATATCGGCTATTTCATGAGTTTTAGACAATTATCATTTGATACAAAAATTGAAATTATAATCACAAGTTTCGATTGGTAAATTGTTTTTTTTTGTTTTTGAACTGAATGCTTATAAATTTAAATTTACTGCCAATTTGACAGTTTAAAAAATGGCTTTAAACCCTGATTTTTAATTCCGTAGAATTCTGACAGCTATCATTTTTTGAAATGTCAGTGATTACAAACATTTTGGCCGGGCATATATTTCAATTTCAATAAGAGTCTTAACGTCTGAGTCTATACATATATATTTTATTTGTTAGTGAATGTATCCATTTTATTAAGTGCGGTGCTCCACATTAAAAGTGGTTTTACGGCGACTGATACCACAAATAGTAAAAAACGCACAAGTAAAGATAACATTTAAGTTTTTAAAAGGTTTACTAAACCTGAAATTAGTAGGCAGTGATGCCAGCGAAAGAATAAAATATTTTAATTAAAGTTAAATCGATATATTGTTCGTGATATTGAAATATGTATTGAAAATTTAAATATTTTTGACAATATATTGGCAGAATGTGACAATGAGTTATGTTTTTTCGTACGTGCAGCCGGCGTTCATCGAATTATAAGACGATATCATGTCAAAATCGACAGTTGACAATCTAATTTTTATACGTCAATCACATGACATAACAGTCACAGATTATTGGATCGACGATGTCATGCCATGCCAATAAATGCCGGAACAAGACCAGGGGCCTTAGTGAAGATGCCATAAAATTTTCGTTGGATTCTGATTTATATCGAAATACAATGTGTATTTTAAGAATAATTAACACGTAAAAAACATAACCTTTGTTTACACGAATATCAGTACTAGGGACTGGTGCGACGCCATTTTCCTTAAATAAGCGTTTTGGCGGGTTGTGAAGTTTTGAACGTTTAATATGAATTTTAAGCCTTAACAAAACTAAAAATAACAATTTGTATAGGTTTCTATTAGTCACCAATAATTAATAATCTAAAATCATTTTTATAACATTGTCAAATAGCCCATTCTATAAGTTAGGACGAGGAAGGCTGGCAAGTATCTCCAGAGCCTCATGTAGATGATGGAGCCAGAAAATCAATGTATTTTGTGAAAAAACCTCTTCTCCTGTCTTAGTAACTTCTCTTACTAAAAAGCCTACTCTAAAATATGCAATTAAAATACCTCTTCCTCAAAATCGGCGACATTCACGGTCATAACCCTAAACCCTTCCTTAACCAGGGCATCGATTTCCACCTTCTGGTTATCCGTGGTCTCATCCACCAGGTCCTGGTAATTTTTAGCATTTGAGGGTTGAGTGAATATTTTGATGATGTTTTTGATGTCCTGATGTATTCTCGAGATCTTCTCATCAGCTGGTAGAATCGGTTGAGCGGAGAATATTAACATATATGGTTGGAGAAATGAGTAGAAGTACTCGGGGAATAAGCTGAAAATTTTATATTAAATAATATATAGTCTTGATAGGGATCATGTAAAATAGAATCCTCCCTCAAGGAATTTTACTATTCACTTTGGAAATTATGTTAATGAAACTATGGTTAATCCTGGATTCGATTTCGGCGAAAAAGATATTATTTTTCTTAAAAAGGAAGACTTATGGTTCAGGTGTCTAAACCAACCAAATTTTCAGATTACGGGACTTTCTACAATAATTTAAATAATATAGATTGTTGGAGACTAATATAGTATAAAAGCAGACAACGCACTCGCGAGTCTTTTGGCAATGTGAATATCCATGGGCCGCGGTATCACTCATGCAACTTTGGGTTATCCTGGATTCGATTTCGGTGAAAAACATATTGTTTTGGTTAAAAGGCAAGACGCTTGGTTCAGATGCAGAAGTGAGACTAAACCGACCAAATTGGCAGATTACGGGACTTTCTACAATAACTTAAATAATATAGATTGTTAATATATAAATAGTGTCCATTTACAATATTTTCAAAGAAATAATATAATATAAAAAGCCGACAACTCACTCGCGAGTTTTTAGGCAATGTGAGTATCCATGAGCCGCGGTACCACTCATTATTCAAGCGTTTTGCTCATTTGGCGACTTTCCTATATATAAAAAAACAAGTTTTACCTTCCCTTTGCTTCATCTAAATAAATCTCAGCACTCTTCCGATCCCCTGGATTCCTTTCAGTCATGGACAGAAGCAGCTCTTTTAGTTCTTTGGGATATGAGTTACTCACTTCCATGGTGGAAGGTCGGTCTTCTCCATTCCTATACGCGAGTAGACCAGGAAGATCTAAGGCTGGCGTACCATCGTTCCACAGTTCTAATAGAGCACAGCTGTAGGGTAAATTTTATGAAATTATTGCAACTGTGAATGATTTCTCTATAGATAACTACAAATAATTAAAATCAGCTTTTTTGCCTTGAAACTGTTTGTCCAAGAATGAAAACCAGGCACTCTCAGCAACGAGATGGAATATAGAATAGGAGTTTAATTACGAAAATAAGTCTTAAGGTTTTATATTTTATCTGTATAGTAGTCTGTGACGAAAGAGCCGTCGTAGAATTTGAGGTCAATTCATTGCTATATTACCTTCTTTAATGCTGACAATCTTGATAATATGAAAAAAGACATGTGTGTGTACTAATGTATACACGTTAGAAGTTATACTTCTTTGTCGTAACAAGATAAAAATCTTTCGAAAAATGTTATCTTTCGCCTTAATAGTACATATGTAGAAAAAACGACACTAACATTAGAAAGTAAGTTATTTAATACATTGAACATGAACGAACTGCTGACATGGATTCGATGTGTGCTAAATATTAACAGCTGAAGAGCAATTTTAATTATATTTTATTTAAATTTTAATCAGCTGTTGACTCAGATCATATGTGTTCCATATTTTAATAGCTGAGGTTGCGCGATACACCAACAGCTCACTAGGAAAATATTATGTATGTGTGAATAGGTGTAATTAGTATTTAAGATATTGTTTTATAACAATAAATGAGATTTGAATATTGCTTTGTCTTGTTCATTTCTCGCTTCCTCTCAAAGTGGCGAAGACTACTTCAAGCCCTTAATTATCGTGGTGAGCCTGCCCGGTAGCTTTGAGATAATCCCACTACCTCGAACCTTTGATCCTACCCGTAGGGCTCCGTCTGTTACCTTAGGTCTCTTGGTGCAGACATCCCGTACTTATTTATATATTTATATATTCACTATTTATGTGTTAGGGTACGTCTGTAGGGCTTAGGGATCCGTAGGGTTGTTAGGTTCTTACGTCTCACCCTCTCATATATTTAGTCATTTAGTGCAGCTTGCTTATACATACATTACATTTACTATTCAGATACTCCTGACATTAAATACATATAAATCTTAAACACACTTTTCACAGTCCACTAACTAGCAAGCTGTTCATGGTCCTTCGAAAAAAAAAATTGAACTACGCGATTCCTCCCTTCCCCCGTAGGGACTAACGCTTGAGTGACCCACAGGCTGGTGAACCCCAATTGCATTAGTTTGTGGTGATCTTGAGTACGTAGTTGTACTAAGTGTATTCTGTTGGAAAGCACTCTTGCGGTAGCGGATCGGTCACTGGCCTTCCACCAGCGGATCTCACCAGTGTTTTGAGAAGTCGCATATACCGTACTGAGGGCGCAGATACGCGCAGTACTTAGTTAGTTGGCTAGGGTTAGGATAGGGAAGAAGATATTTTGAACAAAAGAAGACTTACATAAAAGACGAAATGGATATACAAGAAATTAATACATTAATACAAAGTCAGGAGAGTGACAGCCTAGAAATAAAACGACTATTCAATAACCTAAGAAAGGATTCTAGTTCGAGGAAGACTGGGAGTTACTTACAAGAAAGACGACTGTTATTTAAAAACATTTTTTCACGAGCAAGAAATAATAATGATATGTTGAAAACAAAACAGGACATTCTCTCATCACATGATTACATTAAAACTAACTACTTCGAAAAAAATATTAAACAAATATATGATGCTGCAATGGAACAACTAGATAAAGACGAGAAAAAACTACAGGAAGTGCACGATATTTTTCACCCTTCAACATCATTTAAGACATACGACAGTAGCAAGTATAAAATTCAACAGTTCAGGATGAATCAATTAAAAAATAAAATTAACCAAGTACAAACTGCAATTGAGGAGAACAAACCTAATTGGTTCTTACAATCCAACCTACAGAGCTTACAAAATCAGTGGAAACAAATTGAGTCAATGCACGAAGAACTTTTAATTAGCGAAAGTTCACTCGATCATGAATATTTTTCAAATAACATCTATGAGACAATACAAGGCCAGTATGAGACTAGTGTAGAATTAATTCAAGAAAGAATTCATTCCACCTTTATTTCGACATCATCAAGGTCTGGGAAACTACCTCAGATAAAGATACCGATATTTTCCGGAAAATACGACTCATGGGGAATATTCAAAGATTTATTTACAAAAATTATTCATGAAGATAACACGATATCCAGTTGCGAAAAAATGCAATATTTAAAAAGTCACGTGCAAGGAGACGCGGCAAAAATAATACAATATTTACCGATTAGCGAAGTTAATTATGTCACCGCGTGGAATCTACTGACAGAGCGGTATGACGACAAACGCAGAATAAGCATGGAGTTACTTGACAAATTACTAGATTTACCCAACATTAAAAAATCGAACACAAAAAATTTACAAGAATTATATGACTCTATAAATGAATGTTTAGAATTATTAAAACAACATGGTAATGAAGTAGTATTATGGAATCTCATATTATGTCGGTTACTAAGTCGTAAATGGGATGACGAAACCAACACTAAGTACGAAGAACAGCTCGATAATAACAACGAAATACAAGACTTCAAACAAATGATGTTATTTCTACAAAAACGTTTCAAAAGTCTTGAAAAATCGGACTTTTCATCTACATCTGTATACAAAACATCGTTTATAAATGAAACCTCAACATCATTTAATAATAATAAACAAGTAACGAATAGAAATTTAAATTTCGATCTGACCCAGTACAATGAACCAAAACGTAAATATTGTTGGTATTGTGACATCGATGGACATACAATTAATTATTGCTCCCGATTTATAACAATGAACGCAATTCAGCGAAATAATGTTGTTCACAATAAAAATATGTGCCGACGCTGTTTAAACCATATCGCATCAAAACAATGTGTGACAGAGAAATTTAAGAACTGCGAAACATGTCAACGACCTGACCATAATACGTTACTTCATGTAGACAAACCGACGAAACAACTTTTTTGAACCAAAAGACAAAATATCATGCACGAACCTGCATACAGAAAATTTAACAACTAATGTGATGAGTAATATAACATCGAATGTTTCTGGCACATTAAAACATACAAATAATACCGTACTATTAGCCACAGCTATGGTACAGACTACTTCATACGACGGCATGCCACATTTATTGCGAGTTTTATGTGATCAAGGGTCGGAGTCGTCCTTTTGCACAGAAGAAGTGGCGCAATTATTGGCATACCCAAAGAAAAAAATCTGTGCTGACATCAAGGGAATCGGGGATGAAGAACCGAAACAATCGAGCTACAGTATAGATATAACATTACGACCAAGACTTTCTAGTGATTATAAATTACCTGTATCACTGGTTGTATTACCAAAACTTACATCTTCACTACCAAGTAATGACGTACAACAAATACAATCGCTTTGGTTAAAAAATAAAGTGATTGCAGACCCGACTTATTATAAAAAAGGGCCGATAGACATAATATTAGGTGCTCAGGAATACAGCAAAATCCTTTTAAAGGGGTTTGAAAAACTAGAAGACGGTATACTTGCTCAAGACACGGAATTTGGGTGGATACTATCAGGATTTTGTTCCAGAAACAAAAACAATGGAATAAAGGTACTTAGTTGTACAACACGCACAGAAGAAGTAAAACATTTAACTAAATTTTTGGAACCGGAAGAGATTCCACAAAAAGCGACTTTAAACAATGACGATACAAACAATAAACAAACAGTGATTTCAAATAATTTGGCAAGAATTTGTTATCACAAGTGTAATAGGAAACTAAAGACATTTAATATCATGTTTACACTTTTATTAATATTTAAATTTTTTTGTACTACGATAGCGGTAGAAACTTATAGTATTGAGAAGAATGGTCCAGGGTTTTACATCGAATACATTGGTAACAAATTACTTAATGTATCGCTATTGTACCCATTACTAAAAGCTTACGACTTCAATACTAAATTAAGACGTAAAATGAAGCTAGGAGATAGACGACTACACGACAAAACTTAGGAGGATTATGAAAAATATTTACTTATACAATAAAAAATAATATAAAAATACAAATACTTTACAAAATAATACAAATACTTATACATTTGGGCGACAGCCGCCAGACAACTACAAAACTACATTACAAAACAATACAAATACGTATACTTTTGGGCGACAGCCGCCTGACAAATACATTTATACATTACAAAACTATACAACTACATTACAAATAAATACAAATACATTTAAAAGGCAAAGACGACGACTTGGGCGACAGCCGCCATATAACAATTTACAACACGACATATCCAAATGGATAAACCAAAAATAAAAGACAATGAATATTGTCACCGTTCTTAAACACATGGACGATTAGTGCAATGCTTGATAGCTGCAGGACGATTTATAGACAAGATAAGAATAATATTTATAAAAAGAAGAAGGAGAAGAAGAAACTCAAGTTTATAATATTTTAAACTTATACTTCAAGACTTATTAATAACAAAAACATATATAACTATATATACAAATTACATAATATATTAATTAGTATTTAATGTCACCTATTCACACTTTATAAGCGTATGCAGAAAATACAAGTATGTTTACGCAACACATATAGATACTTATTACCTATAGTCATTGAATTAATAATTATAAACAAACGCCTTCTTCATGTAACGTAGCAAAGCTGTTAATTTAACAAATAACATTAAAACGATTAACTAGACTAGAAGAAAATTGTTTTGTGTCGCGGGGGGAAAAACATGCAGTTAATTAATAAATAACTGCATTGTTCAGCACATTTTTTAAATACATGAACTATTTTAAAATGTTTTCATTTGAATTTTACTATTTCAAGATTATTTCAACGTTAGTAAAATTAATTATTTTTATTATCACGAATAACAGACAGCATGCGGTGCCAACACAACAGACGGGTCTACGGTCATCGAACGTGAGTGAAGATTCTAACTAAGGCAACAACCTGCTTCCACAACGCACCACATCGCGCGTGCAGGAGACTCTACAGCTGTACCAGCCTTTGCAGACTCTGTGGGGCGCCAGAATGTTCAGATTTCATCATTTGAACATGAACGAACTGCTGACATGGATTCGATGTGTGCTAAATATTAACAGCTGAAGAGCAATTTTAATTATATTTTATTTAAATTTTAATCAGCTGTTGACTCAGATCATATGTGTTCCATATTTTAATAGCTGAGGTTGCGCGATACACCAACAGCTCACTAGGAAAATATTATGTATGTGTGAATAGGTGTAATTAGTATTTAAGATATTGTTTTATAACAATAAATGAGATTTGAATATTGCTTTGTCTTGTTCATTTCTCGCTTCCTCTCAAAGTGGCGAAGACTACTTCAAGCCCTTAATTATCGTGGTGAGCCTGCCCGGTAGCTTTGAGATAATCCCACTACCTCGAACCTTTGATCCTACCCGTAGGGCTCCGTCTGTTACCTTAGGTCTCTTGGTGCAGACATCCCGTACTTATTTATATATTTATATATTCACTATTTATGTGTTAGGGTACGTCTGTAGGGCTTAGGGATCCGTAGGGTTGTTAGGTTCTTACGTCTCACCCTCTCATATATTTAGTCATTTAGTGCAGCTTGCTTATACATACATTACATTTACTATTCAGATACTCCTGTCATTAAATACATATAAATCTTAAACACACTTTTCACAGTCCACTAACTAGCAAGCTGTTCAGAAAGTAAGTTATTTAATACATTGAAAGTTTTATTTAGTTAAACGCAACGCATTATCTAGTTAAAGTTTATTTAAATATCACCAAAAAATGATTTCTACATAATTAAAGATATGGGCATTTTTTATTTTAAAATGTTGACTATGCTAACTTCAGGGTGTCGGTTTTTTGTGACGGTGTGCGCGCGCATCGTAAAAATTTACTCTCATCATTTTTCCCTAACGCGCCAAAATATGTATAACTTCAAATATAAAATTATATAGTATTAGGCGCGAAACACACAGAAAAGGCGTAAGGTGAAGGCGCGGCGCAGGCTTCAAAACGCATCAATACAAAATGTACGTAAGCGACACCTTGTTAATTATACTCAAGCGGCGTGGCACAGGCACGTCGTTTCGTCGTGCCTTATCTGTTCCACGCCGGCTCTGCGCCTACGCCGCGCCTTCACCTTACGCCTTTTCTGTGTGTTTCGCGCCTTAGATTAGATAGCATAACCTCCACACTGGTTCTCGATCCGCACCGACTATTAGATAATTATATAGTAAAAAAATTGCATTGGAATGTAAAACGAAAGTGAAAGGATGACGCGGTTCGCTAGTTTGAGATTTATTATAGAACCAATAGGACTAGAGGTGCCAAACACATTGAATGAAAACAGATCAATCTTTTGTTTGACACTCTAGAATCTCTAATATAAGCACTGCCAATATCAAACACAAACAAAACATAGCTTTAAATATGTGTATGTTTTTACTAACATACCTAGTCCAAAATTCATTATTTATTATTTTTAGTGAAGTGAAACTTCTTTAGGCGCATGAGGGTAATTTTTTTACGGATGAAACGCAATAATAATAATATTAGCGTCACGAAGATGTGCAGCGTTTTTGACGAAGAAAAGGGAGAGAGCGATTGAGACCGATTGAGAGAGAGTGAGAAGGGCGAAATACATAATAGAAATTATATTTTTAAAATTAAAATTTGGTAAAGAGAATTTATGAAATATTAGTATTTTATGCTAAATAATTTATTGAAAACTCAAATGACGCATTGTAAATTCAAATGCCACGTGATTTTATTATCGAAGAAATCAATGTAAAAAATTTAATTTATAATTTGTATTAATTTTCGACATTTCATATTTTAATGACCATTCCAGGGGCGTAGCTACCGCCGTATTTGCCGTATCAATTATACGGGGCCCCCGGGCCACGGGGGCCCCCAAAGTGTGTAAGGAAAAAGAATAAAAACTTTCTGATTTATTTTATTTTACAAATGACAAAATTCTATAAAGCAATTCCTTTTTTCCCGCCTTAAGCGTGCGTTCAAAAGTTGGCAACACTACATCGTTATGGCGGGCTGCGGGACTTCCCCGTTTTACTTACTTCATCTTCAACTCAGCGGGGAATCCCCGGGAATCCTTCATCGATATCGCGATGTACGTGTACGTTGTTGTACTTTGCATTGGATGTTAAACCACGGAGTGCAGTGCACTGTTTATTTACGCGCTTTATATAAATGTGCATTACATTGTAATTCAGTACAAACAATATTGTTTTCAGGTTTAGCAGTATTAGTAACGATTTGTAAAAGAAATGAGTGAAAGAAAAGAGATTATCCCAGCGGCGCTGAGAAAAGAAAAATTAAACAGAAAAGGGACGAGGTTATAAAAAAAGTGCCCAAAATTTATTCATTTTTTCAGAGACAAGATACTGTGAGTGATTTAGATTGGAAAGGTAAGTACTACACTACTACCCAACCCATTTATTAGGGGCCCGTAGTGATAAACAAGGAAATCTTTTAATTTCGGTCTGTCCATCTGTCCGTCACAAAAAGTTGTCTCCCCCCTCGATTTTCACAATTATACTGTTTTTAGGGTTCCGTGCCTTGATTAAAAAAACAAAATTCTTACTTATCTATAGGATCGATTTGTTTTGTTGTTTGTTTATCAGTCCGTATCGTATCGTTAATTGCGTGTTGAGAACTTCAGATGTGCAGACTCGCTTTCGGGTTCTCGTTTTGTATGGCCACTACACTACGCGCTGCGTTTAAATAGCACGCAGGTGTATAGTAATGCACGGACGGGCTGCAGGTGATTTTGTATCTACTAATAGGTACGAGCACAATCCGCGTAGAATCTGTGTGCGTCTGAACTGAACACTCTCTAACTGTGACCCTTAGTAACGTTATTTATTTATATATAACTCTTTTTAGTTTAGTATCAAAGCATTCGTATTTATTTTTTAACAATTACTCGTTTATTTTTAGATTCTTCTGAAGCATGTTCTTCGTCACATATCCATCCGGAAATAGAAGAAAGCCAAGCACATACTTTATCGGATGTCTATCCAGAAATCGAGGAACCCCAAGTCAACGATTCTGATATATCTGCAGATAATGCAGATTGTAATATAATTTCATCAGATAGAGGAAATTTTGGTGACAATTTAACTGAATGCGAACGAAAAATAATTTTTAAATTGGGTCCATTTAAACCACAAGGACCATTTCCAAAAGTTTCAGAAAATAACCGACCTTTTTCAGCTTATTATTATTCATATTTCAATCAGGCAGGCATAAAAATTATAAGACCATGGTTATGTTATTCTAACGTTTTAAACAAACCGTACTGTCACTTCTGTTGGTTATTAGCAGATCGTCAAAACAAATCGTACTCCTCTGCTTGGGTTAACGGTGTTTCGGTTAGAAGCAATTTCACACAAACTATTCTTGACCATGAAAAGTCACAGCAGCATATTAGTGCCTCACTCTCTTATAATAATTGGTTGCAAGGAAATACCATCGATACTCTATTGAAAAGTGAAATCGATAGTAAAATTACATTCTGGAGAGATGTACTGCATCGTATAATTAATGTTATAATTACTTTAGTATCTTGTAATCTACCTTTGAGGGGGCATGATTCTGATTCTGGCAATTTTATGGCAATTTCACGTCTGCTATCTAACTATGATGCAACTTTAAAAGAACTTTTTCTAAAACCGAAAGGTGAAATAAATTATTTAAGCCCTACGATTCAAAACGAAATTATTAGTTTGCTTGGTACTAACGTTAGGAACAGTATTATCTCAGAAATTAAAAAAGCTCCATTTCTGACAATAATTCTGGATACAACACAAGACTTGTCAAAAATTTACCAACTATCTGTAGTTTTTCGATATATCTCGGTTACAGAAAATGATGATAATGTGCCTAAAGAAATAAAAATCTGTGAGTCCTTTTTAGGATTCATAGCAGTAACCGATTGCAGTGCTGCAGGTCTGAAAACTGTCATTTTAAATTTGACTAAAGAATATGGAATTGATTTGACTAAATGTAGAGGACAGGGATACGATGGAGCAAATGTTATGTCGGGTGTGTATGGAGGATTACAAACCCTAATAAAAGAGCATGCTCCAAATGCCGATTATGTTCATTGTGCTGCGCACGCTTTAAACTTGGTTTTGAACGATGCTGCGAGACATGTTCGTGAAGTATCGACTTTTTTCGATAATTTAGAAAAAATATATACTTTTTTTGGCAATAGTATAAAACGCTGGGTTATGCTAAGTGACGATTCATCTGAAAAATATTTGATTACCCTTAAAAAGGTATGTCCTACCAGATGGTCTTCTAGGAACGACGCTTTATTAGCAGTAAAGAAATTTTTTTTACTAATCATGAAAACTTTGTACCAACTAAATTTAATTTCAAATAAAAAGATGAACGTGAAGAATGTAAAAGTATAATTAATATTTTAGAGAGTTTTGATTTCTTAGTGCTCGTTACATTTTTTTCTTCACTATTTGAAATTATTAATCCTGTTTCTAAAGCTCTACATGAAAATAATGACTTACAGAAATCTAGTATTTTATTAAGTAATCTTTTAAATAGACTGTGCCAATTAAGAAATCAGAATTCATTTAATAGTTTGCTAAATGAATCCAAAGATTTAGCAAAAAAGTGGGGGGTAACAACTGTTTTTAAAAACAGTAGGCGAAAGATAACGAAGCGTTTTTTTGATGAGTTATCACAAGATGAGAGAATTTCCGACCCGGAATCCTATTTCAAAGTCAATGTATACTATTGTTGTTTAGATATATTAATTTCTCAAACTAAAGAAAGATTTCAGAGCCTTTGCAACCTGAGTAGTATATTCGAAATATTACAACCGGAGAAACTTCTATCTTCTTCAAGCGAAGAGATATTAAACGCTTCCGGAAAACTGTCTGCTAAATACAGTAAAGACATCTCACTTAATCTTTGTGACCAATTAAAGGCTCTAAAAACATGCTTAAATTCTGAAATTAAAAAAATTTATTCCATTAAAGAACTCATTGAATTATTGCTAGTAAAATTCAATAGTCTTGCATCCAGTTTTCCCGAGGTAATCACAGCATGCTTTTTATTCTTGAAGGGTCAAGAATAAAAAGCATTTACAACCGCAACGGCAGAAAGAAGTTTTTCAAAATTAAAACTAATAAAAAATTACTTAAGAACTTCGATGGGACAAGAACGGCTGTCAGACATCTCACTATTGTCCATAGAGGCAGAAACTTTAGAAAAACTAAAATCATCATCAGCCATAAATGATTTAATAAATCAGTTTGCCGATAAAAAGGCAAGGAGAGTGAATATTTAAAATTCGATTTTTATTTGTAAAATGGGTAAATTATGTGATAAATAAATATTACTTCTCACAATATTTTTTTTCTTTTGTAAAAAATCTTTACCTCCATATAAGGGCCTCCAAAAAAATTTTTATACGGGGCCCCGACAAGGCACGCTACGCCACTGGACCATTCAATTAATGCAGACATAGAGGGGGGGACCCTCTAAGTCTCGGAAATCTAAAGTTTTAGATTTGTATAAATATGAACAAGACCTAAAAATTAGTTTGACTTCTGACTTGTGAAAAAAAAAAGTTTCACTTCTGACTTGTGTGCGTGACGCACGCACTTTTTTTTTTTTTATATTTTAGGACTTACCCTGTTGAAAATATATCCATGCTAGGTACAAGTTCACCAATCTTGCAAGGGGATTCGCTCAACAATAACCCAGCCATTTTGTCATCACCCTAAAAAAAATTATGAGGTACAATAGCACATTCTGTTTTTGATGTTCATCTCAAAATATCTGTGACATATAATTGTTGGCATTGCTAGCAAATTCCATTACATACCATAATAGGATTGGCACAGATAATTTCTATGATTTTTTGCTTAGGAATTCATTCGAGTGATAAAACTGTTATTATTAACAAAATAATCCTAAATAACATTTAAACTTACACAAGTACACATAGATCGGAAACTATTATTAAAATGTTAGGTGCCATCTGTATGCAGAGCATTTTTTTCGTTATACAGAGGGTAGAGAAAAAAAACAAATTTAATCAATTACAACAATTTCTAACTTTATTACTATCAATAGATAAATTATTCTAAAGACAAATATTCTATTAATTTTGCCTGACGTAATACACGATAGGTGACTACAGGCAATGTAATCTAAGAATAATCGCACATGTGTTAATGTAATTAACAATAACAAAGGTGAGACGGCTGTTTATGGCCTCAGGTCTTTCTTAGAAATTTCGGCACCTCAATAGGTTACTTTTGTAAGAAGATTATAAAAACAATTACACTTAAGTATGTCGTTGTTGTCTAAATATGAATATATTTCTTCGTAATAGAGAAGGACTGTTGCGTTATAAAGAGCGAATTAATGTATGGGGTTTGTGTTAATTTTAAACCACTAATTTATATCATTTTTACGTTATAGAGAGTGTTTCATTATTACTAATGTGTTATAAAGAGATTACACTGTAATTATGATTAAAAAATCTCAAATCACTTTTTAAAGGCATTAATAATGAAAATACTCACTGCAGGTCTATTATGAGGGTCAGGTGCTCTTACAAATCTTTCAGGTGCAAGATAGCACAGCCTTCGTCTAGATGTGTCAAAGAAATAGCTAAAGTCAGCCGGGTTGTCATCTGGGAGGAAAGTGGGTTTAAAAGATGCTATATCCGTCAAGAGGACCCATAACCATGAAGTCACCATTATGTTTTCCAGCTGTAATACATTTATATATTTCTTTAATTGTTATTGGATATTTTACATAACAAACAACAAATTTCTGTGAACATGCAACAAACAATACAATATTCATTTATTTAAGAGATATCTACAATAACTTGCCAGTTGAATTTTTTAATCCTGGGACCAATTAATTTTTTATGTTTTCAGCTTTTTGAATAATTTATTTTTTATAAATAAATATTTATTTAATTTTTGTTTATCAATTGATTTGGATATTGAATTGAACCCAGGTTGGTTGAGACATCTCAATTTTCCATTTAATCATGTAGAATAGTAAATTCTGTGCATATCCTAACATATTACCTTAATATCCCCATGGCATATCCCCAATTTGTGCATTCTGTGTAATGCATGAAGCACTTGAAAAGTAATCCATTTTTTTTCAAGCATGGTTAGAAAGGGCCGAGTGGACATTCGGTCATAAACACTGCACTTGCAGTATTCCCTTATAAGAAAACCTGCTTTGTCTGTTAACTGAAACAGAAAATACAGACAAATATATACATATTGAAGCTAAGAGGTAAAATAGTTTGAAAATCATGGTTTCCACCTAACTTCTAAAAGAATATTTGTGATACATATAGTGTTTAACAAAATAATATATGTATACATACAATAACTCGCTGAAATGGCAAACAATTGAATGCAGAAGCAAGTTGTTCCTTAATTTTAAGTATTCTTTCCTTATGTTCAGCAAGTGGTAGTGAGGGATCATGTATTGCAAACACTTTGACAACCACCAAACCTTCTCGAGTCCTAGCTCTAGCCACCTTAAAGAATCTTGTTGAGCCAAGGCTAAAAAATAAAAGAAATTAATATACCGTTAATAATAGGTCTAAACATTCTTACTGTATTGTACTTTGTATTGAAATAATGAGGACCAATGACGTAGGTGAAACTAAAAATTATGTATAGTATAAAGAAACCTTATAGTCAATTAATAATCCAAGAAACTGTTAATGGCGACATTAACATTATAAACCATACCTTTGATCAAAAGATAAATCGACATGATCGCTCAGATAGTGTTCCACTGGATAAATCTGGGATGGGGCGATACCAACGAGTTGGTTACCCATTTTGTTTCAAAGTTCGAGATGGTGAAAACTGAAAACTAAGGGGACATCGAAAACCTTTCTTCTTCGCTTTTCCTTACGATGTTAGGAAAGTTAAAATTTATAAAAAACTACTAATAGAATGATAAAAGAAACAAAAAATCACCACAATACATTTCAATTTTACTTGCTGCTTTGTTTAGCTTTCTTATAGGGCCAATATTATGGAGCAAAATTAAAATGTAAATACTAAATATTGCCTTTCGAGTGATTGGCTACAGTCAATAATCAAGCAATATTTATCTTACATGACAACTGACTGATTTTTTTTTTAAAGACTTTATGGCCAAACCAAACAAATATTAATACTCGAATCGAAATAAGATTAAGAATCCTGATTTGAAATAAAACAATAGATTTATAAAAATTTCGCTGACTTAAAATACCTGTCTCCATTATTTACCTATATATTATGTATGTGGGTAGTTCTCAAATCTCAATAGGTACTGAACCGTTCATCTCGATATGACTTTTAGTTTTGGAGTAATTAATTAGTGATTGAAATTATTATACTCAAATAGTATCCGATTACAATAATCATGTATTTACAAGTCAAACTTATAAAACTATACATTCTAATTTTAGCATCGAACCAAAAACAATCGTAGTTAAAGATAAAGTGCGTTTTCCAATTACAGAGCATTTTGCGACTCAGTGCCGCACAATGCCGCATAATGCTGAAGCTTAATTGGAACGTGAATTAGTTTTCAAATGCATCAGCAGAGTGCGCTAAGTCAGTGTTGTAAAAAAAATGTTGAATTTGTATGAATTGAGTTAGCAACCTCATTAATGTATAAATAATGTGGTAAACAATAATAATTGGTTGAAAACTTTTTACGCTTATTTTAATCATCAAATTATTTAATTAACATTTTTTTTTATTGAAGTAATAGAAAACCTTTAAAGAATATAAGGTTTTAACAAGCTAAATTAACAGTAAAATATTTAGTTTCATGTAAGAAGTTTACATCATTTACGTTTTGAGTAATATTTTTTAATGATTTCTAAAAAAATTATATACTTTTTCAAAACCATTGCAATTTTTTCTAAAGTATAATCCTGTAAAATTAATTTGTTTACAGATCCGAATTTTAAAATAAAATTGTATTCATATTTTAAATGTGGAATATAAAAAAAGTAACTATTTATCATCCATACTAATATTTTTTTTTTTAGCAGTTTGAAATAACTTTAATTATTTTCAAAATCTACGACAAAACGAAAGCCTTACAAATTTTTCAACAATAAATAATATTTACTAACGAAAATTTCGATAAATGCCAACTTAAAGAGAAATACTGGTCAATTTTCTGTCACTGTGTTCGTTCGGAGCATTCGTTTTGAGAGTGCTCAATTGTGCGAAGCGTTGCTGTAGTTGGAACACTCGACGTTGAGCATTATGCCGCAAAATGCGTTCTAGTGCTGTAATTGGAAAACGCACATATACTAGTGTTCAGACAGTTCTTTATCAAATAGACAATGACGTTATTACGTTTTGGATTATGTGTCAGCGTTATGTCAACTTCTACTTTGTCATCTTGATCCGTTTAGTTTATGGCTTCCTGTCAGTCTTCAACAAATAATCTGAATTTCGTATCCTCCCTTTTTTCTTTTATTGTGTAGTTTTTCACAGAAAATGTCTTCTAAAAGTGAAAAAGATCGAGCTAAACAGATCCAGGATCGATGTCAGAACATTCTAATCCAAATGTTAAAAGATGAGGACAATAAATATTGTGTAGATTGTGACGCTAAGGGTGAGGAAATCTTTTTTTCTCTTTTTATTTTTACAATTTAATAGTTCAACCAACAAGTTTTAGGCGAGATTTGAAGCTTCAATTTTGAAAGTAAATTTAAAATTACATATTCGACATAAATGCTGTCGTAATCTCTCAGAGTCTGAACTAAGAAAATACTGACTCATAATTCCTGCATTAACACTTAATTAATTATTTACCAAGACTATTATTTTTTACAAAAAAAATGTTGATTGTAATGGCAAAATATCGTTTTCTATCTTAAACATTTTAGCACAGTTAAATTACCTAGCCCAATTTCACATCCAGGTACACTAATTTACTATGTAACATCTGATACCAATGTGTAAGGTTAATTGACTGTTCAATAATGTATTTAATGACTCACAGGAGGAAACCAACTATCTACATTTGATCCGATTATTTCTTAATTATATCACTAAGCATACTAGAATAACCTGCAACATTTTTAAATGTGTTTAAAAAAGTTTTGATACCTCTGAATGTATATCTGGTTAGATTATTTTTACATTAATCTTTAGAAAAAACAAGATCAGCCTTCTATAAAAATCAAATTATGAAAGATCTATTACCTAATTTTCTATCAATTAATACCTGAGAGAACAATCTTATTAGACAGTATGTATAGTGATGTAAAAAGGTCTGCATTCATAAATGTTGTTACTCAAATTTCAAGATCTATGCTAAGAGGTAGCAATTACATATAAATACTAATACTATTCTCGCTCTCAATTGTATACAATACTGTTTTTTATTACTTAATTTAATTATCATAGCAATAAAGATAAAATATTGGGTGTAATAATATTGTGTCTACACTATAAAAATTTTACAATGTTACTGCTCTTTATTCTTATTATTATTTTATTAAATAAATCCATTCTAATCTATGTTGTATTTGATTAGGTCTGATATTATATTAAGTCATTTTACATGCTGTTTTTATTGTAAATTATAATGATCAAAGTCATAACAATCAACTTTTAAGTGGTAAAAGGTATTACAAATAAGCATAATTAAAACAAAATGATTAACTTTATGAAGGTCATGATAGTTTATATTACAAAATATTATTGAAGGTAGATTTTGAAATAAAACCATCAAGTATACAATTATTCAATGGCCTATTAGTATGGAAACAAGAACTTCCATATATGTATTCCAATTCCAAAGCAGTCACAACAATGATGGGAATTCTTCCCGCTCAGTTTTATAATTATACTGGGAATTATCTCTTACTTACTCATATATTGCCTTATAGGGCTGTTATAAATTATTCATTACTTAAACAAATTCCTTAATTATAGTTCACTTAAGTAACTAAAATCTGATGAATGTATTGTACAAACTAGTACTACTATTATTTTATAAATGTATCATGTAGGTGTATTTGGAATTCAAAGTTTTTTAGACAATTTTTTTTTGATGACAGGACCACGTTGGGCATCGTGGAACCTAGGTATATTCTTATGCATAAGGTGTGCTGGTATCCATCGTAACCTGGGTGTTCATATATCCAAGGTGAAGAGTGTCAACTTGGACTCATGGACACCAGAACAAGTGGTTAGTAGATAGCTTGAATTATATAATAACCTAACATCTTTGGCTCCCTTATATTTTATCTTTTATAGTTTTCATTGTGTTTAAATTGAATTTTCTAAACCACTGTATTTTGATGCTCTTTAAGTAAAGAGCTTATAGCAAGCAAGCAAATGGGATGCGGGCAAATTCCCAAATTTACTAAGCCAAAATTTAAATACTTTTGTGTAGATGTACTTATTAAAAAGCACAACTACAGGTATCACTGCAACAAATGGGCAATTCTCGTGCAAGAGCAGTATATGAAGCAAATCTGCCAGACTCCTTTAGACGGCCACAAAATGACTCTTCACTTGAGTCATTCATACGGGCCAAATACGAACAGAAGAAATACATTGCTAAGGAATGGGTGCCACCACAACTTCCTAAAGTGAATTGGTAAGAGATAGTTGTTTTTTTGTAGTTTAAAATATTTCTTTAGCACTATCAAACTAGAAGGTTGTATTTCACAATATATGGTTTCTGCATTGTCTGTAAACGTGACGAAATATTGAGTCATAAAAAAATTATTTAATGATTATGACTTAATATATCTTACTTAGTCTATGTTATAGATAACTAATAATTGTTTCACTTGTAATAACTTGTTACATGGTTTTTTGTGCTAGTTTTATTTCAATTATTTAATTTTATGGTAATAGTTGCAAACATTTATAGTTGAAAAAATATTTATTTATTAAGGAAGTAAAGGGGGCGTCCATAAATTACGTGAGGTGTTTTTTATAATTTTCTGACCCTCCCTCCCCCCCTGGTGAGATGTCGTGAGATTTTGTTCAACCCCCTCCCCATCCCCCAATCTCACGTGAGTTTTTCAAAATGTGGGTTTCTTACGTAAACGCGTTGGATTGTTATTGTAAAAAGAAAAAAAAGTTTGCTTCGTGCTTTTATTTAAGACTAGTAATCAATATTGCTGAGAGTTTAATTATAAGTGTAATAAAAATTTAACAATAGAATACTTAAATCGTAACTACTGTGATTAAAAAAAGAATATCTACTCTAATTCAGTCCATGGATAATCATGCGCGGTCTCAAGAGAGACTATTGGAACCAACATGTCCATATGATTTTCAGTAAAATCATCTGCTCCTTCAACTTCGTTCTGATCTAGCCACTCTAAACCATTGGCACTTGCACACAGTAACTCATTAGCTCGTCTTGTGACAATCCGTGAGGGTCGGACCTTGCGGAACATACGCGCTTGCTTAGCTGGTGCAATGTGGGCTGATCGCCTGTGCTCTGTAGCTCTTTTGCTAGATGCAAAGTAAATACCGCATGTACTGCAGCATCTTTTCTCTAAATCATCACGAACACTTGGGCAATAGAGATCATAAGGCGTGCTGATGAAGGCATTCAGCGGTTGAATCGGTAGGCAGTGGCGTATTAAAAATGGAACAAATGACTTTCCGTCATGCTCTTTAAAGTCCGGAATTGTCAAATGTCCATCAACTTGAGTGATAGGGTATGGAGGCGGCAGAAAACGGTCGTGAAGAATCATATGCAGATCACTCCGGCGTGGGCTGCAGCACTTCTGGTCATCGCATTTTACAACCTAAAAAAAAAATTAATAACTCTTAATAAAAATTTGTTGATATTCGTGCTCGTTTAAAAAAAAAATTAGGCACGTATAGAAATTTGATATGAACCAACTGCTAATGTACCTGGAGTAAATATTGGCTTTCTCTAACGTGCTCAGTGTACCATTCTTCGGCTGGCAGGTCTGGAACGCTAGAAGTTTCATTATTCGGCTCTATATATTCAGCGACTACTTCGTGTCCGTCAATGCACACTGCAGACCATATTTCAGCCAAAATATCCCCTGCCTTTTGAAATTATCCTTTTCCAGACTTTCGTTTAATGTTCTGCCGCTGGAGTCAAGATGTGTCCCAAAAGAATCATGGGGAAGAACAACGCCTGTTAGTTCTCGACTGAGTGGAGCCATGCGTCTCTCTACTCTGTTGAATGCGCTCCGGCCAGGGGCATTAGTCACAATAAATACTGCGTCCAAATCATATAGTTTAAAATGCGCTATGGCGTGTGCGATCACTTTGTGATATCGCGGATTTTCGTCAGGCCCACCGTCGCTTGAAATTATAAGAACAGGTTTAACTTTTCTGTCTATATTTTTTGTAAATTTGGAAAAAGGCTCAATTGTTAAAAGAGTGTCCAAATCTTGAGCGTGACTAGTTGCAGTTGACGAAGAGTGCTTGCCACTTCGTATTGCTATGTAAGTTGGTCCACTATATGAAACAGCTTCTGGTCGTCCCATCTCATTGGGTCTCACTTCACACAAAGCATACACGCTTGGAATTAATTTGTGCCTCGAAGCAATCACAAAGTCGTGGTCTGGTAACGACACTTTATATGCAACGTGCATTAATAATGGCGCCTGCTTGTTTGCCGCTGTCAGGCCGATGGGGACGCGGGCTTTGTCATCCTGAGATAAAAAAATTACGGAGTCAGGACCAAGTACCGAGGCTATCGTTTCCAGCGACCTTATGGAGGCCACAGAAAAGTATTGGTCTTGGTGTGCCTTATGATGGTCAGCTTCAGGACGACTCAGCTTCACCGGCACAGTCACTACATGGCGCTTAGCTTCTCGTGTATTTGCCCGTCTAGGCAACAGTCGAATATAAGTAGCACTTCGTGAAATATTAAATCCCAGCTCGCTTAGTTTATTTGTAAGTTCTGATAGCGTATGGACCGTGCGAACTATCTCACAACGACGACGCTCTTCAGCAGAAGCACCAAACAGGGCTAAATCACTTATTGTTTTTAGCAAATCAGACTGTTCTTTTTCTAAACGTGGGCGTCCAGGGCCAGCACGGGGCGTCAACGACTTAGCTGCATCGGGATTCTTTGAACATAGTTCAATTATTGCTTGTTTTCTATTTGTTCTGTGCGTCATAGAGTACACTCTTTGTTTTTCTTTAAGCTTGAGCTTCTTCTCACAAATGTCAATTTCTCGCCGCAAATTACATGCTTTATCAAATTCAGTGCCGTCAGCTACAAGAGACCTTTTGCGCCTTTCCGTTAAGTCAAGCTCCATATGCAGCTTAGTAATCTTTTTCTTCATAGTATCTTGTGCTGGAGTGGGACGTACGTTGGATGGTGTAGTGTTCGTCATAGCTTCATCCTCATCATCTCTGATCACAAGAGGCAGATTTTTCCGTTTCGAAGCGCCTGTGAAATGCAGAAAACTTTTATTTAGAATAGGACAAAATGAAGAAAACGTCACCTATAGAAAGAAAGACGACCTCCACATTCCACGTTTGGAACACTCTCAGTGCTTGTCCCAGCCTGATTCGAAGAACTGTTAGAAATCTTAGTGTTAGTCTGAAATCAAAGCATCATAATATTAAGAAATAAATCTAATAAATTATAAAGATAGATTAACACAAAATTAAGAAATATTGAATTATGTGAAAACAGTTGAAATGACCGCGCTAATATTTTGTAGTATTATGATTTTAGCATATTTTATCAAGAATTTCACTGTTTCAGTTTTTTTAATGCTATGAAGGAGGTCCTTTCGCCATCAATGTTAAATAAAAAATATTAGATTATGCATATTAAAATTAATTTTTATCTAATAGTTAAAGTCCTAATTTATCTACTTAATGAAGTTTAATTTATTCTTCACCATGCAAATTAAAAAAAAAATTAAAAATGTTAATATTTTGAGTCTTTATAAACGAGAAAGTCAGACCTAAAACAACTTTCTCGAATTATGGCATTAACCATTGATTTAAGATGGGGTAAAAAAACGCAAAATAAGGTTTTCGAAATATTCAGTTTTGATTTTTTGCAATAAAATCTATAGGGAATTTATAGAGAAATTAAAATTATAAAATAACAGATTTTTTTAAAGTAATCTGCATTTAAATGGCGTCAGAACATTTGGCGACGTTGCGAAGCGCGCGAGCTTCAGACCATTCAATAAATTCAAACTAAACTTCAATGCACTAATATGTTTTTCATACATACTTATAAGTTAATTTATTGTTAACAAATTTTCATATTTCATAATTGAAAAATAAAACAATAATTAAAAAATATGTACTAGCATTCCTGCCATGAGACATATTAGAATGTTATAGTTTTGTAATTTAACAGTTTTAATTAATTTATTTATTTGCATTGACAAAAACTTTACATGGTTTAGATTATATTGTGCAAATGAAAATGTAACAACCGAAATATAGCGTTGCCAAATCACGGACAGGTTACTAACAGCTGATTTAAAAGAGCCAAACTAATTTTTGTATTTAACTATTTTTTTTTTAATTTTCAAAATTTCAACTATTAATGCCTCATTTATCATAATTTTAATTTTTTAATTTTAGGAATTTGTATGGATTCTTTATTTTAATTTATCGAATATTGACTACTACAGTTGTTGTGACTCAACTGGAGCGAAAGGACTTCCTAAATATTGTAACAATTTTATATAAAAAAAGTATTTAAAAAAAATATTTAACCTACTTTTTTAAGGAATGCTAAAGTAGACCGAACTTTTCTCTCAGTGGCTTCCCTGAGAAGCCGTTCAATCTCATGTTCAATGTGATGTATTAACTCTTCTTTCTTCGGGAATTTTTGCTTCGCTGTATTCCATAATTGTATCACATCGTCCTGGCAGGACTTCTTCGTCTTATAGACGTATCTTTTGACGTATGCGTTATAAAAATCTTGATAACTCATTTTAAATTAGTAAGAGAATGCACTGAGTCGAGTAAAACATTTACAAGAATAAACAAAGCATGTTGGAACATGTCCGTGTGTCGCTGCCACTGGCGCGTCGTTCGATCGATTTTTAACTTAAAAATCCGTTATGAGGTTTCAAAAACTGCGTCGAATGCCACCAATCGCGTAAAAATCGGTTCATTTATTCAAAAGTTATTGTGGTTTGAAAATTCAAAAAATACTGTTTTATCAAACTTCTATCAGACTTTCATAAATTCTTACTGACTTTCTAAATTCATTTCAAATTCGTACTTTTGAGCTCGAAGAGCTAAAAACTGAGCGTTTAGGTGTGGAGTTAGCGAGATGTTGCAGAGGTGGCATTTAGGGTCAACCGTTTTCCAAATTTTTTTTTCAATCAGAAAAAAAATTGCGTGATATTTGCCGAGACCCCCCCTCTCTCCAACGTGAGATTTAATGAGATTTGACTCGACCCCCTCCCCCCCTAAAACACCTCACGTAATTTATGGACGCCCCCTAAAAGTATTAAGACACCAGTAAAGCTGTTAGACAATACTGTTTTTGCATAATTTTGATTGAAAATAGTTAGGCTTCTATAACTTTTAACCAGAAACAATTATTGTTTGCCGAAATCGAACATACAAGCCACAGATGCTTTTGTAGTCAGACATAAATATATATTCATAAAAAATAAAAATAATCTTTTATGTCTAAATATTTTTTATTAAAAATTAATTATTATATATATTCTAAAAAATAGTATTTATCTGTATTGTATTGTTAAATAATGTCTTATAAATATAATTTTATTTATAGGGATAAAGAGATAGATGAAGAAATAGATAGGCAAAAGAGGAAAAAGAAAGCGACCACTTCCTCTCTGGGACCATTGCCCGCGCCATCTGTTGATAAAAAATATAACGTAAGTAAAACTATATATTTTTCTAACCTTTATTAAAACGTGATAATAATCTAATATATAAAAATCTCGTGTCGCGGTGTTTGTAGTTAAACTCCTCCGAAACTTGACCGATTCTCAGGAGATTTTGTGTGCATATTGGGTATGTCTGAGAATCGAACATCATCCCCTTAACATTTAAGGGGATGAAAAATGAATAGTCCACCCCTAAATAATTTTTTTTTTTTAATTTTTAGATTATTTTATTTTTAATTTTTTTATGATACAGCATTAAAAAATACATACTACCCCTAATTTTCACCCCTCTACGATCAACCCCTATTTATTATTATAAATGATATACATGGCAAAACGACGTTTGCCATATATTAGTTACAAAAAACTAAGTCATAATTATTAAATTTCAGAAATCTGACGTTATCCCCAGTATACCTAAACCCAAATCGTCGGTCAGTCCCAAATTGAGTAGAAATACACCAGTTGAAACCAAACCGAGTAATGGTGCAGCTGATCTGCTGGGTTTGGACACTGCCATACCCTCGACTAAACCAGAGCAGAAAAGTACTAACGATGATATTTTCTCAAGTTTCTTCTCGGCACCAGAAAAACCGGCTGAGGTATGTATTATTATAATTAGTTTGTGAAAAATAATTGAATAAAATGACAAATATAAGTTACAAAAATCTGGTATCACCTTTGTGATACCAGATTTTTGTAACTACAACACCACCATGCAAATGTTTTGTGTGTATTACCATATGCATATGTCACTTAATTTAAAAATAAAGGCTCTGACCTGAGATTATTGGACCCCCCATGTAACGCACCGTAACGTTTTTCTGTACCCAAGTATAGTAAAACGTTTCGTGACCATCTAGTGACTCTTTATACCTAAAAGTTACTATTATGTGGTGTAAAGTACTGGAAAGTCGAAAATAATTTTAACAATAACGCGTAATTCAATCCCCGCCCCGCATCGTAACGTTTTACAAACTGACCTCCCCCCCAAAATTCGTTACGTAATACTTGAACGCTCCCTAAGTAGCGTTTTACGCAAAGTATATTAATTATGAATAAGCGTAAAATACTTTTTTAATACAGTTGCTCAAAAAGTGGCTATTACACACTCGTTCTTTTTTTTTACCTTTTCCGAACTAGTGCGTTTTCTTTCCCAACTGTCAAAATAATGTCTATTAAAAAGAAAAAACCAACCACGAAGTTTTTACTAAAAAAAATTCATAGAAATTTTTATGATTCATGCAAATATTTCTAAAAAGAAGCTACTGCTTTGTTTCAATATAAGATTTAATGATTTGATTCAATGAATTAGGTTAGATTTCATTTCATCTCCTTAAATTTCATTTCATATCAATAAAAAATTGTACTGAAGACTTGGCTGTATGGGTATAGTTCCCTTTGCCTACCCAGAATGGGTGAAGAAAAAAAAATATCTGCTTATATTCTTTTACGGTTGGCGCCATTTTCCAAAAATGTTCTTTGCGCGTTTAGTTGTTTGTTTTATTATATATTAAATATACATGAAAAATCATACGAAATAAATAATAGTTTGTCTCAAACAGTAAATAAATATGCAACCTAAAACTTCTCCAGTTAGTATAAAAAACTGTACCAATGTATATGTGAACAATAATTGTTTATAAAATATAATACTGTATTAAAAATAGTTGTTCAGTACACGTGAGGAACCGTCATTGCAACTTGTTCCGACTGTCAACCCTCACCTTCGGCTGCGCCTCGGCTCGGGTAGACATTTGTCGAAACTCTTTGCAAACAGGCTTTCCGCACTTGTAATGAAATATACTATATTCAGACCTCTTAGATTAAAGTCTTTTAAAATTAAGAATAAATACATATCGAATTGTAAATTTCCTTTGCGTTTTTAAGTCTCAGTTCAGATTTACTTTAATTGTCTTTAAAACACGTTTAATTACGATTTGCGGGCTTTACAACAATCAGTAACGGGTTAAGAATTAATTAATATATAGTATGTTTTCTTCGAAATATATGACACTCTTATAAAGATCAATATCCAATTTCAGGTACCGCAAGAACAAAAATCAGATTTGAAAACAGAAGAAGAAAATTTCTTCAAACAATCTGCACCTACTGAGAAAGAAAAGTCTAAACTTACTAAGGATAGCATATTAGCGTTATACAGTCAAACACCTATGAACCAGTTTAATCCAGTACCTCAAATGCAACAGATTCCAGGTCAACAAATGCAACAAATTCCAGGTCAACAAATGCAACAGATTCCAGGTCAACAAATGCAACAAATTCCAGGTCAACAAATGCAACATATACCAGGCCAACAAATGCCAGGTCAACAAATGCAACAAATTCCAGGTCAACAAATGCAACATATGCAAAGCCAACAACTACCCGGGCAACAACTACCTGGACAACAAATACCAGGCCAACAACCTCCTGGCCAGTTCTATCAGCCATATATGATGAATGGTATGCAAATGAACCAATTTCAACCAGCTAGCCAATTTCAGTATCAAATGCCACCGCAGCCACAGTTCCAGACACAGCCAAACTTTTTCAACCAGCCCCTTTCGCAACAGTTCGGCAATCTTAATTTAGGTCAAGGTTTCCCAAACGCATTTCCTAACCCCAATGTTGCCAGTAATTCGACGTGGCAATAATAAAATTAGTTTTTTTTAATGGCAATACTTTTTGAACATGGCGTTTTGGGCGATTAAAGTAGCATGGCATCTCCCGATTTAGATAATATGTTTAAACATTTAAAAAAATACAAGATTAGTGCATTGTTACACATAATATTCTTAATTCTGTCTATTCATATTTAGTTACTACATTGCGCAAACTTATTTTCGAGTTTAGTTGGGAGATTCCGTTAGGTTTTAGTTCGGTCAAATCGCACATACGCCTTGAGACATTTCGTTAGTCATAGACAATAATTTCATTCAATAGATAGAAAATGTAATCTAGTTGCCTTCGGGCAGGTTAAAATTATTTCATAAAAATGCAGTCCTACTTGTTCAGTATGAGAAAATGTGAAAATGCCAATGATACAGACATTCCTTTGTGCTGAATATATGCGTCTATTATACTAAATTATTGGACTGTAACAAATGAATGCAAATCATGACCGTTGAAACTTGTCATCAAATTTAAATTCTATTTTTTTTTGCCTACCGCCATAATGAAACAAAACAATATTACCATTTCTAAAGTACAGGTAACTTCTATATAATTGGGTATAGAAGGGGAGTAGTCTTTGACATCAAAAATTACACATGATGTATGCCCAACCCCATAATATCTTGCCAAGTTTAACAGTTTGACATCTATTGAAGAGAAAGGAGTGTGTATTTTGTTAAATGTTTATCTGGGCTTGCTACATACTGTTTGTTCATATGTACGTCAGAAGTAGCACATTGAAATGCTTGTTTTGATGTCTTCAACTACGTAAGCCGACTAATTCCTAATTTGTCACTACTGTCAAAATATATGAACAACCGTATTGGGTACTTTTAGGCGTATTTTTGGGGTGTCTAGCGTGATAAGCATATTTGACATTGCTGCTTAAAACTACATCAAGTCATGTCTTCTAGTTTAATGTGTGTCGTAAATTGTTTTAGTAGAGAATTTATTTTTTTAAAGCACTTTTTTTCTACATTCATTATTTACACGATTATTTTTGTTTTAAAATTATTCTTATATTCGTGGTTTAGCATATAAGTTTTCCTAGAAAAGATATTGTGCCCGTAAGTATTTATTATCATGAACGCATTTTGGTGCTGTCAACTTTTTTTTCTAATGTTTGTTTAAAGTAATGTAAGAAATCGAAGAGTTAATAAACTGTTGGTCTTATAAAGTAGATGATTTCGCATTGTTATCTTTTAGTTTCTCTTATAATATTAATGTTCATAGATAAGATCTTGTGAATACTGTGATTATCCATCTCAAGATATCATTTCATGCTTACTAATTCAATAATATATATTCTAGTATTGGTCACATTAAAATTACTAAAATGAAAGAATATTGTGTACGTCGGCTTTCGCTGTTTCAGAAAAAAACACTATGATAAAGCTATCGAAAACCTGCAATATTTTGAGAATATTTTCCATATTATGTTAAATTTTTATTTCACTAATCTTGTAGCTAAAACATTATCATTGTTTGAGGACCTTACCTAATTTGAAATATCTGGGTTTGTCATTTTATTTATGATTAAAATTTACTTTTAAGCTAACAAATTATGCACTATTATATTTCACATCCTTTCAAGAGACAATAAACACGTTGCTTGGGAGCGAGAACTTACAATATTAAGTACTTAATACCTACGTGTGGTATATCCCCTTGTTTATAAACGTACAATAAACCTCTTCAAATATTTTGCCCTTAACTCTTACCCTCGCGTCATTTTGCAATCAAATAAACTGTATAAAACATTATTTAGCCGTTATAGGGCTTAAAGTACGTTTATGAATAAGACTGGTGACAGGGAGCTGATGTTTGCCGTGCCTGGCGTTTTTTTTTTGTTTTAATAAAAACGTTGATATAATTGTAACAAGACTGTCTGTCATATTGGCAAGATTTGTCTCGGAAATTGTACTTTTGGTTTTTAAATAAATACATAATATTGTCCTCAATGTGTAAATTTTAATTAATTCTTCCTAGTCTCCTAGTTCCTGTTCATATAATATAATAGTTCCTGGAATTTGGCATTGAATTATGTTTTTATCAGAATTATTATCATGTTGGATGATAATAAATCTAGCTAAATACGAGTGGATTCCTATAAAATGTTTTTTATTAACCTATATTTTCTTTTCTGATAAGATAAATGGATCCTTACATAGGACAAGTCAACAACTAAAGTGTAATTTGTTCAAAATGATGATATTAATTTATCCCTGATGGGAAAGGCAAAGGAAATTAATTGTTCAACAACTTATAGTGACACACAATGATGCACTCTGTATATACTTTACAAAATATAGTTAAATTTTAAAACTGACAAATGACATTTCGAGTATAACTTCGAGGTAAACAAGTAGTGGATAGAAATAGTATACAGTAATTTTAAAAATAAGAAGTTTATATTCAATTTATAGTGATTGAAATATCTTTAACTTCAAACTCAACTACAAATATGGATATTTGGTAAGTGAACTAGAGTAAATTTATAATTAATAAGGCCGTTAATTGTTGTAACTTGAAAGTAAATGTACATGTGCCAATCACCGATTGCGATTCACTCATTGTATTTTCGCGCGCGCAGCCATGTTGACAGAAGAACAGCTGTTATGCGTGCAACAGAAAGTGAAATAGTAGATAATTTAGCGTTTGTTCATACCGTCGTATAAAATAAAATAATGTTTGATAAAACAAACAATCCTTTGGTCGTAATATATTTTTAAATTTTACTTAACTACATTGGCAATGTTGTAAAATATTCTAAACGCAATGGCTTGTGGAAAACAACAACCGGACGACATTTTCGTTTGTGATGAAGAATTTGAAGCGAAATGGAGCAGGTTTTCCGACTGGTTGCATTGTATTTGTGTTGTTACATTCGATTTGGAACTAGGGCAGGCTATGGAAAGAGTATATCCGCCTGGTGTGCAATTATCTGATCAAGAGAAATGTAACATTTGTTATTTAGCATTCCCGGATTCAAACTCAGGATGCATGGGTGATACTCAATTTCACGTACGACTGCGTTCACGTGCTCCACTAACACCGCAACAGTTGATTTATAACGAGGACAGCGTTTCTACGCTCCGAGCAGACCCAACGCATTACTGGGGCTTCGTTTATTTTCGTCAAGTTAAGGATTCGACCTTGCCTCGGGGCTACTTCCAAAAGAGCATTATTTTGCTTACGCGTTTGCCCTTTATTAACCTGTATTACAAAGTGATACAGCTTATAGCTCCTCGACATTTTGAAGATGGTGAAAGCAGCTTGGAAGCTGCATGCCATGACATAAATAGATGGCCAGAGTTGAATGCGGGTCAAAACATTCTATTGCCAGTCTTAGGCTCTGTTTTTCAGTCATATATTCCTAATCAGCAAACTGGAAAGGTTACAAGATCAGATATTGTGAAACAAGTGCATTCCCCCAATGTTCCACACATAATAGTATGTATTCAAGATGTTAATGTTTTTGATGCTCTATCAAGTTTAATATCTCACCTGCATTTACTATGGGAGCTAGTATTGACTGCAGAACCCATAGTTGTTATGGCTAGTTCACCCACAGAATGTTCAGCTTTAGTCCAAGCATTGACCTACTTGATACAGCCACTTCCATATTCGGCAGAATACCGACCTTACTTTACAATACATGATAGTGAATTTAAGGAATTTACTAGAAAACAGTTCAACCCACCCTATGTAATATTAGGTGTGACAAATCCATTTTTCACTAAGACATTGCAGCACTGGCCGCATACAATCAAACTAGGTGATTCAACCCCTGTTAAAACTAAGTTGAGGAAACTAGGAAGTATTAAACATTTAGATTCTGCACCAGGGGTATACACTCAGTACAAACCTTATTTAGAGAAAGATAAGGCAATTATCAAGAAGTTGCATAATGGAATAAGGACAGACCGTCCTTCTGAAGTTCAGACAGCAATGGTTAAAAGGCATTTACTAGAACTAACACAAAGCTTTATGATCCCACTTGAACGTTATATGGCATCCCTCATGCCATTGCAGAAAAACATATCTCCGTTTAGATCACCACCAGTACCTAATCCATTTAATCCAGAAGATTTCTTCACATCTCTGCAGCAAGCAGGTCCTCAATTGACATCTGGCATTAAAGGTGACTGGATAGGATTATATAAACATTTTTTTAGGACACCAAACTTTAGCACCTGGTTTCATGAGCGTCATAGTGATTTAACAAATAAATTACAAGCTTTGCAATTAGAAGCCTTAGCAGAAAGTGACTTAAAAGAATGGTCAGTCGGGAAGAAAGAGGTTGAAATTGTTGACATGGTACTTAAACTGCGTGATGTGTTAAAAAATAATCCACCAGTAGCAGACAACACACGAACATTACTGGCTCGGAGGTTAGATGATTTAAATTGTGTTCTTCAAGATGATATGAAGGCTATTTTAAATGCGGCAACGTGACACACATCTTGCTGCACCTCGGAACTGCGAGAGTGCAGCATTCATCTACGGCTCTCGTTTATTGCTTCATGTGTATAGTCCAGCCAAAGTTAAGGACAGTGCAATTATTCACAATAATAATTAGATCCCAACGTAAAATATTTTTCAATTAGATACTCAAATAGATTTATGTGGAGATATTTAGAATTATCTACTACAAATTTAGTTGATATGAGAATTACTTTAATTTCTGTTAATAAATTAAAGTTATAAATAAGATTCTCCCCTCCATACCTTGTAGTATAATGTTAACCTCTTGTATATATTATTAGATGTCTGTGTGTGTTGTCTTTATTGTGATGTCATTTTTGTTTTGGGTAACTCTGCTTAGATTAAATTCAATCTTATCAAATCTTTCCTCACCGAGTGAAGACTTAGAACGCGACATTGGCGTAATTGTGATTTACACAGAAGTCACCATTATAAATAAAGTGAAGTGAAGTGATGTTAGTTCTAAAATGATGCCAATTTATTTGTACAACAATAAATTAAAAAATGTGTTAATTTAATTAGGCCAAACTTAATAACAGTTTAGTGTGCTTAGTAAACAAATATGATATTCTTATGAGGTCAAAAATTCTCAATTTCACTATAGTGTGTTATAGAGAAATATATTTTATACAGCACTGTGCAATTATATTTTTACTCTTAATGTAAGTAAAATATTCCTGGTATGTCTATAAAATATTTGTTTGTATAACATTTACAGTTACATTTTCTACTACCGGTACATCTAGTTGGAAATGTAACTTGAGACAAAACTTCAGAAAAAAGAATTACATACTGTACCATCATTTTTTAAAGATAACTAATGTAATGTATTTGTAAAAGATCTTATGTAATAGTGCACTGAAGAATGTTTATTTAAGTATCATTTGCTCAATCATTAACAGATGGATCAAAACTTTTACTCTCCACTATTTTCGAGTAAATGCTATAAATATCATGTAAGAGGAATAAATATTTTAGTCTTAATTATATAACTAAAATACCCAACAATATGACATGCATCATTCTGCCCAAATATGGCTGCAGCTTAGTCTGAAAATTTTGCTACTTCCATGTATTCTATGTGTTAATTATGTTCAACCTAAAAAAAATAGTTTAACCAGCCATAAAACTAAGTTATTGACCAGTGAATGTTTACAGAAAATTATTTCACTACAAAAATGAACTATAATGTAATTTTAAATAATAAAATGCTGTCAATTTTTAATAAATTCTTTTATTATCTAATTGTGCTACCTGTACCAATATGGAACATATGATTGGTTCAGGTGATAAAAATGATCTAGCAAGCTTTGACATGGAGCAAACAAGTCATCAACTTGACAGATCTCAGAGTGCCAATTAAAATAACTTAAATTAACAGTCTATGTACAGAATTCACAAGATAGGTAGAGTTGTTTATAAATGTACACAATGGTATACAATTTAATACCTAACAGTTATAGAAATGTAAGTCGAGTTAAGGAACAATAAAATAAACTTTAATTAATATAATATGTATATAAGATTTTAAAAATAAGAGTGACTTATACAATTAGAATATAATTGTGAAACAATTGCATAACATTATTTATATATATTACTTACTACATTTTTAAAATTATCTTGACTACATTTATAAACAACAACCTCTGGGTTCTATTACAACTAAATCACATTTTCATATATCTAGCTTTGCTCCAAATATTATCATTATCAGTGAGGAGGGTGTAAAGGCCTGCTAATGTAAGCCCTGCAGCTGCTCCTAAGCCCATTGAGCGCAAACCAGCAGTACTTTTATATAAAACACCTGTAGCTGTGGCAGCTATAAAGGTATTTGCGGTATCTTCTTGGTCCCTAATCCAAGTTACACCCAGGGCTATACTTGAATAAAATGAAGCTAATATGCCTAGGGTACAGCCAGTTGTTGTGCCTGAAACAGATTTTAGTTTTGAGCAATTAAAAAATATTTAGCAGATTTGTAATTAGAATACAATTTAAAGGCAATTTCAAGACCTTAGCAATTGAGAGATACTATAATCTCATAAGAAAAATTTGTATTAATTATATGACTCAATTAGTTTTACCAAAATATTAATTATTTAGTATAAAAAGACAAACCTTGCTTCATTATATAGTTTATAAGCTGTGTTCTCCTTACTTTGCCAATTTGTCCAGCTAATGTTGTCGCTCTTAATCCTTTGTAAAGACCAGCCATGCCTCCCAAACCTGAAAGGAAAATTTAATTAATATCATACAAAGGAGTATGATTGAGAGAAAATTTTAAGCTCATTATCCGAAACAAAGATAGAATAAGTTTTTAGTATTTGATATCACACAATTCCAGCATACTGTAAACTAAGTAATCAATAACAAAAGTTATGTAAAGTCAATGTTTGAGGTTATGTTCACACTGCATATAATTCATAGCTTACCTGATCCAGTCATGAAAGACATTCCAATGATTGGTAATGCTACGTTTGATCTTCGTGCTGTTGAGGCCATATGGCTCTCATCGGGATATAGAAACTCTGGTTGCATTTTAGGTATGTAGTTGGGATCAAAGTTTAAATAGGGAGAAAGATTTGCACTGGCCTGATTATTTTGGCTTTCATTTTTATTAATCGGTAATATATCTCCAAATAAAGACATTTTCGTTGCTTAATTCACTAAAATTAAACAAAACTGTATTCGTTCGTGATATTGGAATCACGCAGAAATTTATCGTGAAGAACTGTCAAATAGAATGTCACAAATATAATATTTGAATCTCAGAGTGAATGTCATCGTTGTATTATTGTCTATTATTTTTTTATTGTCAAGGAGCTTTGTCCTATTGACAGTCGAGGGTTGCCAAATAAATATTCCTTGAAATTTTAAAATCACAATTCCAAAAATGCCCTCCAAAAGGGAAGGGTTAAGTTGTTTGTTCGTCAGCATCATGCGTTATATTTTTGTCCCAACTCATTGTAGAATTCCCGAAGTAACGAAATGCATTGCATTATTGGTAAAGTCGGGGGTGTCGGTTTAATTTTCTAAATAGCCGACTCCTTGAACGGTTTTTTATATAATTTGAGGTGTTTTATTTACAAAACAGATGTTCCTTTCCTCATTATTATAATACAAAATAAAGTTGTTACATTTTATCTTATGACCAATAATATTTGATTTCTACAGTAAAGAGAGGACCCCTGAAGACGTCCGCAAAGTAATAAAAACTGCGAAGTTACACGAATCCGAACTAACCGAAATTACCCAGATTCTTAGATTCCCAGAAGCCAGCCAACGCAATAATAACTTAAGGCTTATGCTATTAGATAATAATATATTAAAAGATATAGAAGAGGGCAATCCCATTGTATTTAAAGGTATTGTTTGAACGTATTAAATATTTAGTTTATTTATTTTCAAGCAAACAAAAAGTCAGTCTAATCCAAAATGATGATTGTTTTGCTTGAAATCAAACCCTGGATCTGTGGGGAAAACGCATTGAATACTTAGGTTTTGAGCAATTAAGCCATGCAGTCGAAAAGTCTTATTTTAAGATAGCATATTAAAATGAAATAGTTGTGATATTTGTATAATAAGCATTTAAAAGTTCCTTACTAAACAAGGTTTGGAAATTTGTAAGGAGAAATTATATTTTCAGGGGATCCAGATGAGAATGTGGTACTATGTACAGATAATAAAACCTACGACGTCAAAGAAGCAGAGACATCTAACAGCTTTTTACTCGTACCCAACCTACTTTTCGCGGCTTCCACAGGTCTCGACGAAACAATCGCAAATAATTCTATGGAAGATTCTGATTCATCTTTCGAAAGATCCAATACAAGTTTGAACATATCCAACGATTCTGATGATAAACCACCCAGAAAAATTGTAAATAAAGACATTGTTAACACATTCTTCACTTATTACGAATTGAAACCTTGTAAACCGCGTCTTTCAAAACTCTCGAAGCTTCTAGAAAGTACTACATTTCAGGGTTTAGAACTCGAATATAAAATAGATAAATCGAAATTGCTAGATTATAAAGCGATTTTGCATAAGGTCCAGGCGTCTCGAGTAGAATTGGATGAGGAGTTGACAAATATACAAGCGATAGAGGTCGATGGGCATTATAGGTTGTTAGAATTTGATTATGAATTTCGGGTCCTTTCGTACATGTTGGACCTCATTGAAGAGAATTCCTGGCCTTTGGACAGAGTATCTAAAGAAGTCACATTGGATAGCTTAAAAGATTTGGCTCCGATGTGTGTTTTGGAAGCAATGTTTGGTTTTTACACACTGAAAAGTGCTGAAGAAATGGGCGTCCAATACTATAGGTATAAAGAGGATAAAGTGTGTAGATTTTTAGCAAGAGTTCTCTTAAGAAGTGCTGGTAGATTCAATTTGTTTGAATTTATGCAAGCATGGAGCGATTCGGTACCAGAAGGGATGACAACAAACGTATGTATTATATTTTAATGTGTTTATTTAAAAAAGTGCGTGCGTACAAAGTACACATATCAGAACTTAAACTTCTTTGGCAAGCTAATTTTTAAGTCTTGTTCATATTTATACAAATCTAAAACTTTAGATTTCCGAGACTTAGAGGGCTGAAAAAGGAAGATATGCTAGGAATTTAATTGTCATTAAAATATTAAGTGTCGAAAATTAATACAAATACCTAATATTTTTTTCTTCAATAATAAAAACACGTGGCTTTTTAATTTACAATTCGTCATTTCAGATTTCAATAAATTATTTTGCATAAAATATGAAATGCTAATTGGTATATTTTAATAAATTCTTTTTACGAAATTTTAATGTTAAAAATAGAATTTCTATAAGGTTACTCTTCTAACTCTCTCTCAATCTCTCTTCTTTGCCGAAAAAGGCTGCAAATCTTCGTGAGGTCTGTAAACATTTTACCCTCATGCGCCTAAAGAAGTTTCACTTCAAAAAGTTTAATACGAAATAGACATAGGGTTAGGGTATTGGATCCCGCGCAATTCTTACTTAAGAAAACACAGTTAGGAACTTTCTTATGACCATACCCTTCGACTATTTAACATCACATGGAAATAAAATATATAGGAAAATGTCATCGCCGTTGGACATCGGAATCAAACCCATCATTTTGTTTGATTTACGATCTTTAAGTTATTTTTTCTTATCAAGTTTTGTAACACAAAAATGATGTATTTTTTTCAGGAGTCACTTCTATCGGGCATAGCCTTAATAGACAAAAATGTCACTCCGCAAGTAATTTGGGGTTTCTCCGAGAATGAACTACCGGAAGATATCAATGAGAGGTTCAGGATTTTATTCCACACAAAACCTAAGTGGACGGTTGACGAAATATCTCCATACATACAGTAAGTTACCAGGTTTCACACTTGCCACTATATTGCCGTTATATGCGATATAACGCTGTGTACTGACAACTTCACATGTCTAGTTTTAAATATAAAATTCTTAATTTCTAACAATATTACGAATGTAAGCGTGGCATACAATTATAGACACACGTTGGTATTTATAGTATAATAGTTGCCTAATGGCCGCGCTGTTTAAAGTTGAATGATATTCATGGCATCTCATTTTTTCAAAGGTTCCTTTATATACCAGAAATTTTTTCTTAATGTACGTTTTTGACTGTGTATCTATATGTTTTCATTTTGTATTACATATTTTAATCTCTTATACATAATAAATAATAATACTAACATTTAGGTTTAACTGAAGTACCATTGATGAATGTAGTTATTAAGTAAATTATCTCTCTAAAGTTTTATGATTTTTAAAGGTCATATGCTACTGAGAAGCTGAACGTCAACGCTTTGCTGACGAAACATGCACGTGCGTCCACCCAAGATGGCGTTCGTGTATTCTCCGCCAAACACATGAATTAAGCTGTCTAGAAAAATAAATAAAATTTCTTAATTTTAGTTTTATATATCTATTTATGATTTATGAATGAAGGAATGAATAATGATAGAACTTACTAATTATAATACATTTAACTTTAAGGCATCTAACGGCGTTAGTTAAATTTTTTATGTTTTTAAAACGCCTTATTGATAAATAGTTGGTAAAGGTCTGTATTGCCACGAAAATTGTATCACTAAAGGGTTACCCTTATTATTTTTTGTAAGGAGGCGCACTATTTCTATAGTCTATATTTACTCTATGACATATAAATGAAGTTTTTCTCTTGTCGCTGCTTTCGCTTGGGCGTTTAGCGCCATTCATAATATACTTTTATTTGTTAGGTTTATTCTCAATTTATGACAATCATATCATATCGTATCGAACTATTCACATTCTTAAATAGGATGAGAGAGAGAGTGATGAAAGAGATGCTACTAGGCGAAGTTTTAATTTCTTGTTTTTAAATCGCAACCATGCAATTGTTTTATATACTTCTAACCATAGACCAACTAAATGCGAATACTTTTTATCAAATGTTCTGCATATTAGGTCTATATCAAAAATTGCAGTTCTTATTGTTACAGTTACTAGATTTTTGTTAACGATGGCTTCAAGTGCTTGGAATCTACCAAATAATTTGCAAGATTGCTTTTGTGCATTGCTATATCGTCTTGTCACTGTTATGTTAACGTGTAGTTGTAGTTTAAATGAAGCTATATTATGTGGTTAGTTAGTAATTAAAACATTGTTTTCATTTAAAATAAGTTTATTTAGAAATCTTATATCTATAAATGTATTTCTTAATCTAACACAGCCACATAATTCGTAATTTTGCCAAATAAGAAAAGACTAGAGATCTGTTAAAATACAAAACAATATTCTTGTTAATAATATAGAATACAATAAACATGAAAGTATTATAAATATTAAAATGTGACGACATAGTTGTAGTTACTGGATTTGGGCTGATTAATTATATTTTATCGTTGCATATAAACTTGTCTTTGGTATCGCAGTATTGTCTATGATTTTTGAATGTTTTTCTTGAGTGTCATCAGTTGGTCCCACATTTCGTTCGGTAAATCTTCACCCACTTCTTCCTTAAAGTATTTTTCTATCGCGTCAGCCTGAAAAAATATTTTTATGTAAATAATATTTCCAATGGTAATTTATTTATTTACAATAGCTTGCCAATGTCGGCACACTGATACTTAAGAAAAATATAATACAAAATTTAATGTGACGAGCACTTATAGTCAAACATAACAAACACGAAAAGAAAAACAATACATCGAAATCATAAAACTACAGGAAAATCGATTACAAAGCGTGATAGGAACAACTATGGAACTTTAGACTTTTCATTTGACTTCGATTTTAACAGCTATATGCATTTTTTATATATCTTAATATATATAAATTACGTGTCACGTTGTTTGTCCGCTATGGACTCCTAAACTACCAAACCGATATCAATCAAATTTTCACACCGTGTGTAGTTTGATCCAACTTAAAAGATAGGATAGCTTACATCTCAATTTATACACGCAATATTATTTTATTGCAAAATATTAGTTTATTATTTGATAGCCACAATTTTAACAGATGGCGCTGTGTTGAAAGAACCAACGTTTCACATAAGCTACAATTTAATGGCATAACCACCAAAAAAACATGGTGGTCCCCATGACTGGTGGTCTCCTACTGTTGACCTTGAATAGTTTGCTACTATGTAATATAACAAAAACTTTAGCCACAGCAACGCTTGGCCGGTCTGCTAGTATATATATATATATATATATATATATATATATATATATCAACCATACAACATTTTCTGTTAGATATAAATATAACTATCGTTTAGTATCGTAAAAATCAAACCGCTAAGATTAATTTATCAAAAAATCTATTCAAACTCTCCTTACAGATTTTAGTTTATTATTTCTCTTGATTTTGTATTATGTGCTAATAGGATGGAGAAACAAATGAACCTACCTCTTGCAACCAGAAATCCTTAGGAATGTTAAACAATTCGTTCATATTGATGTCGCCAAGGTTACTACAATTAAGAGCTCCGGGTTTTGGCACAAAGCCTAATGGTGTCTCCACGTGACACTGCTCATCATCACATCTACGTAAAACCCAGTCCAAAACGCGGGAGTTCTCACCGAAGCCAGGCCATAGGAATTTACCCTAGAATACAAAAAAAAATTAGAAACTCCGGAAATTGGCCTGATTTTATAATAATTAGATTAATAATCGTTGACAGCTTTTGATGGTACAAAAAAATCAGTGGCGCTACAATCTTTTCAGGTTTGGGCCTCAGACTTCTGTATCTGTTTCATGATATAAATCTAAAAGACAAGCAGGTGATCAGCCTTCTGTGCCTGACACACGCCGTCGAATGGGTCTAAGGCAACCGGTTTCCTCTCGATGTTTTCCTTCACCGATCGAGCGAATGTTAAACGCGAAGAAAACACATAGACAGAAAGTCCATTGGTGCACAGCTGGGGACCGAACCTACGACCTCAGGGATGAGAGTAGCACGCTGAAGCAACTAAGCCAACAGCCCTTGATGGTATAATTATTTGAAATTTTGCAAATTATTTTGAATGATTAAATACTTATTTAACTATTTGAAAATACCTGTTGGTCCTTCCTGAACCAGTTAACGTGGAAGATCTTAGGCATCTGGCGACCAGCTCGCGGCATCGACAGCCAATGTTGGAGATACTCGCCAAAGTTGTAACCGAAGAATGGCCGCATTGCGAACGGATCGTGCATTACCACTTTTCCCTGTAATTAATCGAGACAAAGTTCTTAAAATTATAATTATGGTGTCTAGGATTGAGACCAAGAAGGTAAATTTTACGCCGAGGAACTAAAAAGTGGAATATTGTTTCTTTTTAATCTAATACATAAAATTCTCGTGTCACAATGTTCGTTCCCATACTCCTGCGAAACGGTTAGACCGATTCTTATGAAATTTTTTATGCATATTTAGTAAGTTTGAGAATCGGCTATCTATATTTCAAACCCCTAAGTGATAAGGGTATGGTAGGTATAAAATCCTGCGTCTCAGTGTTGCCATTAAAAGTCCAGTTTGGATTTTGAAGTTATAGAACGACATCTTGCAATGTTCCAAAAACAGCGTTTAGAAAACACCAAAACTTTGAAGGCTTAACTCACAGCATATTCAGCAGCTGCAGTCGACTCCGATCTCATGGAAGCCCCGAGGAAGACTCCATGAGCCCAGTCCCGGGCTTCGACAACTAGTGGAACACCCGCAGGGCGCCGCCCGCCCAACAATATCGCAGAAATCGGTACACCTTCCGCGCTCTCCCAATCTCCATCTATCATCGGACAATTGGCCGCTGGTGTGCAGAATCTGAAGATAAATAATTATATCAAATTAAAAGTCTCGCAAATTCTTTAAACTGTTTGTTATTCAAATTGATTTAATTATTTTAATGTAGTAAATCGTTTACTAAAACCTAAACATAACAATCAAATATACAGTATTTATAATTTTCTTTGCCTCCATAGTAATAATAAAAATAATTAAATATTAATAAAAAGAAAATTAAAACAAATTTAAAAAGTTTGGTCCTCGTAGCAGTACCGTTAACGCTGGCAGCATTTCCTCGCTGTATTGCGATATTTATTCGTTGAGCGAGGAAAACACCTGATTTAATTACTTTTATTATTTTATATATTAGCTGACCCGGAAAATGTCGTTTTGCCATGTATATTATTTCTAAGAAACATTTTTTTAGTTGAATAAAAATAACTATCTACTATAATACAAAATAGGGGATGATCGTAGAGGGGTGAAAATTAGGGGTTGTATATATTTTTGTATGCTGTATAATAAAACAATAAAAACAAAAAAACATTGTCCAAAAAATAAAAATAAATATTTTGGCGTGGACACCCCTTATTACTTAGGGGTATGAAAAATAGATAGTAGCCGATTCTCAAACCTACTGAATATGCATATAAAATTTGATAAAAATCGGTCAAGCCGTTTCAGAGGAGTATCGTAACTAACATTGTGACACGAGAATTTTATATATAAGATTATTATATAGGGTAATATATTGTATGTATAATTATAGTAGAACTAAATAAATGTTTACTTTTGTGGTACTCTTATTTTGTATTTCCATTACGTCTTATCGATTATAATACCTTGAGTTTGGATGCGCAGCTGGCGTCTTCTTGGTCTGATCCCAAGCCTGTCCTTTCCAATCTGTAACACCTTCAGGGGCCGCTCCCATTCCCTCCCACCACACACCACCATCTTTAGTCTCCGCGACATTCGTGAATACTGTGTCTTTGAATACTGACTCCATGGCAATTGGGTTCGTTGACGCCGATGTACCTTTAAAACAATTGTATTATTTAAAGGCTGATCCATAATTATTCATATTACTCACATAATTATTTCTATACATTCTTACAAAATTTTCCTTTCTTTGTAATCCTAGAGTTACTCGAACTAAAAGTCTTCTATACGTACCTAGGGCAAGCATATCTGCTACTTTTTGATTACTAACATTGATGAAAATATTAATATATTTTACATCTTCCAATTAACTGTAACATTATTTAACATGTTCTTAATGATGATTTGATTTTCATTTAGTTACTTTATTATTACTTTTTGAAGTGAAACTTCTTTATCGAGGTTGGAAAAAAATTTAGTGTAACATTTTTTCGTTACGCGTCACATTTTTCGGTTACGCGCCATGTTGCTTTTTGAAGTCAAACTTCTTTATCGGCGTTGGAATGAAACTTCTTTATCGACGTATGGGAGAAATTTTGTAGCAAATCGTCACGTTTTTCAATGATAGTAATAATTCTATTACAATTAATGAAATTCTATAATAATCTTCGTAGTAATAAGGTAGAATGAAATATTTGTATTCATGTCTATGATAATAAAAGCCTTTTGTTAAACTTTATCTAATTTAACGAATTTCTGTAAAGTTGCATATAGTAGATCATTTTTCGAAAAATAACATCATAAAGAAGTTTCACTTCTTACGTGTGTACACCTAGTACACGCACAATTTATTTAGTTATTTTGTGGTTGCTTGTTTAAGTTTGTCCCTTGCTAACTGCTTATGTTCTAATATAATTGATGTGCATGTGTGTAAAATTTGTGATGTCATATTTTCTTGTATAATTTTATGCGTACACTTAATGTAAGAGAATAATAATAAATATTTATTTATTTAATTTTTCAAATGTAAACTTACTGACTATAATGACTCCTTTTCCAGTCTTTGATTATTTAATTGTAATTAATTATTTGCATGCAATCAAAAACTATTTTTAATTATACCAAAGAAGAATAACTTCTTACGCGCGTACATAAGTACACGCACCCTTTTTTTTTTAGTGTGGTACAAATAAACTTACCCTTGTACCCTTCAGGCACATAGGATAAACCCCTTAGCGGTTTTATGATGTTTTCTGTACTTTTAGTTTATATATTAGGCAGTGTTGAACTAATGGGTGTGCACCAATGGCCTTTCTATGTTCGCATTTAACATTCGAACGGTGAAGGAACCGTGCGGAAACCGACTTGCCCAGAAAGACCCAAAAAGTCGGCGGCATGTGTCAGGTGGCTGATTGTCTATTAGATTGCCAAAAGATCATGAAACAGATACAGAAATGGCCAGAACCTAACAAGGTTGTAGCGCCACTGGTTTATTTTTTATATATAGCAATAAAAAGTCCTCCAGTAAATGAAGAATATTTACCTGGGGCAACACCGAAGAACCCGTTCTCAGGATTAATAGCTCTCAATACGCCGTTCTTGTCAAATTTCATCCAGGCAATATCATCACCCACACACTCCACCTTGTACCCCGGCAGGGTTGGAGTCATCATTGCCAAATTCGTCTTCCCACATGCCGAGGGGAATGCTGCAGCGATGTACCGCTTACGACCTTTCGGATCGGTGACTCCTACGATCTAATTTAACAAAAAACATTTAAGTTTTTAAATACTCGAGTATTAAAAATCGTAATACTTTTGTAAAAAATCTATTATTTTATTAATTATTCGGTCAAATAATTAATATTATTTGGGTAATGTAATGATATCTCATTAACTCTGTAATTCATAATGTAATGTAATCCGTAAATTAGTAGTACCATGTACATTCTTGCAAATAACCTATTATTATTATGAAATAAAATAAAATATATTATTTGTGCCCAGTGAAAGTGAATTATCTATAATCAGGAAATCTTTTGGTTTAAATGATGTTCAAGGTTAAGTTAAATCCATACAATTAATTATGAATCATATACGTCATATAATATAATTAATAATTACCAGCATATGTTCAGCAAGCCATCCTTCTCGGCGCGCTATAACAGAACCCAGCCGCAGAGCGAAGCACTTCTTACCCAAAAGACTGTTGCCTCCGTAGCCACTACCTGTAACAACATATATATATGTTGAACTCTGCGTTCCTGATTATAAGCTTTCTTAAAAAATGGGCCGAAAGTCCCAGTGGCTCTATTCGAGAAGTTGTTTGTACCCTTAGCGGCCAATGCCGGCCTCGTTTGCGCCTGTTATGCCCACCTTCCACTGCGAGCGGAATGGACCCATTACGGACTCCGCTATACTCGTAACAATAATTCCATGACTGATACTGTAAAACTTACCATAACTAACTATCTCATTGTCAGCTGGTCGGTGAAGGATGATAGTTCTAGCAGGATCGCAAGGCCATCCTATGGTGCCTGATGACGCAGACCGTCCCACTGAGTGGAGGCAGCGCACAAAGTGTTCATCCTTACGAAGAGCTTCTAACACAGCGGCACCTGGGAAATAAATCATTTGAATGGTTTAAAATAAATAACTATTATTGTTTGTTCTTGAACAGTTACGACTAAAGATGTGTTTTGCTGTAAAATAAATATCAAAATAACTTTATTTATATTGGTAACCAAGTATACTTATAAAAGTCAATAGAAAAGATGTTAAATTGATTCTAAATTTGCATTTACTACCAGTTCGCATGTCAAAGGGGTAGAGCCGGCAAGAAGAACTGGCACAAGTCAAGGGCGTAGAGCAAGAAGAACTGGCAAGAAACTTTCCGCCATTATTACCCGTTTCTTAGATATTATATATAATCATATATAAAACATATAAAATAACGTAGAAAGGTGTAAGTCCTCTGCCCGATATATTTGATTTTATTTTATAGAACAGTAGGCAAATGGGCAGGAGGCTCTGATGTTAAGTGATACCCATGAACACTCAATGCCAGATGGTTCGCGAGTGCATTGCGGCCTTTAATAATTCATACGCTTTTTTCTTGACCCTAAGTCGAATTGGTTCGGAACTCAGTTGTGGAACGGTGGACGTCGAGGTGATACGGGTGGTATTTTGTATTCTGCCTCAACGTTCGATGATGAAACAGATGATATGTTAATATACATACCGATTCTGGTCATGACCCTCATGGAGTAGGCGACATAGGGCGAGTCGGTAACTTCAACACCAATTTTAGAGAGTGGAGACCCAACTGGACCCATTGAGAACGGTATTACATACATCGTGCGACCTGGAATGATATTTTTTTTAATCCGTCACCAATTTAAATTCAATTACAAAATTAGATTAAATTTATCAGTTTTATTTATATATCATTATTGATTATAAAAACATTTTGAAGTGAAAATTTCTTGCTACACACACATGAGTACAATTATGATAATTAAATAAAAAGGAGGGCAACTTACCTCTCATACATCCTGGGAAACGTTCTGCAACGGCTTTCTCATAGTCGGGCAGTGGAATGTAGTTTCCTAACGCGCTCTTCTGGCCTGCGCGTGCGATTGGAACCACGTCACGCTCGCGCTCCGCACAAATAAAAGTACGGGACTCCACTCTAGCGACATCAGCTGGATCCGTGCGAGCCAACCAGCTATGTAAAAACGAAGGTATCTTTACTTTTATGAAATTACTTTTTTGGTTTATCAAAACCTAAACTAAATCAAATCAGTAGCGTAACTATACCATCTGGGGCCCGTGGCAAATCTTCTTTCGTGGCAATTCTTTTGATGGGGCCCTATCAGTAAAAATCGTCCCTACTCAGTTTAATTTTAATAAAATTCGAGATTTTCAACATACTAAATAACACGTTGTATATGTCCCACTAATGGTCATAGGCGGCCTCCTCTCTTAGACGAGAGGGAATCGTATTGAAGACTTGCCCGTGGCATTGTGCCAGCCCTGCCACCCTATTGTTACGCCACTGAATTTTCTTAACATAGTAATAACAAAAAATTAAAACAAATTTAAAAAGTTTTGTCCCTGTGGCAGAGTACGTTTAACGCTGTATTGCAATACTTATTCGTTGAGCGAGGAAAGCACCAGCTCGGGGGTCACCGGTACTATCTAGTATCTACCAGGCGCCCACAAAATGAAACAATTATTTTAAAGATATCAAAAGGTGACTTATTTTTCAACTCTGAGAATCTAAACAATGATTTGCACATTCTGAGATCAACAAAGGTCCAAGATCAATTGTCCTATACGCAGTTACTTGGTGAGCAACCCAAGTGTTATCAAAGAACTAGGGTTCTTTGTACTTAGGGGATATGTGCGACGGTACAGGCCAAGGTTGTTTGCGATACCAAGGGCCATAACCAGTGTTGCAAAGTTCGAATACTGTCTCCGACACTATCGACGGCTTATATGTTCCTAGACTGAGTTCACAGTGTATCTTATGTGTTTAATTAATACTATGTATTTTATTATACATTTTTTTCAACATTATCGTATTGGCTTTGTATTGTAAGTGTATGTATTTTGCGAATAAATAAAATAATAGTTGACGGTTCTCTAACGATATTGGGACTTAATTTGGAAATCCTTATCGGTTTTACACAGACTATTAATTTACATAAACACAATGTATATGCCATCGCAGGACACACACATATATTTACTTACCAGTTATCATACTTGGGCAGCGGTTTCAATGTACCCTGAGTTTGCATCAGAGCCACTAAAGCATTGGCTTCAGCTTCGGAGCCATCGCAAATGTGCACATGATCTGGTTCGCACAAAGCAGCACTTCGCTCGATGAAGGCTCGGACCTGTGGTGATAAAACCATTACCTAATGAAGCTAAAAAGCTCTTTTCAGAGCGCAAAATGAGAAGAACTAAAAAACATTAGGGCCGTTTAATATATAAATGTTAAACTATTCATCATAAAGTTTTATATTTAGTTTAGGCTTTTTGTTCCAAGTGTTGTGTGTGCAGTGTTGGCCTAGTAGCTTCAGCGTGCGACTCTCATCCCTGAGGTCGTAGGTTCCATCCTCAGCTGTGCACCAATCGACTTACTTTCTATGTGCGCATTTAACATTCGCTCGAACGGTAAAGGAAGACATCGTAAGGAAACCGGCTTGCCTTAGACCCAAAAAGCCGACGGCGCGTGTCAGGAGACTGATCATCTGATGCCTATTAGATTGACAAATGTTCATGAAACAGACACATCAATCTGAGGCTTAAACCATAAAAAGGTTGTAGCGCCACTGATTTATTTATTTATTTTTGTTCCCAGATATCACATTGAGGGAGGGCTTTGGTCCCAATTTTTTATTTGTTTTGACGATTTTTCTTTATACGAAAGTAGATTTTTAAATATAATACATACTCGTTAAATGTTTTATAACACTATTAATTGCGTGTATAGAAAAACGGGTAACACTGTGTTTTATAAACAATATGTATAATATATTATGTGGCATTGACTTATATCCTTTTAACATCGACCTAGAGGCTAGAGTCGAGACTCACTGCTAGGCATGGCTCTCGTATGTCATAAGTTTGCAAGTATGCAGTTAAATCTGGACTCTGAAAAGAAACCTCTAAAAGACCTACCTTCGGTGTTAAGGCGGCAACTTGAGGGCTTAGCTTATTACCACGAAGAGCAGTCTGATGAGCAGCTCGACTGCAGTTCACAGCTACCTGGGCGAATCTGGTAAAACACATAAAATTAAATAATCTATAGCATCCAATTGCGACATGACGCACTTTTGTATAAGTACACAACATCACAAATAGTTCAGACACAAAAGTAAATAAAGATTGTAAATTTCTCTACAATACAAAATACAAATGATAATAACTTTTCTTGTAACGCTCCCATAAATAGAATTAATTACCAGTAAGTATAATGATTAATTTTATCAATTTGTATTTTTTAATAAAACAACAATTATATAAATTATAATTTATACACATTTACATACACACACATAAACACATACGTTCGCACAGACACACCAATATTTATAAGTATAATTTTTAGTTCATGGTAATTCTTTGTTGATTATTTATGGTTTTGTAATTTTCATAAAAACAAAAAAAAATATAATACGCAACAATCAGTTTATTTGTGTTTTTATCTATATTTAAATGTCAATTAAAAAATAACATTTAACGTGAAAAAACCTACATGTACTGTTACTAATATTTGAAAGAGAAAAAACATAATGTGATTCAAAAATTATCTTAATCTCCAGCTGAACACGTAATAATTCTAATAAAATAATTACAATTTCTTTCTTATCGAACGATAATTTCGTTAATCATTTTAAAGTAATTGTTATTTCGAGGCTATTAATTGATAGTGTTATTAACAGGATTTAATTAAAATATTCAACAATTACGAAATGAACTATCATTAAGAAAGTGACATTAATGAGCATAAAGGATTAAATAGATTATTATTTTCTTCTAACAAAAGGAGTCCGCCAAAATTCGAATGAACTTTTTTAAATTTGGAATTAGCTAAATATAACCACAGACATACGAGTCTTGTTATACCTTGAGTACAGACAAAGACATCTCACAGAACAAAGATCTTTAGTCTGGAAGTTATTTCTTTAAGAACCTTTTAATTAAAATTGCCTAAATGGTTCACATAATAATTATAATTTTGTGCCTTCTATATTTTAGACCGAATTTAAATAGATATTAAAGACAAGTTTCAAATTTGAAAGTCTTCAAAGACATGTTTAAAAGAAATTTTATAGCAACAGGCAGGAGTCTCACATGAAGCGAACACTGCCAGAATCGCGAGTGCGTTGCAGGCTTTTAGGAATCGGTACACCTTTTAATAATTTAAAAACACTTACTCAGCCGTCTTCCTTATGTAGTCTTCGGGGATAGTTTTGAAGTGCAACATTTTTAAAAATTTCATTGATTTAATAATAAATATTTAATTAATAATTAATTTAATTTTTAAATTGTATCGCTAAAACTGAATAAGTATATGAGCCACTTATAAAACTTTATTCTATCACCCATTTAATGGGATTTCAAATGTGGAATGAAAATGTTACTTGTGCGCGCGCGCTTTTAACAAAGAGTTGATAGTAGCCGCGCTGTGATTGGTTGAATTTGCGGGCGGGTCACTGACGTCAAGGCAACGCGTCATGCCTACGTTACATGAATCAAAACAAATAAGATCTAATGTTTTTCGATTGTTTGTTATTGATTCAAACAAACTGTTTTTCAATTTGTAACGTTTAATTACAACTTACGTCGTCAAATACGTCATGTGCGTCTTAATTCTTGTCTTCTAAATCGAAAAAAATGCGAATTCATATTTTTAAATTCATTTGTAGGGACAATAATTGGATATTATTAGAGGCAGCAAATGAATTAGGTACTTACGTGAAATAAATGAATTTTAATTTTTCTAAGTTTTGATTACGTAATAATAATAAATAAAATAGTAAAAACTTTATCCATGATAGAAATATGGTTGTGACAAAATTGATCTAATGCTATTCCCCACACTTGGGAACCCCTTTTATACTATGTTACGAATTACGATACTATACAAAAATATGCAAATTGTTATCCATTTTAGCGAAAGATGTATGCAGTTACAGAATGCTACCTTAACAATAGTTGTATTCAAAAATAGTACTGGATAGATTTTGTTTAATATTTTAACCAAAAGTAATGTAATAGGGCTAGATATTTCGTCAGCACAGTTAGAGGTTATATTGCGTCATATCAGAAATGTGAACGTTCAATCCAAACTCCAATGGGTCATGCTTTTATAGGTTATTGTGAAATACAAATAAAAAATTGGTATTTTGACACCGAAATCGGATAATCTGTATGATTTTTTATCTAGAATAGCGTCATAGTAACCTGCAAAAAACTAAATTAGTCCAATTGCACCCTTTTGTCATGTCTCTTAGTACAGCGTAGACACAATTTGACAGGATAACGTGTGGCACGTATATTTACTTGAAATAAACAATTACGGGCTAATTAGTTAGTTTTTTCCATTAATGCCACATATTTACTTCTTCGATTATCTGATTTCGGTGTCAAACTAACGAACATCGGATAATGTCTTAATAATGTAATGATCTTTGCTTAGAATTAACACTTAAAATAAATAATAACAGGCTAATTATTTTTTGGTTTTTAATGTCACATATTTATGACAGCCAAAATAAAAATGCAATAAATTTGATCGACATCATCATGATGTTTCATATTATATTGTTTATTTTATTTTCAGTTGCTGTGTAACGCTTAACGTGGCTTTTAAAATAAGATTAAACTGGAAGACAGCAGTTCAGATAACGTCTGTTATGGTAATGATATTTAGAGATAGACTACAAAGATTACATAGCTAGCTATGATTAGCTATTCAAAGGGGTAACGCTGCCAGTAGGTATCTTCGGAACCTTGACTCCTTTTAATAATATATTTTAGTTATTATATATATTTTAAGGTTTTTAGTTTTAGTTTAGTTTTAGGTTTAGTTTTATTGTTCTAGTATTAATGAATTATTAATTAATATTCGTTATATATTATATTTTCATCAATGTTAGTAATTAGGTTGTAAGAGCGAGATAGCTACTGGACCATTACAAGTAGCAGATTACATATACAGTCAAAACCGGTTATAACGACATTGAAGGGACCGTATAGTTGCCGACGTTATATCCGATAGTCGTTATAAGCAATGTCATGTACACAAGTACAGTACATATTATGTATGTACATAGTTATCGATCTAGAATAGGTAGGTATGGGTTATAATATGGTATGTTAATATTATAATATGTAATAATGTAAACGAGTCAAAAAAGAAACAAAAATATTTATTACGAAATAATTAGGTACAAAAGTAATCAGTCAGTCTGTTTTTTTTTAGCCCAGTCTCAAATATTTTTTGCATTTTACGTTTCATACTCCTCAAGGTATGAGTATCACCAGTATCAAACTGTTCGTTAAAGGCAACAAATTTTTGCAAAATCGTTACAGCGTTAAGAGCCTCGGAAATCGTTGTTGGCTGAAACTGTTCGTTGGGAGAAAGTGCGTAGGTAATAATATGCCTAAATATTCATTCAATGCTTATAAATAAAATTTAAAATCGTTTGTATTGTTTTGTTTTACTGAGACAAGAAGCGGTTGGTCGTTATATCCGATGAATATCGATAAACTTTCATCGTTGTAAGCGATATGTCGCTGTATCCGATGTTGTTATAAGCGGTTGCTTTACTGAATAGTTTATTAGGGATTCGGACGGGACCATACAATCTGGTTGTAATAACCGATAGGTCGTTGTAAACGATGTCGTTATAAACGGTTTTGACTGTACATACACTATACTTTCACAGGCTATTTTATCTAAAGTTGATTTTAGGAGTAATTGGGAACTCAGTCTTGTCCATTGAATTAGCAAAGCAAATTAGTGGACTCACAAGATTGTGGTATTTTTCAAAAGAAGACACGAAAGGTTAAATAAAATAATAAATTAATTAATGCTTTAAAATTTAAAAAAAATATTCACTTTGACAGCACTCCTGGTACAAGATACAAGTAATTGACGAAGATAGGAGAAGAACAAGCCAAGAAAATCAGTCGCCGCAAATCGTTTACTACTTGTGAATGTTGGGCTAAATTGTAAAGTATATCTTACAGATCGAATAGTTGACAAAAATTACAACAGATTGCATAACTTATATTGCGTGGTATGAAATGAATAAAATTATCAAGTTCAAGTTGGTCCTTTATTTACACTGTTGTCGTATAAAAGATAGAGAAATAAGGTTGTAATGAAATGTAATATCTAGATCTACGTTCTATATGAACTGATTTTGAATAAAATTGAAGGATTAAAACGTCAGAAATAATTTAACAATTACAGTTTTGAGTTTAACTGTTGTCTAAAACTAGTGTCAAGCCCCGTGGTTTTTTGAAGCTTATTGTCAAAACTTCAAATTTTAATTAAAATTCATCAATGAATATAACGAATTATTCTATTGTTTATATTACTCGAAGTTTTGGGTGCTTCAAGCGTCATTAGCAAGACACGCTACCTCAAGTCTATTTAAGAAGTATTGTCAATTGAAGTGTGTGGTTTATACATAGAGGTTTCATGTGCTTTGTACTCGCGTACACTAAAAAATGGATGACGAGTAACAGCTGTGGTATTATGATTAAATTCACTAGCAAAGCATAGAAGTCATTTTTAAGTTCTTACCGACAAGAAAATAGCCGAACTATGTTCAATCAAAATATACAGGGTGTTTGGTGCATCGTTTGCCAAATCAAAATGGTGGATTGGGGGGGGGTCTTTATCTATTATCTCAGGCCTCACAAAGAGTTCTTGGGCCAACGGAATAATTTATGTCGATTTTTTAAATGTTTTCTTTAAATTATCCAAAATTTGACTTTCAAAGGTAAATAAAAAATAAATTATACAGTAAGTGTACCAATCCAAAAAATAAAAAATTACTTGCCAGCAGTATGTAGTTTTTTTTTATTAACTCGCAAAGTGTTAAAAAAATATTTTTTTTAAAGTAAGTTCAATTTTGAACGTTAATTAAAAAAAAACTAAAAGCGCTGATGTTCTTCGAATCATTTTAAAAACTACTCTGGACTATCGCAATTCTAACAGTATGCAATAAATAAATAAAAACATTACCTACTTTTAAAAAAAAACAAAATCTTTCTGTATAGGGTCACATTTTTTTGGTAACACACCTAAAAACTTCCGTCTCCCTCTTATGCAGCGGATTAGTACGTCTGTTATTTTACGCTCTGAGATGAATACCTATGTAATTCTTTCAACCTGGCAACCCTATAAAAGGTCAAATAATCTGGCTCGGACCAGTTGTCAACATTGATAAAATAACCGGTTGGGGCGGGGCACTGAGTTGTTGTGTGGAAAATTTGCTTGTTGACAAATTAAACCGACGCGACGCTAATAAAACAACTGAATTGATTATGGTGAAACTTGGAGTGAAAGTTGTATACCTTTAATTCTGTATGATTTTTAGTAACGAGAAATGCAAGTGAGCATTTATGTAAATCATTACTACTGTATACAAACAACATATAAATGTATTTAATTAAAATAATGAATCTAGATTTTATCTATACTAATATTATAAATAGAGCAGCAGGCCTAGTGGCTTCAGCTTGCGACTCTCATACCTGAGGTAGTAGTTTCGATCCCCGGCTGTGCACCAATGGACTTTCTTTCTATGTGCGCATTTAATATTTGCTCGAACGGTGAAGGAAAACATCGTGAGGAAAGCGACATGTCTTAGACCCAAAAAAGTCGACGGTGTGTGTAAGGCACTGGAGGCTGATCGCTTATTAGATTTAAAAATGATCATGAAACAGATTCAGAAATCTGAGGCCGAGACCTAAACCTCGCGATAAGCTTAAAAACTACTGCACAGTAGTGTGAAGCCGGGGTCGATATTGTTATTTTATCACAATCATACCACTAAGGGGTTTTTCTGGTAAAGGAACATACCATGTAGACCGCGGAATTCATGCCTAATTCATTATTCTAGCGGGTAATACCTAGAGATACTGATAACGAAACAAAAAGTTCCTCCTTTGTTCGAATAATAAATAGTAGACACCTGCGTTTATCAAGGTCGATGGTAACTGGTTCTGCTCTCTTTGATCAGGAAATAATTCCCTCTGACGTTCACATATTTTTTGTATGATTGTACACAGACTAGAAAGGATATTTATAATTGTGTTTATGTAATGAACTAGAGAACATTTAAATTTACCTAATATGGAACATTATTATCATTTTTCGGGGAATTATTAGTAATCCGAGTTTCTGCAAGAACAGTTGAAAGAACATTTGTACCAAACGGCCATTTGAGGCGAAAACGAAGGATATTTGCAGTCCCCAGGGGTCCAAATTTGTGGCCCCTTAACAGAAGCGTTAAAAAATACATCGATCCTGATCCAACTTCGCATACGGACTCGCCTGTCCACCATAAGCCTACAGCGAATTGTATCTTATTTCGGCCATACAATGCGCCGTGGCGATGAGAACTTGGAGAAACTGACCGTGGTTGGTAACACAGAAGGCAAAAGATCACGTGGTCGTTCACCAACCAGATGGACCGATCAAGTGAAAGACTCATCGTCCTCAAAACTGTTCAGTCATAAGAGAGCGCGCTGGACAGAAACCGGCACGACGCTCAGACATTAGCTGCCGATAAAAGAGAGAGAGAGAGAGAACAAAAGCGTTGAGAGTGCTTAGTGTCTCCGAAACGATCGATATTTTATATGTTCTTAGAGCAGTACATCTGTTAGGTAGTTGTATTTTACGTAAATAAATAAATATGGTAGGTATAGATTTTCTTATATCTTAAAAAGTTCAAATCTGCTTATGAAACAGGCCCATTTAAGGTTTTTTTTAAATGATAACAAATAATATGAAGAGTATTTATTCACGGTTAATTAGCAAATTAATGGAAATTATCATAACATGTTATATAAATGTTTATATAACGATAGTGTAAGGTCAAGATGATATTTAAAGTTGGTGGAATTTTAAAAACTCAATAGTCATTAATAAATTGTGTGTTGTTAGGGCATTATGAATAACGGACGTGGAGTAGAACAGATTACCCCATCATCATCAAGACCGTCGCTTGGTGGAGCAAGAACCTCCAGCAGATCCACCACCAAATATTGAAACCAATTTCATCAATTACAATTACAACGCATGAAAATCTGTTTCGTTTTCGAGTTTGTTGCTATCTAACTGATATATGACAAGGACTTTGTTTTATAATGTCATTGTAATGAAACCCATCGACACGTTTAAAAGATTAGATGGTATCTGTTATTAAAACGATAATCTTCTATAATATAAAAATGAATCGCAAAATGTGTTGGTAAGCGCATAACTCAACAACGCCTGGACCAATTTAGCCAATTCTTTTTTTATAATATTCCTTGAAGTACGAGGATGGTTACGGAAAGAAAAATTTAAAAAATTGAGTGAAAAAGTCTAAAAACAACACTTTTCTATATTCCCATACAAAATATTCGTAATAATACTTAAAAGTCAATTTGAACTTTAATACCATATCATAAAGTTCATGTGTTAGTGGAGGGGTTCCGGGAAGGTAAATTTTTATTTTTTGACATAATGTATTTGTTGTCTTATCAACTTCTCTTTTTTATCTTACTAGCTAGACCGGTGTCCCGAATAGCAGAATAAGTATTTAAAAAAAATAAAGAATCGACTGTTAGGCGGTACGATGTTAGCCAGGCCAGCTAGTTAATAATAAAAACTATTCACGACAAATAAATTGTGACAAAATTCATCTAGCGCTAGTCCCCTAACTAGGGAGTCCCTGTGTTGTGGGTAACTAGATAACTATTCATACAACTAATCAAACACAGGTCTTATAAGACATTAAGTATGCGTGAATATGTGCGTGTGCGCATGTATTTGAGAGTGTAGCTGAGAGTTCTTAATGCCCGCCTTCCCCCGCGAGCGGAACGGACCCATTACGGACTCCGCTATACTCGTAACGATGATTTTCATACATTTTCATTTTCATTTCCGTGGGAAACTCGGTCAACTAACTAACCTCAAATGTGACTCTTTCAACTCGCTCTCTCGTCACTCGTCTGCGCTTTGGTGGAAGCACATGTATGAAAATAATCGTTATGAGTATAGCGGAGTCCGTAATGGGTCCGTTCCGCTCGCAGTGGAAGGCGGGCATAAGAGGGCTGTGTCAGTGTCATAGAACCTCAGAGTGATGCAAAGATACATCCCCTCAAATACAATTATATCCATCCCCTATTAACACTTCTCTTAACGATTATATTATTTCGTCCCTTTCTATTAAATAATGTTTTTTCTGTGATGAAAAGAGACTTTAGTTAAAGGTCCAATAAGAGTTAAGACTGATGATGATACTTATTTATCCCTAATGGGAAAGGCAAGGGACTTTAGTCCATATAGCCAGGTCTTGTTCTTGCTATTAATTGGAGAATTTTGGTAGTTTTAAAGGCCGAAGCCACAACTTACGTATTTAGGAGTCGATCTTGGAAAACCCCAATAAGACTGATTTGTGTTACATGGACAAGGCGGGAATATACCATAGATTATAAACCCTTTTTTATGGTCTATATCAATAGAATACAGTATATAGGAAGCGGTAGAAAAAATACAAAAATGATTAGTGTTTTCCTTTCATCGGGTCTGTAAGTAGTGTTATTGGACCCGTTCTTATTTTAAATATATTAGTAATTAAAGTAGGTTTATTAGTAGAAGTAGTATTAGTAGCGGTAGAAGGAAGAAATCATGGCTTCGCAACGTTAGAGAGTGGATGGGTATTGCGACTGCGGAAGAGTTTCTGCATCTGGCACAGGACAAGACAGGCTTCAGCCTTCAAGAGATTGACGGCCACCTCCAGTAATAGAGAGGCACTAAAAGACGAAGAGGCTAGATCGTAATGTTCCATGATGTCAAAAATTTGATAAAGTATATAAAATAGTAATGTAGATTACAAATGGTATTTTCTTAATGTACATAAACAAAGAGAGATAACGTCAACTGATGCAATATGGGATGGGTGCCGTGCCTCCGAGATAACGTGATCTTTGATCTTTATATATAAATACATTTGTTTCTATAAAACTTGTTTAAATATCAGAGCATATGTCACTCTTGGGTCCGCTTTTACGGCCGGTTTGGGAATTGTAGTCAATTTTATGATCGTTGAATAATAAATGATTAAATATACAGTAATATACATATTATTGTTAATTTATTTTTAATTTTTTTTTAAATCGGATATTTGTTGGGAATAAGGTCTTTTAATAAATAAATCAGTGCCGATATAAACTTTTTAGGTCTGGGCCTCTGATATCTGTATCATGATCATTTGTCAATCTAATAGGCAAGTAGGTGATCTCATGTGCTTGCCAGACTTTTTGGGTCTAAGGCAAGCCGGTGTCCTCACGATGTTATCCTTCACCTTTCGAGCGAATGTTAAATGCGCACATAGAAAGAAAGTCTTTTGGTGAACAGCTGACGATCGAACCTAAGACCTCAGGGATGAAATTTGCACGTTGAGGCCAACACTGTTCAAAAGGTCGTTTATTCAGTTTAATTTAGCAATTATTTAGAAATGCTCTGTTTTCAGATTCTTAATATTTATAAACATACCTTTTCGATATCCTTGTAATAAAATACACCATCTTGGATGTTTACCAATTTTGGTGATTTCCTGAAAAAAAAAATGATCTGAGATTCTTTTACATCTTAAAATATCCTATTTTTGAATTGCTAACTACTTTTCAAAGAAAAAATCCATTTATATTTTTATTTTCTCCATGAAGAGCAGCGTATAGTTATTCACCTAACCAGGTTTGAACCGTGACCATGCACCAATGGATATATCTCTATTGACCATTACAAATCGGTCGCACGGTGCACAAACATTATTATAACCCATGTCTGGCGGAGTGTCCCGTATCTCAAATCCACTACGTTTTTGACATATACAAGCACATAATCTCGCCTCTAAATAGTAATATAATCCATAAATAATCATATATCAAACCTATTTATTCTAAAGTGACCTGTCAGGCACAAAATAATTTCGAACGATGAAAAACTGTCAACATAAATCTGTAAGACTCATTATTATTTCTTCTTCACGAAGATGAAATCCGGGTTCAAATATATTGTAGATAATTCTAATTATCTTATAATTTAAAATCTTTTGTGTCTCTCGCTGTCTCGTCTTTTCAAAAGCATTCAATATTGAACGTCTGATTCTAGTTTAAACTGAGCAAATTTTTTTTTTTAATCGTCATCGCTTTAGTAATAAGATCACTTTTTAACGAGAATCCGTTATTTATAATAATCATAATAAAAATTTCTATCAATAAAAATTTCACGGCTACGAGGTCTTCAATATATACAACTTTTCTATAGAACAAACGGGGGCAAACGGGCAGGAAGCGGTATCACTTAAGATCAGATGAGACTCCTGCCCGTTTGCCTGCTATTACATAAACAAACAAAAAGAAAACATCATGCTTTAGTTCATATTTGAGGAATTGCTTCCAGTTCACTTCTTATTTTACGAATTAACGCGCTTTAAACGCTAGTAAAGGTTTTTAAATTATAAGCCGAAAACGTTATATTTAAATATGTAGAACTCCCGTGAAGCAAAATTGGGTCATTTTTTCAAGCTTATCTTTAACGAACCAAACCTTCGTAATTAACGTTTATCAAATATTTATTCCGAGGACCTTTGAAAGGAGAAAACGAAATCCTACGCAAATTAAATACCGCCTGCTAAAGATCGAGCTGCAAATAGGTCGTACAGGGAAATAATTTTGTCTTAAGGAACTTTATTCGTTTGTAATTCAATAAACAGATGGTTTTTTTAATAATGCTACAATTACTAATTCTACGAAATTGTCCTTTATTAAATTACACTAAATCCATGTCCATGTTATTATGTTTTACACTAGTACTCGATCTCCGATTGAGTGAAGTCCTCCTCCAAATTCTTCCACTTGTCTCTCTTCCTCGCCACAATTTTCCAATCCTGCCCCGCTATCCCTTTTATTCCATCTTCCCAAGTTTCTGATGGATGTCTTCTCTTTTTCCTTCCCACTGGGCTATTCCAAAGTAAGGGTCTTCTTACCCATCTGTCATCACAAATGCGGGCAATGGTCACATTGGCCGCATTTCTACTTACTCGGCTAATAATAATAGTCATAAACAGATTAGGGTAAAAAACCGCCTTCACCGGGGAAGGCGAGGACCTTTACTTCGCTCACTACAGTGAGCTTCCGTCCTGCCCTTCAGTCTTCCAGAGTCTGAGAGGAGACGTCCTAGCGCTAGTCACGGCAAAAACGCCCATTCAGGCCAAGCTACGCTCGCCAAAACAGCCCGAGCTGAGCTGTAAAGGCCCTTAAGGCCACAGATTCCATTAAAAAAACAAATAGGTACCTGATAAATGATATTGACAAACATTAATTATCTTTTTTATTTCTAGAATCGGTATGAACTGAAGGTCGAATTGATAATATTCTTTAGCAATAAAATGTGGTTTATTATATATTGGGTGACGCCCGCAATTTTTATAATTCTCGTGTCACAATGTTCGTTCTCATACTCCTCCGAAACGGCTCGACCGATTCTTATGAAATTGTTTATGCATATTCTGTCGCTTTTAGGGCTGTCCACCCCAAATAATTTATTTTATTTTTTTATGATACAGCATACAGAAATACATACAACCCCTAATTTTCACCCCTCTACGATCAACCCCATTTTTTTATTATTGTAGACAGATATATCGATTGAACTAAAAAAAAATATCCTAGTAATATATACATAGCAAAACAAACGTTTGCCGGGTCAGCTAGTGTTTATATAATATTTTTGAGGACTCGCGCGCCTAACCACTAAGTACTTCTCTGCTTTACTAACGTCCCTCTATTTAAAAATTACATTCTTATTATGAGAGTAATATATATTATAGTATGTACGATCGCGGTATCACATAATAAATCTTGTGAAACGTATTCTAAAATAGTGCAGGGTTGTTATAACAGCCTACTACGCAATCAAACTTGTCTGGTTTCTCCCACTTATAGACTACAGAATTACCAATACACATATACTATGTAATCTATGGCGTGTGTGATTACTGTGGCGCGTCGTGATTGTAAAATAATGTCTAATTGTCTATTGTCAATACCTAAATTTCGTAAAATTTGGCTGTCATTGCAACCAGTTACCAGACGCAGTCTGTAATTCGACTCCAAAGTCCTCATACCTGAGGTCGCAGGTTCGATCCCCGGCTGTGCACCAATGGACTTTCTTTCTATGTGCGCATTTTACATTTGCTCAAACGGTGAAGGAAAACACCGTGCGTGAACCGACATGTCTTCGACCAAAAAGTCGACGCCGTGTGTCAGGCACTGGAGACTGATCACCTACTTGCCTATTAGATTTAAAAATTATGAAACAGATTCAGAAATCTGAGGCCAAGACCCAAAGAGGTTGTAGCGCCATTGATTCATTTTATTATTGCATTTCGACAACGCCTAAGAGTTGGAAAAGTTTAACGTTCAAACTATTCTATAAAATGGCTATGATAATATTTGCTTAAAGACACCAAAACATAAAAAACTACTAGACTTTTTTTGACATTTTAGAATAGAGCTTCATGTTTTTGATGAGATGCTAAAGCATTTATTTAATATCTTAGGACTGTTTATTAGTAGGAAACTCAACCAGGAAGACCGCCGTATTGATTACATCGTAATAACAAGAAATATTATAATATTTCTTGTATCATTTATCGTATTTACTTTTCACGGCCTTATAAAAATTTATCTTTAATTAAAATAAAAGAGATGTGGTCTAAACATCATAAGCCCATCGAGATTTTGTCGAATTATTTATGTGCATACAAAAATAATAATTACAGGCCACTTCGACTACCATAAAGGAGTTCTCATAGTCATAAGTTATTACAAATTTGACATATACCATAAACAAAATGAAGACAGGTTGTTTTTTTATGTTACAGGAGGAATATGGGCACGGGGCTCACCTGATGTTAAGTGATACCGCCGCCCATGGACACTCGCACTGCCAGAAGGCAAGAGCGCGCCGCCGGCCTTATAGGAATTGTTACGCTCTTTTCTTGAAGGGCTCTAAGTCGAATTGGTTCGGAAATACTTCAGTGGGCAGCTGGTTCCACATAGTGGTGGCGCGCGGCAGGAATTGCCTTAAGAAACGCTCAGCTATGGAACGACGGACGTCAAGGTGATACGGATGGTATTTTGTAATCTGCCTTGACGTCCGATGATCTCAGCTGCAGGTATTAGTCCGAACAACTCCTCTGAACACTCTCCATGGTAAATGCGGTAGAAGATGCAGAGAGTTCCCACATCTCCGCAACTATAAGCCGCACGGAAAGTGACTGGTCGTAGACGATTCGAATCGCTCTTCATTGAATACGGTCAAGCGGAAGGAGCTCTTTACTTACCGATTGATTCGAGCGTGTTGTTTTAATATAAATGATATTAAATGTTTATGATTTAGGTACGTTATTCAATTTATGACAGAAGCAGTAAATTGTTTACCAGATAATACATTAAAACTTATCAGTAAAGTTTGTTTTAACTTAAGTACTCATCTGTCTCTTATTATAACATCGTTCACACAATTTGCCAGAAAAAGCAAAATAACATCGAAACGTAAAGCGAAAGATGTAACGGTGGCTCTTTTGTTATGGTTGGTCAAACTAAAGAGGTACCTATAGGTATTGGAACAAGATTGCTGCAAAGCCGGAGTCTGACTTCAGGTCAGGACTTCGGTTAACCACAACGCTCAAGTAGGACGGATGGAAGAAAAGTCGCAAGATATAATCGATATTACGTCACTTAAATCAATCATTATTACTGCAATGTTATCGCGTAGTGTATAATTCAATAGATTTTGAAAAGTCATCTTTTGCAATCGGACAAAAAGGACAGATGATTACTTAGATTACTTTAATTATATCTATTTAAATAATTTTTGTGTTGTCAATTCACACACATCACATGACCGAATTAACGTGGGTGATTCTTATTTATCTCTGGTTAATCGGTTTTGTTTCTAAGAACTGATTTAAAAATTAATAATCTAATAGACTAAAAATAATTCTTTATCATTAATTTATCTTTATTTACAATACATCGCGTATTTTGTATACTCAAATCAGAGATTATGTTATGCAAAATAACAGGAAAATTACATTAATTTTAATATAAAACGTAATTTATATTATTTTCTATCAATTTTTAGTTTTGGATAAACCCTTTATCCGCAAGAATGTCTAACGTGTTAATGGGGTCTTTATATGTACGGTGTACTTTTCAATAATCAAAACGTTTTTAATATTTTACCAATCTGCTTTTCATCTAGCAATCTGTCATGGTTTTATATTAAAATATATTACCTGATAAAGGTAAATAAATGTAGCGTAAAAAACAATAGCTGTATTTTTTTTTAATGGCTCTGGCACGGTTTGTGCATTAGCCAGCGTCAAGTATAAGATTTTTATAATTCGTGCTTGCCTTAGAAATTCGACTGTGTCCTCCATGTACGGTTTAAGCACTTGCCCGGTACCGCACAACCCTCCCAAAGGCCGAGAACAAATTTAAATTAAATTAAAACTTGCCCTCGAACCGGTAATCGAACCCGGTACCCCTCACCTAGCTGCCATTTAAACAATAGCTATAAATTTTTGCATTAGTTTCATAGATATTTTTATATTATAGACAAGTCACTTGTGTCATCATTGTACATCAGCCTTCTGTGCCTGTTACCAGCCGTTGATTGGTGGGTTTACTCCAAGGGGTTAGCTTTCACCTTAAGAAGGGCCATATCACAGTCTCCAATAAAACAATACATTTCCCTAGATCCTTCTACGGATGGTATACTTTTTAATTCAGATACCAGATGCGTGCTAGTTTCATCAGGATTTCCTTCACCTGAGTTATTATTAATTTCGGACACAGGTAGGAATAATCGGAATCATTTCGGACACAGGTAGGAAAACCGGAATCATTTCGGACACAGGTAGGAAAATCTGAATCTTTTTGTTCACAGTTAGAAAAATCGGAATCAAACGAATGATCTGTTGTCACGCGCCAACAGAGAAAGTGTTTTGTCTATGTAATGTTTAAATAATTGTTTATGACGTCAATTAACGGAAATGGGAATAGATGAAAACAAATTATAATGATAAACATGTTTGTTATAATTGCAATTGATTAGTAGCGATATTATATGACTATATTTATATATATATATTTATTTGAAAACGAGTAATGCAATATAGCGAGGAAATGCCAGTTGCCACCATTAAAGGTACACTGCCACAGGAACCAAACTTTTAATTTTTTTTCATTTTCTATTTATTTTTAATTATTATTATGACTATGTTTAAGAATATTGTAAAAACTGTATATTTGTTTGGATATTAATAATAATTATATTCGAATATATCTATTCTATCTTTTTTTTTTTTTTTTTTATTCCTTTATTTTACAAAATAATATAATACAATCATAATATATTACATTAGAAAACCGCTGTGGTTTGTATAAATGTAACCATAGCAGTCTTGTTTAGGAGCGCGACAAATGCATATAAAAGTAGTTTTTTAATTTACTTTTTATGTTGGTTGGCGTTAGGCAATCTAAAATCTGATTGGGTAGACCATTTATTAGCCGCGGTAGCAAATACCTCAACGTTCTCTCGCCGTATACGTTGTTTGCCCTCGATGTACAGAGCCGAACTTGCGTTACCGCTCGGGTCTGTACGTCATGCTCCACTCGTTTTTTTATGTCATCTCGAAAAAAGTGCTCGACTAGAAGACATTTATTAACTTTTTCTGATATGGGCAATATTTTACAGTGTTTGAAAACTCCTGTTTCTTCATTTTTATATGAGTCGAGCACATTTCTCGAGACAACGTGTTTGAGGATTCGCATTTGGAGATTATATATTCGGTTGAGATACGTCGGATAAGTTCTACCGTAGCTACTCAGACCGTAATTGATGACTGACTCGCAAAGCGCGTTGTAAAGTGAAAGTTTGGTTTTAAATGGGATACGCTTTTTGAGTATTGTTATTTGTGCCAAAAACTGTCGTAGCTTATCGCAGACGTATTCTATGTGTTGATTCCAATGCATGTTTTTGTCTATAATTAATCCGAGATATTTTTGTTTATCAACTATTTGTATAGAAGGGCACTTGCACACTGTTGATTTGTGGAGACATGCGTGATCGTGAGCCACCAATGCTATACCAGTGGCTTCTTTGATGGAATTGGACTGTATGATAAGTAGTTTTGTCTTTTCAATATTAAGTACTAGTTTAGCATCATGGCACCACTTTAGTATGTTGTTAAAATCTGATTGTAACCTTTCAATAGCTTTATGAGGGTCCCTATCTCCAACTAACAAACACGTATCATCTGCGAACTGGTAACAAGTGGAGTGTTCTACTTGGCTATGCATTTGGTTTACGTAAGTCAAAAAAATGGAGAGGCCCGAGGACCGAGCCTTGGGCGGTGCCTTCTGATACTGAAACCACCTCGCTGCGGGTATCGTTTATTTTCACTACATAAGTACGATTTTTTAGATAATTTGAACACCAAGTGCCTAGTGGCCCCTGAATTCCTATAAGATTAAGTCTATCCTCAAGTTGTTTATGATCCAAAGTATCAAAAGCGCGGGAAAAATCGATAAACAAAGCAAGGGTATATTTTTTGAGATCAAGGTTATTATTTACTTCGTCCGTGAAACGCGATAGCAGCCCCGAGGTATTTTTGCCTGCTTGAAACCCAAATTGGTTCTTGTATATTATGTCATGTCGCTTAAAAAAAGATTTAATTTGTTCCCCGATATATTTCTCTACTATCTTGTTTATAGAAGATAGTATCGTTATAGGACGGTAGTTGGCATAGTCACCTTTCTTTCCTTTTTTAAAGACAGGTCTTACACATCCTTGTTTTAAATCATTTGGATAAAGCCCGTATTTAATACTTTGGTTAATTAGATTTTTTATTGCAGGAGAAACTTCGTTTTTTATTAACTTTAGGTCGGATACTTTTATGCTATCAAGGCCCGGAGTTTTCCGAGAATTTAGATTTTGTATAATTTTATTAATTTGTTCTTCGGTCGCGTATTTGAACCGTATGCTTTGGTTCGTTTGGTCACACATGATGTCCGTGTTTGCTAATTTTGTATCACAGTCAACGACACTTTTTTCAACAGTAGTGCTGAAATGTCGGGCAAAGTTGTCAGCTAGTTGTTTAACCGAGATACCTTGCGAGTCAAAAGCTTTCATGATAGCCTCATCGATAGACAGCGTCCTTCGTCCTAGCATTTGATTCAATATTTGATAAACTTTTCTTGAATTTCTAAAGTGTTCTGCTATTTCATTGTTGTAGTAATTGTTTCGTTTTACTTCTATAATTTTGTGTATTTTATTTCTGATACTATTATACTGAAGCCTAATTTCGGGGTCCTGTGAGGACTTCCATTGTTGAAATAATTTATTACGTTTGTCGCAGAGGCTATTAACTTTGTCATCTATCCAAGGTATCTTAAGCTTTTCGGGATAGCTTTGGTATTTTTTTGAGATTTCACATGTCGCTTTTTTGTTAGCGTTTTCGAAGGAAAGGCGAATAAAATTATATATTTCTCTGGGAGAATTCATTGTGTTTGTTTGAAACCAATTAACCTTTTTTAATTCGTTATGTAATATTTTGTAATTAATTTGTTTGCAAGTACGTCCCTGTGTGGGCGTAATAGGCACGGGCATATAGCTTAAGCAGGCAAAAACAATAGCACGGTGGTCGGCCAGTACGGTGTTTAACGCCGCCGTGTACGGACCTAATGAGGGAACGCGGAAGAAGATATGATCAATGCAAGATTGAGTAATTAAATTACTTTTTGTTTCTATTCTAGTAAAGTCAGATATTCCACACGACAGTCCATGCTCGCTGAGCGTCTCTAAGTATGTATCTTTGTAGGTGGAATTCTTTTTTAGGTCAATATTAATATCACCAACTAAAAGCAAATTTGTTACTGAGTTAAAATTCGATATGCAATTGTCGAGCTCCCTTACAAACAGGTTTTGGGTTCTGGGCCTTGGTGGCCTGTAAATAGCACATACAACTATATGTTGGTTAAACCCAATTTTACATGAACCTATTATGTTTTCAAATGTGGTAGCGTTAAAACTGTGAAAAGTAAATTTTAAATGATTTTTTACATACATTATAATCCCACCCCCTTTTTTATTAATTCTTAGTTGAGTGTGCATATTATATGTGGGAATATTAAATAAATGAGTAATTTCACTTTTTATGCCTACTTCAGTTAATACAATAATATCTATAGGGAGATGGCTGTTATTGATCATTTGAAGCAATTTAGGAAAGTTTTTTATAATAGATCTAATATTAATATGTATACATGAAATGTTTACATGACATTTGGTAGGAAGAGATGTTAAAAAATCATTAATAGAACTACAATTAAACATTTCATTACCTGTATTAGTGGCCATAATTAACTTGCAAGATGTGAATAAGAGATACCAACAACAAGTTATAAGTTAAGACAAACACTTAAAATTAGTATATTTTTTATATAGGTGTAGAAAAGACAGGTGTTTTTTCTAGTCTAAGGATGTCCTCTAGAGATCTAACCTGATGAATTTTACTCTCCTCGGTTTTTCTCACAAAGACCTTGCCATCTTTACACCATATAAACTTATATGACATGTTGAGTCTGGATTTAGTTTTGTATAAAATAGTTTTAATGTGTTTTGTCAAGGCTTCTCTCACATAGATCCTATTATTGATGATCTCTTTTGGGGCCTCTGGTAATATTTGACCTAATGTTATACACTTAGCTTTACTTGCGGTGATCCATTGATGCTGCATAGTTCTGGAGTTCAATTTTATTAGTAGTAGTCCAGGTCTTTCATTAGTTCCTTTTGACCACTGGGTTGACTTAATATCAGCATTATCAACCTCAAGCTTGCCTGTTAACACTTCCAAAACGTTTTTCAACTGTCCTGGCGTAGTATCCGGGAGACCTGCCACCTCCAGCGTATCACCAAGTTTTCCTTGCTCCAATGACCTCAGTTGCTGCTCCATAGCACAAACCCTCAGTTCTAAATTTTTGTTTTTGTTTAGGAGATCGTAATTTTTGTTCTCAAGTTTTGTAATAGCTTCTTTCTGGGTCTTTATTGACTGTTCCATTGACGTCATCTGGTCCGACAAGTAGTTTAGAGAGGACTCGATGTGACCCATCTCTTCTTTAAAAGTTTTCTTAAGCTCTCTGCTTATGTCAGCAACAAGTTGTTTCACATTCAGGTTTGATATATTAACTTGCTCCTTCGGTTCCGATTCTTCGTCATCCTCGTCATCAGAGTCATCATTGGGAGTGATGAAGGATGATCTGCGCGACACATTCTTCTGGCATTCATCACAGCTCCATTCGATGCTTGATGAGTTTCGAAGGGCGTTAAGCTGCTTGTTAGATAGCTTCGCACAAACAGGATCAGCATGGACAATGCGATTGCATCTACTGCAGTCAATTCCCGGCGACTTTTTTGTTATATTTTTCTTGCACTTATAACATTTTTTAACCACCATTGCTATACAATAACAATATTCTTATTATTGGGTAAAACAATTTTAGTTTTTTTTTTTTTAAATGTAGGTACTTATATTTTGTAGTTTTTAATTTGTAGGTAGATAGGTCTGTACTCAACGCTCGCACGACAAGACTGATCTATTTATCTATATTCTAGCGTCACAGTTTTAGTTACACCGAAACGGCTTAACCGGTTTTATAAAACTTGTGTTTATTCAGTTTGTCTAAATAGGTCGTAATTTTTATATAATACGATATAAAAATACATATAATTCTATATGAATGAGTAAATCGCGCCTAGAAGGATCTAGATTCTAGAGAAATGCCGTGTCTTATCGGAGAGACTGTGACGTGAACGCTAGATCCACCCTTGGAGTAAACCCATTAACCCAGTATCAATGGCTTGTAACAGGCACAGAACTCCACATCTACCTGACTATAATATAAAATGATCCACAACCTTTGTTTTTACGCTACATTTATTTACCTTCTGTCATCTTTTTATAACGATATTAGTACTGTAATAATCTTTAAATAGCAAAACGTTTGCCGGGTAGCTACTTTTCAACAAATATGATTTGCTTGTCAGTTTTAGGGTTTTCAGTTGTTACATTGGCGTTTTTGTTATAAGTAATTGTTTAAACTTGATCCAATAGAAATATAATTTGTCCATAATAAATTAATATTAAATTATAATTCATGTTGTCTTTTTCGACTGTTTCCGTATGACTGGTGCATATGTCACCGTAAAATTGTAAGCACCGTTAGATTGTAATCTATCTCGCGAGATTGTAAACTGTCGAAAGATTGTGAACTCAACGTACTGCTTACAATTTAACGTATTATTATTCGGTAGATTGTAATCTGTCGAAGTGAAACCGTCAAATTGTGAAACGGCCATTTTCTACTTTTCTATTGGTTATAAGAGATGTGACATTCTCGTTTGCTATTGGTTATATGTGATGTGACATTCTCGGTAAATTAATCGGATCGATTATTTCCTCATTTCGTCGCTTAGCTAACAATACCGCATAAGTCAGATTTGCTTAGTTTTCAGGAGAGACAAAAAACTGTATTACTTTAACATTTTGTACAATACATGCATGATAAAAATTTTAATATATTGTATTTAGTTAAGCATGATAACTATAAAAACAAATAAAAGAAATATCGTCTTATTAGGTAATTTTCAAGACTTGAGCAGTTTTACTCTAACAAAATAAAGACTTACGCGGTGTTTTTACCTTTTATTTTTAAGCTCTATAAGTATTTCATAGAAAATCTTTCTATGAAAAACTATCAAAATAAAAACATTTTTCAAAAAACAGTTTTATAAAACTAATTATTAACTTCAATAAAATAAAAAAGATTGCTAAATTAGCTTTTTATAAAAAAAAACACATTTCTTTGCCGTTTTATTTTCTTATTCCAACAGGACAACCCTTGCCGGGTTCGCTAATATTATAATATATTATAGGAACTCATTGACTTTTACGACTGTACTGTTTGACGAGATCAACTACTTACCTACTGAGATCAATAAAATTATCTAAGTTACAATGGAAACCAGAGCAAACCACTGCTTTGTAATTTAGGTAATTTTTTCCATGACTTCTAATAATTCTAAACTATCAAAAACTTTAATAAAATGGTACATTTAACACAAACAATACAAGACAATAAGAACACTTCGAATACTTAACCTACTTCTAAAAATAATACAAAATGTTTATGGATCTAATAATGAAAAATATTTAATTTTTATAAGGTAACTCATCATAATATGAGTGGCAGTTCGAAGGTATCACTGCCTTTAAATCTTGGAGATCCTTATATTTTCTTTGGGAAATTGGCAGTCTTTCAGAAAATAATTTCGGCAGCTCTTCTAAAGGTTTAACATTGGTAATTTTCATTGGACGCTGAGGCAACGGCTGCAAAGGTTCGTCAAAGTTTAAGCTATACCAAATAGTTCCATCTGGTTTATATTTTAATACCCTTAAATCGGTAATAGTGGATTTTCTGCCCGGACGAATGGTTTTGTAAATTAAATCCTTACTGAAATTGGTAAAAAAAGAGAATTCTAATAATCGAGACTCATATGGCATTGGGTTATCTCTAGCTGTCTTTGTTATATTCGCATACTGGGAAGGAAGGTAAATTTCTTTTCCCTTTAATCTACATTCGATGGCACTGTGCACAGAGTCGCATTCCATCTGCGTGTGACCTTTTTCTAAGATTTGTTGAGTTTTTTTAACTTTTTTATCGATGGATAAACGCAGAAGAGCATTGCTTAAGATGGAATTTCGATTTTGTGCACAGCAGCCATCAGAATACAATATTACCGGTAGTAATTTTCTATTTAAAATTATCTGTAGTTGATCCACAATGCACGATGCGAAAACAGAAGCTTCAAGGGAGCCATTTGATTCATCGAACCAGTAGCAGCAAGCTTCACGTGTTGACAAATTATACATGGTAAAATTGTGAACAGATAAAATGTCTTGTAGTACATGGCACTAACCTTGCGTAAATATATGACACGTTTTTCCTTCTATTGCCAATTTTTTGTCAGTGTCTTTTTCTTTTCTAGCTTTGTCTTTCCTATCGCGATGTATTGCAATTTCAGTATCGTTTATATTTCCAACTTTATGACCACAGCATACATCGCATTGATCTTTTTTGGGATGAAACAGACTAAGATTCTGTTTTAAGAATACATTGTCAAAAACCCTACGACTAAGACATTTTAAGGAATCTAATTCGCATTTACTGACGTATTCTTTGTATAATTGTGCCATGGTATGAAATACTGGTTCTAGGTATCGTCTGGATGAGTTCTCTCGACAGTAGACGATGGCATCTTCGGCAGGCTATCTAAAAATTGCTGTAGACGCTCGTGACCATCAGAGTTCTTTTTGGAGCAATCTACATTCCGAGAAATCTCAGAAGGCGGTGGCATAGCACAATCTGTCGTTATCAACCAGTATCGGACAAACCATTATTTAATACCCAATGTATTTAATAACATTTTTTCTCTATGTCTCTTTTGTAAGTCACGCAAAGTAATAACTTTTACATTGAGCGGCAACTCTTGAAAAGTCATCAGGCGTGGTATCATTATCGACCATTTTGTCCATTTTCGTGTTCTGAAGTAAAATATATATTATAATTACGATATAGAAATCATTAAAAAAACTGCGTAAAAATCGCTAATTATATCGATGAATACCACAGCAGTCAGAAACTCAACACAGAAGTACATTGTAAGTCATTCAGACATCGAAACCAAGCAAAGAGAAAACCGCCTAACTCAACGAAACTGTTCATTCCAACACCGCTTAAGTATTCATGTTTTTAAATGCAATCGTATGACGTATTTTAATAGATAAAATATGAATACTATGTTTTATTTAAGTTACCTTACCTTTAAACTACATCAGTGGGGCCAGTCCGTTACAAAAAATCCGCTTTTATAAAAACGACAAACGATCTTATAAGGTGCGACGTGGCACGGCCAAATTACTATGGCGTTATGATGACTTGCGCGGTGTTAGCGCAGCCAATGAGTTGTGTTGTGTTACTAGTTTTTGAATAACGCGCTCTTATTGGACGATATTACCTCTAGCGAGAGCTCATTAGACGCGCGGGAAAGTAATCTATCGAATGGTGTAAAAAACGTCATTTGGCTAAAATATGACTTGTGCGGTATTGTTAGCTAAGCGACGATTTGTTATCTTTAAAGTTGAACCTAATCGAATCGATTATTTCCTCATTTGTTCATTTTAAATTTTAACCTAATTTAACCAATACTTGTCAAATGTACATACATTACACTAACTTAATGTTTCAATTAGTGTATGGTTCCGAATTTTTTTTAAATATTCAAAAAGTACCCAAAACCGAATCAGAGCACCCCACTATCCACGTGGTCTTGTCTGCCCTACCCCTAGAGTGTATATAAAAAAATCGGAGGCGCAGTGGAAGAGCAGCCCCCACCCGCTGTAACAAAGCACAGACATTATGCAAGCTGCGGAGGCTTGAATAAATTGCCTGTGCTTTGGTACGCAAGGGTGGAGGGGCTGCATTTCCCGTAGCGCCGGTGCTGTCCAAAAATGTATTATTTTTCGGTTAGGTTAGGTTAGTATATTAATAATTTTTTTTAAATAACTGTTCAACTGAAACTCGAAATCGAATACAAAAACGAATACAAAAATCGATTTTCACTTTTAAAATATAGATTATCTTTGAATAATTTCAAAATTTTCGGAACCCTACACTAATTGAAACATGAAGTTAATGTAATGTTTGTACATTTGGCAAGTAATGGTTAAATTAGGTTTAAATTTACAATTAACAAATGAGGAAATAATCGTTTCGATTAGGTTCAACTTTAAAATTAACAAATGAGGAAATAATCGATTCGATTAATTTACCGAGAATGTCACATCACTTATAACCAATAGAAAACGAGAATGTCACATCTCTTATAACCAATAGAAAAGTAGGAAATGGCCGTTTCACAATTTGACGGTTTCACTTCGATAGATTACAATCTACCGAATAATAATACGTTAAATTGTAAGCAGTACGCTGAGGTTCACAATCTTTCGACAGTTTATAATCTCGCGAGATAGATTACAATCTAACGGTTTTTACAATTTTACGTTAACACATACAAATTTCTGTTTATCACATACTTTTCTATAAAGACAAGAAGATCTTTCAGCGCCTTACCTTACCTTTAAGAACTGTCATAGACAATATGGTTATAAAGCGGTGGTTTACACATAAACAGAAAAGCAATAAATTAGAATTGAACTTAAAAAAAATTTAATGCATTACCAAATTTATTTTCAACACACAAACAAAACAAATTTACCTTTAATCCTTTACCTAGAAATTTATTGTCTGTTTAATGTTAATATTAGAACATGTATTTAATAATATATAATATATAGGAGACATTTACGATTGCGGAATTAAACTCTGCTGACATTTAAAGTCCGGCTTTTAGTATATAATTATTTAAATTCATAACATTGGTGTGTTATAAATAGTATTCTAATAAATAATTGAATAAGCGTGTGGTCCTTAATGTTTACAAAAATTAAATAACTTCGAACTTCTAAAATGTTTGATATAAAAATATAATCTAACTTTTGTTTTTAAAATTAGAATATTCGTTAAAAATCAGAGATCTGGGTGACATGAAATCATAGCTTCCATAGTCAATTCTACTAATATTATAAGCGCGAATGTTTGTAAGTATGGATGGAAGTTTGTTACTCTTTCACGTAATAACTACAGAATGGATTTTAATTAACCTTTACAATAATTTAGCTTATACATCAGAATAACACATAGGCTAGAATTTATAAAGATATTATGTGAATTGTCTAAAATATCAAGTAAGGGAACAATCTACCATCTGCGAGCTCTTCTGTCGTGCGCTACCAAAACCGCTAGAGTTACACATATGTTATGTATGATGGAAATGTTTACCTTAAATAGTCAATATGTTTAGTAGTTCTACGCCACGCTAGTAAAGGCTACTAGAAATACTAATCCTGCGTAGAAGAATTCGCGGGCACCGGCTGGTATAGTATATAGTAGACTGTTTTTTTTTCACCATACACCATTTTAAATCGATTTTTATAGAAATAATGCTTCTAATTTAAAAGATATATCGCGTTTATTGACTAGTTTTATGATAGGAAATAATAAATTAGCATTACTTAACCTTATTATTGCCGATAATGTGGAAATTGAGCAAAAAATACGTTATTAATAGATATTCAATACAATGCGAAAGTGTGTTTGAAGCCTCAATTATTAATCTTCATTATTCTTGGCAAAGGTTAAGTTAGATCAACACAGAGCTATGGAAAGAAGTATTCTAAATATGAAGAAGATACACAAAGTAAAATGTGATTATATTAGACAAAAAACTAAAGCAACCGATGCTATCACAAGCTCAGAAATCAAAATGGCAATGGGCTTTATTACGACACCTGGACAACAGATGGAAATTAAAGACATCAAAATGGAAGGACCACTAGGGAAAAGAAGTGTGGGAATGCGAAAAAGACGGTGTTCGGACGGTAGGTGATATCTTAATAGAAATAAAAGGAAAAGACTGGCAGACTATTGGCAAAGATAGGGTCTTTACCCAAAAGGGGTCCATATCTACAGGCGACTAACATTTACTAAAATTAAGCTAACAACATTTGAAATGGATTTGAAAATCAACAAGGCTTTATTATTATTCTATTCTTTCTATTTTTATTAATTCTTATACACGAAGTGTAAGATTATGTGTATGTGATTCCTGAGGTCATATGTTTGAAGCTGGCCAGTATTTTTTGTCTTTAATAGCGCACTTAGCATTTACGGAAACCGGCATGATTTAGAATCAAAAATCTACGTATTAAAAATTGATAAGACTGACGTATCTGCCACGCCTAATGGAGACAGTCTTCATCCAGAATCAATTGCAGAACCCGTGTTTCGGGTAGACAGGATTCTGTACAGATACCGGCAAACATCTTAAATAAATGTCCTCCACTCCCTTGTTAAATGTTCAAGATGTTTGCCCGTATCTGTATCTTGTATAACATTTAATGTTGCACACAATTTTCCACGCATACACATCCTTGTATGACGAGAAACCGGATGCGGCAAGAGTTTTTATATTTTACGAACGCATACAGGTGAACCGAGATTAACTTGAACTGGAAGGTTTCTCAACTTTTATCGAAAAGATATGTTTCATATAAATAGTAAAAACAATGTAGCCTAATACAGCTAAGAAGCCTTTAAATAGAGTTTGTTATATATAGGTAAAGCCAAGTTCGAAGCTATCAAACTATTTCTCGTAATTTGTGGCAATCATTTGATACCAGTTTAATAGTTCATTTAAATTGCTTAATGCATGTGAAAATCAGGTCGCAAACGGCAAAAAACACTTGCGAGGTAACGTTCGTTTTTACTACATATTGAAATAACTATACTTAATTTTTTATTTGATTATAAAAAAATTGTTTTGATTTTACGAAAAAATATAATCGTGATTGTAAAACTTTGTCAGAATTTAATAGTTGTCTTCTGCGGGTAAATTTTGGAATAGTGGGTATTTGTTTTGAATGCGTAATTAAAAGAAAATATAGTTATAATTTAATTGTAATTAACCATTAAAGTTTAATTTTAATTAACCGTTTTGTGATTTACAAACTGTGTGTAATTATCATTTAAAAAATGAAGTTGGGTAATAAATAAACGTTGTTTTATATTATACTTTAATGTTTACTTAAATTTAATAGAAAACAAGTTAAACTTCTAAATCAAAACAAAAGATAATCCATTGGTGACATGAAAAGTCGAACGTCATTCTGACATTTGATTTTTATCATCATAGAGTGTGTGTATCATAGAGTACGTATAGAGCAAAAAAAAACTTACAAATAGCAGCCAGTGAAATCGCCCAGTATTGAATACGTGTTAAGTGGAATGAACGCGGGTGCACACTGACTTTCAGATGCCGTGATAGCGCTCAACGATAATTGATACCGTTTTCTTTGGCTTGATCAATCAATGGCTATTTTTAGAGGATTTCAGCTGATTATTTGTCGTACATATTATTTACATGTTATATAGGAATGTCTTTTGTTTGATATGCACAGAATATATTAATATAGTTTTTATATAACTGTTGACATTTAGAAAAAAAGTTTGTATAGATTTAGTATTTTTATTTTTAAGAAAATTCCATTTTTGAATTAAATAAGCGTGAACTGTAGTTTCCGGAGGTGAGTTTATATCCGGTAGAGTATCGTGCAACATGAAAAATAAATTACAAATTACATCGTGAGTTGACGGCGTCTAACCGGCACGCCGACCGGGTTTATTGTGAATACGATAAGACCAATTTATACAAATTTTTATCACAAACTGTACAAACACGATCCCAATTATAAAATATATCTATCGCTTTTCATTAGAGCACACTTCTCACCCAAATCTCCTTATTGTTAATATAACTGCACCGTTTTAACTAAATCTTTAAAACAAATGTTTAGTGAATGACACGTTGACACTGACTTTGCTAACATAAATTAATAATTATATGTAACATTATCCAAGTGAAATAAAGAAATTCTGTAATAAAAAGTCACGACTTTCCTTGATCTGTTTCTGTAAGGATTAAAAAAATACGGTGGGTAAAAAAAACAACAGTTCTTTGTGCATGAGAATCTTTATTTTCATTACCATACAAGTACAGTAAAATAAAATAATTATAATATAAACTCTTTGTAACTTTATTTAATTAAAAGAAAGGAAAAAAATCTTCTTTATTGCCGATTTCATATTGTTTGTGCAGGTACGTCGGTTTTCAAGAATTTATCAAAAGTTTTAAAAAAATTGCCAGAAATCACATCACGCGTAATTTACACGATTAATTAAAACGCTTCAAGAGACTTTCGGCCAACCTCCAGTAATGGAGAAGCACTAAAAGAAGAAGTATACAGACTACTAGATTATAAGACAATTAAGTCAATGTCGATTTCAGCTATCTATCTATATATCTGTATAGATATTTTAGCCTACGAAATGCATTTTAATGCTGATAAATTAATATTTCAGACAATTAAATAATCGGAAATCGACTTTACAACGTAAATTTCTTTATTTGCCCGTTTTTTCGCAAAAGAGATTATGTATCTAGAAATACAAAAATTATTGACGGTTCTTTGTCCGTGATAAAAAAAGTCTCTTTTCAACACAGCAACAATGCAATTTAAAATAAAGAGACGAGAGAGTACTTTTCATGTGTTATACAAAAGTGCTTTAAAAATGTTGTTTTGACTTGATAGGTGGCTCTACCACCTTTTTAGGTTCTGGGCCTCAGATTTGTGTGTCTGTTTCATGATTTATCAATATAATGGGCAAGTAGGTGATCAGCATCCTGTGCCTGAGACACGCCATCGACATTTTGGGTCTAAGGCACGTTGGTTTCCCACGTTGTTTTCCTTCACCGTTCGAGCGAATGTTAAATACGTTCAGAAAAAAAGTCCATTGGTGCACAGCCGAGGATCGAACCTACGACCTCAGGTACGAGAGTCGCAACACTGCTGCGACGTTTTGACTTGCTTACTAGAAATACATAATAATTATTAAAAACATACTTATATAACCATACATTAAGATATCAATCATAAATCCTTAGTATATATCAATGTCGATTTCAGCTATCTATATGACTATATCTGTATTGATATTTTAGCCTACGCAATGGATTTTAATGCGGATTTATCAATAAACCGATGATTTCCCTATCTGTCGTCTTTTATTCTTAGAATTATAATTAATTTACAATTCACCGAATAAGATAAACCACCAAACACAACACACGTACAAAATAATGTTATGTATCTGGCAGGAGGCTCATCTGATGATTATTGATATCGCCGCCCATGGACATTGCCAGAAGGCTCGCAAGTATGTTGCTGGCCTTTTAGGTATTGGTACGGTATTCATACGACACTCTCTTTATAGAAAGAAGTGCGGCCTATAATAGCTAAAACTAAATACCATTTCTATATCAAACTTTATCTTAGTCAATGTACTTAACTTTCGCGATAAGTATGTTAAATTAAAGACAATTTGATAAAAAGGTTTTCGAGACAAATATAATTGATATTTTCAAGGTTTGTTTTTACAGCTTACTAAATGATAACAAAATCTTAATATAGAATAGAAATGTGATTGTTGTGTGATAACATATATGATATACATACATAAAATATGATAGATTTGTTGTGATAACATTATTTTAATGGAATAATTCGTTAGTTCAGAGGAGTTGTTCGTAATATCTGCAGCTGAGTTTCATAATCGGGCATCGAGGCAGAAAAAAAATCGCGACTAAAGATATATATATTTAGCGTCACAGAGGCAGATAAGATTTAGATATATTATTCAAATTAGTATAATAAATCCCATACGTGGATATTACTATATTACTAGTAGGTATTACTATATTTTTGATGGATTTAACTTTTAATCATCGATCCGCCATTTTTAATAAATTAAAAATATTACGCGCACCTAATTTCTTTGTAACAATTTTTATGGTAATCTATGGTTTTTTTTACGTTACTTACGTAAGTAGGTAGTTTAGAGCTAAGTGAAAAACAAAAAAATAAAAAACAAGAAGAGTGTAAGTAGTGTTATTGGACACTTTCTTATATTAAATATTATTTTTAGTAGACTTCATTAGACTTATTAGTTAGGTTAGATCGTAATGTTTGAGAGAGAGTGAGAAGGGTGAATTACCTTATAGAAATTCTATTTTTAAAATTTCGTAAAGAGAATTTATTAAATATTACAATTTTATATTTTATGCAAAATAATTTACTCAAATGACGAATTGTAAATTAAAATGCCACGTGTTTTTAGTATCGAAGAAATCAATTCAAAAAATCAAATTTATCATTTGTATTAATTTTCGACACTTTTAATATTTTAATGTCAATTAAGTCCATTAAATTCCTAACATATCTTCCTTTGTCCCACCCTCTAAGTCTCGGAAATCTAAAGTTTTAGATTGGTATAAATATGAACAAGAGTTCAAAATTAGTTTGCATAAGAAGTTTCACTTCTGACATGTGTACTTCGTACGCACGCACTTTTTAATCTAACAACATCCCTAGAATAACCACCAAACTTAGCACGGGTTGAATTTTGAATAACCAGACGAGCTATCATTCTGAGCGTAGCCTGATTACGTCTAGATATCAGATGTAATTAAATCATTACAGACAATTTTAATACGTAGCTGTAATCTATTACCGAACCTAAAATGTTTGGAAGGCCAGCAGTCCATAGATAATAAACATAATATATTTTGTTTTTGAAGTTATACTTCTTTAGGCGCGTTATGAAATATTGATGAGAGTGAAATTTTACGATACGCGCGCACCGTGACCCAAAATTAACAGAATAAAGTTGCCCACGGAAGATGCTACGGCATTGGACATAATTTAAAAACAACATTCGAATAATAATAGAATTTATGTTACACTTAATGTAAGAGAATAATAATAAATATTTATTTATTTAATTAGTCAAATGTAAACTGAACTTTATTGACTATAATGACTCCTTTTCCAGTCTTTGATTATTTAATTGTAATTAAATATTTGCATGCAATCAAAAACTATTTTTAATAATGCCAAAGAAGTATAACTTCTTACGCGCGTACATAAGTAGGTACACGCACCTTTTTTTATCATAAATCGTTCTATGCGCTGCGTCAGACGTCATGTGTTATTTCAAAGGAACGAGGGATTAGAGACTAGTGTTAAAAATACCGCCACAAATGAGATTATTTCTCCCACACTGCGCTTTTCATATCTTAGTTCAATACATTCAAAGGGTCGCACCTGTTCCCTCACACCTATTGTGGACGATAGCCGAACAAGAAATTTATGGTTTATGTATTGAATAAAAATAACTCAACGCTGGTAAAGAATATATTTTGCACGTAATAAGGCGTGTTACAGAGATCGAGCGATTTGTAGACATATTTTAAAGTCTATGGTACGAATGATTTGAAGTAGCTTCTAGAAATATTAAACTCCCAAAATTATCTTTAAAGCTGGGGCATATTACCATATGATTTAGTCTGCGACTTGAATTTAAGAGGACTAGCCTTCAATTCACGAAGGGTAGGGCAGACACTTGTGCCCTGATTTTATTTCACACTTTTATATGTATAGGTACAATTAATATGCGCAATGTGTGTTCGCCACTTAACCACTCTGACATAAACACACGCTTAAATTTAATCACTTTATCAATTGGGTTGAATACACATTCCCAATTTATTGTGTAAAGTTGAATACTTCATTTAATCTTTATAGAAAGTTAACAATCATCTTTGCCTGACAGACTCAATCGATTTTGGGTCTAAGGGTAAGATCGACTCTGAAGACACGATACTTAGCGCAAAGTATTACTTCTGTGCGTCAATATCCAATACATTTTGTACTCCCAATCATTCTATTTGAAACCTTAGTAATATCACTTTACTTGCCATATTTTTCTTAAGTCTTTGTGCACTAAGAAAGAAGAATCTAACCAGCCAAGTCACTCAATTGGTTGTCTAAAAATCTGATAACTTATTAACAAAAAAATATGTAGAAACAAGTGCTACTGGCAACTCACTTTCCTGGATGCATAATTGGAATCATGGAAACCAAATGGAGAAAGAGCCACCGTTAATTCACACTGACATGTAGCTGACAAAATATTCACCAAAGTGTCATAGGCGATGAACACCTTCCTACCATTCAAAGCTTGGCTTAGATGGCATTTTCCCAGGTCTACTAAGATAGAGTGGGAATCTAATACCAGACTATCTTGTCTCAGTTTTCCAAGTCTGCATAGCACATACCTCTGAAATAGAGGGAAGTCACAATCATATTCATTCAAAAACGACGTAGAGAGTACCCAAGCAAATTACTTTAGATCCATGAGCCTCATTTCTTTTTGAAGACGCTGAAGAGGCTGGGGTACCTGAAGATAAGAAGCCAGGTGTTTTTATCTAAATTGTTACACCCAAATCAACGCGCCCACAGCTTAGGCAAATCAACAGAATCTTCATTCCACAACGTTGTGTCTCTGAAATCAAAGTAGCCAACTTTTGAAGCATTTATGTATATAGTAGGCGCCATTGACAAAATTAATTTCACGCGTAACCAGAACACTAGGAACATGTAGAGTAGCATCAGCTCCTATAGATTGGATCAACAACATGTTAAAACAACGAGCATCGTAAGCAGAGGTTGCTCACAAGGCGGTGTTCTGTCCTGTGGAATCTAGTAGTTAACGAGCTTATAACATTGTATGACATGATGAGTAAAGTGCAAGAAGTGCATAACGAAATCTTATAAAAACAATTATAGAATCACCAACCTTAATCTAAATATTAAAAAATATTTGGAAGCCACTTAGTAGAGCGGCCTTTGGAATTTATATGGCCATTTTATATGGCAAACGAGTCTACGAAACAGCCATAAAAGGCAGCCCGCCCATGGACACCCATGTTGGTAGGTATATTTCCAGGAGTATCCTTGAAACATTTATATGTAGTTAAAAGTTGATCTAATAACTGCATAATTATCATAAAGGCCCTAATATGTACTTGTTAAATACTAAATTTTTCAATATCGTTACATAAAAAGACAATTTTCGCTGTTTAAAACCTCCTTTTGAAAATCGGTTAAGATCCGTTTCATACTATAAATATTCTCATTGTCCTGTAAGATGCGCAGTACGTTCTTAGATGGATATAAAAGGGGAAACGACATTTATTCAAAACAGTTTAATACGAAAAATACAAGTGATTACAATGAATACTGTTACGTACAGGTACTGTTATTAACGTAATTAATAGTTAACGTATTATTTTATTAAAACAACTTAATTAATAGTTAATAATAATATAATTATTAAATTTAAAAAAAAATCAGTGGCGCTACAACATTTTTCAGTCTGGGCCTCAGATTTCTGAATCTGTTTCATAATCAGATAATAAATCTAATTAATAATTAAATGCATGTTTACTACATTATTTACTTGATGGATAATTTAAATATAGTACTGAATTATTAAATAAAGTTGTGAACAGCGAGTGACTATATGTGATAAATTCGCGAGTTTTTTAATGCCTCTAAAATGCGTGATATCTTTAAATTAAGTTTTAAACTAAAGATTGGTTTTAATATTAGTTTATGTCTGTAGCATAACAAATCAGTTCTTATTATATCCTTATAACAAAAACACATGATTTTTTAACAGAAAATATAACCGACACCAAAATACACTAAAAAGTCTTCAACAATATTTCTTATTTGTATTATATAACCAAGAAAATTATAATGAATTAGTAGAATAGAAGGGTTAAGATTATTTTCGGTTATTCAGATCGGTCTTGGATCGGTTTTGCTTCAAAAAAATATTAATTGTAAACCTCCTATTTCGTGTTTTATGAAGTCCGTGAAAAATATGGTTTCAATTGTCTAGTTCAGATCATAAATCTGTTGCGTTCAGGCCCTGGAACTGTTGAAATGCAATCAATAAAGTATATGGTATTTCTGTCTTGCAATTTACGTCATGATTACCATTTTTTTAGCTGATGGTGGGTCAATACAAGTCTTCTTTTATACCTATATATTTCCAGTTTATCTCTCTATTTTCAATATTTTATTAATTTTATTGTATGCAATTGTTTATATAATTTAGAATAGTAATTACAATACGGCTACATTTATTTGAGGTCTGGTACGTGGTAGGACTAGGTATATTAAAAGTGGCGCTAGTAGCTAGTGTGTATTACTTTTTATTGCCAGTTATTTTTTAAAGTGAAAATTCATAGACTATGCAAAAAATATTTTGATTTATTTTATTGTATATTTTGATTTATAGTGGTAACAAATTGTAATCAGGACAATTGAATAAAAATAGGTGTAGTATCAATCAAATCACTAATCAGCAGTGTAAAGCAGCAGAAATGAGCAGTGTTGGCCTAGTAGCTTCAGCGAGCGACTCTCATCCCTGAGGTCGTAGGTTCGATCACCGGCTCGGCTCAGATCATTCGCTCGAACGGGGCACGATAACTTCGTGAGGCTTGCCTTAGACCCAAAAAATCGATTGTGTGCGTCAGGCACAGAAGGCTGATCACCTACTTGCCTATTAGATTATAATTGATCATGAAACAGATATAGAAATCTGAGGCAACCTAAAAAGGTTGGAGCGCCACTGATTTATTTACTTTTTTATAAATCAAATCAAGTTTTCAAAATTTTATTTGTTTTCAATGAAAGTAGGTAATTTAATCTATATTTATTAACACCAAAAATCTTTGGTTTAGTTTTGTGTATATAGACTTGAATTAGTAGGTTTTGATTTTCAAATATTTGAAACCAAATTAAAATATTTTTATATAGGTAACAAACAGAGCATCCATCAATAAAAATATTCTAAACTTACGTAGAGCGGAACCAGAAGACCTGGCAAGAAACTCTCGGCATTTTTTTTCCAATATGTTTGTTAGAAGCATACATTACCATTCTCAACATGATATATATTATATGACTCATAATAATAGAACCCACACACGTATTACGATGCCTCTTGATTCCCGTTTTTCCGAGTGCAATAATAATGAAATATTACTGCAGCCACCATTCTAGTAAGAAATGTGTCGAAAACTACAAAGAATAACGAGTTCGTCAACCACATTACTTCGTAATACCACTACGATTTTGGTTCATTATCAAGTGTTTTTACTAGTTAAACGAACATGTCTATTAAATAAAAAAAATACCCATAGAATTGTGTCTACTGGAATCCATAGATTTATAAAATAAAGTTTGTTGTTTTTAATAATTATGTTCCAGAATCCTTACGTTGGTGATGTTATTCACATTGATGATGGTGGTGACATCACAGGTGACGTTCAGTCGAGACTGGACTGGCGGCAAGCGGTCAGACACACACGTTGATTGTGGGCAGTTCACAAAATTGTGCAAACGGTTCATTGTAAGTAACATTTAGATTCAAATTAATTAATTCATTTAGGTAAAACAATGTAAAGTTATAAAGAAAAAACAAAGAAATACATATTAAATGTTTCCGTTTCTATAACGCTACAATTATGATGACACATGAATGAAGACTTGTATATTATTTTTAAGGAATCGAACAACTAATACTCGTTATATAATAATAATTGAGTTCATAGGAGAGGATAAAAGTATATTGTTTCTAAAATGCTCCACTATTATATTTTATCGGCATGAAATAAAATATACTTTTAGCGTTTGTTGTAATCCAGAAAGGGTCATTTATTTTTTGGAAGTTTAAAATTCGCTAGCTGGTCAATAAATAAATGGTTAAACAATTTAAGAGCAAATAGAGCAGGGTCTTTTATCATATATTTTAATAACAATTTATATATCAAAAGAGAAGGGTACGAAATGGAATGCTTAGGTGGTTTGCCCATGTAGAACGGATGAATTGTAGTTAACAAGTAGCATAAACAAGGCGACCGTGGATGGTGAAGTCGGGTTGGGTAAGCTTTTTCGTATCTGGACCAAATCAAGGAGGAACTAGAGAAGGGACAAGTTAAATGTACCCATAGTGAATGTCAGGGAAGTGGATGAAGCGAGAGGTATATCAGGACCGTAGCAAGTGGAGTGGTCTCTGCATACCACTTTGGGATGCGTGATGTATATAAATAAATTAATATATTTTCTAATGTAATAATCTTGTAATTGTGTTTATTTTATAATTATTTCAGCACGATCTAAGACAATTTATGTCATCGAAGAAGTTTGGTAAACATCGAAAGATGACTGAAGAAGACGACTTTGCTGTTTCCTACGATGACGATAAATAGTTTAAATTCGTCAACTAAAAACTTTCAAAAAACTGATATTCCAACTGAAATAAATATAGAACAAAATTGTAATTTTTTTAAGTGCAAGCTATTTTACATATAAAGCCTAACCGTACATGTACATATATATAAAAACGAAAAACAGTACAATAAAATTAAAGAATGGAAAATCGTGTCAGAAAAATCCGTCGAGATAGAATACGTAACTTCCGATTTCTTTTTTTTATACGGAATCATTATAACGAGCTATTTTCCTATATGAATGCTGTACATAAATTAGTTATTTATTTGTACAGTACTATAAATGACAACGCTGTCAAAAGCCTCGAGGTTTATATTGAATAATATTATTTACTTTTAATTTATTGCTTTATTATAATTTTTTAATGTCAATACAAGGGTACTTTGTGTATCTGTGACATGGTTCAATCTGGTTCACAGATTATAGTACGTATCGAAAAGTATTTAATGCCTGTAAAACTGGGGTTACTAAAATGACATTTAATTTGTGTAGATTGACTATTTAATCAATGTATGAATAAATATATCAATTATACTAGAAATATCTTAGTGTGTATAATTAAATAATTACTAATAAACAATGGTTTTATTTAAATAAAAAAAAATAATAATACACATTTATTGTTAATTGATTTTATGTACAGGTATTGCATAATCATAATTAAAACCGATACATAGGTAAATTATATGTTTCATTTAAAACACAAATTAATTCAACTATAAAGCAATTGTTTGTAATAATTTTTATAAACTATTGAATAAGGACAATGTCTCTTGTACAATTAAATCATCGTAAAAAGTAATAAATACTATTTTATATTGAATACTTGAGTAGCGCTCCGTGGGCGTATTTGGAACCAAACGGTAGCTAAAAAATATCCAAGTAGAGTCAACTCTAGGGTAGCCGCTGTATTATGTAGGAAATTTTTGAAAGTTTCAAAAATCAAATATGATAAATGATTAATAAAAAATTAATATAACAGCTTAATAAAAAAATCCGTATAAAATATTGAAACTGACTTATTGTTACTTATATGTTTTTTTATTTGGCAATATTGCATACGAAACGAATGAACGAATAAACAATTATGATATCTTACATAAAATTGTTGAGAAATAATACCGAATTTAATTCTACCTTGAATAATTCTAAATTATACACAAAACTAATTAATACATAGAAATAATTCATTCGAGTTTTGCATAAAATATCGTTCTTACATGACTTTTAAAAAACAGAATGACACATTGAAAGCTCAAAGAAATACATGTTATAATAAAGTACATGTACCTGCTAATAATAAGAAATTAAATTATTAATACAAATTAGATAATTTAGAATTAAACATTAGTTTATCCAAACGCTTTACCTAATGTCGTATCCAATTTAATATTGAACGTCATAATTATGACTAAGTATTATAATTTATAAAAAAAATGAAGTCCACGAATACTTCGATATTTTTATATGAGGCTTTTTTAATCTAGTTTTAAAACGTTATAAATATCCTACATTGCATTATCGTATTTATCGCAAATCCCTTAAACTTCCTAATTAGTACTAAAGATGTAAAATTGACCAAAAAGTAAATAACTGAATTGTAACCAATTTTCGTCTTTTGTTATAAAACCGTAAAAGTTTGGTAACGTAAAGTAATACAAATTAGTTTCCAAATATCAAATTGGAACAATTAAAATTTTATTAATGTCATATAACCCTCTTAAATTGCTAACATTAAAAAAAACTTGTTAAATAATTTTTTCGGTTATATCGACAAATTTATTTGGAATAAGGGGCCGTTCAAGTATTACGTAAGCATAATGGGGAGTCGGTTTGATTTTCTTATTTGGTGATTACGTCAACAGTAATTTTACTTTTTTACACAAATTACCCACACATTGTCTATACTTGAAAACCAAATGCATTATCGAGGTTCCTACAAAAAATCAACACGTTTTTAACACGACAAGAGGAGGGGGGGGGGACTATAAATTACAGTAAATCTGCTTACGTAATTCTTGAACGGCCCCTAACTGTCTTTATTTGACATTTCTGTCAATCGCCTTAACTATAAAACATGAATTACTCGTCTTCTTCGATGCAGCACCTCACATACTCCAAAGCACTATTCAGCATCTCCAACCACAAATCTCTATCTTTCGGTGTGTCCGCGGCCAACAGATGTCGCCTCCTCACAACCCCATCCGATCCCTTAAAGTACACGAGGGAGCCCGAATCTGGGACTATGAGACCGGCAGGCACCGATGTCTCGAGCAGGATAGTGTTAGGCCTAGCGCAGAGGTCCCTGGGGGCTCTTGTGACCCGGTCGGACGTGACCGTTGTGAGGTCTATATCACCGATTGGCATCTGGAATGAAAGGGGCAAGTTATTCATAATGAGCAGTGTGGCGTGTGTCAAGCACATAAGATTGACAAATGATCATGAAACAGATACAGATATCTGAGGCCCAGACCTAAAATGGTTATACAAACAAATCTTATTATCATATCAATCCATTCTCGCTCACTTACTTTCTTCTGAACATCATCAGGGTATTTCCAGAAGGAGAGCATCGGTGGTTGCAAACGGAACCAGCGTCTGTGCCACGCCCCTAGACCACTGACGTCATCAAAGGCGGTAAGAAAGGCCGCATGAGGGGGCGGGGCCGAAACGCGTACGCGCGCCCGTATGTCTACGTGTATGTTGCCTTCTAGAGGACTACCGCTTGGAACCTATTGGCAATATATTTATAAGTTATTCATGAGAATATTCTCATACAAATTTTATTACAATACCAGCTCATGCTTGTTATAATTTTTTTTAATTCGCAACAAAATATGAAGATAAATGCATTTAGGCTCTAATTCTTATGACTCTGACTTGTATCCAGTTTAAATTAAAAAAAAAAAACAATATCTAAACTTAACAGTCTCTCGCTGACATAAAAAAGCGCTAGTCCTGTTAGTTTAAAATCACGTTTTAATTTAAAGAAAAAAGTCCTTATACGATATAAAAGTATTGAAATCTTCAAATAAATTTACTTTATTAAGCGTAAAACTCTTCCTATTAGCTTGCTGCAATGCGAATATACAATATCCGTGAAGCTGGAATTGTGGTGTCCGCACACTGTGGGGTCCCGCCGGACTTTGGACTCTGGGCGCTTTTAATTCTGACACTTTTGACTTCGGTGTTAGAAGTTTTGAGTTGCCCTGAAAACATTAAACATCGTATATAAAAACTAATAAGTGAATAATTTTCATAATCTAACAAACTGAACAAAAAAAAGTGTGTGCGTGTAACCTTTACGCGCGATTGAAGTAAAACTTCTTTGCCATTGACGGCATATATCACTGAAATGATTAAATATTAACTTAAATAATAAATATCATATTATAATTTAATTATATTTATTATTCAAACATTATTCAAATACGAAGTTTAGATCAGCACATGTCAATAAAACCTTGTTATTGAAGATTATGAATGAATGTCGCAATCGTCAGAAAATTTATTATTAATTTACTTATTATAAAAGTATTATTACTTTATTATTAATAAGTATTATATTATCTATATCTATCTATCTATATATTAAAAAAACTTTGCAATTTAAAACATTTAAACTGTTGAATTTTCACTTTTGTTTTTACTCACTTTTATATTCTCATATACAACTTGGTTACTTTTATATAAAATAGACCCGATTTTTAAGATAATAATTTGGTATTAATTTACTTCTTCCAAAATGGTAAAATACGAAATTAAGCGAAAAAACTGGCCTACTACTATGTATAACAAAAGAAAAGCAAACTAGGATGGGAACCTTCCCTCTTTAGTGGAATTTTAATTTGGTTACATGTTACTAGTATGGATTTTCATTTTAAATATAAATATACTAATAATTAAACATAATTACAAGAATCAGTATCAAATAAAACGGGTGAATGCTATCCTAAATAAACACTACCAAGAATCTGACTTAAATCAGTTCAAATAATGCACCACTAGATGGCGCTGACGGACTTATAAAACGCGCTATCGTATTATTTTGAATAGCGGAAACTACGTTTAAGCGTTACTTCCGTCAGAAAAAATCTGAGTTACTCCCTAAAGATTAAATTACTCACTTTTTTATTTGAAATGTGATATTTGACATCATGTGGTAAAAGTTCTATTGAGGCTTGCAGTAAATATACTTCGACCGTAACCTGAAAAAATATTTTTTTTAATGCAATTTTATATTCTATATCCAAAAACAAATCTACACTTACATTTTGAGAGTATAAACTTAACATTATTTTATAAAAGAACTAACATTTAACTCATTTGTATAAAAGAGCATTCAAGTATTACGTAACGAATGTTTTTCCTGTTGTAAAACGTTACGATACGGGGCGCGGATTGAGTGACGCGTTATTGTTAATATTATTTTCGACTTTCCAGTACTTTAAACCACATAGTAACTTTTAGGTATAAAGAGTCACTAGGTGGTCACGAAACGTTTTACTATACTTGGGTACAGAAAAACGTTACGGCAAGTTACTTGGGGGGGAAAGGGTTTTTTTTTGTCAATAATCTCCAAAAAATTGCGTGACTTATTTTATATAGTATACATAATTAAGATTAATGGTTTATGAGCATATCTTTAAAACTATTATTCAAAAGGTATAAATTACAAAATTAAGTAGTTCACTCTCTCATTGACTATAGAATAAACAGAGACAGCATTACCTTAAAATCACTCGCCAATCCGTCCATACTTATTTCGTCAGGGAAGTTGAGTGGAGCGTTGGGTTTAGTCAGTTGCATACTACTTGCCAAAACTCTGTCTCGGCATTTGAGAAGACACACCGCGTGATGCCCTACAGCGCCATCTAGCAATTTCAAAATATCATTAGCCTTAAATATTGGGGCGGGTAACGATTTTTCGTCGCCATTATGAACGTACGTACGTATACCTTAATTGTCTCGATTTGTAGTAATATATCTTAAAATACAGTAAATTGTGACGGTCATATATTAGAGTCTGTGCGGGAAGAGAACCGTTGCGGGATTTGGTGTCGCTACGGTAAAAAAAAATTCTGTTGACAGTGTTCGATATTATTGTTCGACAGTAATAGTTTTGATACTTAATAAATTATATATTTTTTGTTAATAAATGAAGTTACACATATCAAATAAGAATTATATAAGTTTGCGTAACCGTCACATCAGTTCTGTTTCCGCGCAGAGAGATATTATAAAAATACCACATTTTTTCTGTATATGTAAATATCAGCTTTTGTTTTATTTTTTTTTTAATTCTCATACATAAGGAAAGTCAAAATAATTGAGGTCCACTGCAATGTCTAGATAGAATTGTGAATTAAATAATCATATTAAAGCTATACAATTGGGCCCGTAATGTTATATTTGGCCTCTTAGTCTTCGCCCATCATCACACTCACCAGCATGCAGCTGCCTGACGTAATCCCTGCGAAGTGGCACACGAATGTTCTGAATGTGCAGTGAGGCCATCCCAGCTGTGGCTGCAGGTCCGGCGCCTTCCACCTGCAACCTCTGCATTTCATGGAGGCAGGCTTGACGGCGGTGGGCTGGAATATTTACGAATCATGTGATCATGTCTCTTAAATTAAATATAGTCCTAGAAATTTTAAACAAATTAATAATATTTTATTAACACAATGAAATATAAAAATAAAATATCAATGACCAAGGCGCAGAAATATCTTTCCCGTGTCAAGTTTTTTTGACTGAGGCTAAGGGAAGACTTTTTACTAAACTGTCATATTTAAAAAACTGTCAAGTTTCTTAAATATGACAGGGGCAGACATAACTTGACGCGGGAGAGATATTTCTGCGCCGTGGTCATTGATATTTCTTGTTTATATTTCATATGGGTGAACTTCAGCAGAATTCTGCAAATTCCAGAGGCAAGGAATAGACAAACTGTGTTACTATTTATTGTATTATTTACCATTTACTAAGGTGCTATAATTAATGTTTAAAAAATCTACCAAAACCACTTAATAATACACACTTGCTAATAATAGTAGTCTCTCTCCTTCAGCTTGTTCCGTTGAACCACTGAATTCAATCGTAGCAGCGCATAGATTTAATGCTTGACTTGCCTGAAAATTTTAATTATTATATTAAAACAAAACACGGTTTATATCAAGAAGATAAGCTCAACAATTCATAAACTCAATAAACTTAGTTATTTCTCTTATTTGTTTATCAAAATGTTTTATTTTAGAATAGGGACTTTTAGATTTTTTTTTAAATTTAATTCCATTTTCCATTTTTATTTTCATATTAAAATATCCACCGATGAGAGCCTTATTTCTCACAGAGCTAACTGCAACACCACTAACCAAAGATAAAGTAAAATCAATTCAGACATTGGCTTGCACGTGCGTTGCCAGTATTTTTAGTACAAAGTAAAGTGTATATTAACAGTTTGCTAATTGTGATATTCAGAAATTAGTGAGCTAAGTGTGTCTCCCGTACGTCAAAACCATATTGAATTTTTACTCTAAGAACAAAGACTGTTTATATACCGGTACGAGCCAAGGCTGTACATATGCTCACTCAGGCTTTCTTAGTTGTATAAGCGTGGCGATTTCCTAAATCGTCAGAATTACGCCCCGAGAGTATAGCCAGACGTAGGCACTCTCTTCAACAGGTACATTGCATTCATTCGTAACAAAGCAATTAATTATTTCGCTTACTGTTGTACGCGAGTGGTTAATATAGAGTAAAAATAAAATCCTGTATTAATTAAAGCAGCCCGATGACCCAGGAACCGCACAATACCTGTGATATAACAGTCTGCTGCTTCGATATCTCCCCCTGCAACTCCTTGATGCGCTGACGCACAGTAGTGACGTTCGGCACTTCAGACGTTGGTGGGGCCTCGCGCTCAGGTGACGTGTGACGAACAACGCGCATTGGTGTCGATGGTGTGCTCGACTGGAAATTTTAATAAATAAACTGTTAAATTAAGAAAAATGTTTCGCGAAAGTCAAACTGTGATGGCGCCTTTTTTTGTGTCTAAGGGTGCATACAGACTATGTAACATATTATATAACTTGTGTTTTATAACACGTCCACATTATGTAACCTGGGGCCTTAGTCAAGATGCCTTAACAGTAGTGTATGTAGAACGTCAAAAACTAAATTTGTATGAAAACTTTTCGAAACGAACTGTCATTTCCATACAAATTTAGTTTTCGACTTTCTACATACACTACTGTTAAGCCATCTTGACTAGACCCCCTTGTTATTTAACATTATAACATAAAACAATACTGTACACATTAGAATAACAATGCAATATAACAATGTTATATAACCATTTTAAATAACAAAAGAAAAACAAAAAAACGTAGATGCTGGGTTCGTCCTAGCATACATATCAATAACATGTTATTATAACATGTTTTATAACATTCAGTGTCCACATTATCTGAAACATGTTGTATAGCAATGTTGTATAACATGTTATGTTATATAGTCTGTACGCACCGTTATTTGTTACTTCTATGTATCATTCATTGTTGTTTCTTTGTATTATTTTATAAAACAAACAAACACCACCACAAAATCACAACCTTATGTAGGTTGTGATTGTGTATGATGCATATAAGCAACCCAAAAAAACGCAATTTTTTGCCCAAAACTTTTTCTCCTTCCGAATCCCTTTCATCTAAAAAAAGTTGAAAAATAATAAAGATTCTACAACCATTACAAAAATTGCTACCAACTGTACAAGTACTTGTATTTATGGAAATATCTTGGTTCGCACAATTGAGACAAAAAAGGAGGAAATTGCTATATTGTGGACGTAAAAATCGACGATATATCAGGCGCAAACAAAAATATAGATGAAGTAATGATGCAGAATTAATTTAAACTTAGTTGGCCCTCGCTAACCTAAGATTATCTCTTGGGAAACTAAAAAATATAATATTTACCGCTTGCATTCGCCTGTAAAAGCTGACGCTGTGCACGAGCTCGCTGCCCTTGTCGTGCCTGGTTGGAGTGGCTGCTGGCTGGTTCTTTAACGGAGACTTGAACTGCGCTCGATCCTGGTACACGAAACTTGATGATGAGAGGCACGCCGGCTGCAATATATGGCCGGTCCATAACAAGAATGGACTCAAATAGTGAGGAAATATCCACTAGGAATGTATAGAGCGAATACTAAATAGGAATTAAAGAAAGCCATAAATCATAAATTGTATTATTGTAAGCTATAGGACATTGAACTATCATTTACACCTTAGTCTATATTAGTTTTTAATTATTAACGGTGACTGTGAAAAAAACCCTAAACCTAACGGTGCGAAATCTATTGACAAATAATGTACTACAATTTTAAAGATATATGAACAACTAAAGTCCGGAATACCATATGTCTAATGAATATTGCTGAACGCTAGAAAGCCGATTTTACATATTAATGTGACGTTACCTCATTCACCTTATTAACTTTGGGAGGGGTGGGTCCCTCGTTCAATGCTTCGTCCAACAAATCATCTAATTCACTGTCACAGGCACTTTCTTCGCTATCGCTTTGAACAGCTTTTTTGTAGCTTGTATTGTTTTTCTTTACGACCTGAAAACAGTTGCACCAATGGACTTTCTCTGTGCGCATTTAACATTCGCTCGAACGATGAAGAAAAACATAGTAAGGAAACCTACTTGCCTATTAAATTGACAAATGATCATGAAACAGATACAAAAATCTGAGGCCCAGATCTAAAACGGTAGTAGCGCCACTGGTTTATTTTATTTATCTTTGTAGCAGTTGCTAAATGAAAATAACAATTATAGGAAATATATGACACACATTAAACAAAAACCAAGTCTTCATAATCGACAGATATTCCATGACTATGTTTGACGATATACGGTGTAAACGCATTGCTTTATCGATTCTCCAATGTAAATACGAATTATATAAGAATAACTTACATTCATAACTTCGCGACCAAACGACGTTTCGCCCCAATCGTCCGATTTATTTAACTTCGCGGGTATATCCTCTCTGAAATAAGATAAAATAAATCGTCATGCAAAATCAAACAACTATTCACTCATCCTTTTCATGGCTAGTGTGCATTTTGTTAAACCTTTTTGAATATTGCATATAAATTTAATCTTTGCTCTTTTGTAGATAAATTTAATCTTTGCTCTTTTGTATATAAATTTAATCTTTGCTCTTTTGTATATATATAGTTAGTAGTATCTTTCAATTAAGTTTTATACAATATTCATTATCAGCTAAGTGTAGAAAGGAATGGGAAGAATGAAAGAACAAGAATTAGGACAATATCGCTGTCTACATATAAAAAATATATGTATATAAAAGTGAAGAATTATTTTTAAACCCCGTTCTTTAACGTGAAGTAATCAAGCCGTGTTTGGTATAAACAATAGACCGATCATTCATTGAGTTGTGTAATGCTCTGTCATATTTAAAAGTGATACTACTGCGGGGACTACGGGAATCCCTACGTACTAGCGTTTTTTGTTATTTTAAGGTCCGTGGTGGACAGGAATTAGATACATGGGCCCTTCACTATTATTTATAGCATAGCTTATCATCCTTCAATAACCCAAACGAATAAACAAAAACGATTAGTTGCCGGCAAACCCAATATGTAAACCAATGTGTATACGTTATAATATCTGCGTTAACCACTCAGCTATAGTGAACAGTAGTTGTATAAAAAACCGAACATTTATCTAATTACGAGCTTTGTTCATCATAAGCTATTTTTGTCCATTGTTGACCACGGGTCGTGTGATTTTCTATGGAATAAATACTATCATATGCATAGACACCATTTTGGTAAGAGTGCTTTAATTGCAGGAAACGAACTAATTTCCATATTTCTAGGGTATTTCTATGAGATTTTGTTGATAAGGGGTCGTTCAAGTATTACGCACTAAAGGTTCTTTGATTTTCTTATTTGGTGATTACATCAATAGTAATTATTTACTTTTTTACACATTACCCTATAATTATTAGGGAAATTGTAAGAAAATCTGCTTATGTAATACTTGAACAGCCTCTAACGAAGAAAAATAACTTTGTATAACATGAGATATGCCATACCATATTTACGGTCAACTCTCAAAATAATAGGGAATAGGATTCATATTGGACTCAACTCAAATTTGGCCAACTATTAAGTTTTCTTAGATATCAATCGCTTAAAATGACTTATAAACCCGCGTCGTATTAAATAAACTTATTCAACGCCAAATATAATTCTAGAATCACGAATCACGATTGGACAAATGGATATTGTACCTAAAGGCAAATAATCTTGAGGAAACGGGCAACGACCTAACAATTTTTATAGAAAAAGCCGATGCAATCTGAGGCCAAGGTAGTAGCTGCTAGATTAATATTTATTATGATATCCAAGGCTGTACATTTTGAACACTCAAATCGTCGGAGTTACGCCCTGCCAGTATAGCCAGACGTAGGCACTCTCTTCACTAGCATTGCAATCATTCGTTACATAGCAATTAACTAAATCATGGGAGATACGCCCCGAGAGTATAGCCAGACGCATTCACTCTATTAACTAGCATCACATTCATTTGTTTCATTGCAACTAAATTATGGAAGTTACGCCCCGAGAGTATAGCCAGACGTAGGCACGCTCTTCAACAGTTACATTGCATGACATACAGACCCGAGCGGTAACGCAAGTTCGGCTCTGTACATCGAGAGCAAACAACGTATACGGCGAGAGAACGTTGGGTTTGCGACCGCGGCTAATAAATGGACAACCTAGTCAGTTTTTAGATAGTCTAACGTTAACCAACAAAAAAGTAAGTTGAAAATCTACTTTTATATGCATTTGTCGTTCCTAAACAAGACTGCTATTGTTACATTTATACAAACCACAGCGGTTTTCTTATATAACATATTATGATGTTTTTATATTATTCTGTAAATTAAATAATTTAAACAAATATAATATATCACCCCAAGTGAGTCATACAATCAGTTAATACTGTCCAAAATCGATTCAGAGTTTAAGTTAATAACAGACAATATACGGTCCTAATTTTTTATTCTATTACGCGATATTGTATCTTAGTACTAGTATAGATAGATAGTAGTATCGTAGTAGTAGCTACTTTAATGTACGAACATTATTGTTTATCTATCCGGATGTAAAAAATTCTTCTGGTCGTAGAAATAGGGATGGAAAGGTAGAAAGGATTGGTATATACCTTATATATTTCACAATGCACACAACCATGAAAAGGAGTGAATAAAATACCATAAATAATTTTATTTTTTTATTCCTTACAAAAACAGATAGAAAATTTCTACTATCACAGACAATAACTTAAGATAACGCCTTCAAATACAATGAAGGACGTAAAAAACTAAACCATAGACATCACTGTCAATAGCATGCTGAATGAAAGAGGCAGCTGTATTTTGAGTCATTTCATTACTAAAAATCTACTTAAGTATGTACTTATAAATACTCAAATACAATGCAAGAAACTAGATAAATAGTTTTCCCACATTGCATTTTAAATTTTAATACCATCTAAATAAGGTTCAATGTACTTTGCGCTACACAAAGGTAGCGAGTATTATGTAAAAATAATCGTAACGAAATATCACAAATTAACTCCTATATAAGCCGCTTTATGAACCAGTATTTATGTTTGTGCGTATATTACATTAAGTACTATAAGGCATGAACACAGTCTTTAAACTGGGGTCACAATAAACATGAATAAATCGCTTGTCACTTCTACACGGTAGTTTTTACGGCAGTATTATTTTTAATATTTAATGATAATAGTCTTGAATCAGTATATGTTATGTTATGTTAACTATATCGTGTGTTACATAGCAACTATGATTTGTCATAAGATTTCTGTTACATGATAGTTTCATGATGATTTGGATGAATTTGCGATATTATATATATGATAATTGTATAATGGTGGACAATTAATATATATATATATATAGTTTAGTTCATAACATATTTCGTGGACTATAAATATTTAGCCATTTGTTGTTGTAAAGCTTTATACCAACATTTTCGGCAAATCATTTGGAAATTATCCTTTTGTGAACCTTCTCTACCTGACACACTTTAAATGCTAACTAAATAACAGTGTTCTTTGTAGAAGATGTCATGAATGATCAATGTCAAATCCGTTCGACGTACATACCTGATTCAAAATAATATAATTTTTTTTGGGTTATTATTTCCAAATATTCGTTCATCTCTTTCTGTCAAATAATCCCTCTTCTATGATAAAAAGAGACAGTGCTATTAAAAATAATACCGCCATTTTTAATACTAGATAATAAATTACCCTAAATCTATCTAGGCAACGTACAGTCTTAATGTATTAATTGAACTAATTGGCTTCGAGCGATTGTATTTCTAACTGTTATATATAATGGGGCATGAATATTTGCGTTCGTTTATAAGCTACAAGCGTAAATGGTTCAAGTACCAGCGTCGTTTGAGTCCTATTGAACAGCTGCGAATTTTATTTTAAAACATTTTTTATTCTTTTATTAATTACATTTGTATCAATTATAGGATGTTAGGGCTGCTGTAATCATTAAAAAATAAAATAAATTTTACGATGCGGTGCCTACATAACTCTTGCATCATAGTTATTACACTGGATATATGTGATATCTTTATATATATTACCACTGTGCGTTTTGTTTTTCCTAATACGATTTTAATATCATATCGTGTGTTCAAGTGGATTCGAGAATGGTTTAGATTAAGTAGATGATTTTTGTTATTACGTGTTTGCAAGACAACGTCTTCCGCTAGTTTTAATTATTGAAGACACGAAAAAAAAACGTAATATTGTGGAGAATATTTTTGCTATACAGCATGCGTATAACGCGATTTCAGCACCATAACGTGGAGATTTCTTAATTTGTATTCCTGTGTGAAATTTATATTTTTAAGTCCATAATTAGTTTCACCTTCACAACTGTTTAAATTGTATTGTTATAAAATTAAACTAAATAACTTCATTAGTGTTCCTAGTTTTTGAATTAAAAAAAAAACGATTTTACGATACTCCTATAACGCGGTCCGGGTCTAGCGCATTATTTTTGTATTTCTTTTTACAATTTGTTTGACTTTTAAACAAATGTCCCATTGACATAATTATCTACAAATAATATTCTGATTGTCATTATGATTGGCTTATCGCGTTAAGCGTTATACGATAATGATACAAAATGCATTTATAATAACATGCTTTGGTTGGTTGAGTTTTTATATGACCACAATTTGTTAAAAAAATAGGATTTTTCGCGTCAAATAACGAAACCGCTATAAATCTTTGATAGAAATGCTTTCACTGGAATATCGTTTATAACAAAGACGCTTATATTATTAATTTCTTATTTATAGGTCGTCTATGAAGGCCTATTCGAATTGTGGTTAATTTTAACTGGCAACATTTAACAGTCTACATTTTTCGTCAAATTGACTTGTATCCAAGTAAAAAAAATATATAAACACCCGATATTAAAACAATTGTTATGTGAGAGATGTATAAAGGTCATCAAAATTAATTGACATAACGAGAAGACAGGATTGTTGTATGATACGATCCAATAGGTACCTTATTTTAAACACATAAGTCTCATTTTAACTTTACATAAACGTGGCAGTATTAAATCGATATAATATACTTGATCCGGAAAAAGGAGTCAAACATTATGTCAGACAATTTTTGGAGATTATTGACCCCCCATGTAACGGGCCGTAACGTTTTTATGTACCCAAGTATAGTAAATCGTTTCGTGACCACCTACTGACTCTTTAAACATAAAAGTAACCATTATGTGGTGTAAAGTACTGGAAAGTCGAAAATAGTATTAACAATAACGCGTATTCAATCCCCGCCCCGCATCGTAACGTTTTACAAAAGGAAACCCCCCCCCCCCCAAATTAATTACGTTATACTTGAACATTACGTCAAGCGCAAAATATATTACGAATCTATGAGATATATTGTCATTGCAGTTACTTTCACGCTTATTCATAAAAACTAAATCAGTCTAATTGCACTTTGACAAGTACTCTTTTGTCTCTATCGGTAAATTTGTATTTTCGCTGTGATGAAAAGAGACGGATGGATGAGTTAAAACAGGCCAATACTGATTTATTGCACGAATAAGAGTGTGGCGCTTACTGATGAGACGTTTGGTGTGCTATATTCATCGTTTTGTATTATTATTTCAAACTACCCTACATCGGTTTATATATGATAAGCGCACATCACATGCGTTCTTAACAGAAATAACGACTTGAAGATTTTAAATATAGTAACCGGACGTTTTTCAAAACACTTATGAATATATAATTGATAGAATGTACATTTATAAATCGAATCATCGTTCGCTTGTGATTGGTCGACAGCGTTTGACCAATCACAATCAAGCGACACGTTATTTGATTTTCATATAGTGAATTTCTATATTAAGGCTTAGTTATTACTAAGTTTCCATTGTGAAGCCCCATTTGCACCACAAAGGCTCATATGCATAGAAAGAAGAATATGCATTCCACAGTATAATAACCGCACCTAGAACCACCACAGTCAGAGTACTCCTCTTGCGTGTCTGTTTCTATGTCTGAGAGGCGTGGGTATAGACTGGTTGGTTGTTGGACCACTGCTCCATTCTCTTTATTGTTCACTTTGATCCTTTTAACGTCCTCTAGTACTGATAGGACTACGGGTGAGTCCTGTTGAGAACCTGGAATTAGAATGTTTATAATTAGTTTAAAGTTCTACAAGTTGAAACAGATTATAAAAAAAGTACTGTTTCGTCTCTTTCTGTCGTATAGTGTTTATGCTCTAATGAAAAAAGACAGATGAAAAGTTAAAACGGTGCACTGACCTTCAAGTTTTTATAAAAATCCAACTTGTGTTGTTTACAAGGAAACTTGGTATTCATATGGATTTTTACTAAGAAAATGAATTTAACATAATATCCTGAATCGGACTTAAAAAAATACTTCAAAACCAATAATTCTAATTGAGGTGTGTCTGTTTCTTTTGATTCTTAAAGCTTGCCCAAAGGGTAACGCACACAGCATATAACCATAACGTGTGGTCATAATTCCGATCGAAACAATAAGTATTGTAGCAAGGCTGAATGAAACGCACTTGTGATCCCCTTGAAGGGTTACATTTGAAACTTTAATAAAAATATAGTCAAAACCGATTACGACGAAATTGTTTAGAACAACAACAACAAACAATATACCGGTTATATTGACCAAAATCAAAGGTCCCGACTGAATTCTATTGTATTAGTTTCTTAATAACGTCATCGGCTGTTACGACTATCGGTTTTTACGACCAAATATGAATAGGCCCTTCGATGTCGTTATAACAGTTTTTGACTGTAGTATATTTTCTGAATTTCGCAAGTTTTTTCCTACAAACAGTCAGCAACTTTCTTGGTACAAAAATCTTGGCAATTTGAATAGAAGAACGGAATTTTAGATTAACAGTAATACTTACTTCTACGTTTCACCGGCTGTGCTGCTTTATCATCTTCTTTTATCTCCTCTACCTCAGGTTTAGGCACATTGCTTACAATCTCAGGTTTTCTAATCTGAGATAGGCTACTGGTACTGCCCATCAGAGGTGCCTTCTCTGAGGGATCTGTTTCATCATCATCGGAATCGTCTGGCTTTGGTGGAGGGGGTTGCTGAAAACACAAGTATATTTTATAAAATTTAGGATCTGCTTTAATTTGTAAGAAATAAAGAAGACACATGATATGATGAGCATTGACCTAGTAGTGGCTTCAGCGTGGAGTAAATCCAAGCAGGGATTTGTACCTCAGGGAGAGTCCTGAAACCACTAGGTCAATTCTGCTCTAAGTGAGCGTTCAAGTATTACGTAACGAATTTGGGGGGGAGGGGGTCCTTCTGTAAAACGTTACGTTGCGGGGCGGGGATTGAATTAGGCGTTATTGTTAATATTATTTTCGACTTTCAAGGGGCCTTAGTCAAGATGCCTTAACAGTAGTGTATGTAGAAAGTCGAAAACTTAATTTGTATGGAAATGACAGTTCGTGTCGAAAAGTTTTCATACAAATTTAGTTTTTGACGTTCTACATACACTACTGTTAAGGCATCTTGACTAAGGCCCCAGTACTTTACACCACATAATGGTAACTTGGTCAATAATCTCCAAAAATTGCATGACGTAATACTTGAAAGCTCCCTAACGCAAATTATGTAGCGAATATATAAATATATGGAAGTATAGGTTCTCTGCACCAAGAGACCAGGACATATAAAAGGGGCCTAATGTGTTCACGACTTTTAAGGCTAAAAAATATTCACTATCTATTTTAATTCACAATAGTTACACAACGAAAACATACTACATGTATGGAAACTATTTCCATAACAAAACTCATCATTATCTATGGGAAAGTTGTGTGCTTCAGAAATTATCGCCGCCCACTTACGTACTTACATCATGGGTTGGTCAACATTTGTAACATGTGTTTCAATGAGGGACTTCCTCGCCTAACCGGTATTTTATAACGACGTGAATTGATATTTTAATGTAGAGTTAAGAATGTATAAGACATTCATGTATAAGATTTATTACTAACGAAACACACACACATAAACACGCAAAATAATAATCATAATCAAATAAGAAAATTAACAATTTTTTCTAAGCAATAAGGTACATTTTACGTGTGTAATGTGTATGTGTTGTGGTTGTATCTAGCCCTGGCTCAGCATAATGCTGTGGAGGAGACGTGTTCCACAGCGCTGGTCATTCTTCCAGAGACCACAACAGTTAGTTTGCGCTTCAACGCAAAAAAAGAAAAATAATGTAATAATAGTAGAATAGAATAATTGTAAAAATTACTGTGTAAGTAAAGAAGTCTTGGAAGAGATATGTGTAAAAGCTTATAGTAAATAAAAATAAAATAAAAAATAAGAATAATTGTTACTAAAATTACTATAAGAAATAGATATTGGGCGTATTAAAAACTAGATTTCGTGGGATTTTTGATGAGTTAGATGTACTTTATAACTGTGACGAAAATTTGATTAGACGAAAAATTAATGTACAATTAATGAATTTTTGTATCTACCCTGAGACTATGTAAAGAAATATCTATAGATTTCTATCTCACTGCGTGAAGTGAGGCACTAGTGCTGCATAAAATTATATGAAGTAGGTCATTTATTTAAATTAGTATATTTAAGTAGTTTTTATAGGTATTGTTGCATTCAATTGTCCTTAATTATTATAATTATTTAATTAAGAGTAATTAACTTATAATTCAGATCTTTTTCGGTACAATCATGCAAGTTATGAATAAGAAATGTATGATTTTTTTAAGCCTAGCCTTTAAAGTCTCCTTAGCTTAGTTGCTAACATATAAACTGGCTGGGTCTCGATTATTGAAAAAAAAATCTTTGGTACAGCACCGCGTAATAACTTTAAACAACAACAAAGCGTATAACCAACTGATACGGGTTTTTATTTTTCTTTAAATTGTCATTTGTCAAATGGTTTTACGATAATTTACGATGTCAAGTACGCCCACAAATAGAAAACATTACATATACGCAAACTGTTATAAGGCCAGCATAACATTAACCTGCTCTTGTTATATTATGTTATGCTATGTATTAGCGCAAAATACTCCCATATTAGGTTTTTTAACTTTAAATAGAATAACGTGAACTGACAAAAGGTCTGATTCATGTCAGTTCCTATACTGAAAGAAGTAGTCTTTGTAAACATTTTAATATATAACTGTGTAATTTTGTATTGATTGTATGTGATATAAATGTAAATAATTGCCGCATTGGAGTGATCTGTAATGGTTCCTTATTTTGTTAAATAAGTAACCTTTCTAATTTAAAAATTATACATACAATTAATTTACTTAATTTATTAAAGCTATAAATTAATTTATATTTTTCTTCTAAATTTTTTTTTAATACTATGTCGGGGAAGAAAATTGTTAATATTAAAATACTGTATATTTATTACATATAAGTTTTATATCTACTAGAACTACCTGTCCTGGCTTCGCATTTCGGCTGGGTATTATTCATATATTATGGTCAGAATGCCTATGTTACTAAGTGATTGTAGACACTTATTCTAATAGTGATATAATTTTTGAAATCGACCCGTTTTGAGACTCTTTACAAAAATACTTCTAGTATAGGTAACTATATGTTCAACCAAGTGCGTTTGCGCAAATTCCTGTATTCAAATTAAAACTCACCTAGAACGACATTATTCTTTCATTTCACTTTAAGCGATTTATTGGAATTAGAATATTGTTGTTATTTCGCCTGAATTCGATGTGGCCATAGAATAAATTTTCTAACTACTTAAAGTCTATCGAATTTTGTATTTTATCATCGATGTTATAAATATAGTTAAGTCGTATAAATATTTAAAAATATTGATTATACGTAAACTTAACGAGGTGGATAATAAAATACAGCATAAACCATTATGTGTTTTAACAAGAATCGTTATCAAACGTGTCCACAAGCAAAACAAAACACGGTTTGCTGAGTACAAATCCTGGAATTCGAGTAAGCGTTAAAGGATACGAGACGCGAGTATTTTTAGAACTATGGGAATAGGGGAAACGTCTAGTTATTATTAACTTCTCGTGTGTTAAATTTGAATGTAATTTTTCCTATAGCTAAATATATTTGTCTATGTAATCTTGTAAACACTTTCAAATCACGTAATTTAATTCCAATTTCAAAATGTTTCGTCGTCAGCAAATAAATTTTATTATTATGTATCTAGCGATTTTGGGTCCTTAATTTCGATGTCTTAAGTCAAGAAATTCCCTAAATATTTTACGACTATTTCTTGTATTTTGCGACCACTTCAACAATAATAGCATACACTAAAATCACAGTATCTAATTTTGAAAACCATACGAAAACTGTTCGGTAGTTTTTGACCTTATTGCGTTCATATACGAGTAGAAGCGGCGGAGGGACTTCATTCTATGATTTATAATTGTACTTTTTAGTATATGTAGATAACTCGGAATATTGGCCTCTATCGACTAAAAATTAAATTCAACATAAAAATAATAATTTAATATGAAACCAATCTACGTATTTTTTTACGATTAACGTGGGTTATTATTATTTTAGTTTAAGTTAGTACTTCTGGTTTTACATGTATTTTTGTCAATTATTTCCAGTACTTTAGCCTCAGTTTATGTTTCTTTTTTATTTTCCCATAAAATATGCCTTACAAAAATAGCTTGTTAGTGATAAGTCCGCCCGTTGCCTAATAACGTATGTAACCTATTTTTATATGTATGTTTCCGTGTAAATAAATTCATATTATTCATGATGTTCACAAAATATGTGTCTGGTACAAACCCATTGGGGTATAAACCGATGTTATCCGTCAAACAAAAAACTTGTCTACACTAGAAATCTTACATTCGCAGACCAGTTTACTATGTATGCATTTCGAGTTCACGCGTTCACGGTCAGACCACATTTTTAAGGTCAAGTCTGGTCATTTGACCACAATATATGATATAGAAATGTAAAGAGACCAGATAATCTTAATAAATCTCTAAATGGTTTATTAGTTCATAACTACGCCGGAGTTCTATATCAAAAATACCAGTCGTATCTCCTACGAATCGCAATTTCTTCTAAAAAATACACCTATGTAAATCTACTTAGGTTTTTCGAAGTCGATCAACGATTCGTAGTAATTACGATTGGTATCTCTGTATAGAAACCGGCGTTAGCCCGTTTGGATTTGTGGAGTTCTATATCATGAATACGGTTCTTCTAAAAAATACACCTATGTAACTCTACTTAGGTTATTCGAAGTCGATAAACGATTCGTTGTACCTACGATTGGTATATCTAAATAGAAATTAGCCTATATCAGTCAATTTAAAACCCCCCAATCAGACAGTAGCATGTCATTTGTAAAATATGACTTAAATAATTATAATAATAACTTCATGTGCCCACAGCTAGGACTAGACTTCTGAAAAGGGCTTTTGTTAACGAATTAGACAGGTTAACGGACCTTTTTTATTGTCCGTTGATTGAACTGACAAAAGTTCCATTATTTGTGAGTGCCTATATAGTAATTAGATAGTTTTACTTTGATAATATTCTTTTTAAATTAATTTATAGTTTGTTTTTTGTTTCGTGTGCGATTTTTTTTGTTCATTATGAATTCTTGTCGATATACCTGTAAGGACAGGATTGTATATTTTGTAAATAATAAATAACCCTCACCTTATAATGAAATCTATTCTGCAGCATCTCCATCTCCTTCTCCCTCTCTTGCTTGAACTTATTCGCTATTGTTGTCTCGCTTATCGTCTGCTCTTTATTGAACAAGGCAGCCAGTTTGTCTTTTATCCCTCCACCAACTGAACTTTGACTGATATTGTCCTCAGCGAGACTGTCTTTGGAATTAGTTCGCGAGCTTTCCGTACTTTTTGGCTTTTGTGTTTTCGCTGGCGTTGGTTTAGCTGAAAATAAATGTCGTTAGTATTCAAAACGTCATTTAAATATATTGCGCTAACGGTGTTTAATAAACATATTATTTATCTGTGATGATATAATGATAATTTTGTATTTTGTTTATGTCGTACATTTAAATAATCCTAAGTTCGTCGCTAAAACAAAATGAAACGAAAACATCGTGTTCATACTATATGTATGAATAAAGCAATTATCAGTGTCGGTTATTGCGTAGGTTCGAACCCCGGGTGTGCAATGGACTGTCTAAGTGCGCATTTATCACTAGCTCGTAAGGAAAACATCGAGAGGAAAGCATGCCTTTGACCCAAAAAGACTTGATCACGGAACAGAAATTTGCGGCCCAGACGTGTGTAAATTTTACCCTAAAATTTGTCGATCGATTGAGTCAGCATTCGTCTTAATTTTATACATTTGCGATGGCGACGGTCACCTAATTGTATTTACTTTGAATTATTTTTTATTACATTTTCTTTGACAGTCGTAGGTAACACCTAAAGAGATTAAGATTATCGACAGAGCATTCAAAAGTACACGAGCCAAGGCTGTATATTTTGCTCACTCAGGATTTTTTAGTTTTATAAACGTGGCGATAACCTAAATCTTCGAAGTTACGCCCCGAGAGTTTAGCCAGGCGCACTCTTCAACATTAACTTTACATTAATTGCATTCGTTTAATCGTTAATTAGTTAATATCAATTAGCATTAATTAATTATTTCGCATTTATTATATTGTTGTGAGCCTTTAATATACATTATAGAGTAAAAAATAAGGCCTATTATTTAACATCCCGATGACCTAGGAACCCTACATTTTGGTCCTTCGAGCCGGAGCGACCTATGAATACAAAATCTTTTATTAATTTTTTTTTAATTCTTATTCACGATTCAGATTTCGGTTTGGTGTGTATACAAACACAAAAATATATTTTCAATTATATTACAGATATATAATATTTTGCGCGTTCAAAATTAAATTTAACAGGGGTTTTCTTATTTCTGATCATTATTAGTTGAATTGCGGTGATAAATAATTGATTCATTCTAGGTCAATCAACCAGGTTAAGCTGGTTGGCCTTCATGATGCTAACTGACAGAAGTGCTGTCTTTTTTACGATTATTTGACAATCAAGTACCTAAAGAATATTTTACCTAGTTTGTTTAAAACTATAATTAGAATGGCTTAGACGTCATCTTTTATATAAAACATAATTTCGTTTCTTTTATGATAATAATTTAGCAACGCTGCAAACCAAGCCATATCGTTCATGGCTTCCCTCTGTTTGTTTCTCTGATTAATATCGATTTTTGGGACTAAGAAGTCTCACCGTACCAGCAAGTGTTTGGGTACGGGGCCAGGGGTTTCACAATATCAGAGTCAATGTGACTCTCATAGCATAATACAAATAAAACGTTTTGATAAGTTATGGCCTGTATTTCCATAACTTGGAAGGTCACACATACGTAACGTAAAGCCTACACTATTTGCTTATCGTTTGTACAAACTTTATTGTCTGCATGACCCAAATTCATGTATTGAAAAGAAATTGTTCATTTGTTTCAAACGTAAAACGAATAAATATCAGACCTTAAAGTCAATACGAAGAATGAAAATTAAATTTTTGTCATTACGATGTTTTCATATAAAAATGCTAACCAGGGTAATAGGTCCACGATTTATAATATACGCTGCGGAGTTTAATCTACACTATTATAAACTTAAACATTTTGGATGAACGCGTTTCCCAACGAAGAAAATTATGATTAAAACATTACATATTTCTTTTATCGAGGAAGGGTACACATCCAGGTTCTAGGACTTAAGACTTCAAATCTAGGTCAAAACCGAAGATGGGGTTTTAGTGGCTACAGTAACTGATTTCCACTAAACCCTCCCACACATGCAATCATACCGTCAGAAATCACGGTAAAAAAGGTTCTTATCCTCAACATGACGGAATATATTTAATAGATAAAGGACAATTTTGCAACCGCTATTTAAGTTCTAAGAACTTAAACAATGCTTAAACAAGTGCAGCGTTATGACGAAATTGGTCGAGTTACAGCAAAATGACGAAATCCTTTATATTTTCTCGGCACTTTTCACTACAATTGCTAAAATCGCCGTTCTTATGACGCCAAATATCTAGTATATTAATAAATTATAAATGACAATTCAATGTTAATTAATACTTAATTTAATAACTGAATAGTTAAACATTTATCAAAAGAAACAACTATTTTCTTTACAAACGGCTCTAAGTAGGGTTGTATGAATAATAAATAATACTGTGAGGTAAAAAGTTTAACTAACAAGTTAATCTATTAACTTTAGATAAATTTTAGTTAAAATAAATGCCTTTAGCTTTTAATGAATAAATTTAAATTTCGAAATCACCTTTTAAAGTCACCTTTCAGAATTTTATTGTTTAATTAGGAAATTAAACAATTTTACAGGAACTGTTCACATGTAAATCACCGTTTATTTTTGATCACGATTCACAGGTCTTCACTGCGCGAGCGCACAGCGCCAGACAGAATGGTGGATTGACAACCGTTGGTCGAGAGCTAATGACCCAATCCGTCAATATTGCACGCATCCGAGTTACTGACTATGATTTGACATAACCGTAACCCCATAATGGGGTATGGGACAGACATATTTTGTTGTACGATAGTTCATTATAATATTATTTATAATCCAATGGGATTATTTAAAGAAGTCGTTCATGTTATTCAAATCCCTAAACGTGTGTTAAAAAAATAATAAAATAATTCTTCTCCTATTATTCATATATATGTAAAGTATGGGTAAGATTTTTTTGGTTCTGCTTTACCTAAGTAATAGTCTCTATATAGTTAACAAAAATTTAATAATATCAAATGACTTGTATGCAATATTTGTATTGTATCACTATTAAAAGTATGTAATAATGTTTGACAGTTTTGAAGCTGAAGGAATATATCATTTTACAGGAAGTTTTTCTATTTTGACTCGCATATGAGACCCTTGATAATGATCTAAGCGAATCTTATTTTACATCGAAGACCCAAAGCTGCAGTCTTTCCCCGTCTTTTATTGCAATCCAGAGAAAAAAATATCTTAGTACTCAGTAACATTTGTTTCTATATGATTTATAATTAGGCACGTATCCAATAGGTATCTAGAGACTACATCTCCACTTAAATTTACTTATGTATAACTTTTGAAACTTAAATTTGACGGTCTACGCAAGTTGGATTTCACAGAAATCAGTTTTAAGTGTTTTACATTGAAATCATTTTCTTTTAAAAATATTTATCCTTAAACCTGATGTCACTAAGATCCATGTTTGTCATTGCGCACTGTCCTGGACTTGTCAAACGAGTTTTAGTACGACGCAAAAAGGTACTATACATTAGAAGGCCAAAGAATCCTAACAATGCGAAAAACACTGTTTCTTTAGGTAAATCACGGCATAGTTTTGAAGAGTTTTTTTTTAAGAGGGCAATATTAGGTAATAAAAAAGGTTAAACTTTCTCTAAGACAAGATGGCAAAGTGTCCTTGGAAGTGGTTCGCGCTTTAATCTATTGTGTGTAAAAGGCATTTATTTCTGTTTAAATATAAACTTAACAACATTTAAATCGACATGAAAATGCGCATGCGCATCTCTAGAGATTTGAGCCTTATACACAAAACTTTCTGCTATCCAGAAATCCAGTCCAATAAAACCACCAAATCTTTCCAAAACATTAAAACCTTCGGGATCTGATATTACACATGTTAGTCTGTGCACATCGGAACTTTAAACTAAATCAATAATGCACCTTTCCGTGGATAATAATTATTACATAGAAAAACAATTTTATCTGTCCTATTACTATTAAATACTCAAAGGTTTCGCGCATCACTGACGCTGCGCCCGAGTCGCGTTTCTAAACAGCTGACTGGCCGTCACGCTTCAACGCTCGCCTAAATACCTATTACTCAATGCGCAATTGATTTTATGTAAAAAAGTTGCTATAACTTGATTAATTAGTACTAACCCGAAATTAAATATAGATAGAATAAACGCCCTAAATCTTATAATTTTAACCCCAATTGTAAATCCTATAGAACACTAGTCTAGAGCAAATGTACCTCCTGTGTCTTGACTAGAATTGTTTCTATTGTATTTGAACTCGGGACCTGATTATGAAACCAATCAACTATAGTGCGCATAAAGGTTATGTAAATAGTTAAATTACTGCTATATGACTTGTATTATTCAGAGACAAAATATGGCTTATAAAGACGACTGAAAGAGAGAGGAGAAATGTAGAATGTCCCACATTTATGACAGACCAATTAGACAATGCGCTAATGATATTATATAGGTGGCAGCAGGAAGTTCTTGATCCCAGAAAATAACATAGAGACTAGGCCTAAAGAGCATTATTCAATCAACGAAAGCTACCAATGATATTGCTAAAGAACCTTATTAATTTTCATTGTTATAATTATTTTTTTATTATTTATTTATTAATTATTTTGTATTTTTGTCGTCTACTTAAGTGATTATCTAATTAGTTTTCGTTTTCTAATTTTTGTAAAGCTATGAAACGTCCAATACTCTTATTTAATAGTCTTATTTCTGTTTGTATTAAATAAATTTATCGATTTGTGTACACGCGTTAGAAGTACTTCTTTAGCGTAACAAGATATAAATCTTTACAAAAATTTTATTCTACGTTTGTAGAAATAACGACACTAACAATAGAAAACATTCAAATGTTGACACAGGGTGTCGGCTTATTGTGACGGTGTGCGCGCGCATCGTAAAATTTAATCTCACAACTTTTTCCTAGCGCGCCAAAAGTATATAATTTCAAAAAGTATTATTCAGTGCTTGAGCAGAGTAATAGGAGCATCTAAAATATGACACAACCAGAGCGATAAAAGTTCTAGGATTTATTGATTTGTCACCTCCCAAATCAAGCAAACAACTACCTTAACACACACATATACACAATTGTAGGTAATGACAACAATCAACTCTTTGACAAGTCACATAATTACCATGATTATCGTATAAACAATGAGCAAAACATTATGTACTAAGAGAACAAATGAATTGTGCTTAGCTAACTTTCGATTTACTACATAACCGTAGACATACATTTATTATAATAACTAACTATAACGTTAACACATCAAACAAAGTAACATAAATTATTAGGGATGCAACAGGCCTTATCGCTAACAAGCGATCTCTTTAAGGCAACCCTGCTTTCAGACAAAAAGAAATACTAAAGGTATAGTGCAAGAAATGAATAACCAAATTAACAATATATTATAACAAGTAATTTTTCATTTAGTTTAGGTTATTATTGTTATTTTTTAACTTTTTAGTTTTAGTTATTATAAATTTTTAGTTTTTAATTTTGGGTTTGTTTGCTTTATTTTTTTCCGATGATAGATAAGTAATAATGTTCTAATATAATTGATATGTATGTGTGTTAAATTTGTGATGTCATATTTTCTTGTAATTTTTAGGCATACACATTGTTTTAGAACGTATAAATAAATTAAATATAAAAGATAATCGTAAGGTACCTTAATCACAATTCAAATGAAAAAGAAAATACATGAATTACAAAAAGTCACGATTGAAAAGGATAGGATTTGGGTAAAAGGTGTTCATGTGGAAGACTTTTAAAATATGTTAGAGAAGAGAGAGGGGGTAGATCTAAGAAGAGAGAAGGCTAATCGTATGAAATTAGGACTTTAGATATCATATTTTAGCGGACTAACGCCATTTTGTAGCAGAAACCTATATAAAGCGTGGCAACACCGGCGTTGACTCACTTTTATTTCGAGACTTCGTGCGGAACGGACTTGTTACTAACCTAACCTCAGTAGATTTTAAAAGTCTGAAGTACCTACACGTTCTAATCTTTTGTGTTTCCTAATATCAGAAGTGGGATTTGAACTTTTCGCTCACTTCTCTTTTGTTTTGTTTTGAGTAATCTTTGTGGTTTAAATTTTCCTTCTCTTTGTGTCCGTAATGTACGAAGTCACAAGTGATTAACATTTTAAAAGTGCTCTTTGTGTTAAAATGTTGTTTGTGTTTGTGAGTGCAACAGTGTCACATTAAATTCGGGATCGTCTAGTCAGCAAGGTAGACGAGAGATGCTTTGACAGAGGACGGCCGAACGGTTGAAGAACAGTCAAATCAATCAGGACACTGTCGTTAATGTGGGTCGTAGACCCCCTTGTAAATTCCAGAAGGATGATCTGGTCTTTGTTATTAAGAACATGCAAAGGTATGGGTTTCTGTTTTAAATTTTTGTGGTGCTAATGTGTTTAGACCACTTTGAGAACATACAAGTGTATGGGTCTCTGTTTTAAGTTATTCTGGTGCTAATGTGTTTAGACCACTTAGAGAACATGCAAAATGTATGAGTCTCTGTTTTAAAAAATTGTCGCTTATGAGAGCACTAGGAGCCACTGTCGATACGACGGTGTATTGCAAATACTGAGTTGTCTTTATTTATGTTAAGTCTGAAGCTATCTAATTCTGTAATATTTGCTTTTGAAAGATCAATGGACAGGGTAACCAGTCCCAAACTCACGATCTTCCTGTATAAATTGTAAAAGATCAATGGACAGGGTAACCAGTCCCAAACTCACGATCTTCCTGTATAAATTGTAAAAGATCAATGGACAGGGTAACCAGCCCCAAACTCACGATCTTCCTGTATAAATTGTAAAAGATCAATGGACAGGGTAACCAGTCCCAAACTCACGATCTTCCTGTATAAATTGTAAAAAGATCAATGGACAGGGTAACCAGCCCCAAACTCACGATCTTCCTGTATAAATGGTAACAAGATCAATGGACAGGGTAACCAGCCCCAAACTCACGATCTTCCTGTATAAATGGTAACAAGATCAATGGACAGGGTAACCAGCCCCAAACTTAAGATCTTCCTGTATTAATGGTAAAAAAGATCAATGGACAGGGTAACTAGCCCCAAACTCATGATCTTCCTGTATGAATGGTAAAAAGATCAATGGACAGGGTAACCAGCCTCAAACTCACGATCTTCCTTTATGAATGGTAAAAAGATCAATGGACAGGGTAACTAGCCCCAAACTCACGATCTTCTTGAGAAATAAGTAGACCTTTATACCTTATATCTACTCTTATGGTGATACTAAACTTGTGATTGTTTACACAAGTCCTTTACACATGAAAGTGCTAGTTTGTTTCAAATCTTGTAAGGGTTATGAATAATCTTTCACTCATTCCTTGGAGTCTGATACTTTAAAGTTCCTTTCTATCTTTCATTACTTTGATTGTTTGTATTAAACCAAGTAAATATGTTCAGCTGCTGACCAAATAGACGACGCAATACCTTCCCAGAACTGTAATGTTCTAACGTTCTATTCTACCCACAGAGATGACAGTATAGACGCTGGAACATCAAATCCTGACGAGGACGTCAGGGTGTCAGGAGAGGCCGTGTTAGCGGACTAACGCCATTTTGTAGCAGAAACCTATATAAAGCGTGGCAACACCGGCGTTGACTCACTTTTATTTCGAGACTTCGTGCGGAACGGACTTGTTACTAACCTAACCTCAGTAGATTTTAAAAGTCTGAAGTACCTACACGTTCTAATCTTTTGTGTTTCCTAATCATATTTTAAATACAATCATAATTTAAAACATAGTATTTACCAACTTTGCGGCAATAGATGGTAGTAATTTGGCAAAAGTTCAAAAGGTTGTAAAGACTTCCAACGTTGTCATATTCAATACACTTTAGCGCCATGTCTCGAATCTTCTTCCCCTAATACCCAAAATGTATGGCGACTTAATATGAGCCTCTCGCCGTTTGCCAAATAGCACTTACATTATGGAGTTAAACATACAAAATGGTCAAGGATATATTAAGAATTGGTACGCTCTTTTCTTGAAGGACCCAAAGTCGAATTGGTTCGGAAATACCCAGTGGGCAGCTGGTTCCAAACAGTGGTAGTGCGAGGCAAAAACTGCCTTAAAAAACGCTCAGTTGTGGAACGACGGACGTCGAGGTGATTCGAAATGGAAATTCGGGCAACTGACACTTCTGAAGGTAGATGTGCCGACTAATAGAAAATTGAATTTTAATTTCAACGTCTATCGTTGATTGATTAAATCGAAAAAAACTACGAAATGTTTAACAAAAATTCTTCAACAAGTTGTTTACTCTAAATTCTAACGTATAATTCCGTGAACCGTTAACTGTCATAACCGAACCACCCCATCATTACCCACATTGTTATCGTTATGGGAAGTGTTCGTTTTATTTCCGGTATTACTGACCCTATATACATAAATGTACACTTTTTGTCTAGGAACCAATGAATATGTCATTATTTTCCAAGTTATATTATACTGAATGTAGTACAAAGTCATACTTTCATTTCATCATAAAAAATATTCTCTTTCCAATATTTCTTGTTAAATCTTTGTACGATTAAATTGACAAATAATTGAGAAATATTTATTCAAAAAACTTCTAGTAATATCGTTATTTCCGGGACACCATTGTTTGAAAATTTTCGCAACAATGTTCATTCATCTAAAATTCAAATAAAATATGTTTACTTACTTTTACAAATTTAACCTAATTATTATTAAGTACTTTATAAAAATTAACTTTATATTATGATCATTTATAATATGAGAGCTCCCGTTTCAGAATAGTTAGACCCATAGTAAGATAATAAATAACCTAGGTAATAAAGCGAGTCTAGATTACATTGTTAGATTACAGTTACCTAAGTACTAGCGTGTGAATTCTAGTAAGTTCAGAGCAATTGAATTCAATCTTAGATATAATATTATATGTATTATTTATTATTTAAAATGTAAAGGCTTAATTTAAAATTAATTCTTCGATAATTTGGATATGTAGTATTTATTGGGACATAAAAAAAAAATGTTTCGCAATATTTTTTCAATAGGCAAGTAGGTGATCAGTACTTTGCCTACCATGCGCCGTCTACTTCGAGAATAAGCCATTATTTATCCACATCATATTTACATATAAATAACATACATATACAATTTATTAAGCTAAGATGCCGCCTCCGTCCGGGAGAAAGCTTTCTCCAACTTTTTCCAACCTATTTTTCTTCCGTCTACTTTACTGTAAGAAATTACACGCATAGAAAGAAAAGTCCATTGCACAGACATGATACGAACTCAGTCGCATGATGAAGCCGCTTGGCTTAAACCGCGCTTGGTATCGTAGAATTTCTGAATTAGAAAAATAGAATTTCGGAGCTAGCGAAATGAGAGACAAATATATTTTTAGTATTAATATTTTAACGTCATATAAAATATTATTGTATAAAAACTAGTCTCTTGACATTTAGATTTTTTACAAAAAATGGGTATACGATTTAATATTAAAGTAATCCGACTGGTTTTTCAACTGCCTTTCAAACAAATGAATCTTATAAATCTGGACACCATTTTTCTGAATTCTATCCAAACTACGATATGCTATTTAATTTAAAATTGCATTTTATTTTTGCTGTTATATATAGTACTATATTTTTGTTCCTTGCTTATTTGTAATTTTTGTTAATGTAATTGATGAGTATAGTTTCATCATCTGACGTCGAGGCAGAATACGAAATTCCACCCGTATCACCTATACGTCCGCCGTTCCACAATTGAGCGTTTTTTAAGGCAGTTTTTTCCACGCACCACCACTATGTGGAACCAGCTGCCCACTGAAGTATTCCGAACCAATTCGACTTAGGGTCCTTGAAGAAAAGAGCATACCAACTGCGCGCGAGCCCTCTGGCATTGGGAGTGTCCATGGGCGTGTATCATTAAACATCATATTATTTTAAAATTTTCGTAAATAACTACGAATGCACGTATTCGATTCGATTGCTCCAAATACACCAATCGCGCTTCGTAATAATTCCATATAATATCTAACAATCGTAAAGTTTGCTTAAAGAATGACTAACTACTTTATTAAATTATGTGTGTTAAACAAATTTCCCGTTGCAAATAATAGCTGAATCATTTGTCCTTTTAAATGTACAGTTGATTCTATAACTGTTTGTTTCACGTCATTTTTATACCCAAAATAAAAATCTATTTAATTTAAAAGCGAAAAATTCGCAGGTAATTAGGTCCTCCTACATAGATTTTGACCTACAGAAGGCTCATAACTGCGTTGCCGGCCTTTGAAGAATTGGTACGCTCTTTTCTTGAAGGCCCCTAAGTCGAATTGGTTCCAAAATACTTCAGTGGGCAGCTGGTTCCACATAGTGGCGGTGCGCGGCAAAAACTGCCTTAAGAAACTAAAAGATACGTCGCTCGGTTATACAGATGGTATTTCGAATTCTGCCTGACGTCCGATGATGAAACTCAACTGCAGGTATTACTCCGAACAACTCCTCTGAACACCGTCCATGCATTAAGTTCTGTAGAAGATACAGAGATCCCACATCTCTACGCAACGCCAAGGGATCAAGCCGCTTGGAAAGTAACTGGTCGACGATTCGAATCGCTCTTCGATGACTACGGTCAAGCAGAAGGAGCTGGTACTGTTACAATTTATTTAAAGCTAATTGAAGTTAAGCTATTTTAGTATTAATATGTTAGTAGTATGGATATGGAAGTATTGGATGAAGGCATTCTCCAATCTTTTCTAGATGTCTTTACTTTGCCCATAGTATTCCAGTAAAATAACAATTGATTTCAATACTCAGTTCACCCATATCACAAGTTTCCTCCTAATGTTACTACATTATTTTCCTTGTAAACGAGACTCGACAAGAGAAAGTTAAAAACCACATATAAGGATGTGCTAAACGAAATTCTGTGACCAACCTACTTATCGTTATTTAAATAAGAAAAGAAAATGTACGAGATTGTATTGTGACTTCTGATTGTGATTTTACATAAGTGTGCCAAATAAAGCTAGCTAGACTCAGCCATTTACAAACCGTGGCACTACAACCTTTTTTTTAACCTTCCTTCTGTATCTGTTTCATGATCATTTGTCAATCTAATAGGCAAGTAGGTGATCGGCCTCCTATGCCTGACACACGCCGTGTGACCTTTTCCAAGAACAACAAATCTTTTCTAGTAATTTACAAATATTACGACGTTCCAATTTCAAAATAACACTTGCCGCCTGAACCGTTATAAGATTCAGGTCCTAACTGCCATCCTAAATGTATGCAAATTTTTTACCAACAAAAAAGATCCTTTCCGGTCAACGACCCTTTATTTAATTAAAGATCGACTGATAAGAAATGTTCCACGAACGCGATTCTGCACAGTCATTTCTTTTAGAGGTACGTGACGGAAATAATGTTCGCCACTTTTGTTATATGGTAAAATATGGTGAAGGCTGAAGAAGAGGCATTGTACTGATTATTCATTATGGGTAAGATTCGTCAAGACTTACTACAAAGTATGACTTCTCGTATGTCAAAAATATATTAAATTTGACAAACGGGAGTCAAACTTAACGTAGTAATAGTAACGTACGTAGTAGTAATGACAACGCACGTAGTAGTAATAGTAATATAAGAGTTTCGTATAGTGTTATGCCTAGAAACTTAGTTGATACGACTAATTCAACTGATTCGTTTATATAAGTTATTTTGAGCTTATTGGGTATTCTATTATTATAATTCCGAAATTATACATACATAGTTAGTTTTTTAAATATTTTCACTGAAATATTAGTTTCCAGCCAATCCGTGACATTCTTAACTGTTTCATTCAATAACGATTCGTGGTTACGGGTAGTACTTTCGGACACAGCCATTGAGTAGTAGTAGTAACGTACGTAATAGTATTAGGACGTAGTCAAACGAAACGTATCGGACTTTGAATCTTGCCTTTTGAGCAGACGATATGACTTCCAAACAACTACTATTATTGTTTATGAGAGTAAATTCAATCAATAAGAAGTAAGAGAATCAATAAACGGCGGCTTTATGGATTGGAGCCCAATCTTCCAGGCCTTCTGCTTGGATAAATAAATTGCTGACTAAGATTTTCCTCACATCTCAAATATAACTATTACACTGTTTACAAAAATGTATAGACTTCTTTCCTTGACGGTCGTGTTGGGATTAGCTAACTAATTTAAACCAATATTGATTGCTGTAACACCCGTATATAAGGGTAATAAGTGTCAATGTCAATATACATTGTGGTGGACCAAAACCTTTTTTAATTTACACTTAATATGTCACCATTGTAAATGATAAGAACTTATCCATATACAAAACAATTACTTGGGAACTATTATATCGCATGAATGCTGCTCAACCTGAACCAATAAGGCTAATTGTACTTAAAAATTATAACATATTTTAGAGTATTAGCGCCATCTCTTGAGAACTATTCAATTGTTTATTAATTTAAACTTAAGTTACCGTAAGTGGAGTTTATGAGTAAACTTATATTATTTTTATAGCACTAACTGACCTGGAAACGGAGTTTTGTCATAAAAGATTTATTACAGTACTGATATCGCTGTTCAAAAGTGAAATTTAAGAATTATGTATTTATTTTTTATCATAAAAATAAAATTTAATTTTGAGGTTCATCACTCAGGGTTTATAAAAACTTTACAACCTATATACAAACAAAAAAAATAGATAAAACCTCAAGATTTCGGAGGTGTGTCTACAAACACGATATGTACAGATTAAGAAACACAAACGAAGAATAATACTATGAATAATGTTTACTACGAGATCATTAAACAAAGACTGATCTTGATATGGCAACAAAGGCCGATAGCTCAATGCTGTATATTATCCTGCATACTACGAAGCGACACGTAAATTAAATCTCTTAATTGAAAAGTGTATACCAAACTTCAACGAAATTTTGAATAAAAACGTTAAAAAGTATTCATTACTTTCTTTTTTAGACAACACATGAGTCATCTTTTGTCAATGTCATCTGAGAATTAATCTTGTAAAATCCGTGACTCCAGGATGTCTCACAGGGATAGAACAATAATAAGACAGTTGGGAACATGCGTTTCGCGTCTCAGGTTCGATAGGATAAACACTTTATAATCTCACTGTATGTATTACAGTGTTCATACAGTCATAAGTAAACAATGTAAGAATAAAAAACCCCATAACCTGTAGGAATTAATATATAAAAATCAGTGGCGCTACAATCTTTTTAGGTCTGGGCTTTGTATCTGTTTCATGATCATTTGTCAATCTAATAGGCAAGTAGGTGATCAGCCTCCTGTGCCTGACACATACCGTCGACTTTTTGAGTTAAAGGCAAGCCGGTTTCCTCACGATGTTTTCCTTCACCGTTCGAGCGATAGATGCGCACATAGAAAGCAAGTGCATTGGTGCATAGCCGGGGATCGAACCCACGACCGCAGGGATGAGTCACACGCTGAAGCCTGAAGACTTATTGCCATATCTCCTAAATATAATAGGTTTTTCAATTCATAGATTTGTATGAAGCTAAATCGACATTACCAGTGAAATCGGATATTGCAAAAGTTATCGTTCATAACATAAACACTGATTTAAATCACTATTGGAAAGCGTTGCAGGAAATGTCATAAACTTATATATGTATATCTCTTGAAGAAACAGCTGACACCGGCTCAAAGATAAAGACGAAGAAGATTGTATCCACATACAATAAAATTTTAACCACAAACTCCATAAACCACAGTACCTACTCCAGTAACGTCATTCAATATTTCATAATAATTGCGATTGTTTCGCAAAATATTTAATTGAGGAAAACAATAGTTTGTACTTCGACTTCACGAATTACACGAACTAAATCTATAAGTAATGTACATTTAACTTGCGAAAAATCTCTCGATAGTATTATATCAGAACACAGCTGTTAAAACTTTTATATGATAAAACGGTGACGAAATTATGAGTTCAAATGATAATGAGACAATCGCATTTCACAAATAACCCTTTGAATGCGCAATCTACCTGCTAACGACGGGTAAACAAGACGTTTTTGAATTGTTGAATTGAGTCTATTCGCTGACAATGTAACATGAGAAAACTAAACACCGTTAGCACAACAAAAATAAATCGCACTTACCTTTGTCACCGTGCAGTGTTTTTATCGACGGTGCAAGTCCGAAGGGCGCTTTAGGTACTATAATAGTCCCCTTATTCTTTTCGAACAGAGCTTTCCTTTCCCGTAGGGTCATTTCTGCGGGATCCTTCGCCTTGGGGCTGCCCGATTCGAACATCGCCGCTTTCGATAATACGGAACTTCTGTCAACATTTGATTTCGGCAATAACCTCTTCACAGCTGGACTAGCCGGCGTCTCTTTTGTTTTGCATTCATTTGTTTCGTCGACTACGTTCTCTTTGTCCTTTTCGCTTTCCTCTCGAGGCGGTGTAGGCGCTTTGTATTTTTTAATCGACGGTTTTTTCGTGACAGCCGGCGGCGCGGCCACCGCGGTTGCCATGATGGGGGCTGGATGTGCACTGGGGGTTGTGGATGCAGCGCTCGGCTCCTGTCGGTTACGTTCGTGTTTCGTCGGGGCGAAATCGTATACGAGCCGCGATTGGGTGGCCGAGACGCGGCGGTACCCCTCACCCTCCTATGATTGGACAATGGTGCTTTTCGTTCACGTGGTTATTGACACAAAACCGTAGCCTAGACCGGGTTAATGTAGTTGCATCATCGTAATACCGGGTTTAAACAATGGATTGGATAATAATTCGTATAAAGTTGTAGTCAGTAGTCGTGGATCACGCGTGGCGTTGGGCAGTCGACTGACACATGTGCGGAACTCGTTTGAGTTTTGCAATGTGCACGATATGTTAATGTAATTTCGGAGACTGATGAGTGAGATGCGGTTGAACGGGATTGAGTCAACTTTTAAATATTGCGGCGAAAATCTATATTTTATGTACAAATAACATGTTTATGATTTTGTACCATAATTAATTATATAAATTAACCTTTCAATACCCAACATGAATACGAACAAATAAAAACTATAACGTTAACAAACGGCACATTTTTCTTCATTTGTCAACAAACCATTTACTAGAATGAAACAATACATATTATATAACTCCGCGGACCGCGTTAGTATGAACACGATAAACTCAAAAACTATAAATTTTTAACAAGTTTAACCGTATCGAAAATGTGTATAGTAAGATTAAGGTTGTGTCATGGTTTTATATAAATTGAATTAAGTAAAACGATTATTTTTTTGTTTTATATAAGAATTGACAGAGGGCTCGTAAGTTCATTGCCGATCTGTTTGTTTGTGAGATCATAAAAATCTCGTCTAAATACACGAAATTCACATTGTATTAATATTAATCTATTTAATAAAACATTGTATTAATATTAATCTAAACAAAGGTCTTTTGTTTGTGTTACACTAATTGGCATAACCGAAACCTCATTCACCGTTTACGGGGTCAAACTACTGCGCTAGCTGTGCGACGATTTTAGCATCGCCCTACTTCAAATTATTTTAAATAAACATGTTAAACGGACAGAAAATAAAATACTAAATATTATCGTTGGGTTAAGGGGCTATTGCAAGCAAGGTTTTCTCTTTAAATAGTAGCGTAAAATTAACGTAATTTTATTTATGACAAAGGGTTTTAAGAAGGAACTATGTTTGTGTAATAATTTTTGTTTATTTTATACGCATACAGTTAAAACCGTTTACGACATCGTTTAGAACCGACATGCCGGTTATATTGACCAAAATCAAGGTCCCGGCTGAATTCTATTGTATAAGGTTCTTAACAGCGTCATCGGCTGTTACGACTATCGGTTTTTACGACCAAATATGAGAAGAAGTCCTTTCGATGTCGTTTAACAGATTTTGACTGTACATTCTAATGCTCGTTGGCAAAAACTTAAATAAATAAATGAACTTGAACAAATATATTAATATGAGTTCCTGGTTGTCGACCCCAGACTACACATTTTGATATCAGAATTAACATTCAGGCTTCTAAGAATCAAATTAAGTAAACAACAATTTAATTTTTAATTATTATTATTATTATTATTCCTACTATTGAATCACTATAAATGTTTCTCTGTAATATGTAATGTACCGTAAAATTAGTATTGTTTCAAAAGTTTGCATTCTATCATTTCGAATTGAAAAATTTCTAGTCGATTAATTAAAGATGACCATGACAAATCACGCTTCGACCGAATTAACATCTGATATCGGAACAATGGCGGGCACACAAATTAACAACGTCTAAGTTGAGGTTTATTCTATTTGCCAATATTAATAGATTTAACCACTATTTGATAATCCATAGTAATAGTGAGTCCATAGTCATCATTATTATTTAAAGTTATTTATTACGACACGAAATATACAAAGAAATATTCTTCGAATAATACCTCCTACGGATATTTTGAACTAAAGTTTATGTTTCAATAATAATGTTTATACTAGGCCAATGTATAACCAAAAAATAGGGCAGAGTGCAATGACATTAATATGGGGTACAGATACAAACAATTGGATAATAGATTCAATTTGACATACTTAACATAATTTAGAGTCGATTTTAACCGGATATTCTTTGATATTTGAAAATCGAACACTACACCGCGCAAGGTGTGTTTCTACTATCTCTGGTCAATTAACGTAAACCTACAGCGTGAATATTTTATTATAAAATTAATTTCGGGTTTGACTTCGGTAAAGTGTTTTCTCGTAGATAAAAATTACGTGTTTCCAACTTAACACTGAATGTATACAGCCTTCAATGCTTAATTGAGGAAAATACGCATTTATCGATAAATAACAGTAATTATTTATTTCGTAATCCTACAGCTAACATAAATTATATATAACAAAAACAATTATACTAAAGATATATCCAAAGATGGAGTACACAATATATACAAAAAGGTTCAAACATTTACATAAGGAAAATTTAATAAAAGTTATTAAGTTAGTAAGGGTATGTACGTGAGGGTTGTATAGGTATGTGCAAATGATGTAATACTAACAATGTAACAATTATTATTATAATAACACAAATGGCGAACTTTAGGTTCCTAAGTTTGATTTCCGGCGAAACTTAATTTCGGGTCTAACTGTCCGATCACCAACTTGCATAAAAGAAACAAGTCTCTGTTAAGGGATAACGGTTAAAATTATAACTAAACAATCGACTATTCTATGAGCTATGTACCGTTGACTATTCAATAAGATGACAAGAAGTGAACCATAAAAGTTCATCGCACTGAACGTCGTTGATATAAAAAACTGCAACCGACTGCCTAATCAAAAAACTCAGTTCAATAAACTGTTAAGTACGATTTATATCTTTTAATAAATACTACAAATAATAAGTTTATTTAATATAGTAATTATATTATAACAGAGCAGGGTTGGCCTAGTGGCTAGGTCGTAGGTTCGATCGCCGGCTGTGCACCAATGGATTTTCGATCTATTCATTTAACATTCGCTCGAACGGTGAAGGAAAACATCGTGAAGAAACCTTGTCTTAGACCCAAAAAGTCGACGGCGTGTGTCACAGGAAGCTGATCACCTACTTGCCTATTAGATTGACAAATGATCATGAAACATATACAGAAATTTGAGACCCAGATCTAAAAGGTAACGCCACTGATTTATTTTTATTGTATTTATAAATACAATACCTCTATAGTATAACCATAAAAGCCATTTGCTCTTTACGCTTCTTAATCTCTAAGCCTGGGACAGAGTCTATTCTCATCTTTTTATTTATAAAATTTGCTTGTAAAACGAATTAAAATATTTATCTTATTCGAAAGAGGCTCACGGGGTTACCATCTCATAGAATTAAATATAACCTCAACTAACTTTTTTAAATTTGGGAAAAAAATCTCCAACCGGTGGTGTCTAATGCATAACTCTGTATAAAAACCTTATAAAATTACCCTACCACCACCTAATAACACCCAACAAGTTTAATTGAATAAATATTGTACGGTTTCTGGGTCATCGGGGTGCTTTCAATAATAGAGGATTTTATTTTCACTCTATATGAGACATATAAAATAAATGCAAAATAATTAAATGAATGTAGTGTAAATGTTAAAGAGAGAAAAATAAAAAAGAGAGGTATAGGTACTATCGGGGCGTAACTCCGACGATTTAGTAAATCGGATCTCGGGTTTATAAAACTGAGAAAACCTAAGTAAGCAAAATATACAGCCTTGGCTCGTAGAATCATTGTAAATCATTTAAAAAATCGTTCATAACTATGACGTATATTAATATAACACAATTTCAATTTCGACGTCTGTACAGGAATAGTTTACCACCCGCATATCTCGCATTATACATAAATGCTTATTTCCATTGTGTGGCTATCGATGGATTGTAACTTGACCAGATTTTAGTGAAGGAAAAACTCCTGCACATTTGATGATTCAATACTAATTTGCCTTAAGTTTAACTAAAGTTAACAAGATATTATTAGACTCTTAGGCGGAACGAAGTCAGCCGGGTCAGCTCCCGTACATTGTATATACAAAAAGCTTCAACCATTTATAAAAGGAAAAACTCAATAAAAATTATTAAATATATTTAACTGTAAAGGGATACCTAATCGATATGTTTATGTATGTCCAAATACAAAACTTGATATGCAAAAGACAATAATTTAAATAAATTCAACAGTTTTTGTGGTTCAACGCCAATTGCGTCGCTAATACCACAAAAACAACGAAACCAAAGTAGGATCGTAAAGTTAGTAACAAAGAGCTTTCAAGAAACTCAGAGGTGGTCGTAAACATATTTTTGGTGGAAACAAAAGAACCCGCAATGAAAACGTGCTTGAGACTAAAGACAATTTTCACGGACAAATAAAAACTACTTTTAAAGTATTATGTATAAATGCTTATTAATGCTTTAAATTCTACTTTTGTCTTTGAATCGAATTAGTTGGTTGGTACGGCGTGGTACCTACTCATATGTCCATACCGCATGCGCGAAGCTAGTTTTTAATAGACATGTAGCAAATAAATTTGTACACCTAATACAGCTATTATACCTACATTGATTCACACATACGCACAATATAATCCCCTCACTTTCACACAACACTTGGATATTACTTAGTCAAATGTATTTTTTCCTTTTGTAAATGTTTGAACCTTTTTGCACCTTTTATGTATTTCATCTTTGGCTATATATATATACATATCTTAATATATATAAATTACGTGTCACGTTGTTTGGCCTCCTAAACTACCGAACCGATATCAATCAAATTTGCACATCGTTTGTAGTTTGATCCAACTTAAAAGATAGGATAGCTTTCATCTCAATTTATACCCGAAATATTATTTTATTGCAAAATATTTGTTTATTATTTGATACAATTCTAACAGATGGCACTGTGTTGAAAGTACCAACGTTTCACATAAGCTACAATTTATTGGCATAACCACCAATAAAGCATGGTGGTCCCCATGACTGGTGTTCTCCTACCGTTTCCCTTAAATAGTTTGCTACTACGTAATATAACAAAAACCTTAGCCACAGCAACGCTTGGCCGGTCTGCTAGTATTTATATATAATTTATGTTACTTGGATTACGAAATAAAAAAAGCCTACATTTAGCAATGATACATCAAACGTCTTCAAAAGATGCTCTTTCATATATGTGTCGCAGCTAACTAGCTTAATTAACCGTTCAATTAACAGCCTAGCCTTTTAACTAAACGGCGCCGTTTAACTAGCGGGCTGAAAGATATTCAGCAGTAGCGTTTGTTACAACATAAACTGGCTGGCTAATACTTAGGCCATTCATACGATAAAGTAATTATTTGGCAGAAATAAAAAATATGCAACATATGACATAAAAAATATTTCTTTTAAAATTAAATTTCTTGAGTCAAATTCATATTATAATATTGTCACTACACTATTCCCTTATACTTGTTGTTTTTCATGAATTGGAAAAGTTTGAAGTGTTAAGTTTCGAGTTTGAGAGTGGCAGAAAGTGGAATTAAATTTAAATTTACAGTCAACAGGCTAGGCAAGTAATAAAACGTCATCGATCCAAGTCATTTGCCTAGCTGTTTAATCAACTGGCTCAACATTTTACAGACCGCTAGTTAAACGGCTAGGCTGTTAATTGAACGGCTAATTAAACTAGTTGGCTGTGACACATATATTATAAATATTAGGTAAATACTGACATAGCAATATAGTCTGAAGTTTAAATGAATTCTCAATATTATTAAATATTTTTTTAAATATCTATAATTTAATAAAAAAATGTAAGTTCAAAACTGCACTTTACATCCGAAGTAATTCTTTAAGACCACCCAAAACTGACATAAAAACAGTCGTAAAGCAATGGCCATACATTATTGCATCTTATCGTTATGGGCACGTCTTATCGGGACGAATCTGTAGAAACAATTTGTATGGGTCTAATTTAGAGCGTATGAAAAAGATTACTACCTACTATACGTTTAAAGTCCTATAATCTCACAAACTAGGCTAGATATTTCGGGGCTGTCAAAAATTTTTGAACCATCCTATTGTACGCTGTGTTAACGTTTTGGTTTATTGAGAACATCATTTTTGAGAAAATAAAGTATCTTTGAACGGAATTTATACTCCCGACATTCCGACGCTAACGACATATTTATATGTTCGCAGAGTCAATTGACAGTAGCGATATTGTGTATATTATGTGTTAAATAATATAAACTTTATTATATTGTTAGCGGACTAACGCCATTTTGTAGCAGAAACCTATATAAAGCGTGGCAACACCGGCGTTGACTTTCTTTTATTTCTAGACTTCGTGCGAACGGGCTTGTTGCTAACCTAACCTCGGTAGATTTTAAAAGTCTAAAGTACCTACACGTTCTTATCTTTTATGTTTCCTAATATCAGAATTGGGATTTGAACTTTTCGCTCACTTCTCTTTTGTTTTGTTTTGAGTAATCTTTGTGGTTTAAATTTTCCTTCTCTTTGTGTCCGTAATGTACGAAGTCACGAGTGATTAACATTTTAAAAGTGCTCTTTGTTTTAAAGTGTTGTTTGTGTTTGTCATGAGAGTGCAACAGTGTCGCATTAAATTTGGGATCGTCTAGTCGGCAAGGTAGACGAGAGATGCTTTGACAGAGGACGGCCGAACGGTTGAAGAACAGTCAAATCAATCAGGACACTGTCGTTAATGTGGGTCGTAGACCCCCCCTTGTAAATTCCAGAAGGATGATCTGGTCTTTGTTATTAAGAACATGCAAAGGTATGGGTTTCTGTTTTAAATTTTTGTGGTGCTAATGTGTTTAGACCACTTTGAGAACATACAAGTGTATGGGTCTCTGTTTTAAGTTATTCTGGTGCTAATGTGTTTAGACCACTTAGAGAACATGCAAAATGTATGAGTCTCTGTTTTAAAAAATTGTCGCTTATGAGAGCACTAGGAGCCACTGTCGATACGACGGTGTATTGCAAATACTGAGTTGTCTTTATTTGTGTTAAGTCTGAAGCTATCTAATTCTGTAATATTTGCTTTTTGAAAGATCAATGGACAGGGTAACCAGTCCCAAACTCACGATCTTCCTGTATACATTTTAAAAAGATCAATGGACAGGGTAACCAGCCCCAAACTCACGATCTTCCTGTATAAATTGTAAAAAGATCAATGGACAGGGTAACCAGTCCCAAACTCACGATCTTCCTGTATAAATTGTAAAAAGATCAATGGACAGGGTAACCAGCCCCAAACTCACGATCTTCCTGTATAAATTGTAAAAGATCAATGGACAGGGTAACCAGCCCCAAACTCACGATCTTCCTGTATAAATGGTAACAAGATCAATGGACAGGGTAACCAGCCCCAAACTTACGATCTTCCTGTATAAATTGTAAAAAGATCAATGGACAGGGTAACCAGCCCCAAACTCACGATCTTCCTGTATAAATGGTAACAAGATCAATGGACAGGGTAACCAGCCCCAAACTTACGATCTTCCTGTATTAATGGTAACAAGATCAATGGACAGGGTAACTAGCCCCAAACTCATGATCTTCCTGTATGAATGGTAAAAAGATCAATGGACAGGGTAACCAGCCTCAAACTCACGATCTTCCTTTATGAATGGTAAAAAGATCAATGGACAGGGTAACTAGCCCCAAACTCACGATCTTCTTGAGAAATAAGTAGACCTTTATACCTTATATCTACTCTTATGGTGATACTAAACTTGTGATTGTTTACACAAGTCCTTACACATGAAAGTGCTAGTTTGTTTCAAATCTTGTAAGGGTTATGAATAATCTTTCACTCATTCCTTGGAGTCTGATACTTTAAAGTTCCTTTCTATCTTTCATTACTTTGATTGTTTGTATTAAACCAAGTAAATATGTTCAGCTGCTGACCAAATAGACGACGCAATACCTTCCCAGAACTGTAATGTTCTAACGTTCTATTCTACCCACAGAGATGACAGTATAGACGCTGGAACATCAAATCCTGACGAGGACGTCAGGGTGTCAGGAGAGGCCGTGTTAGCGGACTAACGCCATTTTGTAGCAGAAACCTATATAAAGCGTGGCAACACCGGCGTTGACTTTCTTTTATTTCTAGACTTCGTGCGAACGGGCTTGTTGCTAACCTAACCTCGGTAGATTTTAAAAGTCTAAAGTACCTACACGTTCTTATCTTTTATGTTTCCTAATAATATTTTATTTTCTCGACATTATCGTATAACATAGTTTGTAAGTATGATGTATCTATTTATGTAATAAAGTGTTTCATTACCTACCAATTATTTATGTGCTATATTAAATAAACATTTTTTTAACCGAATTAAAAATCGATAGACAAACAATTGGCTATTTGTTGAAATTTTTAAAAAGCATTTCAGAGTACGCGTAGACCAATGGACCGACGCGAATGAAAGCTGGCAAAAACTGGATGCTGACAATAAAAGATAAAATACTGGGGAAAAAGTTGGAGAAGGCTTTACCCGGACGGGGACTTCATCTTAGAATAATACAATTGCATATAAATTTTCGTATATTGTATGTCAATAAGATTGGATATATAGAGGTTTATTATTATGGAACCTATACAAAAATAAACATTCATAATTTAAGAAAACCGCCCAAATGCTTCTTTATTCAAAGATGGCGTTGCACCATACTTATAAACACGTAAACAAACGTCAATCTATGTGTTATAATTGTGTTCCTCCTAAGGTCAAAGCCATATTAAACCACAAAAAACTTCGTCAAATTGTACGAAGGATTTTTTTATTATTTAATTATTTCGAAAGCTTTTAATGTGTAAGAAATAAATACTACTTAATGCACGAAATCAAAAGTAAACGCTGATATTTAAATGAGTGCGCAATAGTAATACGCGATTAGTATTCATCGTAAGTGCTATTTAAATTGTCACCCAATGTGACATAAATCGTGGATTAAACAGGCGAGGCGTGGACCTGAATTATTCGATAAAACTCATTTTTTTCATTAATATTTATTTATTTAGAGCAGTGTTGGCTTAGAGGCAAGGCTTAATGGTTCGGGTTTCTGCGCGATAGAAAACTGAGTATTTTGCATAGTTGGTGTTGATGTGAAGAACGTGATACAAAGCATGATTACGAGTCTGGTAGGCAATGCAATGCATTTTTCTAGAAGTGAGCTACAATTAATTTTATTTGAGAGATATCGTTTACGTCGAGAGTCTAAAGTGTACATTCTAATGAGTAGTCTAGTTTTCGTGAGTATTTTTTAAACAAAATATTGCATTAAAATTATCTCTGTTCTGAGTCATCTCATTAATTCATCTCGCGATATATAAATTAACTCGATGAAGTAGGATGAAAGGTTTAAATCTAGGTTAATGGGGAATGGATTGTGGCCTCCTTTTTCAGTTAATTAGTGAACATAAAATGCCGTCCATTTTGCACGACAGCAGCGCATTATAATTCGAAAATATAATTTTACTACATTAAAAATCGAAGTCTATTTCTGCTTTAGTAGAAGTAGTACTACTAGTAGTAGCTTTTTACGACTAATACAACTCCACTCCTTCATTATTCTCATTATTTTCAAACGTGTTCGCAGACGCAAGTCCCAAATCGCACTACGACAATTCAGGGTTATCTTACGTAGGGGAGCGTGGGGCTAGTTGTAACAATTTTAACAAATAATTGAATATCATGAAGAATATTGGCTAAATTACTACTAAATAAACTTTGATCGATACTCTAACTATTTATCTATGAAGTCGAATCGAAATATTATCAAATCTACAGGTAACTATCTCACAATTATTTTTTTCTAAAAGAGAAGTGTTACAACTTACCCCGTGGTTGGGGCTAGTTGTAACAACAAAAATGACACCTTCAATCGTTTAATTTTTTCACATCTTGGATCATTTTATCTCTTAGTTCTACCTTACATCTTACCATCGCAGATTTGTTAACTTTTCCTTCCCCTTTCACTTTTCTTTATCATCTTCTTTTGCATTTTCTTCATCTTTTCTTCATATTCTACTCTCAAAGCTTCTTTTTCAGGCGTATCAGTCAGAACAGCAGACTTCCTTTTGCGTCTGCAATTTATATTTGTTTTTCGTGGTGGCGCCTTTGGTAATGGTCTAACTTTTGATGGGAAAAATAGATTTTGACCAGAGCAACTTGGAGTTAGTTTGTTCGCAGTTTCAATGTGGCGTATAATTTGTGTTGTGCTGATATCCACTTCAGGAGCAGAATCTAATAGTTCTGGATGTTTAAGACTCAACGATAAATTCTCACTTTCATTTAGAACATTTTCTGATTGTTCTGTAGGCTCTGGATGATCAGTTACATAAGAGAGCGCAAAGTATCTAATACTCTCGCATAAACTATCTTGGAAAATATCAACATTCAAAGGCCAAATACCAGAAGCTTTAAGTCCACTGATAATGACTCCTTCACTACACTTGGGATGTCATAAATTGTCATCGTTTTTCCTGGATTATTATACATCCATGCAGTCTGTGCTCTGTTCACGTAGTTTTTAAAAGGGCCGTAGACTCCTACATACATAGGTTGAAAATTGTGGGAGCAATGGGAGGAAAACTATAACATGATAACTTTGTTTTCTTTGGCTTTTTCGACAACTGAGCTGACACTACTCACAACTGAGAGACAACATTCACATGTGAGCCATGATTATCGAGCAGTAACAGAACTGGCTCTTTCTTGGTAGGTTTCGCGTGTTTGATAAAGTTATCTACAAAAATCAAAAATTCTTTATCAGTCATCCTCCACCCTGAAGAATTGCCAGCTCCAATGCAATCTTCAGGTCCACCGCGAATGAACATTTCTGAGTATTTAAGCCGGGGAAAACTGAACATCGGCCGTCAGTAACTTACAGCAATCTGGGGGCAAATTGTAACATGTTACAACAAACCCCGAGGTTTTGTTACAACTAGCCCCCTTGATATAGTTCTTAATATTTATCACGATAAATATTAAATTAACTTAGTAATCTTGAAAACTGTTATACAACATCATAAATAGTTATATTTTAGCATAAAATAAAATACATAAAACTTCAAAGTTACGAAAATAGTAAAACTAACCAAAAATTTACGTTAGTAAAATTATAGGTTTCCTGTCAACAATTAAGCGTTTGCACACACCCACTCACTGAGCCGCCTGGCAGGACCCTGGCTGTGGTAAAGTGGCGTGGCACGTTATAAGTTGAAGATTAGGTAAAAAAAAAACGTGAATAAAATTCAAATTCCTATTGAAAAAGGTCTGTTACTATTTACCCCTGTAACAACAAGCCCCGCGCTCCCTATACTAAAAGAAGACAATATCAACATTTGAATATCATTATTAGTATGAAATAAATATAACAGTTATTTTTATTATTCATAGTGTAAAAAATTGGTGAATAAACGATTCAACTAATACAGATTTTTATATAACAACTCACCCGATGTTAAGTGATATATGACAGTACCATAGGGCAAGTGCGTTGCCGGCCTTTTAAGAATTGGTACGCACTCTTCTTGAAGAATTAAACCTTATTCAAAAAAACTAAGTCAAGAAGACTTAGTTTCTCTTTACGTTCTCTTTCGTCTCTTTCTGTCAAATTGTTTTTACGCTTTAATGAAAGGAGACAGTTAAACAATTGTAGTGATTAATTTTTATGATTTATGTGGTAAGTATATACTATAGTAATAAATTATACGTTATTAACTAAAAGTGCTTACTTACGAGTCATAACTGACGATCTTGACAGACAATAGCGGTGTTCATAAAACCAAGAAATGCCTGCCTGAACGGAAACGTACCGTTTATTTAGCAATATTTAAAGATCTTATTTTTATTGAATAATATATATATATAGTTACACTATTCGTATACTAAATAATATATCTAAATGCCTTGAATATAAACCAATGGTTAATAGTGATTTACTAGAATAAATACTTTTACCACATAATAATTTGTACGAATACGCGCAGTCGCAATCCTTGCTCGTGTACGCATAGGTAACGTTACGTTATAATGGTAAAAAATAGGAATATTTTCGTAACAAAAATCTCCAATCCATTGTTTCGTTCTTATAGATGCAACTACGTCACCCATATACCACTATTTCATATAATTTAGCGATCAAAAATTAACAATAAAATAGCACATGTTTCGAAGCACCGTCACCAAGTTGACTGCTGCCAATCATAGGAAAGAAGGTTTAAGCGAAATAAACAGACATTCCCCACATTAGAGTTTTGTTGAAATAAGAGGTGTCGATATTTAATTAACTGTAATAGAAAACTAAAAGCATTCAAAATGTATCCATAAATTTAATAATAAAATTCACAAAATTGAGTTCTAAAAATATTTGTTACAGAGCGAGAAAGAAAGAAGAATGAAGCAACTAGGTAACTGTTATCGTTATGTATATAATATTACTATTATAATTATTGATTATATTACAGGAAATGGTACTTACCTTATATATGTATAATGTTTGTTAAAGAACCATAATTAAATTCTTTTAATAAGCCAGAGTTTGAATAAAATAACCCCAACAAAAAAATAATTTTCTATATAAAACCATGAAATGTAATAAACAAATGACACTTGTAATGTTTTCGAAATATATATTAAATTCATTAAAATAGCGTTAAAATCCTCGTAGCTGTCATATGTTCTACGCCTTATTCATGTTAAAAAACATTCAAAAGTCAACTTTTAAAAAATTAAATTTAATTTAATTACAAAAAAAAAATTCGTCCTGAATAAACTCCGAAAAATTCTTACAATTCTACAACTTACCAACTCGGCTACTATCTGGTCATCAAGTCGCTGGCATTTGTTTTTTGGTTCGGTGATTTTTTTAGGCTGAAACAAAAATATTTAAACTGTAATATAATAATTATTATAAAGGCAACATACAATCTTAATTTTAATCAACGATCTTTACCAAATCTTAGAAAATACATGAAAAGTAATTTGACACTCTCGTTGCTCATGAATAGGCCACATAGGGTCCAAAGGTATACTATGTTGTTTGAATGTATAAGCGAATAAATATCAACAATCAACATAATATACTATATACGCAAAAAAGCAATCTCTTAAGATGGATCTAGTGATGTGTGATGATTTTTATATTTATACTAGCAGACTCGGCCAAGCGTTGCTGTGGCTTAGGTTTTATAAGATTCTACATTACATAGTGGTAAACTATTCACGGGAAACGGTAGGAGAACACCAGTTATGGGGACCACCAAGCTTTTTGGTTGCTATGCCATTAAATTGTAGCTTAAGTGAAACATTGGTACTTTCAACACAGCGCCATCTGTTAGAATTGTGACTATCAAATAATAAACAAATATTTTGCAATAAAATAATATTGCGGATATAAATTGAGATGTAAGCTATCCTATCTTTTAAGTTGGATCAAACTACACACAGTGTGCAAATTTGATTGATATCGGTTCGGTAGTTTAGGAGTCCATAGCGGACAAACAACGTGACACGTAATTTATATATATTAAGATTACGGTTTATCCAAGCTTCGCACGGCTTGAAATATTTTTTAATTTTTGTTAATTAATATTGACTACGTCACTCAGGGATAACATTGCGGTCCAGTTTAAATTAGTTACAAAGCTTTCCTCTTTGTAATATTAGTATAGATATATTTATGTAATTAACACTTGTTCGTCGTGCTAGCGCCATAAATTAAAATCAAAAGCTAATAACACAAATCAAATTCACAAAAAAACAAATCGGAGTCCAATACCTACTACAATGGTTAAAAACTTTATAATCTATTACTTAGTATAAATGAATATCATACATTGTATTATCTGGACTATAAAAGAGACTAAGACCCCCGAGTTTGTTTCGACATTTCTTCTCAGGGCAGTCAGTTAGGAAATGTCAACTTCATCTAGTTTAGGATGACATTGTAAAAGTGATTTATATAGTCCTACTTGCAAGAATAAACTATTTCATTTCATTTCATTACAAATATGCTGAAGTGGTAATATGAGTCACAAGAGAAATCTAGACAACAAGAACTGTGTAAAATTGCATCAAAATTTGATAATTTTTAGTCTATAAAATATAAATATTAATTATGTATCAAGTTTGCATTATTGTTTTAATAAATATTTTTAACACCAAGTTGTATACAAATTAGTATGTAACATTACTTGTATAATTATATTTACCATTGCCTTAGTAGTTTTGAGCACAGAGTTTATGTCATTGATGGAATGTATAGAAACATCAAGTGTTGATGCGTCCAACTTGTCTTCTCTCTCTTTCTTTTTGACTTGAGTTACTTTTTTTGGTTCGGGTTGCTGAAATTGTTATAAATAATTAGTATTAATACCAATTTACAATAATCTGTACGGTTCCTGGGTCATCGGGGTGCTTTTTGCAGGATTTTAGTTTTACTAATATTAACCACTCGCGTACAAACATAGAATAGAAGCGAAATAATGAAATGTTAATTGCTATGTACGGAATGAATGTAGTTTAACAGTCGAAGAGAGTGCATATGTCTCGGTATACTTGCGGGGCTTAACTCCGACGTATTAGGTTATCGCCCCACGCTTATAAAACTAAGAAAGCCTGAGAGAGCAACATGTACAGCCTTGGCTCGTACAAGTAAAACAATAAATTCACTTTAAAGAGCAATGTTCTACTAGTGGCTAAGCACTCTCTCTACCCTGAGGTCTTGCACTCAAATCCAGGCTCGCGCCTTTAACTTTAATGTACGCAATTACACTCATAGTGTAAAACATCATGTATAAATAATAACAAGTGTGACACACCAGAGCCTAATCAACTACTTGACCATAAATAAAAATGATGAGGGATTATTAAAGTCTTGCTAAGTCCCATTCAGAAACATGACAACTCTCAAAACTATGCTGCATTAGTCCTTATTACTTTCGTTTCACTTTAAGTGTGTTAAAAGCGGCCTAATAACTAACTTATCAATAATTTATATACTTTTTAGATGTAGGTACAATCCAAAATATTTTTATTAAAACTATTTTCAATATGTATAAATAACCAGGCAGATTTTGTATGGTAAAGAAACATTTATGCACTTTTATAGTTGAAAAAATGTAAAAGTACTTACAAAGGTATGATGACTCAAGTCGTCTTCCCAATTGTTAATCTGATCAGCGAGTGCAGCTAGCCGTCCAAACTTCTTTTTACAGTCTTGTTTGGGTTCATTTCTAATATTCTCTGCAGGTGGAGTTGCTGCTGAGAACTCTAGCTCTGTTCTATGTATTGGTGAGGATAGGTTAGGTGAATCTGGAATTTATTAATTTTCTTTAATAAGAAACTTTTAAACAGCAATAATTTTGCAAAAGCTGTAAAAAGATTGACATATATAAAAGTAAAAATCATTTAATCATATAGGTAACATAATGTACACTTATGACTCGTCAGTAAAGAAATACATATTAATGCTTCTAATTTTACATTTACTGCCAGTTCTCAAATCAAGGGTGTAGAACGGAAAAGAAGAACTGGCAATAAACTCTCCGTTGGGTTGCAGCTTCTTGTTTGATAAATAGTATAACATACAAAATGTCATGACACTTAATTCTTATAAAAGCAAACAGTGCTTTCAAATCTTTTTAATTTTAATAATTTTATCACCAAGAATCAAACTCCTGATTTAAATGCACTTTGCATGCAATCAGTGAGATAGGGACAAAGTATTTTGTGCTGATATTTACTTGTATAAATGGTAACAAAGATATAAATCAACACTATATTGTTCCTTTAAGCTCTATTTTATTGTCACAAAATATTTTATGTTTTCAAATTGTAAGAAAACTTACCAGAATATAAATTCCCAAGCCGATCCAGTCTTGATTTAAAATTTGTTCTCACATTTGTCTTATCAGTCTTATTATCCGCCATATCTGGCTTTGTCGTTAGCTTTTTGGGACTGGCACCTGAAAAAATATAAAAATATACTATACTTAGTGTAGGTTTGCATGTTTTGCTACTAATGACAACAACCGGGATAGGGGAGAAAAAAATACATTTGGTATTTGATAAAGATATCTGAGGGCACTCCTGTCGAGGAGATGCCTATTTGGCCACCGCTTGAATGATTAAGTGTTATAGTTTTTAAAAAAGATTAAGAGGGGCAAAGGCCGATTTTTAGTTTTCCGTTTCATAAATCAGAAAATGCTGCACACACGCCTACAGATGCAGAAAAATTAATATCAACTATAACAAAAACTAAAAGTGAATTTCTAAAGTGGAGAATTTACAAAAAGGTCACCAATGCACATGGTAGCCTTCTGGCAATGAGAATGTCCATGGTCGGGAGTATCACTTAACATCAGGTGAGCCGCCTGCCCATTTGCCTCCAATTACACACAAAAAAGAATAATCTTAAATTATTTGAAAGAATATTCATAAAACCTTTACCTATATATCTCACAAAAATGTAAATTATAGATATTAAAATAATTAAAGTTAATATATAAACATTTACAAATTGCTGAAGTTCTACTATAAGCTTGGCTAAAAATAATTTAATTACATTAAACATTTGTATAAATTTAGACATAATAATTTCAAGTCTTTAATTGAAGCGTTTCTAAGACTTAGTGAAATGTAATAGTAATATTCAAACACACTAAACTTTACAAATAACTTACCAACTTATTAAAAACACAGAAAATTCACTTTAAACTGTTGTATTTGAAGTCGATCCCATGAGAACATTAGTTAATTTTGTTTACAAATAATTTGTGGTGCAATATCAGTGGTTAATGAGTAATAATTACAGGAAATATTTACATAGTGTAAGTTAATGAACTTAGAATGTGAACTTTACATTAAAAAGCCAATCTTATACATTTTTAATGACAAGACCATAAAAAATCGAATGTACTAAGGATGAATACAAATAATGGTGCAATGAAATGTACAAGGCAAATCAATAATAAGGATGGTAACTGTGAAACTAACAAGTATTTAAAACCACACAATTAGAACAGATTGTATCACTAAGTTACTCCTTCAATAGATGTAGGTATCGACTACATATTATAGGTGCACTGTTTTATTTATTGATTTTGCTTACCTTCAATTTCTGTAATCTGTACATTACTGCCTCTCTCTAATGAAGAGTCATATACAATGCTTATAGGAGCATCCCTTTCTTCCACTTGCACTTCAATTTGAATGTCATTTCTGTGTGAAATATTAATCTCAACAGAAACATCAGAGTTTCTTCTAGTCAAACTGCCACGGTTTGGACTTTTAAACTCTTTCTTCGTCACTATAACATCGTTTTTTACCTTCTGGGGTGATAAGGCTTTTCGATCCGATTTCTCTATCACCCTCTTAATTACTGGCGTATTACAGTTAACAGTTTCCTTGATTGAGCGTTTAGGTGATGTTATTGACTCTCTGACTGGTTTAGAAGGCGATTTTACAGGAGAAGAGTTAGTTTTGAGTAGATTTTCGGCCAACGGCTTTCTCTTTGGTACAGATTGACCAGAATTAGCAAGCTTTTGATCAATTTTCTCTTGTCTGGCACGCGCTCGTTCTAACATACGCTGCAATTAGTTATAAAGAATAAATTCAGTTACTTTAAGTTAAAACAAAGTTCAAGGATGCATAACGTCTTATAAAAGCCGAATCCTACCTGAGTGAAGGGATCCATGGCACTACTTTAACAATTGTTTGTACGAAATTATTACACTAGACAAGACACTAACATATCTAGACACAAATTTTCAACTTATTCTTTATAGATTTAATGTTTTTTTTTTGTAAAATTGAGAATAATTCTTGAATTACGCCCGTTATAATCAGTTTCCGATTAGACACAACAACAAACTGAATTTTTTGAATTTAACTCTCATATCATTGGACAGAGGGCGTGTCTAAAATAAAACGGCGTCAATATTTTTCTAGTACTACCTCTGTACTCTATGGAAAACTTTCATAAACCATATAATATAATCTAGATGGCGCTGAAATAAAAAATTGTTGGTAATATCAGACAATAATATAATTATTGTGGTAATTGTCTATGGTAACATGAAGCGGATATAATAATAATTGTTGACTACGAAATTTACCTTAGTTAATAACTAATATATATTTTATACTGAAATAATTTCCAAAATTCACGCCATTATTACACTAGTTACTTTATGTGAAATAATTTAGGTTTGTTATCCTTTTACCGCAATATATAAGGGTTAAGGTCGTTGACTCACGCTCACCCCTAATGTTAAAAATCGAAATAATATCAAGATTAACACTAATTAAATGGTCTTTATTGTCTATAAATAGTTAATTTTATTATGTCTTTAACCACTTGGTAATTCAATAATTAATATTTTATCTTGGATGACTTGGATTTCAGGAGATCAACCTCTTATCTTAACTCAAAATAACTTTATTCATATAGGCAACCAAGTACACTTTTGAACGTCAACAGAAAAGATGTTAAGTTAATACTTAATTTACATTTAATACCGGTTCGCAAGTTTAGTGCATAGAGCAGAGAAGAAACTCTCCGCCACTCTTTTTAGATTAAAGGATTAGATTCATTTAAATAATCGTCAAATTTATAGAAAGGTTAAATGATTATTACGTTTAAATAGAGTTTTGAATTTATTCAGTGATAACTCTTTAATTTCGCTTGGGAGTTTGTTGTAAACTTAAGAAAATATATGAATAAAACAAGTTTAGAAAGGCTTTCGTTTCGTTTACACTATATTTACCGACACTAAATATGTTTATCGACTCTTAGAAAATACGATTGCGATTGTAGTAGTGGCACTACACATATAATATTATGTACACACAAACTGCACAGCAACACCAGTTTCCATATACCTACCTGTTGCGTTAGTAATCAAACAACATTCATACGCAGTGCCAGTGATCTTGCCGAACAATGGGTGAGCAATTATTATAGTCTTGGTTCCTGGCTTCCATTCCCTAGGATATATATTATTTTGGTTTAAAACGTTTTTTAATATATATGCTTATTAAAAAAACTATATATTATTATAATGTATTTTTATTTACTACTTACCTGTAATATAAACAAATAGAAAATCAACGTCAAACGTTACGGTATAAAACAATCATAAATTTTAACTAATCAATGTCATAGTGTCATAATACTTCATTAGAAAGTTTAAAATGTTTTGGGGTAACGGCTAACGGAGATATGAGCTATAACCCAAAGAAAATTTCTTCGGTGATTATCGGTAGTTTCGCAAAAATTGTAAACTACAAGGATCCTTCAAAAAACTTTAAACATTAGTGTTGAAATTTAATTGGTAAGTGATTAGTTTGATTAATTATTACTTATTATTGAAACTTTTAATAAAAGACTATAAATTCGTGGCTAATTTAAAAAAACCGTTACGAATGAAGCAACTCAGATTAAAGAATAAGCTGTCAATTATTTCATAAGATGAATACTTTGAAAATCACGATAATGCTGCAGGATGCTAATTATATTTAAATATTTTAGTTGTCAAATACTATGCAAAATATAAATTATGGGTAAATATTTAATTCACATAATGACTGCCCAAATAATACGTATTAGCAAAGATCTAAACTTAACATAGCGTGATTCGAGAAAGATCGATTAAAATCAAGACAATAGCAATCAAACAAATCAAGACTGCTAAAACCATACAATTTTTAAGAAGTAAGTTTTTCTATTACACTGTAGATTTAATATCAATAACATATAAAATTTAAAGCGGTCCTAAGACCAAATAAATGAGTATTTAATTAACAAAGAACTTCTCTCATACATAGGTTAAATGTCTATTTAAAATAATGAACAAAAAGGCATGTAAATTTTGAATACAGAGTAATAAGCAATTAGCGCACGAGAAATTTGTTGTCGTAATATCCTTTGACCTCGTTCAAAGATGTGTGATGCAATGCATAACTACATAATTAAAAAGGAATCGCAAAATTTGTTGCTAAACGCAAAACTCGAAGACTGCTGGACCTTTTTGAGTAATTTTCTTAAAACTCTGAGGACGGTTTATATGGAGAAAAAAAATTGGAAAAATATAGAAAAAAACGAATAGTTTTAGGTTACTTAGGTTTTTATTTTGGAGAACAGTCTCTTTAGGGTAGCATAGCAAAAACTAAAAAGGTTAGGCTATTCTAAAAAACGTTCTCAGGTTGAAATTTGAAAATAAAATGAAGAATAATCAAGCGTATACAGTTGTTTTACATAATAATATATTTATGATTATAATTCAGCAATATATATATATTAGTATTAGTTTCCGAGTAATTGTTGTTTTTGTATGGAGAGTGTTGAGGAGTTGTTCGGACATATACCTGCAGCTGCGTTTAATCATCGGACGTCAAGGCAGAATACAAAATACCATCTGTATCAATCACCTCGACGTCCGTCGTTCCACGACCGAGCGTTTCTTAAGGCAATTTTTGCCGCGCACAACCACTATGTGGAACCAGCTGCCTACTAAAGTATTTCCGAACAAATTCGACTTAGGGTCCTTCAAGAAAAGATCGTACCATTCCTTAAAGGGCCAGCAACCCACTTGCGAGCTTCCTGGCAATGTGAATGTAACTATCACTTATATAACATCAGATGAGCCTCCAGCCCGTTTGCCTCCTGTTCCATAAAAAAAAGTCCAAGTCTGTTTTGTATTTATTATAGTTATATATAATATTTAGGGACGAAATAAATAAATTATATGCAATATTCCTAGATTACTTTTCGAATGATATGTATAAAAGTCGACTTACGCCCACTTCAAGACCTTGAAACCAATTTAAGTACTACGAGTACCTAATCTAATTGAATGATTTACAAATCCGCTATTATCCTGATTAGGCTGAAGCATAAAGCAAGATTGCTAGTGCTTTATACTCTATAATTTTTTAACAACATTTTGTTGTTAAACTAATGATTTGAGAAAGATTTGATCACTTTTTAATTTAAAAAAGTAAGGAAAACTGACAACAAATAAGGTAAATAGGTACGAAGCTGGTTCTAATAGTTCTAGTATGTATTTTTACGTGAATCATTAGTCAATAACAATAAATGTGAATAGGTAAATGAGACTTTTCCGTATAGGTTCTTATGAAATTTAAATGATTATTATATACCAATATAATAATCTTTAAAAATACGAATTAATATGAAATATACGAAACTACGTATTAAGCTCGTGCAGTGAAGGCGTTTGAAAGGGTATCTGAAAATATAATCATTTGATTATGTTTTTAATTTCTTTCCATACGACATATTTCCTAGGCAAATAGAACATTTTACGACCTTTCAACTATTCCTAGTCATCTTTATAAATTCTATAACAACGCGGCAGTTGCATTAATTTGACTCTCAGAGAAATGATTGTTAATCGAAGAGATAACTTTTCTTAATCTCGTCATGTTTCGCTCCTGGAATAATCTCGAAAAACGGCACGAGATTATTGCATTCCCCACCTACCACTCAATACCTGGTGAAGTGTCAACAATTGTTGTAACAAGAAAGAGTATTATTTAAGGTAATTAAGGTTAGTTATTTATTTCAATGTATATAATTGAGGATTTATTTCTATTATTTTTATTGTAATATTATAAAGAGTTTGTTATTAGGCAGTAACATTTGTAAACAGATGTTGAAGATTTTGACATTGTTGTATATATTTTTCAACATTCAAGTAGCCTGATAAAATCTTATCTTATAGCTTATATGTGAAAAACCGCCTGTTTCACAACATTATTTATCGCATGTTGCACACGTAATAAATAACTAAATAATTTTTAAAATATGTTTATTATGGAATAAAAGATACAGGTATCACTTCCACGTCATTAAATATGAATCTGTAGGCATCCCTACTCATCGGCAAAGACAGAGGGTGTAGGCCGAGAGAAAAAGCCGGCGTAAAAAAACTCTCGGTACTCTTTTAAAATAGCAAATCATCGTACAAAATTACTATGTCAACACTTATTTTAAAACAAATATCGCAAATTAATTAGTAGTTTACTGAGTATGTGATAATCCCGAGTGCCACTGATTAGGAAACAATTTTCCACTAAACAACAATTTAGTTGCACGCACATTAAAAGCACACAAGGATGTATTTAACACATTGTCCAACCAAATATGGGAAGAAGGAATAAAACTAACTGTTTTTTTTACATTCTTCGTAATTGCTAATATATATAATAATAAATATAGGTATAACGTACCTAATAATACACGTATTTCTTGACCTTAATTTTAACACTTAAAGACGCACAAAGCGTTCGTTTCGTATTATTTGAACTTAGGCTTCTTCTCTATAATTATTTCTCGCCTAATGTAGTACATATATAAATATCACGTATCACAATGTTCGTTCTCATACTTCTCCGAAACGGCTCGACCGATTCCATTGAAATTTTTTATGCATATTCAGTAAGTCTGAGAATCTTTCAAACCCCTAAATTTTTATTTTTATTTTTTAACTAAAAATTTTTTATTTTTTTTATGATACAGCATACAAAAATGCATACCCCTAATTTTCACCCCTCTACGATCAACCCCTATTTTTTATTTGTTAATTAAAATCTTATGGCTTGAACACTGAGGTTTTTATAAAAAAAAACACAGAAAAGCCTAAAAAGTTTTCACTCCAAAAAACCGAACAGTCTCTGGGGTAGCATAGCAAAATGTTCCATGTTGGTATGTGCTAAAATGGTAGGCTAAGTAAAATCATATTAAGGAGAAACGAAGTTCATGTAGGTACTTTTAACTCCAGTATTGTCAGGTTTATTTATTATCAAAATGATATGAGAGCGATAAAACAGCTATTTGTAACTTTCTTGATTACGTTGTTTACTGTTTATTACAAGAAAAGGGGGTTTTTAATTCTACAAGGCAATCAATGCATTACGGGTCTTCACCTATTAATGTGTCATAAGTCAATGTCGTTTTAAACAAGGAAAACCAATTCCTTATCGACATTGACCACATTGACCTTATGAATAATACCTTGTTCAACTTATGTATTGCAACTCATGTAGATCTGAATTATATAGCCAAGTTTTTGTATCTATATACGAACCATTTTTGACCGTCATCTTCGAGCTATCATCATCATTATATACCAAATAGCTAATAGGCTTTTTTGTTTCGTTTATTTTGAAGTTTTAAAAGTTTTAATGGTATGCAGTAGGTACTTCACATGTTACGTGTAAACAATATCAAATCGCAGTTTTAGGTAAAATCAGTAATAATAGTTGAATGTAGCCGGCAGCACTAACACAGCGATTGAATGTATTACTACAGTGGATTGTGGGCTGAAAAGTTAGTAGGCTTTCATAGAATTTTTTTTAAATAGAATTTTATTTGATAATTCAATTCGCCTTCGAGAGCGATACAACGATTATATACAATGTTACCATTTTTATAGTACGATTTGTCTTAAGCCTCAAAATAGGCTTCAGTTTCGGCGATTAGCTTTTAATCAGCGCAAAATTTCTGTCTAGCATCTATTATTTTGAGGTCTGACAGGAAACTATATTACCCGTTAGGAAACAGGTCGAACATGTTATTATATCCTTCTGTCTTAGCGCCGAGTGAAAGCTAAGTTTTTTTTACAATTATTTGATGGCTACCAATATAAGTACCCATTGTACAAAGGGTGCAGTTTGAAATTAAAAAATCATTTATTCATATAGGTAACAAAATGTACACATATGAACGCCAAAAACTAAATGTATATAATTTATATTAAATGCTTCTAATTTTACATTTACTGCCAGTTCTCAAATCAAGGAAACGTAACACGGAAAAGAAGAACTGGCAATAAACCCTCCACCACTCTTTTTAATCGCCAAGTTATTTGTTTAACACAATGTTTGAAAGGAGCTGCAACCATTACATCATGTTCCACATGACATCTTAAGTAATTAATAATAATAAAATAAATTAAAAACAAAGATTTGTCCTCTATCAGCAGGGAAATGGTGACATAGGAGCACAAGCTTACATTCTCGTGGGAACGCAACACGCAAGCACCTTGAGCACCTTATTTTAAAAGTTTTGTAAATTAATTCTTATACATTATTCTGTACATGTTAATAATTAAATTTCCAAGTGAACTGAGGTCGCACCCAGCGTCGGTATTGGTCGATAATGCCTCTTTAGTCTATGGCAAAACGGGTCTAAGTGAGTTCGAAAGTACGTTTATTACAGATTCAAAAAGGTTTATTTTCTTTTCAGGTTCCTTTGCAATTGTGACATTGTTTGCTGTGGTGTTCATCGCAGCGTACGTTGAAGCAGGCCGTAAGTACCTAATTAACATTCTGAGTGAGTCGCAGTGCAATACAGTGAAATACAGTTTTTATTGAAACTGTACAAAATTATTTTATTTTATTGATAAAAGCTTGCCAAGGCTCGGCACACTGATACATTGGTAAAATAACCACAAAATAAAAAATTTAATGTGACAAGCACTTAAAGGCAAACATGACATACACACATGCAGAGACTGATCAAGAGTTCTGCCCGCTCTAGGCTATTTGTCAGGATGCGCCCCCGCCAGGTGACAGATGTGTTACGGTCCGTCTAAAAAGTAGTTTTGACTTTGTTTTCTAATGTGAAAATTTTAACATGGTTCATACTATCTATAAAAGATTTCAGATCGATCTGCCAGCTAAACTAACGCTGTCCTTTAATTTGCACACCTTGAAACCATTTTTTAGCTGACTTAAAGTCTACTAATACTTACTGTCTTAAAGTGCTCTTTAAGACAGTAAATAGCTGCATAATAATTATTAACGATGTAAGATCGCCACCCTTATAACTCAATTTGGCCCGTTTTTACTTAGTATTTACTTTACTTAGAAAAAAGAAATTTTGATTTCGCGCCCCCCTAGATCGTCGCGCCCTAGGCTGCAGCCTAATTAGCCTAATCAGGGTTAATCAGGCCCTGCATACATGTAGAGATCATACAAATATTAATCAAAACAATTATTAAACAAAACAAACATTTAAAAAAAAATTACTAATCAAAAAAATTAAAATTACAAAAAACTAAACAAAAATATCAATTTTAATAGGTACAGTCAAAATCTGTTATAACGACATCGAAGGGACTACTCATATTTGGTCGTAAAAATGACGTTGTTATTAAGGCCCTATCCCAGCACGAATTGCTGTGTCAGTGTCTCGGGGTGGACTGCGGTGCGCAGTGGAGAGGCGCGTCGCGTCGGTCCGTAATAACAATTATTAGTTGTGTAAAACATTAAATTAATGTAAATTTATCATTTTTTTTTCTGAAATGGATTACTTGGCTTGCGATAAAATATATCGTGTAAATTTCAAAATCATGTTCTATATACATTTTCGTCATAACATGAATTCAAAGTGTTAAAAATTGGCTATGTTTGGATTTTTTTTCTATCGAGCGAAGTTATTTAAATCGTGCATCGGTCTTTTAAAATGGATACATAAACTACTCAACTACACCATATATTTTTTCCATTCGCCCTACTTCAAGAAACGATGACGAAAAATGAAAAGAAACAATGTACTTTTTTGGAGTTTGGCGATAGGATAGGTCCTTAAGTAGATACCTACAAAATTATGAGAGGAAATTTTTACGATTTTACGCCGTCACAAAAAACCGACACCCGCACTCCGTCACAAAAAACCGACACCGTTAGCAACATTTTAGTTTTTTTGTGATATCTAATTAAACTTTATTTAACTAGATAATGCGTTATAATAAAACTTTCAATGTATTAAATACATTTTTTCTACTGTTAGTGTCGTTTTTTCTAGACGTAGAATAAAATTTTTGAACAGATTTTTATCTTGTCAAGCCAAAGAAGTATAACTTCTAACGCGTGGACATAAGTAGGTACACAGACGTTTATTTTATGATTGGGCATTAAATCTGCATGTACACTAATTGCTTCATTGGACTAACTCCCACTGTTTTATAGCGATACTAGTATTACAGTACCTTAGCTTCAATGTGACATCGTCCGCCGCTACTTCATGTGCTCACAGTTATGACTTACCTTCTGAAAAGGGCATATGATTCGCTGTATTACTTTTGTGAACAAATTACACAGGTTAACGGACCTTTTTTTATTGTCCGTTGATTGAACTGACAAAAGTTCTATTATTTGTTAAGTGCCTATAGTAGTCAGTTAATTTTTTTTTATGTTGTTTGTTTCGTGAGTGAAATTTTTATTGGTTATGCATTCTTGTCAATTTAGGGTTACCTGTTAGGACAGGATTGGTATAATTATGTATATACATACATATATTGAGATAAAAAACATATAAAATAAAACAATCTTTGCCGAGTATAGTAATATTCTCAATACTAATAAAGCGTAGTTGCCGCCTGTTTACTGATTTTGTTTAACTTTTTACAGAAAGCATTTTATAACTTTAAATTTAGTTCCCCAGTAATTAAAAATCAAACTGAAAATGAAGTTAATATAATATTAATTTGTATTTCCAGCTGCCGGCAACTGTCCAATGCCATCGAAGATCTACGGCTGCAGCCCCAAATGTCATGACAATTACGACTGCAGTCATGGCAAGGCATGTTGCCCGAACAGCTGCAATGCCAAGTCCTGCGTTGACTTAGCTGCACATGGCGGTGGAAATAATGACAAGTATTCTCAATGTTAGTGAGTTTTTAAATAATCCAAAATTTTTAAGTCGTTTGAACTAAAAAAAAATATCTATTAAAAATATTTAGTAAAATTTCTAAACGCGTCGACCTTTTCACTGCCGAGTGCTATGCAAATAAATTTAAAATCAGATCTACTTAAATATATATATATATAGGTACATAACAACGCAAACAGGGAGGAGGCTCGCCTAATGTTAAGGCTCACAAGTTCGTTGCCGGCATTTTAAGAATTGTTACGCTCTTTTTATTTTTATGTAGGATAAAAATAATGTTTTTTAAAACGTAATACGTAAATGTAACTGATAAAGCACATCTAATTTTTATTTTTATCTTCAGCTGGAGGCGCAGGAGTTTACTGCGCTAACCAAAAGTGCAGTCCCTTTGAGAAGTGCAAGTTGGATCCCGCTACTAAGAGGATGAAGTGCATGCGAGCTTAAAAATTTTTTTAATTTAATTATTGTACCATTCATACTATATAACTTTTAAAGCATCGGTCAAAATACGTAGTGTTATATTTTGACAGAAACAGACACATTAGTTATTTATGCGCATAGGAAAAAAAAGTATTGACAAAAGAACTGCAAATGTCATAGAAGCATGCAAATTGTCAATGACTCTTCGATTCAGAAACGAGACTTAATGCTAAGTCTGACTCCTGTAGGTACGTCAAAAATGACTTGGATTTTGACATACTGGAATCATAGTTCGTCATCTCTCGTTTCTGAATCTCACCCTTAGTTATGATAAATATTCGTATAGGCTTCAGCATGTAACTTGACAAGATTTTTCGTTGTAAGGGTACTTTAAGTACTTTTGATATATTGAAAAAACAACTGCGCATCTAGCTTTGCCAGCTTATTTGGCGTATTATTAGAGATTCTTAGACCTTAAATTATTTTTTTATTTGTAAAATTTTATACTTTATTAAATAAATATATTATCTTAAGTTTTTTTCTATTATTTATTCAAGCCGGCATGTCTATTATAGACAGTAAAGTTAACACAAATGTAACAAAAACTCAACTCGATTATGTTTTGTTAAACAGCTATACAAATTTTCATATATTTTGGTGAATGAAATCTAAGATAAAAAAAATTAATAATTAAATGTACCTAATTCAATTTTTAAGAGGCCTAAACGACAGTTCTATAAAAGTCGGTAACTTATTAGTCGGTAATAGCAATACAATTATGACAAATAAAATAACATTAATACATAGTAAATTACGATACTATACTGCCAGGAAGAGATCAAGCCCATTTTTAGCTTTTTCCTAAACATGTTCGTCTTCGTGCACGTATCAGAAATAAATCCTGCTATAAAATAACAAAATCACAAATGTCACTGTGCACGCACGGCTTCCTTGTGAAGTCAATAATTCGCTGGCAACAACGATCAGTCACCCTTTTGCCGTAGCGTTGATTGCAGGCGCCAAAACTATAGAAATCCGCGCGTAAACTTTTGACAGTTGACATAATAACGGAAACAAAGACAAAAATGTGATTTAAAACTAGGACAAAAACTATAACAAATTTATTTAAAAAGGCTGAATAAACTGAATAGTGAAAACTGATATAACTTTTTCAAATGCGTTTTCAATAAATAAACTTACATATAGAATGCTATGCAACTTCTACTTCCCTAACCTATTTCACAGCTATAAGCGTTAATAATGAATTGACAATCGATCAGTTATCCGTGTTAACTTCGAGGAATTCTTATGGTTTAATTATACGCGTTCAGGGCATTAAGGTCCACGACTATTAGGAAATCATATTTTAATATCTCCTATTAACATAGTCTAACATAGATAAGCTTTCCAAAAAGCTGTTTTTTAGACAAAAATAACTCAATCGTTAGTTATCTTTATATATCTATTTATCTATACTCTATGAACGGAAGCATAGATTTATCGGAAGAGGAAGAGAGACCGCTATGGTCCAGGTTCGGATGGGGACACATTGCGCGACTTTGCCGACGTAAAAAGCGAAGAGTTGATCCAGAAGGAGCTAATGGGAGGAATAAGTAAGGTTTATATTAATGCACCATCAATTTTAGATTAAAAACCTAATATTATTATTGCTGGCTCTTATATTTGCTATACCCGGGGAACAAAGTCGTAACGGCAAATCTATTTTTTTTAAGTCAAGTTAATGCTATTATTATTAGGATACTAATTACGTTACATTTACAGATATCAAACGAAAGCATGTTTTTCTATCCGACGATTTAAACATTGTTGTGACGTATTTAGTATAAATAGTTAAAAAAATAACTAAATGTACTTTGCAGCAATTTATCTAATTAGGCTGAAGATCAAAAGCGTTTTACGATTGAATCATTATTTACAAATAACCTAACATTGTGTATTAAAGAATTTCCGTGGAGTGAATGCATTCACGTGTTTTTTATAATAAAATGCCTTGCAAAAATTCTGAAAAAGAAAACAGTTATCACATCACCCAAAGAAGTCAAAAATGAGAAAACTTTAAAACAGTCCTAATAGTGCTTTACGACTTTGTTCTCTGGGGCAAGCGAATGATATCTTATATTCTCATTAAACATCAATGAAACATACCTAATATACACTATGTTGACCAAAAATAAAAATTGCACCAAGGTGTTTGTCTATGTTTAATACGTTTATTATGGAACATAACATACAGGTAATTTGAATAGGTAGACATCCCTACTCATCGGCAAAGAAGACATAGGGTGTAGGCGTGTAGGCCGAGAGCAAAAGCCGGTGTAAAAAAACACTCGGTACTTACTCTTTTAAAATAGTCTACAATTAATATTCAAGATTTTTAAATTTTAGTTGTGTAGTAAGAAATGGTATGTACAATTTACATTATAGAATAAACGACGTTAACAATAAAAAAGTAACATTACTATAAAAATAAAACAGGCATTGTATAATTAAGTGGCCTGTATGTATTATTAATTTAATTACTTATTACCACGGAAAGCTTGTCCTTGATATAAAACCAGTTATCCAACAAAGCTCACGCACTAGTATTTAATTATTTACGTAATAATTATAGCGACAGACAATATCTACCTTCGTCAAGTAATTTGTAGTTTATCCGTGGCTAATTGCTTCAGTAGTTTTTGAGGTATGTACGCATTTCTAAAGCCATATGTGTAGGACCAAAGACAATTAAAGTTTTTTAATTTGCTTTAATTGTCTTTGGTAGTACTAATAAATTAGGTATATAGTTTTTGACAGTTGACATGTATTTTAGGTTGGTATTATGTATTTGATTTACTATTTATGTCGCTTTAATTGTATCTATGGTATTTAGACTGTTCCACGAACCTTTATGCGATATTTTTCACATAATTTTTAATATTGTTATAAGTATTTGTAGTTTTTATGTAGACGACGTGATATTTATAATTGTATGAACAGCCCGTAAATAAGTCACGCTACAATATAGGTCAAGCTATAATTAGAAACACGAAAACCTCAAAATACAGTTCATAATTTTGGAGTTCAACATTTACTATGGAACATTTTAATTATTATTACACGTATTTATTAAATAATCAGATAGGTAGTTATTTAAATTTTTATTGGCTAGGATCTCTAATCCCCCCTTTTTTATTTATATAGAACTGGAGGCAAATCTGAGGCTCATCTGATGTTAAGTGATACCGCCGCCCATGGACACTCTTGACTCTCAATGCCAGATGGCTCGCTGGTGCGTAACGGGCCTTTTAAAAATTGGTACGCTCTTTTCTTTTCTTTCTGCCTTAAAAGACGCTCAGCTGTGGACCTACCTATTGTTAAACATTATTTCTTTTAATTTCGTCTCTGTTACTTTTATTCCCATAGATTGTTCAGTGTTATTCCTGTCGTAGGTATCCATACATTGGCCAGCCGGTCAGTATATGTAACACCATTGCTTGTTTTTGTTATAGAACCCAAACATAAATTAAAATTGAATGATTGAGTAACATTTATTCGTAAGGTACGGAGATTGACAATGGGCAGAATACAGCCCTGCGATTCTGTAACTCACTTTTCGAACTCACACAGCGGTTTTCGCATCGGCTGTCGCGCTCAAATCAGTCGTGAAGCAGTCATTTTATGATTTGACATTCTGATAAGAAGGGAGCTTGTAGTTTATTGCTTATCAGAATGCCAAATCGTACAATGACTGCTTCTCGACTGATTTGAGCGCGAGAGTGACGTGTCCATCGCGTGATTGGTAAATCAGTTGATGTTTGTGTCCCAGACCCGCAAACTTTCCCCCACTCCCTTGTTTAATGCTCAAGAAGTTTGCCGGTATCTGTACTAATCTATACAAATTTACATTTTGGTTTCACATTTGAAGAAAAGATGATTTCTGCGATCTCGTCATTAGACAAAGTTCAAATATTCTTATTTAATAAAGGAAGTTTTGCAAGGTTCACGACAAAATGACACAACCATGTAACCTTGGCATTGTCTTTGAAAAATGTTTTTTTAACCTGTATGTTTTTATGTATTTTATGTATTGTATGTTTTACACATGAAATGTTTGTCTATCGGGACATTTACTAAATAATGTTCTGTAGCGATAGAACAAAAAATACTGACTTAAAAATTACTAAAATCGAACTTCGCGTAACCACCAGAGTTGGTACATTAATTACAATTAATTGATTTCATATCTTTTTCGTTAGACTCATATAAAGTACCTATGTAAAATATTGATAAGCAACAAAATTGTATTATACATTTTTCTTATTTTCTAAATTAGTTTTAGTAGTATTTAATGACGATGATAACTTTATTTATATAATAAATAGATATACGTATGTATATAGATAATAGATAGAGGATAGATTTTACTGTTAGTTTGCATTAAATAGGATCTGATGAAATTTCTTTGCCGCGTGGGCTTCTTTTAATATGTCGTTAGCTATTGTTATTGGATCATCCGGATCCGTTAGAACATGTTGGGGCCTTTTGAATCGCAAAGGAGTCGCGTCTCGAACGCCCGCTCGTCTTTTGTTTGATATGCTTACCCAGTACGTACACGATTTTGCTAACCCTACACACAATATCGTAATGGTTTGTCATTGTCACTGTTTACTTATATAAGCGTCAGTGGCCGTTAGACCTTACGGTAAAAGGGTTGAAGTTCGAAGAATAGAATGTCGGAAAGAAAAAATAGTTTTAATCTATCAAATGCTCGAAGTTTTCATTTTCTTAACAGGTATGGGTAGTGTAATATTGTAGGTAAAATTATTTTCTTAAAGATAACAAAGGCCGGCCGGCCGCACGTCTATAACTTAATATCAGGTACTACTAGTTTGTTATACAAAAGAAATATGCTTAAGTGGCAGACAATACCGGGTCAGCATGTTCATTCAGAACACGAGGTGTTGGGTTCAATTGAGAGCCAAAAAAACGCCGTTACGATACACACACAGTTTTATATGGTTTAAATTCGATTATTTTTATATAATGTTATTTAAAACTACATAGATCCTTCGTTCTTATTCTATAAACTACGATATTGCGGATTTAACAGCGGATCCTTTGGAGGTCGGGAAGGGCTTTGGCATGGGGTGCTACTTGTGTGGACACGTTAGCCCCGTCCCATCTTCGACGGCAAGCGCTCAATAACGTAACGGAACGGGAATATAATAAATATAACAGTCTTTCCCCCCCACTTCAACTTTGTTCCCTTAAAATGAGTAAAGACTCTTTGGCCGTTGGGGTTTAAATGCAATCTAAATAAGTATTTAAGTTGGCGCCTGGTAAATAGTACCGGTGAACCTAGAGGTGGTACTTTCCTCGCTCAATGAATAAGTAAGTGCTGCGAGCATTAAAGGTATACTGCCACAGGGACCGATCTTTTAAATTTTGTTTTTATTTTCTATTTATCCACTTTTAATTATTATTATTATTACTATGTAGGTTAAGAATATCGTAAATTTTGTATATATGTGATGGAAATATATACTTGAGATTTAAAACTTTATTATGAGGTCATATGTATACATAAATCAATAAGACAAAAAAATTTCGTCAAAAATTCTCTAAAAATGTACGTAAGTACGTGTAGAAACAAAAATTGTTCGATCGGTTACAGGAGCTAATGACGGCGTTACGTGTTTAATATCGTGAAATCAGAGGACGTAATTGCGCGTTTTGACGTGAACTTTATTTCGATTTAATTAATTTGCCACGAGCAGCGTTGTTCTTGCGGCTTGGGTGAGCTCTAAGGTCTTGTTATTCTATGTGGGCAGTGACTTACTAACGTCCGTTAGAACTTCCAATGGCAATCAATCAATCCAAGCCGATGTAATCGGTCAATAATATTATACAATTTTGTAGAAATCTGAGGCAAAAAGCGTAGCGACACTGTTTTTTTTAATTAAGCAAAGAATTGTATAAATTAATTAAACGTAAAAATACGTTATTGCCTTTAGTAAATAAAGGATTTTATATTTAATAAGCTGACCTGACAAACGTCGTTTTGCCATGTATATCATTTATAATAAAAAATAGGGGTTGATCGTAGAGGGGTGAAAATTAGGGGTTGTATGTATTTTTTAATGCTGTATCATAAAAACTAAAATTAAAAAAAATTATCTTAAAATTAAAAAAAAAAAAGAGGTGGACTACCCTTAACATTTAGGGGTATGAATCATAGATGTTGTCCGATTCTCAGACATACCCAATATGCACACAAAATTTCATGAGAATCGGTCAATCCGTTTCGGAGGAGTTTAACTACAAACACCGCGACACGAGAATTTTATATGTTAGATAGAATTGAATTGCTCGATACTCGTACTGGCCGTTTCAGGAGAGGGTAAATCACATTTTAAAAAATCGTAAATTACAGTTACCCTAGTTTTCAGGATGCTGAAACATTTTTTCAGGAAGTTTCATCACATTTTGTGAATGTGTAATTACTAATTAGTAAATGTGTGTGCGTAATTAGCGGTTTTTTTGTGTAGACAAATTCCTCGTAGATTTAGTTCAGAATAAACCCTTGAAGAAATCTACGGCGTTTTCTATCCGATCCCCTATCTCGTAACAATATATAATATTGTATCTGAATTTCAGAAAAGATTCCCATCGTAGAGTGAACCGCCCGCCATCCGCCCAATACAGTACGTTTGGTGAACTAGTACGAACAAGTGCGCCATCTGGATTACAATGCGCCTTGTTCTGCGGTGGGTCTCGATGCAAGTATGAACTACCTTCGAAGCGATCATCGGCGATACAAGGACTATACTCAGACTGGTTGGTACCTATTAACTTAAGGCCATCTCCCAGCACGAATTGCTGTGTCAGTGTCTCGGGGTGGACTACGGGGCGCAGTGGAGAACTGGAGCACTGAAGCGCGCCGGCCCGTAATGACACTTAGTAAAACATTAAATTTATGTAATTTTATTTTAAAAAAAATCTGAAATGGATTACTTGGCATGCGATAAAATATATCGTGTAAATACTAAATTCCAAAATTATGTTCTATATACATTTTCCTCATAAAATGAATTCAAAGTGTGAAAAATTGGTTATGTTTGGATTTTTTTTACATCGAGCGAAGTTACTTCGTGTATCGATCTTTCAAAATGGATACATAAAGTACTCAACTCCTCCATATATTTTTTCCATTCGCTCCACTTCAAGAAACAATGACGAAAAATGGAAAGAAACAATGTACTTTTTTGAAGTATGGCGACCATATCGGTCCTTAAAATGTTGCTCTTAAAATAGGCAGGGCTTAAAAAAACATTCTTAACTATTTATTGGTAAACATTCATAATTTAAAATCCCGCCAAAACGCATCAATACACAAGATGGCGTCGCACCGGTCCCTATAACATGACAATGCATGTAAACAATTAAAAAACCATCAATCTTTTGGTGTGTTATAATACTTAAATTACACATAAATTATTTCTCGAATAAAAGCTGTCTGTCTAATTAAATTAGAGAGAAACGAAGAAGACATTATTTACATAGTATGACATCATCATCCTCGTCGATTCGACCAAGCTGTGACCGTTTTAACTTTTAACGTTTGATTTCTTATTCAAATAACAGTAGAACGAAATGTCAAATACCTCTACTCGTCTGACACTTAAATAGTATGGTCTGGGCCTCAGGTTTCTTCTATGTGATTATTTGTCGGTGATAAACGAAAAGTTGGTTATCAGCCTTCTGTGCCTGACACACGTGGGTCTAATACCGGTATTACAATCTTTTCATTCAAGTGTTAAATACGCACATTGAAAGTCAATTCGTGCACAGCCCGGATTGAAGCCACAATTTTCTTCAATTTCTACCTATTTTCTTTGGAATTAAACCAGTACGACTGTACTACACATAGGCAATAATGTTGAATAATGAGTTTTAGTAAATTTTTAGATATTTTAAATACTTCAACAATTATTTTATGTTTCTCATAAAAATTATAACAGCTTTTAAAACATACTTTCTCCTTATTGTAAATATTTATCTTCAATTACCTTTATATATTATATGTATAATGTATATAGTTTAATAGTTATATACATATCTAATATATAAAATTCTCATGTCGCGGTGTTTGTAGTTAAACTCCTCCGAAACGGCTAGACCGATTCTCATGAAATTTTGTGTGCATATTTGGTATGTCTGAGAATCGGACAACATCTATTTTTCATCCCCCTAAATGTTAAGGGTAGTCCACCCCTAAATTATTTTGTTTTAATTTTTAGATATTTTTTTTGTTTTTATTTTTTTATGATACAGCATTAAAAAATACATACAACCCCTAATTTTCACCCTTCTACGATCAACCCCTATTTTTTATTATAAATGATATACATGGCAAAACGACGTTTGCCCGGTCAGCTAGTATATGTATATATTGCTTATTTATAACTAGGTATAATTATTTCAAGGTGCCTCATGGTCGTATAATTTAAGTTGCAAGTACTACCTATGTAATTATTTGCAATAGAAATGTAGCTAATGTTATAATCACTATAATAAAACGGAACGGAAGTCACGCGAAAAATATATTAATTTAAAATTTACATGAAAACTTCCACTTATATTTCAAGTTTTGTGGTCTTATGTTTAAAACAAGGTTCGTGATTACTATGACCTTGCAGGCTTAAAAAAAATGTGATACATGTATAATGAGTGTATTGTAGTAACAATTCGGATGAAAAGTTCGTAGATTGAAACATAGATGGCGCTACTAACATTAATCAACATGATTTTTGACCTTCAAAAGACACTTGTATAATTAAAAATGTCGTATTAGTATTAGTATTAGTTTGTACTATTATTTTATGATAAGAAACTTTTGTTTATGTGTTACATTATTTTACTAAAGAAGAGAAAAACACTAATATTACTAAGAGTTACCAGAGACACAGCAGTAGTGGAGGCGTGTCAAATGTGCCAAATATAGACATAACATACCTACGCAAGCATCGATATTTAATAAGTAGTTCAAATGTATATAGGTAAAGGTCCCTATTGTAAATATAATATGGACAATTAAATGCTTATTTAATTATTTATAATCTTAAAATGTATAAATCGAAGTACACAGAGATCAAAACTTTTAAATATATATTAACTCTCGTTTATTGCAAGTTATTGGTTTTGTTGGACCCGTGGTTTCAATCGCTTTGATTCGGTTGTAGCGATAGGTAAAATAGCCGACCTAGATCATAAACTATTCAAGTGCACAGACGCTAATTAAAGATTTAAGTTGGTTGTAAATAGTACCGGTGAACCCAGAGATGGTGCTTTTCTCGCTCAACGAATAAGTATCGCACATACAGCGAGGAAATGCTGCCAACGTTAAAGGTATACTGCTAACAAACAAACAAAAATCATTTACTCATGTAGGTAACAATGTACACTTATGAACGTCAAAAAGCAAGAAATATACTTGAATGCTTCTAATTTTACATTTACTGTCAGTTCTCAAATCAAGGGCGTAGAATGCAAGAGAATAACTGGCAATAAACTCTCCGCCACTCTTTTTAATCGCCAAGTTTATGTTTTACACAACGTTTGTAAGGAGCTGCAACCATTACACCTTGTTCCACATGACATCTTAAGTAATAAATAATAATAAACAAACAAAATATAAACCCTGTATATCTTCTATATTCTGTTTTGTTAAAACGGAAATGGTAAAAAATTTAAAGAGATTTATTATTTACAATATCACATTTGTTTCAGGGTCACCGTAGACATTCTGGCGATGGCGCGTCCCAGTACAATGAGCATCGCTGCTAGAAATATTATTCAACAATTTCACAGGTACGTCATAGCATAATATCACACATACATAATACCAAAGTATGCACAACACATACAATAATATGTCGTGAGTCAAGACCCAATCTTTTACCTACTACTAGCAGACTCGGCCAAGCGTTGCCGTGGCTAGGATTTTTGTTATTTTATAGTAAACTAGCTGACCCGGCAAACATTTGTTTTGCCAAGTATATTATTCCTAGGAATATATATAATATTATAATAATAAATAACTTTAATCCGGTTAAAAAGTTTTTTCTTTAAATGTGTAAAGGTTATGTCAATCAAAGACAATAATATTATTTTAGTTCAATAAAAATAACTATCTACAATAATAAAAAATAAGGGTTGATCGTAGAGGGGTGAAAATATGGGGTTGTATCTATTTTTGTATGCTGTATCATAAAAAATAAAAACAAAAAAAAAATTTCTAAAGAATAAAAAAATTGTTTTTGGGGTGGACAGTGGACACTCCTTATCACTTAGGGGTTGAAAGATAGATCGTAGCCGATTCTCAGACCTACTGAATATGCATATAGAATTTGATAAAAATCCGTCAAGCCCTTTCGGAGGAGTATGGTAACTAACATTGTGACACGAGAATTATACGTATATATATAAGACTATTCAAGGGAAACGGTAGAAGAACATCAGTCATGGGGACCACCGTGCTTTTTTGGTGGTAATGCCATTAAATTGAAGCTTATGTGAAACATTGGTACTTTCAACACAGCGCCATCTGTTAGAATTCTGACTATCAAATAATAAACAAATATTTGCAATAAAATAATATTGCGGGTATAACTTGTGATGTAAGCTATCCTATCTTTTAAGTTATATCAAACTGCACACGGTGTGCAAATCTGATTGAAATCGGTTTAGTAGTCGATAGCGGACAAACAACGTGACGCGTAATTTATATATATTAAGATAAGATAATAAACTAGATAATGCGTTATAATAAATCTTTCAAATTATTAAATACCTTCTTTCTTTTCTATTTTTAGTGTCGTTTTTTCTACAACGGTAGAATAAATTTTTTGAAAAGATTTTTATCTTGTTACGCCAAAAAATTATAACTTCTAACGCGTGTACATATAAGTATACATGTCTTTTTATTAAACTTCATATTTAAAACAAATCATAACATACATTACTGCTCTAAGATCTTAACATGTAGCACCAATTCAATTTCGGTTCCTTCAAGAAAAGAGCGTACCAATTTTTAAAAGGCCGGCGACGCACTCGCGATCCCTCTGGCATTGAGAGTGTCCATGGGCGGCGGTATCACTTAACATCAGGTGAGCCTCCTGCCCGTTTGCCCATGTTCTATAAAAATAACTATAAGTATATTAAAAAAAAATTAATTATCTGGATTTATCTGGAATTATATAGGTCTTTTGTTCCAGTTGGGGTGTTTGCACTGTGATAAACTTACAAATGCCTGGAGAGCATGCCAGTTGCGGTCCTCCTCTCACGAAATCTGGTTTTACATATGACCCTGTGATTTTCATGGCGAACGACAGTGGGTATTATATATATGTATACCAGATCCAATTTCTTAATATTTTATTCTCTTTCTATCAAATATACAGTAATTACTAACGTAACAATAATTAAAAATTTCTATAAAGAAAATTAAAACAAATTTAAAAAGTTTGGTCCCTGTGGCAGTGTACCTTTAACTCTGACAGCATTTCCTCTCTGTATTGCGATACTTATTTGTTGAGCGAGAAAAGCAGCTCTGGGGTCACCGTACTATCTACCAGGCGCCGACTTAAATCTTTAATAAGCGCCTGTGCACAAGTTTGTATTAATCGTTAATTATAATAATTATTGAACCAACTAAATACTATAACTATAAGTGTCGTAATATCGACCAGTTGAGTAGTGATGGCCTAGTCGCTTCAGCATACGACTCTCATCCCTGAGGTCGTAGGTTCGTTCCCTGGCTGTGCACCAATGGACTTTCTTTCTATGTGCACATTTAACATTCGCTTGAACGGTGAAGGAAAACATCTTGAGGGAACCGGCTTGCCTTAGACCCAAAACAGTCGACCGCGTGTGTCAGGCACAGGCTGATCACCTACTTGCCTATTAGATTGACAAATGATCATAAAACAGATTCAGAAATCTAAGACCCAGATCTAAAAAGGTTGTAGCGCCACTGATTATTTTTTTTATTTTAATATCGACCAGTTGGCATACAGCCCTGCGATTCTGTAACTCACTTTTCGAACTCACACAGCGGTTTTCGCATCGGCGGTCGCTCTCAAATCAGTCGTGAAGCAGTCATTTTATGATTTGGCATTCTGAAAAGGTGGGAGCTTGTAGTTTATTGTTTATTAGAATGCCAAATCATAAAATGACTGCTTCACGACTGATTTCAGAGCGACCGCCGATGCGAAAACCGCTGTGTGAGTTCGAAAAGTGAGTTACAGAATCGCAGGGCAGTATTAAATTCTATCGTAAAGTTATGTTGTGCAGTGTGTTTAATATTTGGTCAAAACCATGGCGAGCTAAAGGATAATACTTTAATTATAAACTAGTATGGTAGTATGTTCCAAAAGCTAACTAACTAACTGGTCCGATGGCCCCAGTTGCTAACGGCGTATTATATATATCCTTAGCGGCCGAAATAACTTCGTTACCGCATTTCATTGCATGACGCTATCACAATATTTTGTCAGCGGAGTATTTAGATGTCGCTACTAACCATTGAATAAAAAATTAAAAAACTACAAAAAATATCGATAAAAAATATATACATATCTTATTTAATAAAATCATTTACATAAATTAGTGTATCTTATAATATCTTAAATAACGCTTATATATAAATTTGTTCACAGTATACTACTATAACTTCGGCTGGCCAGACTATGGAGAAGCAAGTCTTTGCGGTCTACTTGATATGGCGAAGGTCCTGTCCTTCGCTTTACAAGAAGGAAGAGTGGCTATACATTGTCATGCTGGTAATTATTATATTAAATATTAACATTTAGTTAGTGGGAAACTTATCCCAACTATGCCCGGAGGAAAGTACATATATACTGTTCGTGTATTTTAAAGGGAAGCAAGATATCGTAATTTCCAAATGAATTAATTTTTGTTTCATCATAAATACATCTTTATATATATAATTCTTCTGTGAGTGTGTATGTCACTGAACTTCTCTCAAACGACTGGACCGATTTTGATGAAATTTTTTGTGTGTGTTCAAGGGGATCTGGGAATGGTTTAGATTCACAAATCAGTCCGGCAGATGGCACTGCAGTCGGTACTTTCATACTTTGCTTAATATCCTAATCGCTTTAAATATCATGCAGGACAACGTCTGTGGGGTCCACTAGTTTGTTATAAAGTTTTTGCATAATAGCTTTTAAACTAAACAAAGTCAAACTAGGAGGATTGATTGTACGAAGAAAGAGTGTACTAATACATAAATCACGCAAACCTGTCAAACCAAGTCCTGCCGTGGTGTTCACAGGCACAGTAATCAGATGATCCGCCATCCCATTTGCCTTATTCTAAGAAATCGTTTGATATATATTATATTTAGCTTTAGTCAGTACATACCGCTATATTGTATTTATATTGCGGAATAACTTAACTGAGAACGTTAAATTATACACTAAATATTTTACGGATAATAACAATGTCTGCTAAAACTTGTTTAAAATGGCCTTGTACATTTATACTTATGAGAATTATAGGTACAATCTTGTCAACAAACGTCGTATTTACCAAGGCAATTATACCTGATCCAACCAAACTACATCACACCTAATATTCACAATGTACACAATTTTGGACAATCTCAATATTGACATCCCCGAATCAAATATAAGCAACGTCCTGATCCAACGGCCTTCATAAATCTAAAATGTGGCCAACGCACTTAATACTGACTTTATTTAAAACTACCAGCTATTTAATAATTCCTTTTGCTATATTACTCGTCGGAATTCGGTTTTGGATTCAGCCCGTCAAAGGCGTGTGTCGGTGTAAAACAAAATTAAGTGGAAAAGTAGCTTTAGTGACCGGAGGTAACTCTGGCATCGGATTAGAAACTGCCAGAGATCTAGCAAGGCGAGGAGCTAGAGTGATCATAGCCAGCAGAGACGTCTACAAGTCCACAGAAGCCGTCAGAGACATCATCAACACCACTGGCAACCCTAACGTCGAGCATAGACAACTGGACTTGGCTCAATTTAAAAAAATTCGAAAATTTGCCGAAGAGTTTAATAAAACTGAAGATCGCTTAGACATTTTAGTAAACAATGCCGGCGTGAGTGGCTTGAACTATCGTTTGACTGAAGATAGACTTGATATGTTGATGCAGATAAATTATTTCGGCCCAGCATTGCTTACAAATTTGCTTCTCAACAAGTTAGAACAATCCAAACCCAGTAGAATTGTGACAGTGACATCATCAATACACCACGACGGAAAAATCGATTTGCATAATCTAGAATCAAAAGATGTATCCTCTTACTATCAAAGGTATGCGAATAGCAAGCTATGCAATGTCATTTGGACTAAAGCTCTGGCAAAGCGAGTGGATGGCGTTTCTGTAAATTCTGTTCACCCCGGCTTAGTTTACACAGACATTTATAACTCTTTCGGTGTAATCCAGAAAATTGCAATCCTTGGTGTAATTAGACTTCTTTTTAAGACGGCTGAAGAGGGAGCCCAAACGTGTGTACATTTGTGTGTCGCTCCAGAACTTGAAAATAAATCTGGTGGTTATTATGTAGAATGCAAAGAGAGGCGACCTGCAAGAGTTGCGAGAGATGACGATTTTGTTAATAAAGTTTGGAATACAACCATGGAAATAATAAAGCAGTAATTTATTGTAATGCATATTGACTGTTACATGTTTCTAGTTTAGTCAGAGGCGGCCTTACCCATTGCGAGGCTCGGGGCGTCTGATCTTTACGAGGCCCTTTGTCCTTCGTGAAAAGTATATGATGCGAAAGTAGGTCTGGAAGTTTGGTTTAGGTATTTGTCAAGTTACTACATAATTTTTCAATTATGTTTTGAGTGAATGAATTAGTTAACTAACTTTATTTTATTTTACCTTTATAAGTAATTAAGGATGAAATTAAAAAGTTTTTAATAAAAAATAGTACAAAAATCGATATTTTTTAAATTTGCTTGGGTCGTTGTCCGAGGCCCCTGCAAGAGCTAGGCCCCGTAAGATTGCCCTGTTCGCCACCCCCTAGTATGCGTTTAGTAATTGACGAGTCTTTTAAAGAGCGTTAATACAAGAGCCCTTTCAAGCCTCAAAGATCTCTGCTTATACTGATGACTGATATCTTGATATGTATTTGTTTGATAACATTGTTTTAAACTTGCTTATTCCAAGTTCAGCTAGATTAATATAGAGAAAATTTTGTCTATAAAAATTTAAATCTCTTTTCATAACGAAATAAAAGTTTTTATTTTATGTATTCAGAATAGTTAATTTTTATTACAAAACTGTATTTTATGTTAATTTATTACAGTTCGTGTCAAAGATCAGTAGATAATTAAAATGTAATAGGTCTTAACAGAACATAATTTTGATAAATTGTTCTAGTGATGTTCTATTAGGTGTTGATAAACCCCTAAACGGTTTCTTACTACACTAGATCTTCTACTATACTACACAGATACAAGATTTTTCATTTGTCGACATGTCATTTTTATACAAATTTAGTTTTCGACTTTCTACATACACTACTGTTAAGGCAGGCGACGGAAGAGCTGGCAGCTACCTCGGACAAAGGAAGATAACTTATAATTCGGAATTAGTCAAGATATTCAAAGGGGGAACGATGCCAGTATCTTTGGAACCTTGCCTACAGGGACTCCTTTTAATAACAAATTTTAGTTATTTTATTTTAGGTTAGTTATTGTTTTTTGTTATATTATTTTGTGTTAGCTGTAGGATTACGAAATAGACTTATTTTTTTTAATTCTTCATCTTAGCACATATGTTGCGATCACAAGCAACAACAAAACTATTTTTGTAAGTCTTATTGCATTTTATTGAAATTGCATGTTTACTTGTATTTATATAATTAATCAATCTGAATGTACCACTTTGCAAATAAACGATCTATTTATTATTATTTATTGATTATAAGCAGTTCAACCAAAAGGCTTGATTCGTTTCAAAATGGGTCATAAGTCACAATGGTCACAAGTACGCAACAATGGTTTTCGTACATCACTATAATTACCGGATTGCCCTGATGTTAAAAATAATCGCGTAATAATTCGTTAAGCTTTAGTCTGACTCAGAACTTGTATTGTGAACATGTTACCAGTCATTTTATGGTGTATAATATTCATTTTTACAATTATTATATTCAGTGCGTTGGGTATTCTCATTTACAAATTTATTTTTGAGACAAAAGCTGGGATATGCGTGTGTCAAACAAGGCTCGATGGAAAGATTGCAATCGTCACCGGAGGCAATTCAGGAATTGGTTTTGAAACAGCGAAGGATCTGGCAAAACGTGGTGCAAAAGTTATCATTGCTGATGTGCAAAATTCTGATAAAACCGTTGATGAAATAGTCAAAGCAACTGGTAACACTGAAGTAGAATATGCCAAATTAGACCTGGCTAGCTTTGCTAGTATTAAAACATTCACAGACGATATTAAAAGAAGATACGACCATATAGACATTTTAGTGAACAATGCTGGCATTGGTTCTATAAACAAACATTTGACTGAAGATGGTATTAATATGGTAATGCAGATAAACTACTTTGGGCCATTTTTGCTAACACTCAGGCTACTCGATAAATTAGCAACTTCGAAATCCAGCCGGATTGTAATAGTAGCTTCAGCGGCTCATTATTATGCTAAATTTGATATAGATGACATAATAGGAGCTAAGGAAACCAGCTTTTCTATTTTGTACGCGAACAGCAAACTCTGTAACGTTCTGTGGATGAAAGCTTTATCAAAAAGACTGCCTAAGAACGTAACTGCTAACTCGGTTCATCCAGGAATTGTGAAAACAAAAATATTTGACACTTTCCTCCTGTCAAGTGTGATACTGTTCGTGATTGATATCTTTTTCAAATCGTCTGAGCAAGGCGCTCAAACCAGCATACATCTATGTGCTTCAAGCAAATTGGAAGGATCGTCAGGAAATCATTACGCTGATTGCAAAATTAAAACGATTTCACGGATTGCAAGGGATGAACAGTTTGTAGAAAAAGTTTGGACAGCAACGACTGGTTTGCTTGAAAAATATTTATAGGATTAACTGCAGAATTTCGTTAAGAGTCTTGTCAACTGATATTGTGTTTCTAATGAAATCCGCGCGTGACGTGTTGGTTTTTATTATGGTTAGAATTTGGCAATGGTTACAATTAAGTATTGACTATAAACTGGGAATATAATAACAATGCATAATTAAAATTAATAAAATAAAAAGTGTTTTATTTAAATATCCCCAAGGGTTAGGTTCCCGGTCAAAGTATGACGGCGATCAAAGACTCAATAGCTTTAAAACCCTTGGCGGGCAATCGTAGATTGCCCTGAATAGAATCGCTTACTTAGGCGTATTGGCTTCAACTTTCATAATCCTGGAGGTTATAAAATTTTTGCTGGATTTTTTCTGGATTGACTTTGTAACAGCGGGATAAAATATAAAATAATAAAATAATTAGTCACTTAATTCTTGAGAAAATATGATCTTAAAAAACAAATGGCATCATCATGGCAACAAATAGTTTCAAATGCTGCCATTTCTTTTAAATATTTTATCACCTTTTTCTCTTTAGCTTCTGTCTGTTTAGTGTAATAAAAACTTCATTAATATATTACAAATAAAAAAATGTATTACAGAAAAACAATAACTAACCTTAAAATATAATACCTAACATATATTTCAAAATGAGTCCCTTTAGGCAAGGTTCCAAAGATACTGGCGGCGCGGCGTTCCCCCTTTGAATAGCTAGACTAAATTTTTTATCCGAGGTAGCTGCTAGCTGCCCTGCGATTCTGTAACTCACTTTTCGAACTCACACAGCGGTTTTTGCATCGGCGGTCGCTCTGAAATCAGTCGTGAAGCAGTCATTTCATTCTAATAAACAATAAACTACAAGCTCCAAGAATGTCAAATCATAAAATGACTGCTTCACGACTGATTTGAGAGCGACCGCCGATGCGAAAACCGCTGTGTGAGTTCGAAAAGTGAGTTACAGAATCGCAGGGCAGTTGTGTCTCCTGAGATGTCGACTTACTTTTTTGCAATTTCTTTAAAAAGCCTTATAGCGCTAGGACCTCACGGACCAAGGGTCTCAACACCTAATGGGACAAAATCATATTCGGAGCCTAGACCCCTGTATTTGCATGCTTTAGCTTTTTCAGCCGCTTCACTAGCCGCACCAGCTCTGTTGTTGGTTCTATGTAGATGGGAAGGGGCCAGCGTGACTGAACAGGTTGCATCACATACCAGCACCCGGCCCATTTTCCATGGAATCAAACTCATACCACAGTCATACTACTCATAGTCTGTTTAGTATAAATCAATTCAGGCGCATAACAAAAGATTGAACGGCAACATCGCTCGTAAAACGCGTTGCTGAGTAGATTTCTGGCAGAAATTTGAATAAATTTGTCGAAGTCAAAAAATCTTTATTGCATTCCTTACGTTCGTATTTTACAGGTGGCATGTTATGATTTTGCTACAATAAGGACCTTGGTTAGGCACAGCAATGTTGTGAGAGGGCAAGATTTATCATAGTTAATTCTATTCTTATACATTTTTAATAATATAAGTAGATACATTATTTATTTATTATATTTGGTTTTTCTTGTTGCGAAATGGAGTATATATTAAACATTATTAATAAACTTAAATTTTATAAATAAATTAAAGACTCAGTCAGATACTCTGTAAAGGCTGGTTTACGCCGAGGCAACAACGTGCGACAGTGCCGCATGCTACACATCGCGGCACCTTGTGGCATGCTACAAATAGAAAGCATTTGCGGCATATGAGGCATACGGCAGCCTATTTTACGCCGAGGCAACATCTTGCCTGGATAATTTCCAAAGCATTGTGCTGTTTATGGAGTGTTACTGGTCTACCTACTTGTTTTATCGAAGGGATACACCATAGAATATGGCTGATCAAGTAAATTTAGCAGCAGCTTATTTATTACTACTAAGCCATGCAGCTGAACAACGGAAGAAGAAACGTTGGTGGAAAAGAAGATTACTTGGCCCACGGACTAGTTACCTAACAAAAATTAAGGCTGACGATGGAGCCTTATTTAAAAATTTAGTGTTAGAGGTACACCAAATGAAAACCGAAATAGAATTCACTGTCTTTATTGTCCTCTGACTTACATGGCAGTTTTAGGGCGACTGATTCATCCACGTGCAAGTGGAATTACGAAATAACGATACGTCGACAATATTACAAATGAAATTGCGAAATTTCTATATAGACAATAATTACACCTCTACAAAAACTTTACCAGAATGTCAACTGACGCCTTAAGGACTTTTCTTTTAAGTTTAAATGTCTTTCGTTACACCACTACATGACCGAAACTTTCCAAAACAAATAAAAATAAAAACATAACCTACAAACTTTTTTGACGCACGAAAAATGTCGCCTGGTCAACAAGCTGCGGCAGTCTGCTACATGACGCATCGTGTTGCCATGCCGCATGGTTCTTGCCACAATGTGCAACATTTTTAACTTTTAAATAATTACTTTAACAATTTGGTAAACCTCATGTCATTTGTTTCATTCTTCAAATTTTCCGGATTGTGGACACTGATAGCCGGTGCAAACCAACTGATGCTTGCGGATTCGTATTGCTGATTCGCAAGATATTGCGGGATCCCGGAGAGCGTAAAATTGAGCTGGATCGCGGGATCCCACTTTGCTGGATTTCAATCTCTAAGAAATAGTTTCTTTATATGTTTTGCTATATTTCTATTAAAGGCGTAGACAAAGGAATTCTCGTCTGTATGTATTTAACATTATCTTCTCTCTAAATAAGAAAGCATTATTGTGCATACATTGCATATTATTAGGTCCTTACGTCATATGAAATTGGCGTATTTCGTACTGGCCACTTTAATCACGATGTTCTCCTCTTTGGTAAGGAATTCCAAATTCAAATTTGTACAGCTAATTACTCATGTATTTGCGCTTCGATGACGGTCATTCATTTGTTTTTTTCTTCAGTTTTTTTCTGTTTGCGTTGCACTCATTTTACAAAATGGAAAACTTAAAGTCTCGCGTTATTTACGAGTACGAGTTCCGCCGTGGTACTAGTGCTGCGGAAACGACTCGAAGAGTGAATGATGTGTATGGCGGTCATGTTGCAAAAGAAAACACAGTTCGTTTTCGGTTCCAACGTTTTCGTTCTGGAAATTTCGACCTGCAGAACAAGCCCCGTGGACGGCTGCGGTGTTAGTGATAAAACTGTTTTAATTCACTTCAAGCAAATTGGGACGATTAAAAAGCTTGAAAGATGGGTACCTCACGAATTGACTGAAGCAAACCGGCAAACGCGCGTCGACTGCTGCGTTACATTACTGAACCGGCACAATAATGAAGGTATTTTGTGATGAAAAATGGATTCTTTACGATAATCGGAAGCGCTCAGCGCAATGGTTGGATCCTGGCCAGCCAGCCAAATCCTACCCCAAGCGAAAATTAACCCCAAAAAAGTTACTTGTAAGCGTTTGGTGGACTAGTGCCGGTATTGTTCATTGCAGTTTTCTCAAATCTGGCTAGATTACGGCTGATGTCTATTGTCAGCAATTGCAAACCATGATGGAAAAGCTAGCGGCTAAACAACCTAGGCTGGTCAATCGCTCCACGCCACTGCTACTTCACGACAACGCTAGACCACACACTGCACAACAGACGGCTACCAAATTAGAAGAGCTTCAATTGGAATGTCTAAGACATCCTCCGTACTCCCCGGACCTTGCTCCAACTGATTACCATTTTTTTCTAAATTTGGACAACTTCTTGCAAGGGAAAAAATTTTACTCTGATGGGGCAGTCCAAATCGCCTTCACAAATTTTATTGATTCCCGTCCGACTGGTTTTTTTAGTAAAGGGATCAATGAACTACCTATGAGATGGCAAAAGTGCATAGAAAACAATGGTTCATACTTTGATTAATTAAATATATTATATTCAAAAATATTCGACTTTTTGTTCCTCCCATACAAAACGCCAATTTCATATGTAAGGACCTAATATTACCTATGTTACATATTTGCGAAATATTATTTATTATAGTTCTTTTCCTAGGTGGAGATAGGCAAAATAAACCTCTCTCTTTGAAAACTATCAGGCTTGGGACACAGGGTACCGTGTAATCTTATCGTGTAATAATCTAATAATAAATCACTATTTACCGTACTTACTCTTTCTGACAAATTATATTTACACTATGATGAAAAGAAACAGGGACTTTACATAAAACGGTGCAAATAAAATTTTTCATAAAGAAAATTTTTTTTAATTTACTTTATAAAGTAACATTATTCGTAAATTTATATTTTTTATTTTGTATAATAACTCTCATACCTTAAGCAGGTAGCTACATACCTACATGTGTAGGACCTCTCAGTATTAGTAGATAAAATTGAGAATTTCGACTCGTCGAAAGTCGATATTCTCAATTTTATTAGTGAATACGCTACTCTAAAACTATTTGTTTAGAATCTAAAAAGTTTTCATAAGAAAACTGGGAATAAATAAGTTATTTTGTTCCTCAGTTTAGAAATTTTGTAGAATGTTTAAAGTGTCAGGCGCAACAAATTGTAAAGCTATTGACAAAGCTTGAGCATTGTTTTTGATTATGTTAAATATGTTTTCCTATTTAAATTTATAAGATATATATATATATATATAAATAGTGAATATATATATATATATTCACTATTTATGTGTTAGGGTACGTCTGTAGGGCTTAGGGATCCTTAGGATTGTTAGGTTATTACGTCTCACCCGTCATATATTTAGTCATCTAGTGCATCTTACTCATACATACATTACATATACTATTCAGATACTCCTAACATTCAAAACATATAAATTTTAAACACACATTTTACAGTCCACTGACTGGCAAGCTGTACATATACTAAATATGTAAATTATGTATTTTTATAATACTAAGCAGTCGGTTACAACAATAAAAGAAATTAGAAATAATTAATTCTAGATGACTGGCGTAACTCCGACGATTTAGGTATTATAGTACATATAGCACTTATAAAATTATTCACTTGTCTAATAAACATTTAACATTATTTATTAATGGAATATTGTAAGTGTAGCAACAAAACTTTTATTTTCTTAAAAGGCCGCGAGCCCTTAGGCATTGAGAGTATCCAAGTGTCCACATCACTTAATATCAGCCCTGCGATTCTGTAACTCACTTTTTGAACTCACACAGCGGTTTTCGCATCGGCGGTCGCTCTCAAATCAGTCCTGAAGCAGTCATTTTATGATTTGGCATTCTGATAAACAATAAACTACAAGCTCCCACCTTTTCAAAAAAAACCGCTGTGTAAGTTCGAAAAGTGAGTTACAGAATCGCAGGGCAGGTGAGCCTTCAGTTTGTCCCGTTCTATTAAAAAACACACTTTATGATGTCTTACTTTTCAATGCAATGCAATTATCAACCCTGGGGTCGTACGTCGTAGGTTCGGTTGCCGGCGTGCACCAGTGAACATTATGGCTATGTGCGCATCTAAAACTAGCACACACACATCGTGACGAAACCGGCTAGACCCAAAAAAGTCGACGGAGTGCGGCACAGAATGGATCACCTACTTCTCAGGGCCAGATCTAAAAGGTTTGAATGCCATTGGTAGACCTTAATATAAACGTACTAACATGCCAGAAATAGCTATTGAATATTTTATCCTGAATCTGTGTCAAATCTATATATACACATGAATTGCTGTTGGTTTGTTTTGCTATAACTCGAGAATATACCGATTTGTCTAATGATCTTGAAATATTTGTGGGAGTTCAAGGAAGTATTCAACGGTGGGAAAATATAATAAGCAAACAAAAATAATAAAAACCACAATTGATTTTGCCAATAATAGTCTAGTCGACAAGTTGAAAATGGAACAAAATAGAGATACTGCTCTTAAAATTATGTGCGATAGCTCATTGGATCCGGAATGACGAAAAAAACAAAAAAAAAAAACAGTTCTTACCTGGGAAATGTTTGATGTCTAGAAGTAGAAATAAAAATACTGTCACTTGGTTGTCATGTATTCTTGGTGCCTTCGGACATATGTGTTTCATAGCTGTAGTATGCAGTCCGATCTCTTTGGTTTGTTTAAAAAAATATATATTAAGTTTCGACACAAATATGTAGGTGATACGAAGTTCATCCGAGTCATCTAGAAAACTAAATAAATAATATAACAACTTAGGGTACTTTAACTGATATCACAACTTATTCATAAAATTAATATATAATAAGAATAAATAACGGCAGTTAATTGTTAAATTTTGATTATTTGAATATCCATAGTTGCTCTTCACATTTTGAAATCGATCGTCATTTAGTTTTTATATTATTTTTATGTCTTTGTGTATGTTATGTTTGCCTATAAGTCACATTAAATATTGTACATATTTAATTGTTCTTGTACCAATGTATCAGTGTCCCGAGCGTTTGCAAGCTTTTATAAATAACCCTCTATGTCGACGAAATTCACAAAACGCCACATGACAAACTTGAGTTAGAATATATTCATAAATTAATTAAAATTCCCTCACTTTCAATGTTTAAGTTATTCTGATGAATAACGTATCATTAAATGTACCGGTTCAGCACCGTTAACATGTGGCTCGTTATATATATATTTATTATTATTATTAAAACTTTTATATATCTATTTCTATCACTTGTGTTTCTAATAATTTGCTGTCGGCTATACTTCCAACCAGTAAAAGAAGTGTGCAGATGCAAAACTAAACTTGATGGAAAAGTGGCTTTAGTGACGGGAGGGAACTCTGGTATCGGACTAGAAATAGCCAGGGACCTGGCAAGACGAGGTGCAAGAGTGATCATAGCAAGCAGAGACGTCGCCAAGTCTGCAGAAGCTGTCAGGGATATCATCCACACGACAGGAAACAATGACGTTGAGCACAGACAACTAGATCTAATTAAATTTACTAACATTAGAAAGTTTACTGAAGAGTTTAACAAGACGGAACAGCGACTGGATATTCTAGTCAACAACGCTGGCATTGCTGGTGTCAAAAATAAAATTACTGAAGATGGATTCGACATTATTGCCCAAATAAATTTTATCGGACCGGTTTTATTGACAAGATTGTTACAAGAAAAACTGGAAAAGTCAATGCCAAGTAGAATAGTTGTTGTAAATTCAATACTGCATAGATTGGGAAAGATAGATTTGAACGACATACCGATGAAGAATGTGGCCAGTCATTATGCAAGATATTCAAGAAGTAAGTTATACTCTCTTCTCTGGACGAGAGCTTTATCAAGACGAATGGTTGGTGTGACTGTAAACTCCGCTCATCCTGGTTTTGTTAAAACAAACATATTTCAAAGATCAAAATATCTAACGAAATTTTTATCGCTCAGGGCAACGAAATGGTTCTACAAAACAGCGGAGGAAGGAGCCCAAACGTGCATTCATTTATGTGTAGATCCACAATTAGATAGTGAAACTGGGGGCTATTATTCAGAATGTAAAATTCAAGAATTGCCGAAGGAAGCAAACAATGAGAATTTGGTTGAACAATTGTGGGACGAAACTTTTAAATTGATAAATGGTTTTTAATCGTCACTAATACTTTTAAGTAGTATTCTTCTTGAGAAACATTTGTTGCTGTTACACAAACTGATATTTGTTTAATTAATTAGAATGCTAATTACTTAATGCGTAACGTGTAGGGATGGATATCTTGCTACCAATAATATGAGTTGCTCAACATGCTTAAAATTTTGTCTCACAAAAAATAGTAGATAAAAATTGTTTGTCTTGTTTAAAATGTGTTTTTTCTGACAACAAACGAACCAATACGACTTAGAGTCCTTCAAGAAAAGAGCATACTGATTCCTAAAAGACCGGCAACGCGCTTTTTGTCCTACGGTATTCTACTGTGGGGTGTTGCTGAAGAAGTTTAATCCATATTTGTGCTGCAGAAGCGGGCTGTTCGGGGGATTTATTTTGTTTCACCAAGGTAGTCGGTACGGAATAAGTTTAAGAATTTAAATACGTATTATGACACTATCTTATCAATATATTCATAAAAACCGCGACATGCTAAATGGTGGATTTATAATCAATTAACACCTTTTTCTTTTAACGTTCATAAGTGTTCTTGGTTACCTGTGAATAAAATTATTTTGAGTTTGAGTTTTAGGAATTGGTACCTACGCTAATATTATTCGATTTGTAATCTTATTTCCAAACTGACCTTGCTATAGATAATCAATTTTTCTAAAGACTTTATTAATTATATTTGATTTATCGTAACATCGCTGTTTATATTACATACGATTATAAAATAACAGAACCCTCAGCACAATAAATTCATTTTTCTTTACGGAACTCCAGAGTAACAATATATAATAATTGATAGTCAATCAAATGTAACGAAGATTTTGTCTTAAATAATAGTTTGCCATAAGTGCGAAAACATGTGTCTTGAAATAGTTATAACTTTGGTTTGTTTATTACTAACAACTTTATTTGGATTCTATGTATTATTATTAATTTTAAAAATTCTAACAGACACAGAAATTGTAATGTGCAACTGTAAAACAAGTCTAGAAGGTAAAACTGTTCTAGTGACCGGCGGAAATTCAGGCATCGGCTTCGAAACAGCAAAAAATCTAGCCCAGCGTGGTGCAAGGGTCATCATAGCAGATGTTACGAACGCTGAAAAGTCAGTCGAAGAAATCATCAGATTCACGGGCAACGAAAAAGTAGAATACCGATATTTGAATCTCGCTAATTTCAAAAGCGTTAAAGTTTTCGCTGAAGACATTAATAAAACAATAGACCATTTGGATATTTTGGTTAATAACGCTGGATGTTTGATGGATAACAAAATTACAGAAGATGGAATAAATACGATAATGCAAGTTAATTACTTGGGACCGTATCTACTAACTAAACTGATTTTAGCAAAGCTCAACAAAACGCAAAGCCGAATAGTGAACGTATCATCTGGGATGTATTTCTGTGGTGAATTAGACTTGCAAGATTTAGCAGGATTGAAACAGAATAATTTTGTCGAATCATACAACAATAGCAAACTCTGTACTGTTCTGTGGACGAAGGCGTTGGCCAAGACGCTGCCCACAAATGTGTCAGTGTTCTGTCTACACCCAGGCATGGTGGCAACAAATATTGTTGGTTTCATAAAAGGCCCAATCGGTACATTTCTTAAGAAATGCTCAACCTTGATAGTAAGAAATCCGTATGAAGGTGCCCAAACGAGTATTCACCTCTGTGTGGCTCCAGATATAGAAGCATTGTCTGGAAGTTATTTTTCGAATTGTAAAGTGGCAACTACGACCAAAATTATAAACGATACTAATATGGATGGTTTGTGGAATGAAACTGCTCTCTTTTTGAAAGAAGAAATTAATGGATAAGTGAATAATTAATTTATTATTTCTGGAAAATGTAAATACTAACACAATACTTTAAAATTAACGTAATGTTGGATTAACATTAAATAATTAAATACTTGGCTTTGCCTTGATTGATTTTATGTCTATGAATAGCCTAAAGCAATTTAAATTTAATAGTATAGGTAATAGCGATGATCGTTTCTTGGATTTAGTATTAAGTAATATGTATAGTATTAATGTATCAGCCCCCTCCGACTCGTTCACAAAAATATACGCGAATCATCCTAGTTTATTGTTAAGTATTGAATATTCTAAAATATCTTTTTTGCGAAGGAGAGGTAACACTAAACTAAACTATAATATAATATAAACTAAACTAAGTAACTATTTTTATAAAGCTAACTATGTGTCTATTATAGGGGATATCAAAACCATTTATTGGAATGATAGCCTACGCGCTCTTGATAATGTCAATGATATGGTATCTGAGTTCTACAAAATTCTTAACACCACTATAAGCAAATTTGTTCCTAAAACGTCCATCACGAAATCTAAATATCCGGTGTGGTTCAGTCTTTCCTTAATAAAATTACTTGCTGAAAAAGAAAAAACACGTAAGAGGTAACGAATATACAAGAATCCTCGAGACGAAATAGAGTATCACATTATTAGAAAACGTTGTCACAAACTTTATGATGATTGCTACACTAAATATAAGCGAAATATTGAGGCAAGTATTCCTAATAATCCTAAATGTTTTTGAAGTTTTATAAAAAATAAGAAAGGTGGTCACTCACCGCTTCCCTCTTGCATGAAAATGGACAATGTTACAGCCCAGTCATCACCTGATATTGCTAATCTTTTTTCATATCAATTTTCATCTGTATAATATACTTGTGATGAATCACTTGTTGGCAGTTCCGCTCCAGACGACATTGGCAATGTTGACGGCCTAATGTCCCTTAGCTTTAGAGAAGATGAAATATCTAAGAAAATAAAAGGTCTTGATACTAACAAAGGAGCTGGGCCAGACTCGATTCCTCCTATTAATTTGTAAAACGATGTAGATTTGTGTTATCTTTGCCCCTATTTATTTATAATAGATCTCTTATAGATGGTGTTTTTAATGAAGTATGGAAAAGGTCTCGTGTTGTACCTGTGTATAAGAAGGGAGATATCACCGACGTAAAAAATTAGCGTCCTATTTGTATTTTATCTTGTTTTTCCAAGCTCTTTGAGTCTGTCCTGTATCCCATAATCTCCAAATGTGTAGACGGCTGTATCATTGATGAGCAACATGGTTTTAGAAAAGCCCGTTCAATTCAAACGAACCTCATGTCTTTTGTGACTGAAACATGTCAAGAGTTAGATCGTGGGCGCCAGATTGATGGCATATATACTGATTTTAGCAATGCCTTCGACAAAGTCAGTCACGCGTTACTGATTCAGAAGCTTCGTGGTTATGAAATTGGAGAGAATTTGCTGAACTGGTTTAAGTCATATCTTCGTAACAGGCCTCAGTCAGTAGTTGTTGGAGGCGCTGAGTCTACTCCCTATATTGCGCGATCTGCTATTCTTACTATTTGTAAACGACGTTAGGAATCATATAAAGCACTGTAAAGCGTCTCTCTTCGCTGATGATTTAAAAAGTTGTTAACTCTGTCTGTGATGCTGCTCTAGTTCAAAGTGACCTTAATGGTATACAACATTGGTGCTTTTTAAATGGTAGTATCCTCAATATAAACAAGTGCTTTCATATTAAATACACAAGAAAAAAAACCACTTGTTACTGTGTATAAGCTTGACAGCGCGCCATTGAAGTAGGTTCTGCCCTGCGATTCTGTTTCTCACTTTGTGTGAGTTTGTGTGAGTTCGAAAAGTGAGTTACAGAATCGCAAGGCAGGAGATTCGTGACTTGGGTGTTATTATTGACAAAAAATTAACGTTTACATCACAGGTCAATAAAGTAGTCACCACATCCGCACGAATGCTTAGATTTCTTAAACGGAATGCAGATTGTTTTGGTTGTACGACTAAAACAATTTTGTACAACGCTCTGGTGCGCAGTCATGTTGAATTTGGCAATATTATATGGAATCCACTATATGCGATCCATTCGCAACGCGTTGAAAGCATTCAAAGATCTTTTACGCGACACCTAGCTTTCATAAGCAGAGGATTATAGACATAGACACCCGTACCATCAGCGACTTAAAAAATGTAATATGTTATCACTGTACAATCGGAGAACTTTAGCCGGTGTTACCTTCTTGCATAAATTGCTCAATAATCATATACAGAGCAGTGACCTCTTACAGGATATTAAAATTGTCGTCCCTTACTCATTCCCTAGGCTTCAAAATCAACAATATTTTCCAAATTCCTTATGCCTTCTGATCATCAGTGGATTGAGATAGATTCTCTGCGTAGTGCGCGTGATGAAGCTGAGCGGCTTGATGAAACCGACGTTGATCTTCAACAAAGTACAGTCAGTGCCGGATTAGCCACGTAGCAAGAGTAGCAAATGCTACGTGCCCCGCGAATTTAGGGGCCCCGCGCTCCAACGCCTGTCTGACCGTAATAAAAAAAGTATTAATTTAGATAGGAGCGTAAAATATGTTGCATACCTTTAACGCGAAGCGCTGAGTCTATGCTTCACATCCACATAAAAATAAACTCGATTTCGTCATGTTTAATCGTGAAAATAAGTAGGTACGTATTTAACTTTTTAACGTTAATTTTCAAATTTTATTTATAATCGATATATTTAGACGAGCGTGTTTTTTATTTTTAAATAGGTATACATTTATTTTGCGAGTTAACGTAGGCGAGATTGTACTTTTCTAATCGATTTTAATATAATATCGATTATAAGTATTTCGAGGAAACAGGCGAACTATTTAAATTTCCACTGTGGTTGGTTGTTATATTATGTGCGTTTTCCAATTACAGCACTAGAGCGCATTTTGCGGCATAATGCTCAACGTTGAGTGTTCCAACTACAGCAACGCTTCGCACAATTGAGCACTCTCAAAACGAATGCTCTCGCAAACAATACCAACACAGTGACAGAAAATTGACCAGTATTTTTCTTTAAGTTGGCATTTATCGAAATTTTCGTTAGTAAATATTATTTATTGTTGAAAAATTTGTAAGGCTTTCGTTTCGTCGTAGATTTTGAAAATAATTAAAGTTATTTCAAACTGCTAAAAAAATAAATATTAGTATGGATGAAGGTATAAATAGTTACTTTTTTTATATTCCATATTTAAAATATGAATACAATTTTATTTTTAAATTCGGATCTGTAAACAAATTTACTTTACAGGATTATACTTTAGAAAAAATTGCAATGGTTTTGAAAAAGTATATATTTTGTTAGAAATCATTAAAAAATATTACTCAAAACGTAAATGATGTAAACTTCTTACATGAAACTAAATATTTTACTGTTAATTTAGCTTGTTAAAACCTTATATTCTTTAAAGGTTTTCTCTTATTTCAGTAAAAAAAATTTAATGAAATAATTTGATTATTAAATTAAGCGTAAAAAGTTTTCAACCAATTATTATTGTTTACCACATTATTTATACATTAATGAGGTTGCTAACTCTATTCAGACCATTTTTTTTGTCAACACTGACTTAGCGCACTCTGCTGATGCATTTGAAAACTAATTCACGTTCCAATTAAGCTTCAGCATTATGCGGCATTGTGCGGCACTGAGTCGAAAAATGCTCTGTAATTGGAAAACGCACTATAAAACATAGATTATGAGTCATTATGAGTGAATACAGCTGAATTTTTTTTGTTTCGAGATTATTAAAACCTTGTGACGGTAGATTAAGAGCAAGGTGTGTTAGCAGTGGCGTAGCTAGGTGACCAAGGGCCCTGGGGCAAATTAAAAAATGGGGCCCCACTGCTATGTAAACTGATTAGGATTTATCAAATTAAAATATGAAATATACAAATAATTTAAAAATGCTAAGCTACGTAAGCTCTAATTTGTGCAGGGCAGGTAATAAAAATATTAAATAGTAACAACGTAAATTACAATTAATACTTGATGTAGTTTTGGCGAATAAAATGAAATACAGAAGATTCAAGGGTCTATTATATAAAGGTCGGGCCTACCAACTGACTAAATAACAATTATATTTACAATTTTTTCCTAGCTTTAGTTTTCGCAAAAGTATCAATGACTTCGTTTAAATCCAGGCTTGATGCGGTTTTGTTTTCAATTGCTATCTAATTCGCGTTATACTGGGTGCCGCACAAGTACTGGCACTAAAGAAAATTTGTTTATTTTTTTTATATGACAGTTCCTGTCATTCTGTTGTTGAAAATTGTGTAGTGAACAAATGTAAAATACACTGAAAATAAACATGGACTGTTTTACTTCCCAAAAACGTGGATTAATCGTGTCAATGTTCTTACGGAATAATTCATCAGTGACAAAAACACAACGTGAATTTCGTCGACGATTTCCCCACCGTCCGGCACCGATTGGTCGCACAATCCGACGCTTTGCCACACGCCTTGAAGCAACTGGCTCAACATTGGATAGACCTAAGTCTGGGAGACCAAGAACAGGACGTTCAGCTGAAAATATCGATGCTGTGCGCGAAGATGTGGAAGAGTGTCCAGAAACACCAACGAGGCGACGTGCCACGCAATTGAGCATTTCCAGACGGACCCTGCAGCGTATTTTGGTGAAAGACTTAAAGATTTTCCGTAAGAACATTGACACGATTATTCCACGTTCTTGGGGATTAAAACGGTCCATGTTTATTTTCAGCGTATTTTACATTTGTTCACAACACAATTTTCAACAACAGAATGAAATGAAATGAAATGTCATATAAAAAAAATAAACAAATTTTCTTTAGTGCCAGTACTTTTGCGCCACCCAGTACAATGAGCTGTAGCCAAAATCTTTAGATTTGACACGATTTATTGACTTTACCGGACATCAATATGAGTGGTAAAATCAAATAAAATTGAATCACTATATTGACCAGTACAAAAAAGTTTATTGACATTAGCTTACTTACTCCTGATACAGCATGAATTTTTTAACCGTTCTCAAAAAAAAATCTTAACTCGAATTCACAATAAAATGCACATCGATGAATAATAAAATGCACATATCACTATCCGTCAAATTGTCAACACTGCCAACCTACAGAAAGAATTTAGGGGAATTCTCTAGGCATAACTTTTGAATTTCTCTCAAAATTATGTCTTGATTAAAGTGGGGTTGTAACCTGTCATATTTATTTTGAAAATGGGAGAAATTTCCAAAAGTTCAGAACGATCGAGATTTCTGGTGAGGATTCGAGGGCCCCCCGAGCTTGAGGGCCCCGGGGCACTGCCCCGCCTAGCCCCTTGGTAGCTACGCCACTGTGTGTTAGAGTCTCAAGTAAAAAGGCGGGTCATTAAAAATGACAAATGACAAAACAAAAAGTAATATAATTAAAAATTTTATGTGTTCACATGAAACGTTGAATTTTCACACATGCAATTTTCTTGAATATCTTTACGGTATAGAACGAAGCTGTTCTATCAAAAACACGTAAGCTGATCGAGTATTTTAATGTTCAGAGTGATGTTGCTGTTGCTTAAGCTACAGAAAGTAAATCAGAAAATACAGAAATTGCATCTCATTGTACATATGATAGTAATACTACTGTTTCTGAATGGAAATTATTTACCTCACTGGAAATTATTTAATTTAGGCTTGTTAGATCTAATAGCCCATAGCTGAACATATCAACATATATTTCCTTTATTAACAATCATGCACCTATCGATGGGGTCGTCTTAGATAAGAGATGGTCAGCCCAAGCCGATGCTACGTAGGCACTTTTTGACGGTTTTATCACTATTAAACAAGTTTTAGAAGACATTTTCAATGAAATTGATCAAATAGCGGAGTGCCGTAATAAAGCTTACGGACTGGTTTCAAAGATGAATAAGTTAGAAACAGGAATAATGACAATTACGTGGAATGGAATCCTAGAATGCCTGCAAGCGACTAGTGCTTCGCTGCAGTCGTCTGATCAAGCCCTTAATACGGGATATGCCCTTTATGAATCATTAAATGGCTACGTCCAAAAATATCGCTACGTATCGAAAATGCGATCCACATTTTCGGATATTGAAGCAAGAGCCGAGGATCCGACCAACTGTGAAGATTACCAGTAACAGACATCAAGATGAATCAAGCTAAATACAAAGTACGACAATTTTAGCGGCTCTAAAACCTGGACAACGTTTCGAAGCTTAGATCTTTAATGTTATTATTGATATCGCCCTGTCTGTTTTAACTAAACGTATGAAAGTATATCATAAGATTTAAAGTATTTCGATAGCTAAAATCTCTTACAATAGAAGAGATGTTGGAAAATTCAAAACTCAAGTATGGTCAGCGCTTACGAAGATGATTTAGACAACAGCCTAAGTGGCGAATTAGTAAAGTTTGTAGAGTTGCTGCAAACAGATGTGGGTACTGTTATTGACAGCAAGAAACAGGAACCTCTGGAGCAGCAATTTTATAAACTTTTATTTAATGATTCTTTAGAATCGTGTTTCCCAAACTTAGATATTGCCCTGCGCATGTCTCTTATGATCACTAATTGCAGTGGCAAACGTTTTTTTTCAATATTAATTAAGGAACACGATGGGCCAAGAACGTCTTAATCATCTCACTTCGTTAGATATAGAGCATGATTTGCTTGAAGGGGTCGATATTGATAGTGTTATCTCTAAATTTGCCCATATTAAACCCAGAAAAGTTTATTTGAAACTGTTTTATGTTATTATAAGCAAACCAAGGGCCCTAGGCAGAATTTGCTACAGGCCCCGCGCTGGCTTAATCCGGCACTGAGTACAGTGCCAACAACTGACTTGCAAGATGCTTATCCAGTTGTTAGTATTGAAGAAAGTCTTGTTAATCCATGGCAATATACATTCAATATGTTCATGTACAATATATGTGACACGTTTTTCGCATGATTACACCACCATCCTTTAATATTATTTTTATGCCAATCAAAAACAACCTGCAACCTTTCTGTCTAGACATTTTTATCATGGTCATTAATTTTCTAGAATAGGATTAGATTATACTTTATACCAGCCTTGCGATTCTGTTACTCACTTTTCGAACTCACACAGCGGTTTTCGCATCGGCGGTCGCTCTCAAATCAGTCGTGAAGCAGTCATTTTATGATTTGGCATTCTGATAAACAATAAACTACAAGCTCCCACCTTTTCAGTGAGTAACAGAATCGCAGGGCAGTACTTAAAAATAATATTATAAAAATTTAAGATTCTTTGTAGGTAGGTACTAAAAAATACACGTGATTTTTGGTGGGGTGGGGGGGTAGTCTCAAACCTCACCACGTATCACCATGGGGGAGGGAGGGGTTAAAAAGTGTTAAAAAAACATCACGTGATTAATGAACGGCCCCTTAGGTACTAGTAATTTCGTAATTACCATTGGATAAATTGAGAATATGTGCTCTTCAGTCTGTAATTTTAACAAAAATAAAATAAAGAAATGTATCATTTCTTAATTCTCATCACCTCGATAGCTTGAAATCGTCCCCAGTTTATTTTACAAGACAAATTGGCATCTAGCCATGGGATTGCAAGGAAATACTCATGCGTTAGTAAGACAGAGACTACTCCTCCGTCAATGGCCGACAACGTGTCCATTAATATCTAGGCATCTTCCGTTTTACATGCAGCAAGTGAAGTCACATCGGATTACCTCGGCATTCCAAAAAAAATATTCCAGCAATACACGCTGACGATGCTTCATAGTTGCCCTTTTACCAGTTCCTAAAAGGCCGGCAACGCATTTGTGAGCAGCAACATTGAGAGTGTCATTGTTTCATAACATCAGGTGAGCCTCTTGTCCTTTTCTTTATTTATTTAACAGGAGTCAAACTGGCTGGCGGCTGATCTGATGTTAAGTGATGGACATGCCCATGGACCCTTTAAAACACGGCCTTTTAGAAATTGGTACGCTAATATTAGTCAAATTGTAATCTTATCTCCAAACTGACCTTGGAGATAATAAATTTTTTCCCAAGACTTTAGTAATTAATTTCATTTATCGTATCCTCGTTGTTTACGTTATGTTAGATACGATTATCAAATACCAGATCCCTTAGCACAATAAATTCATTATTGTTTGCGGATCTTCACAGTTACAACATATTTACATACAATTATAATTAAATGCGAAAACATGTGGCTTGAAATAGGTATAACTTTGGTATGTTTATTACTAGCAATTTTATTTGGATACGCTGTAGTAATAATAATTTTTAAAATTCTAATCGAACCAGAACCAGTAATGTGCAATTGTAAAACAAGACTAGAAGGTAAAACTGTTCTGGTGACCGGCGGAAATTCAGGCATCGGCTTCGAAACAGCAAAAAATCTAGCCCAGCGTGGTGCAAGGGTTATCATAGCAGATGTTACGAACGCTGAAAAGTCAGTCGAAGAAATCATCAGATTCACGGGCAACGGAAAAGTAGAATACCGACATTTGAATCTCGCTAACTTCAAAAGCATTAAAGCTTTTGCTGAAGACATTAATAAAACAATAGACCATTTGGATATTTTGGTTAATAACGCTGGATGTTTGATGGATAACAAAGCTACAGAAGATGGAATAAATATGATTATGCAAGTTAATTACTTGGGACCGTATCTGCTAACTAAACTGATTTTAGCAAAACTTATCCCAACGCAAAGCCGTATCGTGAACGTATCATCTGGGATGTATTTCTGTGGTGAATTAGATTTGCAAGATCTAGCAGGATTGAAACGGAAGAATTTTTTCAAATCGTACGTCAATAGCAAACTCTGTACTGTTCTGTGGACGAAGGCGTTGGCCAAGACGCTGCCCACAAATGTGTCAGTGTTCTGTCTACACCCAGGCTTGGTGGCAACAAATATTGTTGGTTTTATAAAAAGGCCAATAGGTACATTTATTAAGAAATGCTCAAACGGGATAGTGAGAAATCCGTATAAAGGTGCTCAAACGAGTATTCACCTTTGTGTGGCTCCGAATATAGAAGCATTGTCTGGAAGTTATTTTTCGAATTGTAAAGTGGCAACTACGACCAAAATTATAAACGATACTAATATAGATGGTTTGTGGAATCAAACTGCTCTCTTTTTGAAAGAAAAAATTAGTGGATAAGTGAATAATTAATTTATTATTTCTAGAAAATGTAAATACTAACACAATACTTTAAAATTAACGTTATGTTAGATTGACATTATGTAATAAAAGTCTTATAATTCACAGGTATTTTTTGTTCATGGGCTTGTGGTCTACTAGGATTAACCTAACCAAACAAAGCATTTAATATAACAATGTTTAGACAAATAACATAGGATAAATTGAGAATATGTGCTCTTCAATCTGTAATTTTAACAAAAATAAAATAAAGAAATGTACATCTACTTATTGCTCATCACCTCAATAGCTTGTAATCCTCCCCAGTATATTTTACAAGACATTACAAATTGGGACCTATCCCATGGGATTGCAAGGAAATACTCATGCGTTAGTAAGACAGAGACTACTCCTCCGTCACTGGCCGAAAACGTATCCATTAATATCTAGGCATCTTCCGTTTTACATGCTGCTAGTGAAGTCAGCTCGGATAACCCTGGCATTCCAAAAAAATTATGCCAGTAATACACACTGACGATAATTGTATAGTTGCCCTTTTCTTAACGTATCAAATAGCGATTGAATATTTCGTTCTTACTCGTGTTATTTTGATAATAAACTTGATAAAAGGAACACACCCTGCTAGGTTTTTGCACCCACAGGAGAAAACGGGCAAGTCACCTTATGTTAAGGGATACGCAGCCTATGAACACTACCAATCTTACTATCATAATGATGTTGCCGACCTTCTAAGAAAGTAATTTAGCCTCCTTGTATCGGAATACAACGAGGAAATGCTGCTAGCGTTAAAGGTACACTGCCACAGAGACCAAACTTTTTAAATTTGTTTTGATTTTCTTTTTATTAATTTTTAATTATTAAATCGTTTAACGCTGGCAGCATTTCCTCACTGTATTGCGATACTTATATGTTGAGCGCAGAAAGCGCCAGCTCTGGGGTCACCGGTACTATCTACCAGGCGTCAACTAAAATCTTAAATTAGCGCCTGGGCAGAACCCCCAAAGTACTACTACTACTCTACTCCAAATGGAACAAAATCAAAGTTGGAGAAGACTCTTATATTTGAGCCGTTTTTTATTTTCTGCCTGCTCTGCGGCTGCCCCAGCTATTTTGCTTGTCCGAGGGAGGTGAGACGGGGATAACGTGTCCACACAAGTAGCATCACAATTGAATTTGAATTTAACAAAGACCGTCCTACCTTACGAGGGATCAACGCCCCATCCGGCCGCTTGCCATCGTGTCTAGCGATAGACAATTAGTTATTCTACAATATAATTAAAATACAATCAGTTAAGTAAAGTCAAAAAGCATTTATTCATATGGGTAACTAATGCTTCTAATTTTACATTTAGTTCTCAAATCAAGGGCGTAGACCGGAACAGAAGAACTGGCAATAAACTCTCCGCCACTCTTTTTAATTGCCAAGTTTTTTGTTTTACACAACGTTTGTAAGGATCTGTAACCATTACACCATGTTCCACATGACCTCTTAAGTAATAAATGATAATATAACAAATTAAAAACAAAGATTTGTTCTCTATCAGCAGGAGGCATGGTGAAATAGGAGCACGCATTTACATTCTCGTGGGAACAATACGCATACACAAATTGAGCACATCAGATCTAAGCTCTGTTCACTTATGGGATCACTTCGACACATTGCTCGGTGTATCCCACGTCAGGTACGTTACACCATCTACAACTCGTTGGTCAAGCCACATCTACTTTATTTAATTGAAGTATGGGGCAGCGCCGCTAAAACTAAATTAATAAATATTCAAGTATTACAAAATAAAATTATAAAAATACTGTTCCAGTATAATTATCTTGCACCTACCATAAATATATATCGAGACACAAACATAATGAATCTAAAACAACTTTATATTTATCACACATGTATTCTTGTAAAAAAATTTATAACAAGTTCTCTCCACACTAGTTTAGCTTTCTCTAAACCGCCACGTGTACGAAGTATGCGTCGAACGAGTTATCTTGCATTACCTAAAGTACGTTACGTAAGTTGTGCTGCAGAAGCGGGCTGTTCGGGGTATTTGTTGTGTTTCTCCGAGGGAGTCGGTACGGAATAAGTTTAAGGAATTAAATATTATGACACTATCTGGTCAATATATTCTTGAAGCCTTGTTGTATGTCCAAAAAAATATAAACGATTTTAAAACAAATGGTGACTTTCACCAGTATAATACGCGAAATAGAACTAATTTGAGTGTACGACCAACCAGGCTCCAAAAGATAAACCACTCCTTATATGGAAATTGTATTCGTTTTTACAACAAGCTCCCAAGCGAAATTAGAGAATTATCACTAAATAAATTCAAAGCCCTCGTTAAACGAAAATTAATCAACAAAGCTTTTTATAAATTTGAGGACTACTTAAATGATCCTAATCCTTGGGATTGAATTGCTCCAGTTCAAACAATTTGTATGACAATACTTGGCGATTAAAAAGAGTGGCGGAAAGTTTCTTGCCAGTTCTTCTTACCCGCTCTACGCCCTTGACTTGCGAACTGGTAGTAAATGTAAATTTACGATTAATTTAACTTGACGATTCAAAAGTGTACTTGGTTACCTACTTGAATAAAGATATTTTGAGTTTGAGTTTGACGTACGAACTACGGCAAAAAAATGTTTACCTACGAAGGCGCTCAGCTGTATAATAAACTACCCACAGATATAAAAAATATTACTTCTATCAATTCATTCAAATCGAAGCTAAGTGAATATGTTAAACAAAATTACTTTTAAATTCATTTCTTATAATTACTTTTAATTCATATTTCTTTGTTTACTTTTATTTTTAAATTTATTGCATGTACGGCTATATTTTATTGTATGTAATTATTTTAAGAACGACTACAATGTTATGTTATCTAGAGTATTATTCTCATGTAAGTGACATTTTTTGTCTTTTTTGAGAAATAAAGTCTTTAAACCTAAACCTAAACACGTAGTAAAAATAACTAACATCACCGCACACGAATTCAAGTACGACTAGTCACCACAAGTAGCACCCGTTCACGAGTATAGCACATGGCCAGCAATCAGCCCCCTCGCCATATTTTAGGTACAGAGACAACCCGACGCATAGACGCCGCCACAAGCGAGCACCACACCACATTTAATTTGCTCTTAAAAGGGAAACCGTTAATTCTTCAATGTGTTAATAATTTGTTTCTCATTACTGAGTAATTGAGAATTAATTGAGATTGTAACTAGGACGTCCCGCAGCTGGTACCTTTAACCGGCAGGTACCAAAGACAATCATCTTTGCTACCTCGATTCCTAGCGACATAATAATCGTTTCGAGACTTAACACTGCAACGTGACTACTATTAGAAAATTGTTTAATTACTTTGAATCCTTATTAACATGGCCTCTTTATTTCCTTAAGTTACTAAATTATAAAGTCTTTGTTTGTACACCCTGTAATATGTTCCTTAAATTGTAAAAGAATGCTATGGTAGTAAACAGATGTGGTGCTACTGGACTAAAGACGACGGTAAAATATACATCATTATGATAACCGGGAAGTCAAAATAGTAAAGTCCTTTTTTATGATAAACGAGCCAACGAGACTGCCATCAAAGCCAGCAACCGCAGCCTATAGACTCCCATGTCAGCGGTTGTGTTGCCGGCCTGTAAGGAAGAAATATGCTCTTTTTTTACTGAGAGTTCGTAATGTGGACTGTGAAACGATCAGCCCATAGAATTCTTCAGAACACTCTTTGAACACTACATAAAATCAGATGCTCACTCAAGTATTTCCGATCCAATTCGACTTAGGGTCCTTCAAGAAAAGAGCGTGTCCATGCTCAAAAGGCCGCAACGCACTCGCGAGCACTGGCGTTGAGAGTGTTCATGGGCGGTATCACTTTACATCAGGTCAAACTCCTGCACGTTTGCCCCCTGTTCTATAAAAAATAATTACTTATAAGTCCAAACATGCTTCAATAAAATACAAGAGTCCTTTACAAGAAGAGAATAATATAAGTCGGTCAGTCTTAGAGACCATAAACAATTCCAATCAAGTTTTTTGACACTCAATGTCATGCTGCCGCCCATGGACACTCAATGACAGAGAGCTGGCGTGGGCGTTGCCTATTCATGTAGACTCTTTTATGAATAATTCTGATACCAATTTTCAGGTCTTGGACGTACCGGGGTGCTGATAGCTTGCTACTTAGTGTATTCGTTACGAATACGGGCAAACGATGCAATACGATTAGTTCGGAAGAAACGTCCTAAATCCATTCAAACTAGCGGGCAGATACTATGTGTTCAGCAGTTTGAGCATTACATCTTGCCCCAGACCGTGGTATTCAGCTCCAAGTAAGATTTTCTTTCTAATTTGCGACAATATTGGCATGAAAATTATACAAAGCATAAGTTTATTTTCATTTAATTAAAGTAGGTTACCTTTGTTCGTAATAATTAAATTAGCTCGCATACTTTTAACTAAAGTATTCTACTGAAGTTCTTCTCTTTCTGTCAAATTGTATTTACACCGTGATGTAAGAAAGTATTTATTTAACATAGTTCAGTTTGATTAATTTATTTTTTATGTATATTTAAGCGTGAGAATTTTTAAAAGTTTTTTTAAAGATTTAAGTGTAAACTTTATAATAACATAAATAAACAAAACAATCAGAGCTTCAGCGTGCGACTCTCCTCTGAGGTCGTAGATTCGATCCCCGGCGGTGGACTTTCTTTATGTGCCCATTTTACATTAGCTCGAACGGTGAAGGAAAACATCATTAGAAACCGGCTTGCCTTAGACCCAAAAAGTCGACGGCGTGTGTCAGGCACAGGAGGCTGATCACTTGCCTATTAGATTAGACAGCTACAGAAATCTGAGGCTCAGACCTAAAAAGGTTGTAGCTCCACTGATTAATTTCATCTATATTTATAGTCTGTATGTGTTCCAGAGAACCTCTTATGTTAACTAAAGATCCAAAAACATGTGAATTTACCCTACGACAATACTTGTATAGACAACGAGCTACTTTACACGGCCTGGACGAGAGAGTATTCAGAGAACTACCTAAGGTACAACAAAAAATAATTAAAATTATCTTAAAAGTATTGCTGACATTCGCGTCTGTAGATTTAAATGTAATGCCAAAAATTTTAATATAGTCAAGAGTTTTTAAGTACAATGTTTATACGAGTATAATATAAAAGAAAAATGCCCTCGTGTGGGAACAAAGATCCGTTTTACCTTCTTCATGTTTCAGATTTCTGACAATAAAAATATTCCGTAGTTCCAGAGATGAGCGTTTTACGAGAAACTAGCAAAATTAAAAAATGTATTTTTATTATATCACCTTTTTGAATCTTTTTCTTGTTATGAATAGTTATCTAGATATAAACATTACACAATGTTATATGCTTCTGTAATAGATTTTTAATACAATAACAAACATACATAGGCAAAAATGGTTTAGAAGTTTGATTAATTCGTATTTTATTTATTTATAAAAGCTTGCCAACACTCAGCACAGTGATACCTACATTGGTACTTAAGAAAAATACAAGATGTAATGTGACCAGCACTTATAGGCAAACATAACAAACACGAAGAGAAAAAATACAACGAGTTTTAAATAATTCGTTATATTCTATATAAGGTACAATCTTTGTTTCAGATAGTGTTTTGTATTTGCGAGCGCCTATTAAAATTATGCGGGTGTCGAGACAGCGGTGGACTGGATTATCGCGTTAAAAATAGAGCCTTTTACAAAATGTTCTTATCGTATAAACTGAAACAAGGAAAGCCTCCCGATTTGACAACTCCAGATGAAAATATCAATGGTAAATGAAAATATGAGTTAATAGAATTTGGGAGCAGATTGATAGTTCTTGGCAAAAATATATTTACGGTACTAAAAGAAGTCTTGCCTTATATTTTTAGGACCATGGAATTAAGTCTCTCCACTTACACTTAGACTGCACTAAATACGTACGTTTTTAACGTCCGTTTAAATACCATTGGTATAAAATAATATATACTATTTATGTCAGAGAAGGTACACCGACGTTATATTCCGATTTATCAAAATTGGATTTGTATTAAATACATTCAATACATGTCATACAGCCCAACTAACTCAGAGATAATATAGCATTCTAATCGTAATTTATTTGTTTTTTTTTATTTAAATAAAAGTCAACTGACCTATTAGCTTATAATAGGTCAGTTGACTTGTTCTTACAAAATTCATATTTTGTAATGATTTAAACAGTGGCGCCTATTTTTTGTTCTGGGCCTCAGATTTCTGAATCTGTTACAAAATCATTTGTAATGTGATCAGCCTCCCGTGCCTGACACAAGCCGACCTTTTGGGTCTAAGACATGCCGGTTTAAAAGTCCATTGGTGCACAGCTGGGGATCAAACCTACTACCTCAGGGATGAGAGTCGCACGCTGAAGCCACTAGGCCAACACTCCTCCCTATTATAACTTACATTTTACAAAAAACTTGTACATCCCTAGGAGACAAACCTCCAACCCTCCCAATGATAGAATGGAGGGATCCGGTAGAAGAAGACGTGGAAAGAAACCTGGAGTCTGTTAGCAGATTTACCAGCTCCAGTAATATACCTGCTGTACAAGTGTACGAGGTGCGTATTCCGTATGAAAAAAATAAAATATGTTTATTAATTATTATGGAACATAAAATACAGGTATCACTTATTCCACGTCATTAAATTATTAATCCCTACTCATCGGCAAAGAAGACAGAGGGTGTAGGCCGAAAGAGAAAGCCGGCGTAAAAAAACTCTCGGTACTCTTTTAAAATAGCAAATCATCAAAAAACACTTGTTATGTACTTATCTTGTTATGTACTTATCTTGTTATGTACTTATCTTCATAACTGTCGATTCTTCTAAAGTACTAAATGTGACAGAAAAATACGATCAACGAGAACTCAAAATAAATATTTTATATAATTAACTAAAATCTGCCTTAGGACGTAAATTTTCTTAGGTGACCGTTTTTGTGCAAATTAAAAGCTTACCAACTTAATATTAGTAGGCGTGAGCTTATTTTATTTAAGTTACGTATTTTTAAATAGAAAAATAAAACATACGCAATTTTGGTATGATATTTAAGTACACACACAGAATTAAGCATTCATAATTACTATTTTAAAAAAGGCACAGGCGCTCAGAAACCATGATGGCGCATTTCTAACCAAACATATCCAATGTTTAGTTTCCGAGTTTCCAGCAAAACAATAATTATTTGTAGACATTGAAGTCTTCTTTAATGCCCCATAGGGGGACGTAAAACAACTATCGTAATAAAATCACAGCAATGGTATTCTCACGATAACGATTTTATTTAATTACAGGCATTCTTAAGTGATCATCAAAATCTTCCACAGGAGAAACAAAAATACATAAAACAATTAAGAATTGAAATTAATCAAAGAAGAGAAGCAATGAGTAAAATTGATGAAGAGGTATTCTAAATATATATTACATGCGGTTCCGGCTTCGCAAGAGTTATTAAACTTATTTTAAAAATAAATATAGCCTATATTAGTCCAGATTCATGTAGCATTTTAATAGTGAAAACATTGAGTAGTAGTTTTTGAGGGTCTTCGTCAAAAAATACATCATTATTATTATCGCTGTAATTGGTTAGTACAACTTAATATCTGTGGCTAATAAGAATATATTAAACAGGATATTTGTATGCACCAAATTACACAGTTTATATGTATTAAACTGAACTTAATGAAACTCACAGACTACAAGATAATAGGGCACGATACTATAAACGACGACATAATTATGTAACAAATTGTTCATAGTTTACCTTTCATAGATTGTAGAAGAACGCAAATAATATCTAACCATGCAATATTCATTTTAGGAAGATCCTAACATATTGTCAGCACTGTTATTCGAATGGTTAGAAGGTTTGAAACAGCCAGTACTAGATAAGGAAGATCTATCTAACATAGTCTGTCGCTCCACCAATGTCAACTCGTGTATTATGGCTTTACAAATGGTTCGTATTTGTATTATATAATAAAACATAATAGCCGTTTCCAGTTGTGGATTTACCGGCTTTTAAAATTTTTGGGGTGGCAATTTGGGAACCGAATTTATTTTCCTACCTCATAGAAATCAATAGATTTCTGCATGACGGGTTTCTGATGTTTTACAGATAGTAGTCATTGTACATTCGGTGTAGCAAACTTCAATATTCTAGAGTAAACAGCTAGTTTGCCGCCCCTCAAGGAGCAGTTGACCTCTGCGCGCTCAGCTTCTTATACGAGTGAAAAGAGATAATTGCAGAAAATGTATGTCCCTCTTCCCCCTCAATCAATCCAAACATACTACTGCTTGGAGGCTGCGAACTGGATTGTTAGTTGTTTGATAATCTAGGACATGACAATTGCAGAGGACAGCTTTTTAAATACGTAAACCGCCACTGGCTTTTTCGATAAGTTTTTTAAGTAGACTGTATACTAAATTAGTCACAGACAAGACATAGGACAGATAAGAAATCAATACAGATCTAATTACAAAGTCTTGGGTTGTTATTCAGTCGAGACATAGTATTAAGTGTTACTCCCGTATTTCAAAAACGTTAGTATGCAACGTTTCATAAGATGGAGCTAGCAGTATTGAAACATTTATTTTGATAAAATTTAACTTAAGTGTAATTAGTAAGTTACTGTTTTTCTTTAGTTTCACATAAAAAAAACATAACAGTACAAGGAAGTTTCTTATATTTTTGACCGACGGGTACTGGACAAATACAGCATAGTAGGAAACGTTTTCATATCCCGTCATCTACATTTGAAATTTTTAATACAATTTTCCATTTCGATGCGGGCGATAAAAATAATCTATATTTCCCAGTTCTAACCATTTGTAATTTTTTTTTAGGAAGATATCATACTAATCGAGTATTTACTACGCTTCGTCGTACGACTACGCCCTCTCGTGGCACACAAGAAAGTTGATGTTTTAAAAAGAATACTTGCATCTTTAACACACCAAACAACTAATATTAATGGGAAATTCTTGCCCAATAAATGTTTTCCAAGACTTAGAGATGGAACAGGCAGCCATATCATTAATTTTATGCTAAGAATGATTGTTGAAATACAACAAGACATCGCAAAACCAAGTCGCGTAGAGTCCGATGTTGTGATAGCCCCAAGAAGATTGAAAATAAAAGCATGGACATAAAACTAGTTTTTTTTACTAATAGAATAAAGGATTATAATTTTTAATTATGTCAAAAGCTATTATATTCTTATACCGCTGTTTTAAGTCTTAATTGTGACCTAATTATAAAGAAATTATTTTAAAGATGGCTTTTCTTATAAATGTTTTCAGGATGTTAGGACATCTGTCTCTTAAAAATGGCTTAGCCTATCATAAACACAAACGAGGCATGTGGATGTGAGAAGGAGTGATTGGGATAACTTTCAGATTGTGTTTCTATTATAAGTAATAAGCTTTATTAATTCTGTTGTGTTCTTAAGGCTCACATTTATTATCACGAAATATTCAATTACACATAGGAAATTCATTATTCATATTATTTATTTAAATAATAATAATTTAGATTGCTACATGATCAGATACATTTCAATTTTGTAAGAAATTTCCAAATGAAATAATGATCTTTAAGAAAAAAAATATAAATCGTCAACACCGTGATATAAATTATTACAAAAAATTAATTGCATATTATTATATCAGACATCAATTGCACAATGATTTTTCAGAAGATTTTTGTTCTATCTAATGATTTTTTTTTAATTCTACTGCCAATAGTGCTAATAACTTTCACAAAGTCTCTTGCAACGAAGATTAGCGCCAAAGCTCCTTACAAAAAATAAAGATTTGAGCAAAATATATTGTTTGTATAATTATGGTTAATTTTATATAATATTTGTTGTTATAAAGTCAAATAATAAATTAAAATAATTTTTTGCTGATCTGATTAAATAATTATTTCATACATTACTTTATTACTACATATATCCATGTATAGTAAATTGTCTTCATTAATGTATGTCACACATTCAGTCAACTACAACTGGCAATTCACAATTGTCAACTTCAATCGTATTCGTTTTACTTTTGTTAACAAAAAGTTACACGTTGCTATAAATTGCGAATACGTATATTATTTACGTTGGTCTCGAATCACAATCTTATCAGATTTTATAAAACCATACCGGGATTTAAATTTTTAAATATGTCGTCAACTGAAGATGTTTCCCAACTAAAAGCAGGACACCCTCCCGCAGGTAAATATTACCTTTGTTTACATAATATTCACTAATAGAACAGCCATATAAAATATGTGCGACTTCTTTGTCGTCATTGCATTGACTTGATTTTAGTAAAAGCATAAAAAAATTGTTTTATTCTTTATTTAACCTTGTAAACTTATATGATATCCATCACGATTCTTCGTTGTTATTAAACAAAGAACGCATCAAGGTCATGGAATGGTCAAATTGTTGCCGTGTCCAATTTTATGTCGAAGTTGCAATAATAATATCAATGTTTCAATAAGTATTTACTGTGCAATATTGCACTTCTCTCTATTCTAAATTTACAGATAACTATAATAAAAGAATATTTTGTATGTTTACAGTGAAAGCTGGTGGTATGAGAATTACTCAGCATAAAGTGCCTCATGTTAAGGAAACTAAAGAAACAACGACTGAAGATTTAACTGGTCTCTCTGGCCCTTCCCCAGTTCCGTCCAACCCAGTCTCAATTGCAGGAGCTCCAAACAGAGGCAATGCAGACTTTACGCCGCAGGCGGCACAAGTAGCACATAGTCCTAAGCCTCCAACTCATATTAACGTTAAACCAAGCCCAAACATTCAACAACCCAGGAAGTAGATTATTTATATCTATATATGGTATGCTGCATTATTTACACAACTGTTGACTATATCGTTAAGAATGATAGATAACTATTATAGGTGTTACTGGTTTAATACCTTATGATAACATATCATTAAATTTTGATTCCTTGTTAATCCCAAACTAAAAGCAAATATTAAAATTATATGCAGTTATTGTAACAGTCTACTAAATCGTGTTTTGAAAGATCAACAGCTGTGCACATAATGTTGAACATAAATTGATGAAGAATGTTTTTGGATATGGTTGGGTCTCAAAAGTGACTGTATTTGGCATAATTGACATGATAAACATCAAGGTTATTCGTTTTGTACATTATTTGATTATTACAAAATGTTACTATGTTTGTGTACCATTAATACTATATATATTGGTGACTATGATATAAGAATATAGGCCTACCCATATTCAAAAACAGTCTTAGGTCCATAAATATCAGTGACCATGATGATTAGAATGTTATAATAAGAATGTATTGTTATTATTATGTATATGGATCTAGATTATTGATGCTAGAAACGTAACCACTTTTTAAGGTTATGTTTCTGAATACTGCTACCAACTATATGCTGGCCCTATGTTATAATTGGATTAACTACACATACATTTTCTAAAGTTCTAAAGAAAAATGGCTAATTATAAAAATTTCTTAGCCAAATATGCAACTAGAGTTTTGTATAGAAAAGTTGGGCATAAATCAGAGTTGCAAGCTATTTCAGATTTCATATATTAATTTCATGAATTCTTTTTATAACAAACTGATTGCTGATCCTATTTTTGCAAGTGAAAGTCATGTGTGAGCTGGGAAAAACTGATTCTTATATAACCTAACAAAAATATCCACCATGACAAAAACTAGGATCAACTTTTTTAACATTTAGGTGTTTGAGAATCATTAATATTTTTTGTGTGCAATTAACATTTATTTTTAGCAAGTAGTTTATATTTTACTTCATTCCTTATGCATTTTCTTGGGCACTAAGCCATCATAATTTTATACTGATTTTTTGTACTTACTGGACTGAAATTGGCAGAAGTATAGGTTAAGAATTTTTATATAGGTATATTACCTTTTTGTTTGAAATTTAAAAAAAACATTTTACATCAGACTTCTTAAATCTTGTTTACATTTAGGTCTTGTATTTTTACTTGCCAGACTGTCTGATTTCTTTTTAGTATTAATTTCACATTCCTATTTTTTATCATTTTGTTAACAGTGTCATCTTTTACTTTTAAATAAAATTATCAAATTATAATGTATCTTTTATTTTTAAAAGAAAATAAATAGACTCATCAAAGTGTCTAACTAAAAGTTAGCAATCATTATTTATTGTCTGAAGATCTGCCTTTAGTCTTAGACAGCATGGTGTTAAAAATCTGAAACAAAAACGTATAATAAGTATTGCATTTATTTATTTGAAGTAATCTTATCATTCCCTGTTATTAAAATCCCGCCTCTAACTCAATGGGAATATCTAGAATAGTTAAAGTGTGTACATACATACCTCTTTTTCAGAATCCAACCTAGACTGTCGCGCTGACTGTATATGCTGGGATGTGGTTTCTCCTAAAATATTCAGATTAAAAAAGAGTTATTTTAAATTAGATAAAGGTATATTTACTAATTGCTGTGTTAATTAGTTATAATCATTTGTTATCGTAAAAGGCTTACCGTTATTTTGAGATGTTTCCAATTTTTCAGGCTGAAAAAGAAATTTGGAATGAAATCAACCATAGTGCATAAAATATTACTGGGCAGATACATTATTATGAGTTTCACAAATCATGTGTGTTAGCCTCCTTCCGAAACCTCTAACAGATAACTTTTAGGTACCTATAAATAGTCACTATAAAATAAAACGTTTTACTATACTTGGGTACAGAAAAACGTTACGGCGCGTTACATTGGTGGGGGGTTCCAAAAATCTCCAAAACTTGCGTGACGTAATACTTCAACGCTCCCTAAGCCGGCTGACAAACAACTAAAATGTGGATTACTCACCACATTATCCAAGATTGGTTTGTAATATTTAGACACTCCTTTATCGGTATGAGATCCTACCCCCGGTATTGTTGATGAAGCTAAAAAAATACGTTTTTTGAAGCACAGAAAATAATGACGATGTCGTAACTTATGTGTGAATCTAATATGCAATATACATAAGATCACGCACTAAGTTCTTCTCATAAAACTTAAACGTATCTGTAATATGTATTTGGCGATCACATACGATTTTGAAAATCATTATCATTGAATTTAATTTCCGAAAATATATGTTAATTCAAAACAATGCTATATTTAATTTTTTACTTACACATCTGTTTTCCCCACACGGACTCCCTATAGTTGACCCGTTTAGCCCCACGTTTCCGCTTGCGCCCGCGCATAACGCTCTTATTGCGCGATTCAACAGATAACTTTCGTATCACCCTATGGTATAGGCAACGGGAGGAGGCGTTGGAAACCTGCATTTTACAGCATTAAGGTATTATATATATAAATATTATCTTAATCTGTGAACGTATAACAATTATATTTGATTCTTTGTTTAAAAAATTAATTGGAGCCATTACTTTTAACATTGTTTTGTTATTAATGACTCGTGAATTGTAATGACGTTGTTATTGCTGGGTATTAACGCATATTTTACAATGCACAGAAATTTAATGTCTGCAATTCTATAGTTTTGTAGAGGTGTAATTATTGTCTATATAGAAATTTCGTAATTCCATTTGTAATATTGTCTATGTCTGTGGATCAATCAGTCGCCCTAAAACCGCCATGTAAGACAGTAGATAATAAAGACAGTGAATGCCTTTTTCGGTTTTCATTTGTGTACCTCTAACACTTAAGTTTATTTTACAAGGATCTGTTCTTTATGTTTTCATATCAACGTATGCAACGCAACAATATTGAAAAGCTAAGATTATTTGACCGAACAATAAATACAGCAGAAATCTTTAAAACCTAATTAATAAATTATCTACTGTATTCATTTGACACTAACCAGTTCGCATTGTAAATCGTCAAGTTCGTCCTCCATAATGTCCAATTCGTCTGTATCTTTTGCCGGGACTATTAATAATTTTGTCTCTGGACACTGACTGGATACGACCAGTTGTGATGACTTTGGAAATATAAGACGATGGACTGTCCTACACAAAATATATTCTAATAGAGCTGTAGCTATTAATTTGTTAAAACCCAGCTGTATACTTTTCTATTAACAATTACTTGTACAAGAAAAATTCGTAAGAAATCAATAAACGTATAAATAATAATTATTTCATTATTAATTATTTCGGCATATGACAGAGGGACGCAATTATTGAGTTTTATTCTTTATAATGTGTGTTACCGTGGTATATAACAAGGTGGTTGGAACACCTCTCTAGTAGCCATATCCTGGCACACTCCGTCTAACAGCACTATATCTTCCATTAATTCACCAACCACAAATATCTAAAACAAAGCTAAGATCATTCAAAAGATCGGGGGTTCAATACATGGGGGGTACAATAAAATCTGGCTCGAAGGACCAATAGTCAATGTAAGCCAGTAATGTCAGACTTGTTAATTTATTTTATGTATGCTTACAATATACAAGAAAATATAACATCACAAAGTTTACACACATACACATCAATTATATTATTATATTAGAACATATAAATGTCAAAATAGCAAGGAAAATTAAAAAAATAACTAAAACTAAATAGAAACTTGTGTTGGTTTTAGGAATCCTTTTTATAATGGCGAGTTTAATAGAGATCTATAATTTTAGTTGCTTCAGGTTAAACAAACCGAACATGATCTAGATAGCCTTTTGATATGGACAGAAATCTATTTCTGGTATCTATACCTTAAAAGCCTTAAGGCAAGGCACAAAAGCGTGTTCCAACCGCATACTGATTTTCTCGCTTGACCAGGAATGATAAGCTGGAACGTTGGGTAGCACCATTAGAGATAACTTGATGCCTATTTCACGCCACATTGAGGCTTCTAACCTGTATGACTTGCATATTAAATATGGAATAATTGTCAAAAGAAAAATAGCCAATGGATGGAAAAGATATTGGACACTGGGAGATCATGAAAACAACAGATTTCAGCAAAAAAATAAAGGTCTTTAACACCTGTGTTCTACCCTGCCTTACCTATGGCTTACCTCTAACCAGCACAGGGACATGCTAGCAAACTAAGATATACCAAATGAAAGGAGATGAACAGGTCATATGTTTCGGAGCCCCCGTGAAAAATGGAGCAAAAAATGACGGAATGGTACCCTAGAGACGTAAAACGAAGAAAAGGCCGACAACGCAAAAAAGGAGGACGAACTGCAATTAACAGTAGAAGGAAAATAACTGAAAAGGAAAGGAGAATCTCCCAACAAAAAAAAGTATTTGGAACATCTTCTACGTCATATTTAGAAGCTTACCCCATTATAGGATGTGGGGCAATATTGAATGCATCTTTGACTACTTGTATGGTGATGTAATATGCTTGGACTGCCGAATCGCAGCGTACTGTATAGTTGTAAGGACGATTTGTTAGCACCTGGAAACATAAAAATCTTGAATATCCCTTCGGTGCCTTATAAATTCTCTGGATACCAAAAACTTTACTTTGCGTTTAAGGTATCTAAATATCAAGTTATTATTTAAATCTAAAATTATCTATAATGAGTGATAACGTCTCAAACGTTTAAATGCGAAAAAAGCTCTTCTGACTTGAAATAAATTCATACAAAATTACACTAAACATAGTAATATACAACGTACGTGCGCCATATATATTTCACTGGGTTTAAACCAAGACCTGATAATCTGCAGCCAAGTTAGAATCAAGATTTTCTTAAGCCTCTTTCTTAGCCTATCCTACACTTAATTAAGGTTACTTATACTCTGATTTTTAATTCTGTAGAATTCTGACAGCTATAATTTTATAACATGTCAGCGATTACAAACATTTTTTGACCGGGCACATTTTTCAATTTCAATACGAGTCTGAACATCTGAGTATAAACGCACAAGAAAAGACAACATTTTTTTTAAAGGTTTACTAAACCTGGAATTAGTAGGTAGTGATGCCAGCTAAAGAATAAAATAAAGTAATTAAAGTTAATTTGATATATTGTTCGTGATATTGAAATATTTGTTATTTTTGTATTAATTCACTTGAGTAAGTAAATATTTAGATTTACCTTTGTAGGTAAAACATCAAAAATACGTAGCATTTTATTTTTTATTGCCCTTAAATGGGTCAAATTTGTCTCCTTTTCGGTGGAGAACTTTTTAGTAGCAACACTTATGAAATGTCAGAATTCTACGGAATGAAAAATCTGAGTTTAAACAAGGTATTTATAAACAATTTTCAGCTGTTTGTCGTGCCTCTTCCAGATTCTTTCTGTTCAGAATCGTCCTTCCATTTACCGAATTGCAGCCCTATCAATAACTTACCCCCAATACTCCAATAGCATTTCCAGATACAATATACTCCTGACTCGGTTCAGAGAACTTCAAATCCGTGAGGAACTCATAATTGGGAATCGCCTCATCCATTTCGTCGTCTGGCGGAATGTATTTCGCTTCACACAGCCCTGATACCAAAATGTAAAGGCCTTTTGGCTGGTCACCTTAAAATTATCGCAATTTTCACCTTTAATTATATTTCCATTGTTTACGTAAAATTAATGAAGCTGAGTTTTATCATCGGATGTTAAGGCGGAATACGAAATATCACCCGAATCACCTCGACATCCGTCGCTCCACTGAGCGTTTTTAAGGCAGTTTTTGCCGCGCACCACCACTATGTTGAACCAGCTGCCCACTGAAGTATTTCCGAACCAATTCGATTTAGGGTCCTTCAAGAAAAGAGCGTACCAATTCTTAAAATGCCGGCAACGCTTTGCAAGCTCTGGCAATGCGAGTGTCCATGGGCATAACATCAGATGAGCCTCGTTTGCCGCGTGTTGTATAAAAAATGTGTGACTCGTGGTGTTGCTATTATTTTCATTTTTTTTTTTTTTTTTGTTTGTAATGAGATTGTCTATATAAACTAAGTCAAAAAATAATGCCTTCAAAGAACGGCTTAGTAAAATAACCCCTTTAGAATCGATGGTGACACACACACCATCTTTGTCTTCCAACCAGAAACGATTACTGTTTCTTAAACTATTAAGTTAGGGTTGGGCCATGGAGCCACGGAGAACTTATCTCACAACATACAACGATAACAGTACCTCTAAATATCAATACATCGTTAATATTATAATTATGTATTTCCGAGTTTTCTATGAAAAAGTCCGCTACTCTCTCGTTGCCTTGAAGCCAGGATATGGCGCGGAGCTGGGTCTGAAAATAATATTATTGCCAGATAGTTCCAATCCGTACATTACGTGACGTCCCAGTTGGACACCGGGCATAGACAATACGAAAATAAAGACTTTTTTACTTCGACAGTTTGTAGTTGAGCACATATTATATTAATTAAAACAATTGAGCTTTGTAATAAGTTTACGAATTAAGATTTTTTTATAATCTAAATCGTATATTTTAAAAATATTTTTTTGACAACTGTTATTTTTGATAATTTGAACTCACCTCCGGTAAAGAGGGTGCCACTAAGCTACCCTTATGTCGAATAGCTTGAACTTTCTCTTGTACCGCGTTTACTAGTAAACGATACTCCATTTCGTCTAGAAAACCTAAAAAATTTAATAATTAAAATAAATTATATTTCTAAATAACTAATTTTTTATAACATGTACCTACATGTAAATTATTCAGGACACAATTTATAAAGCAAAACTTAATTCAACGAAATCTTAAAATTCGCTTTGTGGAAACAGTTTACTTATAGAATATATAAACAGAACCTGTTGAAATAAAGTTTGCTTCAAGGTAAAGTGAAGTTGACAGTGTTAAGAGCCTGTGTAGGTATGTAGGTCTATTCACATATTATAAGTATAGATAGTACAATTCACGAAGACGCGCCCCACCAATTTTTGGTTGAAGGGATCGCGGGGTGCGGGGAGTCCAGAGTCGTCACGAAAGTTGCTCTGCTCTACTTTAAACTCTTTTTAAATGTAGTTAAAAGCCAGGTATGTAAAAGTCGGTGATACATCAGCCTCTGAATCAGATATTTCTAAAACGAGTGATTGACAATTTTCATTATAAAAATGGTAATGTTATTGTATATTACCTAATAATCCTAACTATTAACCGACACTCTGAATTTAGCTATAGTCAACATTTTAGTTTTTTTAAGTTATACTTCTTTTGGCGCGTTAAGGAATAATGATGAAAGTTAATTGTTTCTATTGTAAGTGTGATTTTTCTTAAAACGTAGAATAAGGCGAATGATAAAATTTTTGGAAAGATTTCGATGTTTTTACGCTAAAGAAGTATAACTTCTAAGGCGTGTACGTAAGTACACGTTTTTTTTATAACTTTAAGTGAAATTAACATTCAACACCACTCCTACATTTCAATGTCTACAAGAACTTCAAACACTGGAGCCGTGCTTCTCTAAAAAAATTGTAATAAATACTACTTTATTCGGGTAATTTTTATAAGGGCTTATCGACCCAAATCTATCGTACCAGCTAATAGCAGGCAGTTTATATGTCATAAAAACCTTCTTCCTTTAGTTGCATTGCATCTGAGAGCATTATATTAAGGGTAGACGTGGTTGCTTGTCTCGTCTTCACTGTGATCGCTGTCCATGGCCTGTCTCTTTGTAACAAACCCAGTTGGCGGGTTACAACGAGTCTAGAAGAATCATTTATTCATAGAGAATCGTTGCCTTATTCAAGAATATCAGTAAATTCTACGTTGCGCCTACTGAATGATTTCTTCGACACTATATCTATATATGTTCGCAGAGTGAGGTCATAGTAGTAGTGTATCTTATGCTTTCTTTTACTTTAATTTTTCGACATATACAGAATGGTCAAAAAGTCGTGGATCAAACGCAAATAGGGGATAGACGAGGTCATCAGCTGCAAAAAATTGTTCTACGGGAGGTCTCTAAGCTCAACCCCTGCAGAGTTATAATTTATTTTGCGTTTTTATAAGAAAATAAACTTTTTTGACTAATTCTTATTAAAATTCGAAAAAATCTACATCCTGTATCTTTTTCATAATATCCACTAGATTGGTACAGATGAGTTCTTGCGTTAGACATACTATTTATAGTTGTTTATTGAGTGTATTGAAGATAATATTAAGTTATACGATATATTTTTTTTTAAATCATAACTTTTTGTTTACTTTGGACCCCACTGTGAAAAAAAATTACTCTACCGAAAAGTGACCCTAAATTACAAGTTTTGGCCGATTAATAGGGATTCTGAAAAGGTATTACACATGGCCATGAGGCGCCCTAATCTTTCTCTCACATTTTATTACGGGTTATGCGAGAATACTAGGAGTATTCAACGCGTTTCCTATAACGCGGAACCAATTTGCCTTACATCATGGTTATTATGTATAAGGAAATACCTGTCCGCCTCAAGTCTATTATAAAGGGTCTCTTGAATCTGCTGATTATCAACCAGCTGAGGCAAGAGATTGCACACCTCAGTTTCACCAGTTACGAATCCCTGAAAAATAAAATATAAGCAACTATCTTCATAAGGCAGCGTTCAAGTATTACGTAACGAATTTTGGGGGGGTCCTTTTGTTAAACGTTACGATACGGGGCGGGGATTGAATTACGCGTTATTGTTAATATTATTTTCGACTTTCCAGTACTTTACACCACATAATGGTAACTTTTAGGTATAAAGAGTCACTAGTTGGTCACGAAACGTTTTACTATACTTGGGTACAGAAAAACGTTACGGCGCGTTACATGGGGGGGTGTCAATAATCTCCAAAAATTGCGTGACGTAATACTTGAACGCTCCCTAAGACAATATTACATACACATTGAGAAAATATAACAATGTATAAATCTTACCTTTCCAACGTCATATCCGAACGCCAGTTGTATATCTATCATTCGGTCTATATACGCCATTATTTTTGGTACAGATACCCTGAAAGATTTCGACAATAATAAATAACTGTTTTTAGGGAATCTGCTTAAAAACATCAGTTTGCATTAAGTTGCTTTTCCTAAATGAGTTGCATAAATTTTGTATCATCCGTTTCTAACTCTTGGACTTGAAAATCTTTTTTACTGTTGTCTTCAATTAGGGCTGCCTGGATCAGTGGCGTAACTATACCATCTGGGGCTCGTGGCAAATTTTTTTGATGGGGCCCTATCAGTAAAAATCATCAAATCAGTTTAATTTTAGTAAACTTTGAGATTTTCAGCGTACTCAATTACACGTTGTATATGTCCCACTAATAGCCATAGGCCCTCTCTTAGGCGAGAGGAAATGGTCTGTAGTCCCCACGCTAGCCCAATGCGTATTGGAGACTTCACATTCATCCATAGAACGTAATATCTCTTGGGCAGGGGCCCTCTTGGGTCGAGGGCCCGTGGCCCTTTTCCAACCCTGCCACCCTATTGTTACGCCACTGGCCTGGATGATCTCTTAGTAGCAATAAGGCCTAGGTTACACCAGGTTTTTCTTCTTTTATTAAGTTTACTGTTAATATCATTATTTAAACAAAATAAGTAAATGTACCTATTTCATACAATACTACTACGACGTAATCTTTTAATCAATTTAAAAAAAAACTGTCGAACCGTCAGGGATTATCATTTTTAAATACGACACCTTAGAGTATATATTTCAGAATATGGACAAATACCGGGCCAATTTGCACAGCCGTAAAAATCGCAACATTCTCAACAGTTTCGTCGCCGTTAGAACACTTGAATTTAAATTATTCCATTTATCCCAAAGTGTAACCGAATCAATTATATCGAGGATTAGATCTGAAATCAAAATCACTTTAATCAAACGATTGAATACAAAAATGTTTGAGTAAAAATTACAGAGTGAATGACCAAAAACTACATTGCTCTACAATCCTTGGTTTTGGGCCTCAGATTAATATATCTGTATATCCGCCACTCTTTTAAATCGCCTAGTTTTGAGACATACAAATTGTTTAAACTGGAGCTAATCAATCCTAAGAATTAGGATCATTTAAATAATAGTCAAATTTATAAAAAGCCTTATTGAATAATTTACGTTTAACGAGAGTTTTGAATTTATTCAGTGATAATTTACAAATTTCGCTTGGGAGTTTGTTGTAAAAACGAATACGATCTCCATATAAGGAGTGGTTTATCTTCTGGAGCCCGGTATCGTACGCTTATATTAGTTCCGTTAATACACTATAAATAGCTCCTTTGTGTCTCTGTCATAACTGTAATGACCTCGGGTTGGTAGGCGCAAACGGTTAAAAAACGTGTGTACTTATGTACACGCGTTAGAAGTTATACTTCTTTAGTGTAACAAGATAAAAATATTTTCAAAAATTTTATCTTTCGCCTTATTCTACGTTTGTAGAAAAAACTGAAATGTTGACTATAGCTCACTTCAGGGTGTCGGTTTTTTGTGTGCGCGCGCATCAGAATATTTTTTCCCTTACGCGCCAAAAAAAGTATAACTTCAAACTCGAATAGGTTTAAGGATTTAATTAAGTTATTTAAGACTGGTTTTAAAACAAAACGCTTACCTCCAGTCGCCATGACAATAATGAAAAAGTCTAGTTTATTCCAATGAGATTTGAAATAACCACGAATCGTCAGAGCATAGAACTTAATAAGCATTTCTAGGACATAGATTATAAAGAAGAACCTGTAATTAGTTAATTGTACAAATAACTCTCTATGCGGATTCACCAGCAGTGTTGGCTAGCCTTCAGCGTGCGACTCTCTTCCCTGAGATCGTAGGTTCGATCCCCGGCTGTACAGCAATGGACTTTCTTAGTGCGCATTTAACATTCGTTCGAACGGTGAAGGAAAACATCGTGAGGAAACCGGCTTGCCAAATGAAAAAAAGGCGTGTGTCAGGCACAGGAGGCTGATCACCTACTTTTCTATTAGATTAACAAATGATCATGAAACGGAAACAGAAACCTGAGGCCCAGACCTAAAAAGGTTCTAGCGCCACTGATTTATATATTTTTATTTACCTATATATATTACAGATTAATAAGAAACAGAAACACCCATCAGGCATATTTATTGTAATAGCAATGTTATACTGTATTAAGTTATGCATGTAAATCCAGGATTTAAAACTCAATATTATTATTTTTTCATATGGGTAACCAAGTACATTTATAAACGTCAACAAAAAAGATATTAAATTGATTCTCAATTTACATTTACTACCAGTTCGCAAATCAAGGGCGTAGAGCGGGTAAGAAGAACTGGCAAGAAACTCTCTGTCACTCTTTTTAATCGCCAAGTTTTGAGTCATACAAACTGGAACTGGAGCAAATCAATCCCAAGGATTAGGATCATTTAAATAATCGTCATATAAGAGTTTTGAATTTATTCAGTGATAATTAATTCTCTATATGATTTTAGGTGACCCAAAACTAAACCATATTATCTCTCCTACAAAAGTAAATTACTTACAAATTTAAGGATTTAATAGCAATAGTCACTTCACGTCTCACTGGTCCCCTCAAAGCGACTTCACATAATATAACTGGTGTATTACATAATATCATTATGTATATGAAACCATCGAACCAAATGTTGCTAACGATGCGATAGCAATACTGCCGCCAGGGATGTCGTGGTACCTGGGCGTTGGCTGCGTCTGGCATCATCATATCTACCAGTTTACGACGAAGCCAGACCGCGTGAGCCTAAAAAGCCGCAGAAGAATTAGGTTTTAGATAAGACCAGAAAGACAAGCAGAGGTTGAGCAAGGAGTCTTTACAGGAAGAAGAAAAGATGTATTGCTTTATCTGTGTCATCTTGACATAAACCGCTTGTAAAACAAATTACCAAAAGAATTAAAAGATCTTCCCACTCAAGTTTTTAAAAGTCGATTATGTGTACTTATAACTTTTGGAAAAAAATTATTATTCAATAGATGATTATTTGCGTGAGACACTGTAGTTGATATAAATTTAATAACGTATGTACGATACAAATAATATAAGAATTGACCAATTCATATGACTAATAATGCAAAATTTAAACTTCCTTCAAAGACAAATTTGCGCGCCATTGTGTGTGGCAGAATATGCGAACTTACGATAGTACCATATTCTTGCAATAAATTATTATTATTATAACATTTATTTTCCCATTATTCAAAATTACAATACAAATTAAACCCTTAAACCGAAACCTACCAACCGAAACACATTTTATTGTTTCGCGGGAAATCTTCGCATTATCGTCCATACCATAATGGACGCTTACAACAGATGTTGAATAATTAAACACCGACCTTTGGTTTCCACAGCGTCCCCAATTGCTCCAAATTAATCTTCCCATTATCTGAGTCCGCAGCCACTTCCACAGCTTGAACCAAAGTCCTCACCCCGTCTTTGCTTATTTTACCATGCTCATACTGACGCCAGTAGGATATTTTGAGGGCTTTTAGCACTCTTTGATTAGCTTCCCTGTAAAATCAAGAATTAAAAACTTGCAGGTGCTAATAAGCCCATTATTTATCTATCTAGGACATTGTTAGGGTTGCCACCTTTTGAAATTAAAGTACATACACAAGAAAAAAAAGGGTGCGTGTACTTATGTACGCGCGTAAGAAGTTATACTTCTTTATTTTGATTGCATGCAAATAATTAATTACAATTAAATAATCAAAGACTGGAAAAGGAGTCATTATAGTCAATAAAGTTGAAAAATAAATCAGTTTACATTTGAAAAATTATATAAATAAATATTTAATATTATTCTCTTACATTAAGTGTAACATAAATTCTATTATTATTCGAATGTTGTTTTTAAATTATGTCCAATGCCGTAGCATCTTCCGTGGGCAACTTCATTCTGTTAATTTTGTGTCACGGTGCGCGCGCATCGTAAAATTACACTCTCATCAATTTTTCATAACGCGCCTAAAGAAGTATAACTTCAAAAAGTACATATTATCAAAGTAAAGTACAGTTTTGTTGCAGTTCATATTAAATTATCGACTAAACAATTGCACAGCATTATAATCTATATTCAAATATCGATTCATCGCCAATCGATAAATTCCGTTTAACGTTAAAAAATATTTACGACTAAAGAAATCACATTGTTCTCATTTTAAAGTATAGAATACCTGAACGAACTACACTTTATTCCCAAAAAGCTAACCGAATTAATGGACTCGACGATATTTTTTAGTCTTACCTCATCATTTCCGCTATTTCCTTCTTCGTGGGCTCATTGGGTATCTCTCTCTCGCAATCGGGACAAGTGGTGTAATGATATCCCATATACGTTTCGTCATCACTATCTTCATCACGGCCGGACATTTGCAGCTGGTATGGGTGTTTTATTGTTGTATCTGACGAAAGAAGATATCGATATAGGGAACGTCTGGTTTTAGAATAATAAAGTCTTACATACTAAATCTACGGATCGTATTATGCCATATTATATCGTATTATTAGAAATCAAGTTCTGATTTTCTTTTTTTAAGTCTGAGGCGCAAACTGTTGTGGTCTCTGGCAGAATGACCAGCGCTGTGGAACACGTATTGCTGAGCCAGGGCCAGTTACAACCACAGCACGCACACATTACACATTTAAAATGTACCTTGCATTACATTGCTTTTTTCTTTCTATAATTTTTGTGTGTTTCTGTATGTATTTCGTTAGTTATAAATGTTTTGTTATGTTAGATTGCATCCGTATCTTTTAGTCGTTTATATATTTTATAATACCTAGGTATCCTTCTGTGCCTAACACATGTCAATATATATTTTCCTAAATAGGTAAAACCAGTTCTTCCGCTTGCTTATTCAGGGAGAGGAATAGTAGCTTCGGAGGCGTCATCTTAAATTAAGGACAGACAAACAAAGTAACATTAAACCACAAACGTAAATATTATCTTGGGAGACGTGTACAATAAGCGAAATATATTTTTTATTTAAATTTGCGCCTATTGTACCTATTTATCGATACTCTACTACAAAGAATATTTTATTGTGTAAGCGTAACAAAAAATATTTCGGTGACGGTGCCCTTATTGTCTTGGAGCCTGTGCGCAGAAAACTTCGCACACAAGGGCGGCCTGCGGCGCGGCTCTGGACATACCGGATTCTTCATGATGCAAAAGATGATAAATGTCTGAACAAATACGTCGTTATTGCTAAAGTATATTTTCAATTCACAAATATTCATAAACAAAAGTTCACTTACTAGCCTGAACCAGGTCCCAGTTAGCATCGGCAAGGAACTTATCCATCTTCAACATAGAAATACATCGATCCCTCGTCATCATGACGCGTTTTACACAGTTCGTCATATTGGCCTTTTTGGCAAGGGATATTTCGGCTAGGCCTAAAATCTTCAAGACTTTGCTAACCGTGGTTGCATTTATGAGAAGAGATAGCAAAACTAGCCCAGCTGTTTGGATTATAAAGACCTAGAAGTACTTCGATATCAACAGAGGACTAAATATAAATTGATGTTTCAAATAGAGCATATGTTAAACGGGCAACTAGACCTCATCACCTCAAATATAAATTATTATTATTATTACTAAGCCTTAATGAGCAGTGTTCGTAGGTCCGATCCCCGGCTGTGCACCAATGGACTTTCTTTCTATGTGCGCATTTAACATTCCCTCGAACGGTGAAGGAAAACATCGTGAGGAAACAAACCGGCTTGCCTTAGACCCAAAAAGTCGACGGCGTGCGTCAGGCACAGAAGGCTTACTTGCCTATTAGATTACCAAATGATCATGAAACAGGTACAGAAATCTGAGGCCCAGACCTAAAAAGGTTGTAACGCCATTGATTTATTTATTTTTATTTTTAGGCCTTTATTGCTGACACCCATTATAATATATATAAACATTTGTTTAAGTTACATAACCTAACTTAATCTAATATATAATATGTGCCGGTTTTGGTGATCAGCGTGTCCTGTGACACACCAGCTGCTTCCATTATTTTCTAATGTTAGGTCTTCATGTCCAAATTGTTAAATTACTTTAAATATTTTAAATCAATGTGGGAACTATACTTCCAAATAATGTATGTATTTATTTAAGAAAGCTTTCAAACGCTCGGCACACTGATATATTGGTACAAGAACAGTAATATATATATATATATAATATACATATAAAAATGTATAATTTTTGATGTGACAAGCACTTAAAGGCAAACATAACATACACGAAGAGATAGTAAAATATTAAACAAATAAATTAAATTATAAAAACTAAACGAAAATCGATTTCATTGTGTGTCATTTATCAGAATGCTCAATCCGGATATCGGTGAGTTTTGACCAAAACGTGTTCTTCCGAAAGGACAAATGGAATGGTGGGATGCCTGGGGTATCTAAATTATACATTATTTGACTTACCTCCCCAACATCCGCAGTCAACGGTGTTTCAAGAACAATCAGAGCCAAACAGAGAGATAATGGTCCGCGTAGGCCACCCCAAACACAGGCCATCGCATGCTGCCAGGACATTCCATATCCTATGTTCCTCAATATAGGAGTCATAGCCGCATACACCAATAACCTCGACGCATACACTGTAGTATACGTCACAAACACCAACGCCACTTGTCTCACAGTTACAACATAGCACAACTTTTCAAATATGACCACTCCAACGATCGTAAACAACAATGTATTCGCTATATGCGATAGAATCCTCCAAAAGTGTGACACAATTTGCTCCACTTCCGCGGAAACTGTTGACTTCGTCGTGCTCACCATCACTCCCGCAATAACAGTCCCCAACAGGCCGGATACGTAAAAGAATTTCTCGCCTATATAGTACGTCAAGTAAGCACCAGCCAACGTCAGAGTAACGCAGCATAACAAATCGTAATATGTAAGAGATAGCAATCCGGATGTAATCTTTCCCATAACCAAGCCCAGTATCACTCCGCCCCCCGCGAATCGTATCAACATTAAAGAAATTTGAGATGCATCAGTAAGAGCCGACGCTAGATATCCAAGTACTGCTGTAAACTCGATCATAACAGTTGCATCACCTATTAAACCCTCTCCCAGTAGTAGCACACTGATATTTTTACCCTTGGTAAGTTCTTTTAACTGCGTAACGATTTCAACGGGATATATAGGCGAACAGACGATACCAAACAGGAGCGCAGTGGTAAAACTCCACGACGATTCAATCAAATAATATGCCATGAAGGCTGCCATAAGAGCTGTGAGCAGCACTCCTGCAACGCCAACCATTAAAATTTGAGGAAAACTCTTCCAAAATGAGTGAGAATCAACGCTATAAGACGTGAAAAATAGTATGATCGGCAGGAACACTGTCAGCAGCAAATCTACATCTATGTAGCAAATCGTAACAAACGGTTTGAAAGCCGGATATTTATGGGCAAAAAATCCTAGAAAGCCCCCAAAGATGAACATTACTACTCTATATGGTATACACATTGTGGTAATCAGCATGACAGCTCTGACTATTACACCAACTAAAAGTGTTAGGAATATGAAGAGAAATGCCAAAGACGTTGGGTAAGCTAGAGGTAGTGTCTTCATTTCATCTACTTTTCCTTGCAACTCTTCACTATGTGTTTCATTAACACTTTGTGTATTAACCATAAAAAATAATATCGAAAAAATATAAATAGACCACATTTTCGGCATGGCCATGGAGATTTATGAAAACGAAAATATGAACTAATTTTTATTCAAAAATGTCTTATGTAATAATACTTAAATATAAAAAACACAATATCATTATAAATACAAAAATGTTTACTTATTTATTCAGTTTTTAAATATTAAAATTTAAGTCTCAATATCGCATTTCTTAGCTGCAATTATGTAGCAATTATCCTTAAATTACCTTTCAAATTTTTGGAAAATTGAGTCTTAGCCTAGCTTTCTCTGGACTTTTGTATGGCGAAAACTTTTGCGGAGTTCTTTGTTTAGATGGCGATTTTAGTGGTGTCATTCCTGATGATTTTTGTGGTGACATTCCTGATGATTGTAGTGGTGTCATTCCTGATGATTTTTGTGGTGTCATTCCTGATGATTTTTGTGGTGTCATTCTTGAAGATCTTCGTGGTAGCATGTCTTCATTAAAACTAACCCTATTTTTACCTATTCTCTTTTTATTCTCTAACTCTCTCAACTCCTTGTAAGCTTGTTCTAACATTCTTCGCTTCCAATCCTCATAAGGTTCTATTTTTGTTTCCGTCGTCTCTTTTATAGGACTTGTATCTATTTCCATTTCATTTTCATCTAAAAATACAACATATTTAACTGTATAATCTCTGTATCAGTTTACATGCATTTGGTTAATGTGATTGAAATAAAGGAGTTGATTTGATTGAATAAGAGAAACAATTAGTTAAGCAGATACTATACATGTTACCAAAAATCAATCTTGTTTAAATATTTATGTTATTCACACTTTATTGCACATCACAAAACCGATTTACAAAATATAAAAATTAAAACAAAAAATTACACACTGCAACAGACATTGCTAAAAGCGATCTCTTCCAAGCAATCCAGTTATAAGGACAAGTTGACATCTTTGCCTAACATCATGGTGACATTCTTATGATTTATTTTATTTATTAACACTTCGTTGCATGTACAGAACACATAATTAAATAAAATACACAGACATAATTAAATAAAAAGGAGACAAATTGACGGCCTTATCGCTTCGAGGCAACCACGGTGTATGTAGAAAAATATAAATTATATATGGTAAGCGGAAGAAGTGCAAACATACTTAAGACATATAGTTCATAGGGTTGGATTTAGAAATAAGTAAGTCGTCTGAATTTGATGATACTGATTATGTAAGAGTCTCGGGTGGCCTTGATTGGGACCCCTTCAAGTAATTATGACTGCCGGAGTTGTAGTTTAAGTATAAGAAAAATATAATATAATTTTGTGTATTGTATTGAAATTCGTTAAATAAATATTTTATATACTTTTCTATTAATTATTGTGACAATCTCAACTGATATGTTACTAGTCTGTTCAACCAATAGAGTGTTATTTTAAACCCGTAGGCGTTTTATTCATGCCTGTGCTTTGTTACAGCGGGTGGGGGCTGCTCTCCCTACGCCGGAGATGTACAAAAATCGTATTATTATCACATCTAAAAAATCTATTTTACTCATACAACGTGATGCAACATATTTCAAAATTTTTACCATTTAGACAAAACTTATGGACCAAAACATAGCAGTTAAAACAGACGTAAACAGTGAAAGGGGCAAAGATAAAGTGTGCACATGAATCACAATAATTTCAGATCAGTCAGTATGAAAGTTAGGGATATGATGTGGACAGGTACAGTAGAGATTTTATTTATGAAGATATATACTTACTTTCAATAACAACTTTGGGTGGCTGTCCCCTTTTTTTAACAACAAGAAACTTTTCATCCACAATTTTAGTCCACTCTGCATCCAACTCACTCCATTGCCCAGGTTTTAATCTGGATTTTTCTATTATTTTAGATTTTGTTATCTTTACTTTATTGATCCTGTAAATGTGAATTAATTTTCCGAGATAAGTATGGCTTAATTGTATAAATCAATAGTCAAGGTATTATGGCAATATAAAGGAGGGGTCTAGATACCTATAGTAAAATGAGCCAATAAAAATATAGATAGTAAGTAATTAATTCATATTTTGCTTTCTCAATCAATAACAAACATCAATATTAACACAAATTGTGACTGGTAATAATATCACATACATATATCACATATATATGAATTAAAGCACAACTTTCATCCTTTTTTGTAATTCATCAATTAAACATCTAAATACATTATCATACATTATAAAAACTTGAGATTTCTATAGAAATTTATGTTAAAAAAATTTTTTTACCTGCAAGCCTGGTATACTGCCATACAAACATAATGGGGTAATGTCAAATCCAATACCTGGAATTAAAGAGTTTTATAGGAAAAAAAGCTATACTATTATTACTAGGGATGCATCCGATACCGATACCGATATATCGGCGATACTTTGGGTTTGCCGATGTATCGGCATCGGCGATATTTTCATTGCCGATTCACCGATACTTTTCAAAATTCACGCTTTAAAAAAATAATGTAAACGCGCATTTTGTATGATCCAGTTTGTTGCAAACGAGCCACGGACTATGGTTGCCCGAGAAATCCCCGCGTTTTATTCAGTTTGTTGTCTCTATCATTCGCTTGGGGACAAAGCATTATTATTTATGTATATATGTATTTCATTTCGCTAAACATTATTTATTTATTAACACTTTGTTGCGTTACAATATAAAAATTGAACATAATTAAATGAAAAGGAGGGCAAAAATACATATTACATATTAACTAAAAAAAGTATACATGAAAAATAAAAGTGCACATGAATCACGATGATTTACGATCAGTCTCACGTCAGTTAGTAGTTAGTACGAAAAACTCTTGTTGGATTGATTAGTAGACCAAATTTTTTTAATTTTTTTATTGAGACTTTATTGAACGTACTTTGAAGATCATTTAGTTGGCTTTTAACTGCTATCGCGAGTAGTATTTTTTCGATACCAAATTTAATAAAATACAGAATTACAACAATGTTATCATTGTTAATTTTAATTATTAACAGTTATTTATTTTATTTTATTTTAATTATTATTCTTAATTATAGTAATAAAACCTTTAGAATTATTCAAAGTTTGTGACTATTTTTTGTATATATATTTTTTTAATAAAAATTACTTTAACTTAACTTGATATATTTTACCTTAATTTAATTTTAATTCAATAAGCGTTGGTATCGGTATCGACGATATTCCTAGAAGTGTATCGGTATCGTATCGGCAAAAAAGCGTATCGATGCATCCCTAATTATTACTTTCATTATATTTTTTTACTACTATTTTTAGTTAAATCAATCTCTATTATCTACAAATTTTATGCATCAACTTTAGTTTGTACTAACGTCAACATACCACTTTAGAGCTTGTTTCATATTCTTTCATGATACTTTCAGCAAGATCCTGTACTCCGGTACACTGCAGGTTTAAGCACAGGGTGGATATTGATAGCTTTTCATTGTCCAACTCAAGTAAATTCTCAATCACCTTTCTAGTATTTCTATAGCTTGGTCCCTTCAAACCTGAATACTTAACAGCAGTTTTCTAAAAATATCAGAACACAATTAAATTGTTGTTTTAGTGTATTAAAAACTGCATTTGTGATCAAATCTAGAACTGTATTTCTAAGGTTAAATAGGTGGAATATCAAACTGCAGTAGTATGATTAATAATACTTACTTGATCAAAATTAGTACCAAGCAAAGAAGCTGCCAAATCTAGAAGTATTACAATTTTACTTGTGTCTGAAAAGTTATTCCCTGGAGTAGATTTAATTTGAAGTAAGCGTTCAAATTCTGCAGCTTTGCTGAAAAATTATTTAAGTATAGTAATTTAGAAAGATAATTCAGGTGTGTTAATTACATAAGCCAAGAAATATTTTGGTTCAAAATCAAAGCCAAACTAGGATATATACTTGGATTTTTCTCTTGTTTTAAAAGAAATAATTTATTATAACGCGCATGAGTCTAAGACTGTTAGCAATCGGCAAGATAGGGGATCATCAGTAAACTACCCTTCGAAGTACCCTGTTGTGTTGTATAAGTAATAAGACACAATTATAGACAAAAAATGAACACGAACCTCAGAACTCTTACTTCGTTAGCCAAACCTAATTTTACAGCTAAGAGCCGCAGAGTTTTTGACGTAGCCATCTTAATTATAATTATATTACGTAGTTTTGGATATTTCTTCAATTATTTTATATATTTTAGGCTTTGCCTTTTAAACGTGTTTGGCTAACCGCCATCTATTCGCTTTTGACATATTCATTATCAACAGAACATATCTGTTGAAAGTTGACTCTTGACTGGTATAGGTATTTTGTCTAAAATCGTTTTTTTAATCGGTGACAACAGCTGATTTATTTGTTATCTATGAAGTCTTGGCTTTTCGTTCTACGCAAAATCATGATTACGTAATCTTATTGTCAGTACCAAGATTTGAAGAATATTTTACTATTAAAATATTTTAACATTGAACTTATTGAACATTATTGCTATTACCATTGCCTCACAGATAACAACTTGATTTGTGTAATCATACATTGAAAAGGACCTTCATACTGAGTCGAGACCTAGGGCTGTCACTCTGGTTAAAATGTATTTTCTTTCCATTGTTTTATTGCGTTATAGTAATTTATTATAAATTAAATATATAAAATTCTTAATCTCAAATTTGAATCCCGGAAGTTGTAGATTCGTAACTAGTTCGGGTGCACCAGAAGTTGACAGCGTGTGTCAGGCACAGAAGGCCTACTTGACTATTCGAAAAGTAATTAATGATCACGAAGCGGATATAGAAATCTGAGGCCAAGACCATGGATTGTAGTTCCACTGGCTTTGTTGTCTGTTTATTTTTAAACACAACAGTGGATTTAAAAGAAAAAGAAATTAATTTTTATTAAGTATGCTGTCAGAAATCACAAAGAAACATGCGCAATAGGAGAAGTACATTTGATCTGCTTTATATACACCGTACAGTTTGTATATATTTAATACACACAAAACATAATTATACACTTTTTTCAAATGTTACAATTTGATTATAAAGAATGAACCTCAGTGAAAAAGTATAATATTCATCCACTCCACTAATTACTGCAGTTGCCAATAGCCAATAATGAAATATAATACTATTTAAGAAACACACACCGTATAATTTGTATTAATCATATAATTATTGTGTTCAATCTAAAATTATATCCGTCACACCCCTAATATCTATACACTGTATTCAACAGATTTTCATTGAGACATTTTCATATCACAGACGACATGTTGATTTTTCTAGTTCTGTGAAGCCGATACGGATTGCTGTCATCGCTACAAAAATGTCTTTGTAGTTATCAGGGTGTAGGTCATATTTTAATTAAATTGTAATCTTTCACAAAATCGTGCTCAATTTCGCATGTTTAAATCATAATAGAAAATAAGAAGAGGATCTATTCACCCAAAACAGGGGTGTGTATGAAGTGATGTCTAGCGAATATAAATTCGTATCAAAATAATCTGAAGCTATTTATAAATATTATTTTCTCATCTTTTACTTATGTTCAAACGTTAATAGTAACGTCTGGTCTATAATTAACTCGTGAAAGTTTATAAATAATTTAGTTTACCATGGTGGTGTAGATGATTCGATCAGGCTAGTCTTAATATTTGGTTGCCATTTTTTCGTGAGATAAGTTTGTTCTTGGTGATTATTGGGCGTGATCGCAGCCCAGTGTCAGTTCTTAGCGCGCGGAAGTGTCAAGTGCGGTTGTAGTGAAGTGCCGTGGTGTTTTCAGGTAGCAATGCAATTGGTGTCAGTTTGGTGGAGATAATAAGAGTGAAGTGATGATGTGGGCTTAGTGTGTGGAACAGCGGCACCACGGCTTCCTCTGTGGCGGGTGGCGCGAGGGGAGCAGAGTCCCCCTCGCAGGCCAACCAGGACACGGTGGATAACGCCACTCCCACCTGTTGGTAAGTACCCTAATTGAATATTTAAAAAAACAACCTAAATGAAAGAAAACTGTTACCATAACCCATGCCAAAACCTAATTTTTTCTCAATATTACCAATTATAATAATAATCACCTTACCATGATAATTATTAAAAACAAGAATATATATTATTAGTTTTTATTTATGTAATTTTGGAAATAGCTAATTAAACAAGGTCCAGTGCTTGAAATATACTGCTTTTACATTAGCTTTTGTTTATGTATTTTAGATTTAGGTATAGTACTGATACTACACCTATATATATGACACAGATATTAAATAGTGATAAAAGCATTAAAATCAATAACTTAGTCACTTTATAAAAATTTAACTAATTTTGAGCAAAATTCAAAATCATTTAAAAAATTTTAGCTAATTTGTACATTACATTGACATACTTACTGAATACTAGAAAACATTTGAGATTAGTAATAATATTGATTTAATGATGCATAAAAATATAACTAATTGACTTGGATTTTAGTTTTAAAATATTTTCACTAGATATTACTTTATTATAAAAAACACTACCTTGAAATCTCTATTGCTATTTGGTAAAATTGCTCTTATGCTGATTCCCTTATTATGTGAGTCATGAATATCTATTCAATTATTGGTCACATTTTTTTTACCCTTTATTATTATACATAATTTAAGACTTGAGCATTACAGGACTATATGTAATAGCTATTATACTATTGTGTGCGATTGGTCAGGCGTTTCAAGATGACCTTACTTTGATCATTATTCTTTCCATTCATATACTAATTATGTATTTAAATGTTGTTATTTTTAGCTCTGCCTGAGCAAGTGTTTCAAAAAGTTCATGTGTCTTAAGTTTTTTTAATATGCTGATGAAATTTGTTGGTCTCTTTTAAGAAGAAGAAATTGCAGGCTAACATTTTTTTAACCCATTCTAGGCTTTAATTGAAAAGTTGTTAAGCAAAATGATAAGATATTAGTTTTAGTATGCTAGCAAATTTACTCACCTCACACCTATTAGTCATTAGTACATATTATCTTCTTTATTTATTAAAAATAAATCAGTCTTATTGCATGGTTTTATCTTAATTATTTATCAGCTTTCTTTCATCACAATGTAAACCCAATCTGATAGTAGAGACGAAAGAGTATGTTATTTCAAAGAATGCAATTACACTGATTTACTTTCTCAGTTAGTTTATTAGGGGGCTAATTTCCAGGAAATAAATACATAATTAATTCAAATTATTATTAATTCACATGAATTACTTATTAAAAGTATTATTTTCACATAATTTTTGGTTTTAAACATCATTTAGATGTATGCTATTATCAATTTTAAGTCATAATAATCACATAATAAATAATTGTAAAGCTGCTTTAAATTCCAGTTTGCTCTGTAACAAAGAAATTATCTTTTAAAATATCAATATAAATGGCAGTGATAAGCCTACATAGCAACAAACATACATAATGTTGGACTAAAAATAATATACGCTATGGTAATGACTCAACATGGTTATTTTTAACATGTTAATGTGTTATTTTAGAAATTTAATTGATTCAATACACTCATACAGTTCCATATAATATACATATGGTTATGTAAATCATATCACTGATCATTTTATTACAACTATTGTATTGGAATGTATTTATTGTAATGTATGTGGAAGATTTTTATTATAATGGTACATGATACTAATTTGCACAATTCAGATAACTTAACATACTAAAGTATCCTAATATGCATCTAATAAAGATTTATTTTGCTTCGTTAAGTATCTGTATTTAAAGAATCCTTTTTGGCTTTCCTTAAAGGCTGATATCCGATTGCTAGCACTTTTAGTACTAATTAAAAGTTTATATGTAGATCCTTTTTAGTTTATTATATTGTTTCTACTGAAGATATATGTGTTATGCCTATTGCAAAATTATATACTTTTAAAGTAGTTAAAAAAGTACAGTAAAAAATAATATCATTGATAATTAACAAATTAAACCTGATTTCAAGATAATTGTGGATCACTATTAATGAAATCTTTTCTTATAATATGTCTGTATCAATCTCTATAAATATTTATTGTTCAGTCATGCTGTATTGTGGTTAAAAGCAATAAAAATATCACATCATCTTGTCTCAATACCTATGCAATATTTAAATATTATTGTATTAGTAAAGGTGAATTTTATTGAAATCAAAACCAAATAAAATCTTTCTGTCTGTCATATTATTGTCTTATTCTATCAGCATTAAAATTTGTTTAATATAGATAAGGTAAATTTGTCCATACCCTTTAGATTAGGTCACTAATAATAACATTATTTATAGAATCTCACAAGAATCTAATTATAGGGAACATAAAATTGTGTGGGCGAAAAATCCTCTCATTGTAAGTAAAAATGTATCTACAACAGCTGGTTTTGTAAACACGAGCCGTTAATTCATCACCGGCTTCTAAAAATAATCAGTGACATTCGTGGTTTAATTGCAATGGCCACGGTTATGGGACGTCCGGTGTTTCATCCTACGCGTTTGACCCGTCGTTTCACATATGTGTGTCAAAATACAATACGGTTTTGACATACGAGAGTGATATTTGCTAAGTCTCTCTATCTGTGGCTAAATGTGACTGTTAGCGCTCATATCAAGCCGAAGGTGTCTGAAGAGCTAGAAACTAGAGCGTGGAGAAATAACTATTGATTTAGAATACACAACATATGTATCAAATAAAAGTATGTTAAAGTATATAAGTCCTAATAGCTAACCGGCTGATAATTTCTTTGTAAGCGTGTGTTTTAAAAGATTACATTTCGCTGGGAATCTAGCCAAGAACCTATGGGTTATGTTTTGTTACACGCACTGTGTGCGACGTTTACTTGAGATATGCCCTGTGGCATCATTCATCCGCGTTAATTCCCCTGTAGCCTCCTGTTATATAGACTACTAGTTGCGCCCGCGAACTTGTTTTCGCCCTAATATGTTTTTTCTGAGCAGTGTTGGCCTATTTGCTTCCGGCAGAGCACCAATGGACTTTTTTTCTATGTGCGTATTTAACATTTGCTCGAACGGTGAAAGAAAACATCGTGAGGAAACCGACATTTCTTAGACCCAAAAAGTCGACGGCGTGTGTCAGGCACAGGATCACATACTTGCCTATTAGATTTAAAAATGATCATGAAACAGATTCAGAAATCTGAGGCCAAGACCTAAAGAGGTTGTAGCGCCACTGATTTTACGCTTTAAAAAAATAATGTAAACGCGCATTTTGTATGATCTAGTTTGTTGCAAACGAGCCACGGACTATTGTTGCCCGAGAAATCCCGCGTTTTATTCAGTTTGTTGTCTCTATCATTCGCTTGGGGACAAAGCATTATTATTTATGTATATTTGTATTTCATTTCGCTAAACACTATTTATTTATTAACACTTTGTTGCATTACAATATAAAAATTGAACATAATTAACTAAAAAAAGTCTACATGAAAAATAAAAAGTGCACATGAATCACGATAATTTACGATCAGTCTCACGTCAGTTAGTAGTTAGTACGAAAAACTCTTGTTGGATTGATTAGTAGACCAAAATTTTTACTCGAGTCAACTATCTTTGCCAGCGCATAGTTATTAGATATTATGGCTTGCGGGAGATCATTGAGACTTTATTGAACGTAGATTTGAAGATCATTTAGTTGGCTTTTAACTGCTATCGCGACTAGTATTTTTTCGATACCAAATTTAATAAAATACAGAATTACTACAATGTTATCATTGTTAATTTTAATTATTAACAGTTATTTATTTTATTTTAATTTAATTAATAATAATAATAATAATAATAATTAAGCCTCATTTATTCCTTGAAAAATTTACAAAATAAAATTTACAAAAAGTTACAAAATATACACACACACATAAAATACATACATATATATATGTATATATATTTTGTTTTTCCAAGGACCTCTTATTGAGTAAAGGCCTCCTCCAGTTGACTCCATCTCTCTCTGTTTTGAGCATTTTTCTCCCAATCCTCTCCACCAACTTTCTTAAGCTCGTCGGCCCAACGTGCAAGAGGGCGACCACGCTTTCTTTTTCCTGGTGGCCCTTTCCACTTTGTTACCCTTTTTGTCCATCTGCCATTATTCATTCGAGCGGTATGGCCCGCCCATTTCCACTTAAGTTTTTTTGCAATATTTAATTTAATTATTACTCTTAATTCTTAATTTTAGTAACAAAACCTATAAAATAATTCAAAGTTTGTGACTATTTTTTGAATAAAAATTATAAACTTTAACTGAACTTGATATATTTTACCTTAATTTAATTTTAATTCAATAAGCGTTGGTATCGGTATCGGTATCGACGATATTCCTATAAGTGTATCGGCATCGGTATCGTATCGGCAAAAAAGCGTATCGATGCATCCCTAATATATATACTAGCAGACCGGCCAAGCGTTGCTGTGGCTAAAGTTTTTGTTATATTACATAGTAGCAAACTATTCAAGGGAAACGGTAGGAGAACACCAGTCATGGGGACCACCATGCTATTTTGGTGGTTATGCCATTAAATTGTAGATTATGTGAAACGTTGGTACTTCAACACAGCTGTCTGAATTCTGTTAGAATTCTGACTATCAAATAATAAACAAATATTTTGCAATAAAATAATATTGCGGGGGTATAAATTGAGATGGAAGCTATCCTATCTTTTAAGTTGGATCAAACTACACACGGTGTGCAAATTTGATTGATATCGGTTCGGTAGTTTAGGAGTCCATCGCGGACAAACAACGTGACACGTAATTTATATATATTAAGATATATATAAGCTAAGCTATCCCATAGAGCCTTTTAGCTTTTCGGGAATAAACACATCAGTATACTAAATAAAACTATTTTTTTTATGTTTCCAATTTTTTCTCCATAAAAACTTAATAAAATAAAAAAATATTTAAATTTGTCCAGCTGTCTTCGAGTTTTGAGCTTAGCAACATATTTTGCGATTCATTTTTATTTATATATATATAGATAGCCTCCTTTAGAGTCAAAAGGATTTTGAGTAATTCAAAGCAGCTAGTAATTTAATCTATGTGCGATCATAAAAATATTTTTGACAATGTACAACCAAATTATACTTTTAATCGAAAAACCGTTTAAAATACCGAAACTGTACCAGTTTTTATCGTCACAATTGTGGTATCTGGAGTAATTGGGTTACGATAACTTCACTGTTTACTCAAAGGAATGCCAAATTTCATATTATTAACCTAATTTCGAAGTGCGTCAAAAGTTTTATTTTACGACAAGCGGACATGTCAGGGGAGGATCTTGAGCTAGATTTGTAGCGCGTATTCCATATACATATATATAAATGACGTAATTTCGACAATTGTGACGAATATAGAAGGATAATTATAAAAATAACTAAGATAATGCAAAAATTGTGAATGAATTTTTGAAATCGGACCAGTCCATCTACTTTTAAGGTTTATTGGGTAAAAAAAATATATTTTTGGGAAAACTACTATAGACTGATTAAAAAACAATTCACGACATCAATTTAATCTGATCTGATAACATTTTACATATTATGAAACATCAAGCTGGTAGTAGGGAGACAGTACCTAGTTACATCTACGTGTGGTTTAAAAGTAATTTATAAATTCTGCAACAATGGCAAAAGAAGAAACAGATGGACCGCTATCTAAGTATAGTAAGTTGTTTTACACATGCTGCGTAAAGGTGATGTATTCACCGCACCAAACCGCACTACTGAGCCACGTGTATACGCTATTTTCTGGAGTTGTCACGAACCGTCTCGAATGCAAGTGACTTTCAACCGCGCGAACAGGCTGGTTTCCGTAAAGCCACTACAATCGACCACATCTGACTGTCCGAGGCACACAACAGTCGGACTTCAGACACTTCAGCAAGGTGTCAGACAGGGCGATGTTATATGTCCCAAACTTTTTACCGCGATAATAGCGTTCTCATGGTTCGCACGGGAAGATCTAAACCGAATGCTCATTGACCTTTAGAGAGTCAAAACAAGTTGGTCTTGAAATGAACACAGATACGACAAAAATTATGTAACATAGCATTGGGGATCTCAATTCTTGTGGTAGTGGATGAATACGTTTACCTTGTCATTGAATACAATTGGGTGGATCCAACTTCGAGAAGAAGATCAGTCGAAGAATCCGCCTTGGGCAGCTTACAGTAAATTGAAAAGCGTATTTTCAGCGGTTTCCCTCCCTCAATGCTTAAAGTCAAAAGTCTTCGAACAGTGCGTCCTACTGATGATGAGCTACAGCTCTGAAACTTGGTTTCTTACTTCTACCTGGTGCACAAGCTCCGTATCGCTCAACGAGCTATGGAGAGGGTTATGCTCAGTGTTTCTCTACGCGATTGAATTAGAAATGAAGAAAATATCACTTAAGTCTCCGAACCGATATACCAAAAAGACCGTAAAAGCTTAAATGGCAATAAATTTCTGGCGTGGATGCCGAGAACCAGTTGGCGAAACATTCAACGCCCTCCCACTACGACAGACGACCTGGTGAGGGTGGAGGGTAGTTGGATGCAGAGCGCGGAGAAGCGGCCGTAATGGAAATTTAGGAGAGAGGCTAATGTCCAGCAGTGGACGTCAACGGGCTGAAACGACGATTCAGCTGATTATGGTGGGAATTCAGGGTAAAAGGTATGTTGGTAGAAAGAAGAAATGAACAGATACCATGACTGTATAAGGTGCATCTAGTTCAGAAAAAGATTCAGGACTAGGAAAGGAGGAAATGTCATGTCAAATACGATTTTATATGTTAAAAGTCTCTAACATTTTAAATTCTTCGTCCCCAGTTAATTATTCGTATAAATATTCACGGTCCATGAATATAAAGCTCGGTTTGAGCTGCAGGTCAAGTCTGAAAGCTTTGAGTATCCAAACCTTTAAGCTAATGTAAAACTCGACAGAGCACTGAACGATTGCTATCTCTAAGTAGTTCCTCAATCTTTTATACTAAAATGAAAACTTTAATGCACACACTTAATAGAAACTATCTGTAAAAATACAAATAATTATGGACGAAATGTCATTAATTATTTTTTAATACAGTTGCTCAAAAAGTGGCGTATTGCAGGGACGTATAGCGTTCGGGATGTGGGCTATTACACACTCGTGTTTTTTTTTACCTTTTCCGAACTAGTGCGTTTTCTTTCCCAACTGTCAAAATAATGTCTATTAAAAAGAAAAACCAACCACGAAGTTTTTACTAAAAAAAATACATAGAAATTTTTATGATTCATGCAAATATTTCTAAAAAGAACTACTGCTTTGTTTCAATATCAGATTTAATGATTTGATTCAATGAGTTAGGTTAGATTTCATTTCATCTCATTAAATTTCATTTCATATCATTAAATTTCATTTCATATCAATAAAAAATTGTACTGAAGACTTGGCTGTATGGGTATAGTTCCCTTTGCCTACCCAGAATGGGTGAAGAAAAAAAAAATCTGCTTATATTCTTTTACGGTTGGCGCCATTTTCCATAAATGTTCTTTGCGCGTTTAGTTGTTTGTTATATTATATATTAAATATACATGAACAATCATACGAAATTAATAATAGTTTGTCTCAAACAGTAAATAAATATGCAACCTAAAACTTCTCCAGTTAGTATAAAAAACTGTACCAATGTATATGTGAACAATAATTTGTATAAGAAATAAATGATTTGTTAGTTGAGTTTATTGTGTTTTTATTATTTTATTAAATTATTAAAATGAAATATACTATTATTTATAAAAAAGCGTACAATTTTTGCCGGTAAAGACTGATAAAAAGTGTTTACTGTGAATTATCATTTTTACTTCTTTTTGAAGTAAAACTTCGTTACGCGCATGAGGGTAAAATTTTTACGGAACGTCACGAAGATGTGCAGCGTTTTTGTCGAAGAAAAGGGAGAGAGTGATTGAGACCGATTGATTGAGAGTGAGAAGGGTGAATTACGTTATAGAAATACTATTTTTAAAATTAAAATTTCGTAAAGAGAATTGATTAAATATAAGTATTTTATATTTTATGCAAAATAATTTGTTGAAATCTCAAATGACAAATTGTATAATATATCAATTATATTATCAAAAAAATAAATTTAAAATATTAAACTTATTAAGTGTTTGTATTAATTTTCGACACTTAATATTTTTATGACAATGAATTTCATTAAATGTTTATTTATTTAGATTATCGTTAGCACGTATACAGTGTGTAAACAGTGTGAATATAGATATACAAATACATGGAGTGATCACATACAGGTACATGATCATCTATTGGGGCTTTTACCTTAGTAATAACTAATAATTAATTTACAAAGAAGTTTCACTTCTGACATGTGTACTTTGTACGCACGCACTTTTTTTTATTAATTTAATGCTCTGGTCTGTGTTATTGTGTTCATTACCGTGTCAAATCACCGCTACAATTGTTTTTTAAGACAAGAGGATCTCAATTCTGTACATATAGACATCGAATTTCTTTCCGATTTTGATATCGGTCGAAAAATCTTTTGTCTAATCGAATCATAAATTAAAATAACAAGTAATAAATGCTTTACATTTGTTCCGTTTAAACAACGGCACGCTGTACGTGATTTCAATAGTACTAGTTTTGTTTTCTTGTATGATTAGTGATTACTTCGTTCGAATATCCGAAACCCGCATTCTAAAATGCTATTGATAATTCAGATAATGTTTAAAGCGTAATGTAAGTTATGGTTTGTGTGACGCCGAATCCTGGAAATAATTAACCGCCGAAATCGTTTGGAGTACGCGCGCCGCAGGACAAATGCCATTGTATAATGAACCTATTAGCATATTTGCTGCATTACCGCGCGAACAATCGCGCGATGAATAGTGTAGACTAGGAGATGGGTGCTTAATTACTTGTTTATGAGTGCGACTTCGTATTAAGACACCAAAGCATTGTGTTACGCCGGCGTGAGGTGATTTTTTATACTATGTGTATATTGAACTTAAATTTCGTTATCTACGTCGTATAGTATTTATTTAATATATTTTTATATGACAGTTCTTATGGCGCGTCTAAACGGGCCATGCTTTGCTGCAATTGATGGCTGCAACACTGTGGCCGGCAACATTGCAAACAATAGCAGCCACACTATGCAATATTGCAGTAATGTCCCGGCCATATAGCCAAACATGTTTTGTATAGCCACATATGGCCGATGTTGCCCCGATAGGTGGCCGGACGATCGCTAGGCTATCGAATTCAACTGCAATATTGCACGGCCAGTTCTCTTGTTGTTTCAGTCACTCTCTTTGTTATGGCATAGTGTATCCTTTTCTACGCGACATGACATTTGCTTTGAGTGAAGTGTGCCTGTTGCTTTATTCTGTGTTTTGCGATCAGCTGTATTTGACGTTAGATTACTACGTAAAAATGACTACTTTTGACATTCTAGTTCTTGAATAATTTATTATCAAGACTTATTTCTAGACTCAAATTGTCTACAGTTTCACGCCTATTTAATTAAGGTCGAATCCACAATCTCTTCTTTTTCTGTTTCTTTTTTAAAACAATATAAGCTGCTGCGACAAGTGTGATTTCGTCAGCCATTGTTACCGGTTTGTGTGGCCCGTTTAGGAGTCTGCATCATGGGCCATACTATTGCAGACAAATTGCAACACATTGCCCAGCCATAGATTGTTCGGCCATCAGCTGCATTAAAATATTTTTGTAATGGCCGGGCAATTAGTGGCCAACAGTGCAGCCATGAATTGCAGCAAAACATGGCCCGTTTAGACGCGCCATTAGATACAGCTTTGGACATCAAATGATTTTTCTTAATGACGTGTGCGGCAGACACATTTTAGATATTATTTTTTAATTTTTCTTCACCGTTCGAACGTATGTTAAATGCGCACATAGAAAGAAAGTAAATTGATGCACAGCCAACACTGCCTTAACTTTATGAATAATAATAAAGCCCTTTTATTTTCAATATTTACAAATGTTGAATATATACAGTTTAGATTTGTTGTATATATAGATTTTTTTTGTTATTCTTTGTACCATTGATCGGAGCCCCTTCACAAGTAAAGACCTCCTTCTTAATGAATAAGTTTGCATTTAAAAAGGAAACTTAACAACACAGCTTGGATTCGAATGCGTTTATATTGAGAATTGTCATGTTAACCACTTGGATTATTAGTATTTGGTCATATGGCTGGCTCCTAAGCTACACATAGTTTGACGAGCTCAATGGCACCGATCGACGGATGAGGTCGTATACGGAACATCATTACCTCCTTGGTATGCCTGACGACGCGTTTATGGTCTGAAAATGAAAGTTTATTGTATGTATGACGTACGCATACGCTTCAGTACAATTGAATTGTAGGTGACATATATGGAGCTCATAGTTTTGTTTATAAGCAACAAATATATATAATAAAAATATATTATAGTGACGATGTATGAACAATCTTAAGACACTGTTCACTAATTATTTTTTATAAAATACTAGCAATAGTTAAAGAAAACACTTTTTTACCGGATTAAAGTTATGTATAATTATTATAAATTTACAATTATTTTACATAGTTTTTAAATTTATCCGACGTTTCGCGTGCTTTACAGCGTGCGTGGTCACGGTGACTATTTATAATAATACATAACTTCAATCCGGTAAAAAACTATTTTCTTTAAATGTGTAAAAGTTATGTCAATAAAAGACAAAGCTACTAGCAATAGTTTCGCGTAGAGGAAAGTCGGACTATAGATATGTTTTTGTTATCAAAAAAGTTTTATTTTACTTAATTTTTAATTACTTCTTTCAGATTATTAGATACACACTTACATTCGTAATCTAATCAATATACAGATTTTACTTTACAACGAATATATATATCTAATATATTTTTTTGAGACGCAATTTTTAGAGATTATTGACCCCCCCCCACATGTAACGCGCCGTAACGTTTTTCTGTACCCAATAATAAAACGTTTCGTGACCACCCAGTGACTCTTTATACCTAAAAGTTACCATTATGTGGTGTAAAGTACTGGAAAGTCGAAAATAATATTAACAATAACGCGTAATTTAATCCCCGCCCCGCATCGTAACGTTTTACAAGAGGAGAGAGAGAGGAGGATTTTTTTTTATAATCGACGTATTTTACCTTCGTATAATTCTAATCATATATTATATAAAGCTTTAAAGCTTAAAGTAAGCTTAGTAGAGGCTGTTATAACAATATTATTTTACAAAGAGGCAGAATATATTTCAAGTATATTAAATTGCGAACTTCTTAGTTGATTGTTTCTCAAGCGGTCGCAGTCTGTTGAAATATAGGTACAAATATTGGTTTATTAGAGGAATGAATAATTAAAGTTTAGTGTTATAAAACTAAATTGTAATTTTACAGTGACGGGGTCCCATGACTGTTTTACTTAACTTTTGCCTGCGTCGCGACATAAAAATGGTTAAGAATGGATGTCTTATTATAATCTTCATATAATAAAATGATGATAAGATTAAGGCTCCAAGCGATGGCCATCCTTATTGTCAATTTGAAGTATAAGGGCCATAATTCGTACCTCAGGTCACAATCTTGTACAGAACTGTAACTTGCAACTTCATACAGATAAAATGGTTTAACAGCTCTTAAAATTAAATTTAAGTATAACTGACAAAATACGATACTTATTTAAACCCAAGTCTCGAATTTCAATATGCGACCCGAATGATTGCCCGAACCTTTTAACTAGGCAATGAGATATGGATAGTTAATCCCCCACACACTATCGATATTCCTTTTTCTTTAGGTTTTATATTTTTTTTTCGTTTATATTGTCTTATATTGTATTTTATTTTTATTGTATCAGTGTGCCGAGCGTTGGCAAGCTTTTATAAATAAATAAATAATCAGTCATCATCTGACTGAGACAGGACATAACCCTTATTGCCCGGTTTGGTATACTGTCTTTCTGTTTATGAAAAGTCCAAACTCAGGCATTAAATATAAATCAGTTTAGTTAAAAAAGGTTTGTTTTTTGAGACTTGGGCGTGAATGGTTCCAGGTGGGCTGCGTGGTCGGCAATGGGCTGCTTCGGTTCGCCGGGCGCCAAAAGCGGCGAGGATGACGCCAAAACGCAGAAACGACGGAGCGACGCCATCACACGCCAATTACAAAAAGATAAACAGGTAACCGGAAATAAATATGTAATTAACAATATTAATATCTTAATTAGCCTTGTTGGCAGTGGCGTAACTATACCATCTGGGACCCGTGGCAAATTCTATTGATGGGGCCCTATCTATTATATATTCTATGTACTCAATTTTATTTTATTAACTTCGAGATTTTCAGCGTACTCAATTACACGTTGTATATATCCCACTAATGACCATAAGCCTCCTCTCTTAGGCGAGAGGGAATGGTCTGTAGTCCCTACGCTAGCCCAATGCGTATTGGAAACTTCACATTCATCCATATAACATAATATCTCTTGGGCAGAGGCCCGTCGCATTAAGCCAGCACTGCCATCGTATTGGTACGCCACTGCTTGTTGGAAGTATACAGTAACAAATTTAATTCATATTTTTCATTATTAAGGACAAAAAATTGTTGTATCAAACCAACTACGTCTTGGAGAGTTGTTTTCGCTTATTTTTTCAGAAATATTTATTTGTAGTCCTAAGTTAAACGTCCTACCCACTTATTTCTGTTTCCTTAACGTCTGAAGCAAATAAATATAGAAATAATAAAATCACTTACACCAAATTGAAGCCTAGACCTCCGGTGTATAATTCTTGTGCACTAGTTTAAAAGTATTATCAATATATACCTACTAACATGTGTGTGTGAGATACATTATGAGTCTTATGTATCTAATATTATATATTATTATTTTTTTGCTATCGACATTATCGTATTGGTTTAGTATTGTAAGGACCTGGACAGCGTAATAGGAAATCGCGTTGTAGGATACTCGTAAAACCGATGTTTTTGACAATATAAAAACTAGGAGCACGAATTTAATAAAGTTTAATTTTGTAACAACACAATAAAAACAGGTGCAAAGGTACAAAACTAATTATGACCTTGAAAAATGAATGAATTATAAATTTCACACTGCAGAAATATAACTTGAGAAATCTCCACGGTATGGGGGGAAAATACCGCGTTTAGGGGGACATTGTTTCATACTAAATTCTTGTCAAATAATTTTATGACTTACGTAAATTTCCAGTTATATCGCGCAACGCATCGCCTGCTCCTCCTCGGCGCTGGTGAGTCCGGCAAGTCGACGATTGTGAAACAAATGCGCATTCTGCACGTAAACGGATTCTCTGATAAGGAACGTCGGGAGAAGATTGAGGATATCAAGAAGAATATACGCGATGCGATTCTCGTGAGTAAACCATATATAAAGTTATATTAGAATGGCGTTAACTATTAATAAGGACTTAGATTTTTTTTGAAGTTATACTTCTTTTCGCCAAAAGAAGTATAACTTCAAAAAAGTCAGGTAAAATGATGACAGTAAATTTTTACGATGCCCGCGCAAACCGTCACAAAAAACCGACACCCTGAAGTTAGCTATAGACAACATATTTTTTTATATACAACTATTGATCCTATATTTGTATGATATTAAGACAATGTTTCTACAGAAATATTTATATCATACTTTAGCTGTCATAAGTCTACTGAACTCTAACCAATTTACGTGAATTTAATAGTAAATATCAATATGTATAAGTTGCATGCTGAAATAAAAAAAATCCCATTTCTTTAATTATGTAGAAGTAATTTTGTGTGATATTTAAATAAACTTTATTTAAGGAGATAATGCGTTAAAAACTATAGTTATAAATTATAATAAAACTTTCAATGTATTAAATGCCATTTTTCTCATCTGATGTTAAGTGATACCGGCGCCCAGATACACTCACATTGCCGGAGTGTGTTGCTGGCCTTTTAAACAAATTTCTAATGCAATTTTCCTGATCTTGATGAGCCTTTTTTAATTTCAGACGATAACTGGTGCGATGAGCACGCTTACACCGCCCATACCTCTCGAAAAGGCCGAGAATAAAGCTCGAGTTGACTACATACAAGTAAGTTATAAAAACATAATTATATATGTATGTATGTATAAACTTACATAAGAAAAACATAAAGTATGAAGTATGTTTCTCTAAGACAATTGTATGTAGGATTGATATTTTTTCTATTTTCATTATTCAATATATATACATGATGGATACAGTGGTGACTGATTTAGTATTAAAATAAAAAATGCGCCGGCCGCGCTTACGCTACGTCACCGATCTCGTCAGAGAGATGTGAATACGCAGTATGCGTTCTGTCCCACTCTAACGCACTTGCGCTACGTCACCGATCACGCCAGACCGATGTGAGACGCAGTATGCGTTCTGTCCCGCTCTAATGCGTCATCGTGTGTTAGGTTTATTTTCGTTACGGAATTTCTTGATTCGGTCTCCTCGCTCAAAGCCCGCGATAAAATCTATGCAATAGCTTAAAAACTTCGTCCGTTTCGTTTTCGTTATTAGCAGCAAAACAGCGGATTAGGTTAGACATCTTTTATAATAAAATGTTTTCAGAATATGTTTAAATATTAAAAGTGTTCCATGATGTGAACTTTAATGAATATGCTAAAATACATATTATGTTCGTAATATATGATCAAAATTTGGAGTTCTATTAAAATAACTTTAAACTTTTAAAGTTATTTTGGAGATTTTTACAGAACGCACTTTGATTGGTAACGTTTTGATTGTTTATTTTATATAAGTTCTAAAAAATATTACAAACACTGCGTGGAAAATAAATTATTAGTAATTTTTGAAAACCCTTTTTAATGAAGAGATCTCCAGTCTCTTTTTATCGCAATTTGAAAGATAGAGACGAAACAGTAGGTCAACTTATTTAATATTGAAGATGTGGAACATTTTTAATTATATTTTAATATAGTCTCTTACTGTCAAATTGTGTTTACGCTGTAATGAAAAGAGACAGATGAGTTTTTAAAACTGGATCAATTAGACTAAATCAGTTCTTTTTAATGATAAAAGTTGATGCTGAATGTGATGGTAATTGCTAGGACGTAGCTTCACAACCGGATTTCGACTACCCACGTGAGTTCTATGAGCACACGGAGGAGCTCTGGAAGGATGGAGGGGTTCAGCGGACATATGAGCGCAGTAACGAGTACCAGCTTATCGACTGCGCCAAGTAGTAAGTAGAATATAATATATATGTATATCTAGATTTTCTGTTTGTTCCACATTTAAACAATATATTCCTGGTACAAAATATGTTTAAAATAGTATAGTAACATTTGTGTTTTTGTTTTAATTTTCTTAACATTAGATTTCTTTAAAAAAAATCATATGAAAGAATTTTAGTTAATCTTATTTTTAATGAAAATTGTTTTTCAGTTTTTCTCACAGTCATTTAGTTATTTATTATAAGTATCGGCAATACATTTTTACACGAAATTTATTTTTCAGTTTCCTGGACAAAGTGCACGTGATAAAGCACCCAGAGTACACGCCCACGGAGCAAGACATCCTTCGCTGCCGAGTTCTCACTTCGGGCATCTTTGAGACGCAGTTCGTTGTCGATAAAGTCAATTTCCAGTAAGTATACTAATATATTTATGTATCGAAGGTAAATCAGTTACACACATATACATATAAAAATTTATATTTTTTTTTCTATTTTATCATTTTGTAAATATTTGTTTTTTTTATTTTAAGTTTTGCTTAATATATTGTAAATAAACTAAAAGTATAGATAACACCAAAATATCAATTGCCATTTAGCTTTGGTGCCTAAAGGGCTATACCACAGTACAATTTAAATTCCTTTTAACTGAAGCCTTATAATTAACTGTGACATCTTGATAATGAATATGACATTTTCATGTCTATTTTTATTTGGCTGATTGTGCGGTGTTTTTTAAACTTAATCAATCGGAATGTACCATTTTCTTCGCAAATAAATTATTATTATCGATCAGATACTGAACAAAACAATTTTTGTTTTACTTTATCACACCCTGAATACATTTTATAGTACAGTGGATCCCCGGCAATCCGAATCTTGTCTAATCCGTCACTATTACATTAATGATGTTAATTTTATAATAAAGCGTAAGCTATTGTGTAATTGAATTACTAAATTTTATAAAAAGAATAAAGTGATTTGTACTTATTTATTTATAAAAAATAAATATGTTTACTATGGAACATAAGATACATGTATCACTTATTCCACGTCATTAAATTTGAATTTGTAGGCATCCCTACTCATCGGCAAAGAAAACAGAGGGTGTAGGCCGAGAGTAAAAGCCGGCGTAAAAAACTCTCGGTACTCCTTTAATACGTTTATGCTAACGCTATAACAGCTTGTCAACGCACACTGATGCATTAGTACAAGAAAAATAAAATACATTTTTTTAATGTGACACATACTTATAGGTAAGAAAAAAAATAAACAAAACAATTAAATTATAAAGACTAAACGAAAATAGATTTTAAAGTGTGAGGGGAGCAACTATGAATATCCAGACCTGGCTCGTTTATCAGAATGTTCTTTTACTCAATTTGTACTACGGATACAAATATAATCTTGTCATAGGAACTGTAATTTGTTGGATTACGAGGTACTCTTTTGTATAAGATTCTAAGTACTTGTTCACGTTGACTCGCGGGCGCGGTCACGAAATATCAAACATATGGCGTAATATCCAAGTGTTCACATACGAAACGCACGTGCGGTGTAAGTAGCGGGCAAGGTAGCGACTGGCGTGCGCGTGCCGCTCGCGGCAATAACAAACGCGTGAAATGTTTGTATGTGTTCACGTCTAACTAGCGGCGGAGCGCGCGGTTCACTCGCGACGTCAGGTAAGTTCAACCACTTTGAACTTGTCGCTAGAAACGGTAGTACGTCTTCAGTATGTCTTTCAATACAGAAGAGTTTATTTGTGCTTAATCCAATATGTAATCAAAACAGTTGACAGTCATCCTGGTTTATCCAAAAAATCTTGAAGGATGTCTCTCAAATTACTATATAAAGTATGGAATTCACCATACCGTTCCTTTCTTTATTAATTTTGTGCACACCAATTCTATTTTTATCATCTCCCACTTTAGATAAGAATTTTCGGTTAAAAATAAAAGAATGTCGCCAAGTTTACAATCTCTGACAACACGTCACACTCGCGCAAACGCCTGGCGGCCAATGTGAACACGAACTCGCCACTTCTCCGCACCCGCCGTCGCGCCCGCGTTTTCCAACGTGAACAAGTACTTAGGCAGATAGGGACTCTACAATCCAACAAATTCGATAGCTTGACCCGCAAAACGTTTGTCGGATTACATATACTGTAAATATTAAGAAAAAAGAATTGGCGTGTTATACGAACTATGGACAAATGATTTTTCCGACTTCTTGCAGTTAGACTACAAAAATATCATATCCACTCTAATGAGTGGAACTATAATGACGCAACAGTGTCAAAAAAATATAAAAGACGATTCCTATCCCTCTTTGTGTCAATACGATATGCTTTAGCTTTATTTATTTTCAGTATGTTCGACGTGGGCGGTCAGCGCGACGAGCGCCGTAAGTGGATCCAGTGCTTCAATGACGTGACGGCCATCATCTTCGTGACGGCCTGCTCCTCCTACAACATGGTGCTGCGGGAGGATCCCACGCAGAACAGGCTTCGGGAGTCGCTGGATCTCTTTAAGAGCATATGGAATAATCGGTATCTAATAGTTCTGTCCGCTTTGGGAATATTCCCACCGTTTCATTTTTCTCTGGATTTCGTGATGGAAACATTAAATGATCCAGAAGTAGATGAAGAATTTGAAGCCCAAGAGAAAATTAAAACTTAAAATATTTCACTCAATTTTAAATCTTATATATAAAATTCTCGTGTCACAATGTTAGTTACCATACTCCTCCGAAACGGCTCGACCGATTGTTATGAAATTTTATATGCATGTTCAGTAAGTCTGAGAATCGGCTACTATCTATCTTTCAAACCTTTAAGTGATAAGGGTTGTCCACCCCGAACATTTTATTTTTCGACACATTTTTTTTTTTTTTGATACAGCATAGAAAAATACATACAACCCTTAATTTTCACCCCTATATAGATAATTATTTTTATTGAACTAAAAGTTTTTTTCCTAGAAATAATATACATGGCAAAACAATGTTTGCCGGGTCAGCTTGTTTCAATGTAAATATATACGAAAAGCACTTTAAAGCTATAAAAAAATTTAATCTATTTTTTTCGGTTCTTACCTTTATGAATGAATTCCAGATGGCTCCGCACAATATCGGTGATCCTGTTCCTCAACAAGCAAGACCTGCTCGCGGAGAAAGTGCTCGCGGGCAAGTCCCGGCTCGAGGATTACTTTTCGGAGTTTGCCCGATACCAGACTCCGCCTGACGCCAGCCCCGACGTCAGGGACCATCCGGAGGTGGCTCGCGCTAAATACTTCATACGGGACGAGTTCCTGGTGAGTGGGGTATGGGGCATGGGAGTGTTGTCTTGATGCGAAGGGTTACTTTCCAGACAAATTTTATTTGTGGCCAAGTGTGGACAATCCATAGATATTATTTGTCTAGTGACCCCGCTACTTGCCTACTAATAATTTATAACTGAAACAGCGATTAGGACTAGAAGTTCTAGACTTTACTATTCATTATTATTACTATATAATTTATTTCGCCTATATTCTGTGGAAAAAGTTAAAAACAAACTAAACTAAAAAGTGCACATGAATCACGTTAATTTAAAATCCGTCTCACATAAGTTAGTAGTTAGAACGAAAAACTCTTGTTGGATTAATTAGTAGACCAAAATTTTTACTCCAGTCAACTATCTTTGCCAGCTCATAGTTATTAGATTGAATGGCTTGCGGGAGATCATTGAGACTTAATTGAACGTAGATTTGAAAATCATTTAGTTGGCTTTTAACTTTTTATCGCGAGTAGTATTTTTTCGATACCAAATTAAATAAAATACACAATTACAAAAATATTATCATTGTTAATTTTAATCATTAACAGTCATTAATCATTAAAAAAAATTACAAACTTGAACTAAAATTGATATATTTTACCTTAATTTAATTTTAATTCAATAAGCGTTGGTATCGGTATCGACGATATTTCTGTAAGGGTATCGGCAACGGTATCGTATCGGCAAAAAGCGTATCGATGCATCCCTAATTTCTGCAATATACAGTTTTTTAATCTTCAATTAGTTGTTATCATTATAATGTAGATAAAAAATAGAAATATCCAATTTTATTTTGAAAATTTAATAAATTTTTGTCGCTCAAATGCTAACATTTTGTTACAACGCGCGGCCGGGGTTACGTCTCGTGTTTGTTTACTAGGCATAGAAGTAATTTCGTATACATTTTCAGTCTTAGTAGTACAGATCATGGAAAAAGCTACCCTATTAGATTTTTAAAGTTGTACTTCTGTTGGCGCGTTACGAAAAAAATAGGAGAGTACATTTTTACGATGCGTACACTGTCACAAAAAACCGACACTCTGAAGTTGACATAGTCAACATTTTAAAATAAAAAAATGTCCATTTCTTTAATTATGTAGAAATATTTTTTTGTGATATTTAAATAAACTTTATTTCACTAAATAAAGCGTTATAGTAAAATTCACTGTATCACCTTTTTTCTATTGTTAGTGTCGTTTTTTCTACAAACGTTGAACAAGACGAAAGATAATAAGATTTTTATCTTGTTACGCCAAAGAAGTATAACTTCTAACTCGTGTACATAAGTACACACACGTTTTAAATATATACATATGAAAATAATAAATTAAAAAATAACTATCTCCCATTCTCGTATATATGCGTTTAAGAAGCTTTGAATTCTGGTTCCAGCGCATCAGTACGGCCAGTGGCGAAGGCAAGCACTACTGCTACCCTCACTTCACGTGCGCCGTGGACACCGAGAACATCAAGCGCGTCTTCAACGACTGCCGCGACATCATTCAGAGGATGCATCTGCGGCAGTACGAGCTGCTCTAACGGTCAGTATGTCGTTTTAGAAAATATAAAGAGACAAAGTATTGTCTTTTATTGACATAACTTTTACACATTTAAAGGTAACATTTTTAAATACTTTAATATAAATTTAAGTAATTAATTGATTAATTAATTTAGCGCTTTACAGCGTACGTGGTTATGGTGACTGTGATCACGCACGCTGTAAAGCACGTGAAACGTCAGTTAAATTTAAAATTATGTAAAATAATTGTAATTTAAATTGTAATGGTAAATAAAAATTGTTTCCTTTAAAAAGAGATTTAGGATAATTTTTGCTGCAACGTAGACTATTCTCTTAGTTGGAATATACCTGATCACATCATCAATTCGGTATGTCTGAGTTTTGCGAGAAACTTGTGAACATACATACAAAAATAAAAGCACACGTGCTTGGAAGTCCAAATCATCATCATAATAATAACTATACTCTGATTTTTAATTCCGTAGAATTCTGACATTTCATGTGTTGCTACTAAAAAAGTTCTCCACCGAAAAATGGACAAATTTGATTTATTAAAGGGCAATAAAAAAAATGCTACGTGATTTTTATGTTTTACCTACAAAAAGGTAAATATAAATATTTACTTACTAAAGTGACCTAATACAAAAATAACAAATATTTGAATATCACGAACAATATATCGAATTAACTTTAATTACTTAATTTTATTCTTTAGCTGGCGTCACTGCCTACTAATCCCACGTTTAGTAAACCTTTAAAAAAAATGTGTGTATAAACTCAGATGTTCAGACTCGTATTGAAATTGAAATATATGCCCGGCCAAAAAGGTTTGCCATCCCTGACATGTCAAAATATTATAGCTGTCTATTCTACGGAATTAAAAATCAGACTATTAGTCCGTTTATTTCCAATCTTTACAAATGTAGAATGTACAGTTTAGTTTTTTAGATTTGTTATATATATATTTTTATTTTTCTTGTTATCCTAATATCCAACCTTCCTTCAGTACCATTGATCGGAACCCCTTCAAGGGTAAAAGCCTCCTCCAGCTTTTTCCAAATATCTCTATCCATGTCTTTCTTTCTCCATTCGCTTCCTGCTAACGCTTCTATTTCTTCTATCTATCTTTTTAAGGGCGCTCTCTTCTTCACTGCCTGGTCCTTTCCATATAGTTGTCTTTGAAGTCCACCATTTATCTGTGCATCTTGCTATATGCCCAAATAATATACTAAACTAACTATATCACATACATACTGGTATATTTCTTTGTCAAGATAAAAATATAAGCAATAGATGACACGACAATCATATTGAGTCAGTGCTTAGTTAAAAATATGATATCAAAATATATAAATACATATCTTAGATGTTTCGATAATTGCAGTGAGAACGGCGATTCCAATGCGCCAGTGCTGGTTCGAAGCCGGCGTGATATGACACCAAACGAATACGACAGCAATATTTACATATTATACATATACTATCTATGTGTAACGCTCCATTATTAAATTATACAAATCTTTATTAGCGATGGCAATGCATAAGATAAGTCCTTTGAAGTCGATATATTTACAACTATCTACACAATGAGAAACTCTTGGACTTTATTGTCACTTGTCAAAAATGGATTCAGTATTTATATAACTTTTTACTATCTGTGTTGCCATCGCATGTAGAGCAAAGGCTGGGACATACGAGGCAATCCATTTACTTTAATACGTCACTAGGTGTGTCCATAGCCTGATCTCTTGCACATTATCTGTGGTTATTGGAATGTGATTTTGTACACTGACTTTAAATTTGATTTTTCCATAGACTACATACTCTTACATCAACTTTTGAGTATTACATTTTTGACGTACGGAAGCCATATTAAGCCTCGACGCCTGAATCTTACCCAGAGACATAACTAATAATGTTATTTGTACATCTACAAATCGTGTAGCTTTTTAATGTTTAATACAATATTTTGTTGCAGTTAAAACAGTGTAACTAAATCGTGTTTAAGATAATGTGCAAAAGACCGCCGAGCGGCAAGTCACTGATTCTTCTGTCGCATGGTGTTTCCGGACGTTACGTTCGCGTATACGTACTTCGTACGTTGCTACTTTGAAACATCCAGTGAAAGTGTGGGTTGATCTCGGAATGAAGCTACAAGGGTATTACCGGTTCAAAAAATCGTCTTAGATTTTTTGGTGTGGCAACATCCTTTTTGTCTATGAATTTTTAAATTAGACGCGTATTTAACATGATTGCAATTTTCTATAGGATATAATTTGCACTTAAATTTTAATATTTTAAGATTTTTAAAATTCACGCTACATTCCGAGATGGAAACCTTTTTAGAGCATAACGCGGCTTTATTGGCTCGATTGTCATTTGTCATTCGAATAACATATCTTTTAGCATATATAAAATACAAAACAGACAAATATGTAATGAATTAATTGTGTTTATTATTTATTCTACAATGGAGTATTAACAGAAACAACGTAAACCTTTTTGAAGAAAAAAAAGAATAAGTTTGACATGTGACAGTGACAATCGAGTCATTATCGCGTAGAACAAATCGTTTTATATTGAGGATCATATAGTTTGATTTTTTCGAGGCTACACATAGTATTATGTATATGAGCACCTTTAGCTTTTTGCCCATTTTTATTGATGCATATCACTGAAAATTGTTATCTATTAAAACATAGACAATGCACTCTGGATCAAAATTTCTGTTTTTTCAAAGTGACAAATGTTTTAAATCGGAATATGATTACTCTTAACCATTTTTGCCGCTATGACTATGTTTTAAGAGATAACAAGCTGGCATAATAATTTGTTGATGTTTTTTTTATATTTCAGTTTTTGTCTATGAAATAATTTGACATCTGTGGATGCCGTTTTTCAATAGTAAATTTTACAAACGTTTTTTTATGATTTTGCGTATGCGCACAATTAAATCATGTAAATTATACTTTTTTATCGAATGATTTACTGCAATAATCTTTATGTTTTCGTGATGTATAGAAATATGAGTGCTTTGTTATATTCATAGCTGAATAGGAGGTCTTGTATTTTTATATAACAATGAATTTGTATTTTTTAAGTTTATTTTTAATGTTAAGTTTATGTCTTCCATATGTATATTTTTTGCAATTTCTTTTGTCTTATTAAACGACGCACATTGACACGAGAGCTTCGCTGTGTAGATTTTGTTGAATATATGGAGCTTTTAATAATTATAAGGTCCAAAGATTTGTTCCCGGTCGCATCTAATGCGGCGATTGGAAGTTTATTAGCAGTATTTAATTTTTCAAATATTCGCGGTTGCCGCTAAACTTAAAACCGCTACATAGAGATAAAGATGTGGTGGTTTTTTGACAACCTGTATTTTTTTCGAAAATTAATATATTACATTTAGCCCTAAGTACAAATGTAACTAACATTACGGTAATAATATTACAATAATTATTTATACGATTGATTTATGTACTTACCGATTTGTTAGTCTGTGAAAAGAAACATATTTTTTAACGTTCAAAGATTATTGGTAGGGTATTCATTCTCGAAGGAATTTTATAAAAATAGGATTTGAAATGAAATGGTCCTTAATATAAGGTCGATGCTGGCAAGAAATGTGCCATATTTGATGTCCTGCTAGCGGAAACACCATAAACTAATGTTACCATTATTAAATCTACAGACTATATGAGAACTCGATCCTTCCTAGAACCTTGTAAATTAACAAATCATCTATTTTGCTTTGAAATAAACGTTTTGTCGTTATTTTTAATATATATTTAATATTGAGAATTGTATTTTTCTTTCGTGTTAAGTTTCTTTGTAAGTAGACAAATAATAGATTTACTTCAAACATTTCTTGGTGCGTAGTCGTTCGTATCACACGGAATATATACTTTTTAGGTTTGGATAAGAAAATTCCATTCGGTTAATTATTATAAGTGAAATTATTAATTATTGGTAGGAAATTTTTGGCTTTTAAAGATCTGCTTATTTTAGTGAAATATAGAACGACCGCCGCCGACACCAAACCATCTCATCGTGTAATTAATAAAATGGCATCTTGAACTTATGTATATGCAAATTAAGCAAACTATTTGGTAGCTATTTTAAGTAAGTTTAGTGTATCGCGATAAATCGAACGCAAATATCTATAATTTAGGCTGCTAACGTAAAGTTTCTTGCGAGTCACTGTCCACTAGTCGGATTTTAAAAATAATTTTCATTACACCCGCAACAAACGAGGTGGCTACGATGGCTGCTTGGCTTATATTTAAAACGTTTTTAAAACTGACAATGGAGATGGCAACACGTCGCGAATCTCAATCTGCACGCGTCAAACTGACAGATGTATCCGCCATTTTTAATCTATGGTTCTTTAAACTTTTTGTAGCATGTGGTGATAGTATTGTGCAATATTTTAACATTCTTATTTTGAACTTGAACGTTAGCATTAATCGGATATCTGCTATTTACGGTCGTTTCCAAAAACTTAGCTATCTTTCGATTTTTATGTCCAAATACGAAGTATCATAATGTGAAAGTAAGAAAGATAGATAGGTTTTGTCTATTGCTGTATATTTCTGTCCAGTCCCCGCTACAACGTACAATTTAAGTAAACGCAATAACACGTGAGTCATGTATAAAGTAGAATATAGCATATTTTCTATGTTTTTCGATATGTAGATGATATACTGCCAGTGTCGATGTCAAAGTTAAGATAAAGATAAGATGTTTCCGAACGTGCAATCCTCTTGCACACGACATCAAAGAGTCATCCTTGAATTACGAGACGAGACATAAACGTTAACTGAGAGTTTGAGGTTGAAACAAAAGAAGTTCTCTTGATTCAATTTTGTAATTGACAAATGCGAAGATAGGTTCGTCCACATTACACGATTATAACACAAATTATTACTGTATTGATGACTTTCGTTGCTTAAAATGTTATTTAATGTTCTGTGGACGAACTTTATTCAAAAGGAGTGCGAACACGGAGGCTTAGTAAAAATCTCTTCAAAACGGAAACTTAGCATAGAAAAATAAAATTTAGTTTCGCGTGGAATCCTCGACTAGTAGTAATAAACGTCCGTGGCCAATAACCAAATAGTATTGAACAATTTCCCCTTTTTTAAATCTTTCATAGTAATAAGTGATTGTACTGCGCACAATATGTATGTGAGGGAACTTTCGTTTCGACTCTTTAAAGTGCAGAATTATTCTGCAAAATATTTTTTGGTAATATTTTTGACTGTCGCTCACTTAGCGTCCCTGTCTCGCTGAAATAAACGCATTTAACTGCTCATTTATGTATAAATTCATCGGTTTTATTCATTTTAAGAGTAATCAAATCGGCACTCCTTATTTACAAATTGTCTATTGATCGTAATTATATTCTATCATTTGTTTTAATGTTATTATTAGAAAAATCTATATATTTTAACAAATTTTTAATTTTTAATATACCTAATTAATAAAATTCCTAAAGATAAAATTTTTAACTATTTATGTGTATAGTAGATTCTAGAGCGAGGTAAAGATAACGAACGCTTATTTTAATTTGTTTTTCAGAGAATCGCAATTTATTTACTGTCTTTTAAATTACCCTTAACTGATGTGTACACAAAAATCAGTACGTTTCAGGCATTTTGAATCAGACTTAATGTATGTAAAAATAAATGTTGTTTTAAAATTGTGCTTTTTTATTTTCCTGTACCTAGTATGTAAATATAAGTTCGAGAGGTTTAAATTCATAAGTTATTTCATATTTTCAACGAAGAGCGGTTCGAATCGTCGACGACCAGTCACTTTCCGTGCGGCTTGATCCCTTGGCGTTGCGTAGAGATGTGGGGTCTCTTTGCATCTTCTACCGCATTTACCATGTAGAGTGTTCAGAGGAGTAGTTCGGATTAATACCTGCAGCTGAGTTTCATCATCGGACGTCAAGGCAAAATACAAAATACCATCCGTATCACCTCGACGTCCTTCGTTCCACAACTGAGCGTTTTCTAAGGCAGTTTTTGCCGCGCACCACCACTATGTGGAACCAGCTGCCCACTGAAGTATTTCCGAACCAATACGACTTAGGGTCCTTCAAGAAAAGAGCGTACCAATTCTTGAAAGGCCGGCAACGCACTTGCGAGCCTTCTGGCATTGTGTGTCCATGGGCGGCGGTATCACTTAACATCAGGTGAGTCTCCTGCCTGTTTGCCTCCTATTACATTTAAAAAAAATATATGGTGAAACCCAAAGTTCGTTGTAATCAAAAGGAGTACCTACTTACGCCTAGTACCTAAAGAGTATGATCATAAATGGAGTACTTAAGTTCTTCTCGTGAGTAAATAGTAATGAATATCATAACCATTTTATTTTCTCATGATTTCAGAATTAATAAAGATTTTCTGAAAAGCCGTTAAGTTCTAGAGCAAAGTCATCCGAAATTCTCAGAATCCATGACCATGGCCTAATTATGGGTGGTGATAGCATGCTAAATTACAAGGAGTATTTTGAAGGTTTATTTGACAAGGAACCGGTCGCTTATAACCAGGGTAAGAGAGATACAGACGAGATAAGTGAGAACAAGATTGTGGAAGCTATAATGGGAATGAAAGTCGGCGGGATTCGATTGGGTTTCTAAATTACTTGTACCTTTTTAAAAGTTGCTGGAAACACGGTACGGTGCCGTACGATTAACGAAAAGCTGTAACTTTCCAATTAATTATGAAAAAAGACCCATTTTCCTTTTACAAGATTGTAAAAAGTTCCACGGAATAAGCTTGCTTAGCGTTACCGGAAAATTTTATGCGAAGGTATTTATTTCAATTGAAAAGAGTGATAAATAAGAAAAAGTATGGGATGTGCAAGCAGGATTTAGAAAGGTGTGCTTGGAAAAGGTTCCTTATAATGCCTTATCGAAAAATTTTCTTTTGTAGATTTGAAAATGGCTTACCTTTGTGTGGCGAAGAATGAATTATGGACAGCATTGTCTATGTATGAGTTGAGCCGCCAGTTGATCCAGGCGTTAAAATATCTATATAGAGACTTTATGACATGCGAAAGAATCGACGGAGCCTAGACGGGTCCTATCGAGAAAGGTGTGAGACAGAGTTGTGTTGCCTGTTTAACCTATTAACGGACAATTGTCTGAAACATAAAAAAGAGTGTACGGAGATTAAAAATGGGCCAGCTAATTGTCCTGACGCTGACCACCAAGTGATACTTGCGTCTTCGGCGAAAGAGCTGGTTAGAAACACGCTTTGAGTGCTATAAGAGGATTAAAGACACGAAAAACAAAATCTATGGTATTTGGAAGCGGTGTCAATAGGTCTGTATACATGAAAAAGTGGAACAATTGGATAAGTCCGTGTACTTAGGCTGTATGCTTACTTCGGATGGCAATGACGATGATATAGAAAGACGAGCGAATGCTATAGTAGAGTAAATGGAGCGTTGAATTCATTTACGAGGGGAGGTCCAAAAGTTCGTGGAATGAAAGGGTTTTAGTAAAAATGAAACAGTAAATTTATTTTTCCTTTTCAATATAACCCTTAAGCTGAATACATTTATTAGATCTATGAATTAATTTTTCTAAACCATCGTAAAGATTTATCGAGATTTTTGGCTACACCAAAAATCTCAAACGAGGTTCGACTCGCCGTACATAGGGGAGTGCTTATCCCGACGTTAACATACGATAGTGAATGTTGGGTGTGGGGCGTGGCAGAGAAAGAATGCGAGTTGAATAAATGCCGTGAATGAAATGAGAGCGTTAAGAAGTATATGTAAGTAATAGCGACAGTGGTGTGTCGCTATTACACATCGACCGTAGCAATTGGAGTCCATGGTCTCGGCCTACCCCTCCGGGAAATAATATTTTTTTCCCGAAAATGATAATTAAAAATATTAACCATTTTAGCTTAAAACGGACTTTTTGTATTAAATTTTCAATACTTGAACTCGACTAATCACTGAAAGCGTCATTATTCAAAAGCGTGATGTGTGTGAAGTATGTGTCAAACAAATGCAGTCAGAAAAAACAGTCGCTTTATAACCGCAAGGTCTGAGCCTCAGATTTGTGTTTCTGTTTTGTAATCGATACACGCCGAAAATTTTTGGTTGCCTCAAGTTTTTCTTCGCGGTACGAAGGAGTGATATATAATCCATAGGAGTCGCTCGCATAATCGACTAGGCCAACACTGCTCTACTGGCATGGCCATGCAGAAGCGAAGAATCAGCTAATTATTCTCATTTTATGCACATTAATCTCAGCTAAAATAAAAAAATAATCTTCAGGAGAGGTGTTTGTTATTTTTGGTTTCAATTCAAAGTTATGGTTTTGTTATGAATGTACAATACTTTTTTTTATATATTTGAGGCCACTTGAGTCAAGTGGCTTGACTCATTCGAGTATTGCGTGATTTTCAAAACGCATAATTAAGTATCTGTTTCGTATATAAAGAGAAAATAAAACGATAATTACTTCCAGATTTTAAGTAATTTATAAATATCAGGGTCAGTGCAATATGAAGGTTAGAATTAAAAAAAGTTTCTAAAATATAGCTTTTATTAAAATCAAATCGAAATTTCTTTGTGAAAACTTAAAAACAGGGATACAATCATCCAGAGGTTTACGCAAATAAATATTATTTACATTTCTATGGCAATGTTAAAGGTACACTTTCTTTGGATTCATCCCCGCTTTACAAAAACTTATGGAAAATTAAAACTGTATCCAAATTCACAAAGGTCCTTACTTAAATTATCCCTTATAAAAACTAATGTATTACACTGTTATAACTAAATCACCAATATATCTCTTCGACACAGCTTCATCAAACTCAATTTAAATGGAAGAAACTTTAGTTACACTAGTGTAATCAGACATTATTTTTTAAATCAAAAGGGGAACAACGAAAAAAAGGGGAAGGCTTCTGGAGCTCTTACATTGCATTTGAGTATTTGAATATACTACTATAACAAAATAAAGAAATAATCAGACATTTTTTACCCATACTCAATTTTTTTAAAGACGAGGGTAGATGTAACATCTACTCTCATAAGTTTAGAAGTTTTCTGCATATTACTTTTGATGGTAAATGGTTCAACACAGTTCATCTATTTAAACACTAAACAACATAAGAATTAATTCATAATTGAAAAATGAAGTTGTTTAACAAGCACAATTATACATTCAATCCAACACGCTAAACCATTTTACTAAAAAATATACACTGCTAAATAGTGAGGCCTGAACTCCATACCCTCAAGTCAAAATCTTGTCATGAGTATCGTCAATAGCTACACATAAGAACATTTTGACAGTTCTTCAAATGGTCACGGACTAATAGCTCAACAAATTTTTAAGCATTGTACTTTAAGACAAACTTATAAGATATTTCAAAGAAAATCAATCTTTCTAATACTTAAGGTAAGGGTCTTAAAGCCTAAATGCCTAAGTACTCTATGACAAATAAGCGTATTTTCTGGGAATTCTAGACATATCAACTACACATAATATGAAACTTAAATTTAAAACTAAAAGCCAAACATTATAACGGTTTAAAATGACTTGTGTCCCAATTTTATATGAAAACTATCTGCTTTAAAACTAATCAAATATTTTTCCAAGTAAAAACTTTCTATACAAAAAATCAACCAAATCGGACCAATAGGCTTTTAATAAAGAATAAATTCACACGGCACTTAGAGAGCTGTAATAATATTTCTAAAGAATTTAAAATGTATTTGAGCTCTTTTTAATAAAAACCTTATATCTTAAATAAAAAACTTAACCTAACTGAGGCACATTCATCTTATAAATTAAATTGGCACTTATAAATATGACTAAAATATTGGTCCCAAATATGCATCACAATTGGAAAATATTACATTAAAAACTTCTATAAAAGACAAGGAGCAAACACAAGAAATAAAAAAAAAAATGAAAAGTGCCTTTCTGGTAATAACTAAAAAAATGCGGTAGAAATTAAAACTTTCTGCATTTAGCACTAAACAAGCATTTAAAAAAATCGAAACAAATGTGACTACCATGCCAATATCTAAATAATCCTTAATCAAGGTTGAAAAGTCACTTAACTAGTTCAAGAAACTAATCGCATATTTTTTTTATCAAAGAAACATACTTAAGATACAAAATTCTATACCAAAGGAAGTTCTCACTTTTTTTCCTAAAAAAATTACTTGGATCTAAGGGAGCGTTCAAGTATTACATCACGCAATTTTTGGAGATTCTTGACCCCCCCCACCCCCCATAACGCCCGTAACGTTTTTCTGTACCCAATAGTAAAACGTTTCGTGACCACCTACACCACCTGTTTGTACCTAAAAGTTACCATTATGTGGTGTAAAGTACTGTAAAGACGAAAATAATATTAATAATAACGCGTAATTCAATCCCCGCCACGCACCGTAACGTTTTACAAAAGGACCCCCTCGCCCCCAAAATTCGTTACGTAATACTTGAACGCTTCCTAACAGTTCCAACATTTTGTTGAGTATTCAAATGACTGACAAAGTATTCTACACCACTTGTAGAACTCTACATAGCGTAGTTTCTATTCACTAACTAAACTAACTTATCACTTACTCCTTAAGTCACTTATTCACATATTTGTTTTCACTTAACTTATTTCAGTTCACTTATCTAATTCACATTAGTTCAAGTACACGTAAAAGTTTTCGGTGCCACAATATTTCGTGGCAAAAGCCTTCCCCGAGGGAGTAGGAGAAGAGAAGGCAATTTCCTGTCTGGTGAGAGCGACTCCATAGAGGAAAGATGCGCGTGCGCATTCCAGCATACGAACTGCTACGCCCCGTCTGCGGTACTTCGCGTGGGTCCATATTCTGGATACACCGCATCTGTAGATTGTTTTTAATTAGACATTTATTATTAGAAATCACATATACATTGCAAAATTATAACATATACATAATTTAAAAAGATATACAAGATAAGATATTCTAGGAATAGGCGGAGGACCGACCAGGAACTGCGCGAAATACCTTCTTTGGTATTACATACAATTAAAAGATGATGCAAAGTTTATATATAAACACTAATTGTCTCATGACTTACTTGACAGGATATTCTTCGACGCTGCAGCAGTCAGGTTCTCCTGGAAGTAACTTGTAAGCTCTGGCTTTGGGTTCAACCACCAGACAACCCACGATTTGCTTCTTTTCAATGTACAGATAGGCCTGCAAATTAAAGGTTAATATGTAATACGAAATACATAAGAAATTTTATATGAATCATGGCTAATGGGTTTTTCTTCCTATATGCGCATAACACTAGCTCGTACGACGATGGAAGCATGAGAAAACCGACCTCAAACCTAAAAATCGACGGCGTGTGTCATGTCAGCTGATTACCATATTATTTAAAGAATTAAAAACGTGTGGCACTCGGGGACTGCCGCGGTAATGCTATTGCATAGCATTTTTTATCAACTTATGCAATTATAATTATTTATTTATGCAGTATTTTTGTTCCTTGATATTAATTCAATATACCACTCTACCACACTCAGACTAACACGCCTATATAGTCGGTCTCACTCTAACGTACCTGCGCTACGTCACCGATCACGCCAGACCGAAATGAAACGCAGTATGCGTTCTGTCTCGCTCGAACGCGTATTGGTTGCCCTATATTAATTACGTCATCGTTAGGTTTTTAATTTCGTTACGGAATTTCTTGATTCGGTCGCCGCGTTCAAAGCCAAAGCGCTTAAAATCTATGCAATAGGTAAGAAGGCAATAGTTTTTTCAGGTGTTGTTAAAAATATTATATATACACATTACTCAGGCCATCAAGAAATAAATACTTACTGTATATCCATGAGTTTCTCCTGGCAAATCTGAGCTGTATCCGAGTTGAGGATGGACCACCCTGTTGAGCACGGAGAGGACTTTCTTCCACCCTGTATCACCACCACGAACGCGAATAATACGACCCGTTTGTGTCTTCTCTACTATGTATTCGTCTTTCCAACCCTGAAATTATAAAAAAAAATATTAATACTACACACATTTAGGTACGTCTGTTAGGAGTACCACCGCGACTTCTACGCAGTACTTTTTGGTTTATGATTGTGACATAAACGAAGGTCTAAAAATAGTTTAATATAATATAATGACTGCTGAACATTATATATAGTGGTCAGCCTCCTGTGCCTGACACACGCGGTCTACTTTTTGAGTCTAAGACAAGCCGGTTTTCTTACAATGTTTTTCTTCACTGTTCGAGCGAATGTTAAAATATGTGCGTGCACATAAAAGAAAGTACGAATGAGAGTCGCACGTTGAAGCCACTTGGCCAACACTGATCTGGATTGGATATTGGAAATAACAAATGTCAAATAATTTATATTACAAAATACACTTACATTAAATTTAAGAACATCGGTGGCATTGTGGTGAATAAGATGATCGTGCTCGTCTAATGGATCTCCGATCTGAAAATTATAACATATTGTAAAAAAAGCATATTGAATATATAATGCAATTATTAAAATATTTTTTACTTCCATTTGTTACAAGATAACAGTTAATTCCAAATATTGGATTTTTTGAGGTCTTTCATATGCAGGTAAAAACGCTTTTAATCATAAGACTAATACAATATTACTTAATAATAATAACAGTATATTGTAAATGTAAAGTACATCTTGACCTGAAGCATTATTGATGAGAATTTAAAGTTTTTAAAGAGATGGTGAAACATAAATCACTTTAAATTTATTTGGTCCAACAAAGTAATAATGCAACAATTTTGTGATAGTGTAATAATAATAATAAAATCCCTTTATTCACTGACCTTTTTAACTTACATGCTATTCTAATTTAACAGTAGCATTCTTAAATCTAATTTACATAGCGAAAATAATAATTTATTAGCAACCACTTTGGTCAGGTTGTCTGTCGACATAGGCCTCCCCCAATCGTTTCCACATCTCTCTATCCTTGGCAGACCTTCTCCATCCTTTTGGCAGATCGTCCTCCCTCGTTTTAATTTGACCTCCCTCGTTTTCTTTTCCCGTTTCTCGGACACCACTCTATTACATCCTTAGTCCATTTTTCTTTGTAAGTCCTCATTATATGTCCAATCCAGTTCCATTTAAGCTTCCTTTTTTTTTGTAGCACGTCACTGACGTTTGTTTTTTTTCTTATTTTTGAAGCTGTCCATCGATCTGGTAGTCTTATTTAAGCATGCTCCTTTCCATGCTGCGTTGACAAACTACTAGCTTTTGATTGTTTTTGCTCGTCGTAGGCCAAGTTCGACGGAAGAAGGAAGTGTAATAATAATCAAATGTGAACAATTACCTGGTATATAACGCCACACTCGCTGCACTGCGTGGCCCCAAATTTCTTCTGCCCAGCATCGATCACATACTGATCGATCCCAGTCTTTATAAATTTCTTCTTTTTATCCGGAGATTCTGTGAACCAAAAGGTGTTTTTGTATGATTGTCATAGTCTTTTAAACTAACATGTAACACATTAGTGAACCGAGTCTACTATTTTTTTAAATAAATAAACGCATTTAATTAAAGTTTCAATTACAAATAATATAATTTTTTTATGTGGTACCAAATTACACACACAACATAAATTATTTCATAAAAAACTGAATATCTGAAAATTTACCTTTAGTCATATTTGTCAAAATTCCTGGATTAGGCTTAGTGAAGATTGGGAAGAGCTTCGTTGATTGATCTGCTTCAGTTGGTAATGATGGGGATGCTGATAAAAAGGTATACATATTTATATTCTTAAAACATTAATAATAATATTTAATAAACGAAATACATATGAAAAGCTTGCATTTGAACAGATTGTCATGATTTTTATAGTATACTATGTATTTTTTTTTTTAAAAACATGGGAAGAACGGGCTGTGGGTCACATGTTAAGTGATACCATTGACACTGTTAAACATGAGAGTGCGTTGCCGACCTTTTAGGAAATAAATAAATACGAGTTATATAGCGCAGAATTGAATATCATATTTTAAATCCAGGAGAACGTACTATTTTTGTTAGTAAAAATGAAACTGAGATATGTACAAATCTAATTAAACGTGCAGATTAAATGCCGGCGCCCAATTCTTTAAATATGTTCAATTGTGGAATGGAAAACATCCCAAACCAGACAAAAGAAACAGTCTGCCCCAATTACAATATATATTAGAAGGTTTACTGACTGTGGAAAATATTGATTGAAAAAACAAAGAATTCTACTGTACATTAATGATTTTAATAAAATGTTAAAGCAGTATTGTATGCAAATAACCTTAATTGATTAAAATAAATGTTTTAATTTAATTGTTCAAGCAATTGTATGTTAATGTACTTTTTTATGATTCTAATAAAAATAATATTAAATTACGCAGATTGTAGCTTCCAAGCCCGAATCTAACAAATATTATTGTTGATATTAATTACTCTTTTAAATATAGATTGAAAGATGTGGACGGAGAAAGATTGTTTAAGTATGATTTACTTGCATATCTAATATATAAAATTCTCGGAATTCAGAATCGGCTACTATCTATCTTTCAACCCTCTAAATGTTCTGTCAATCTCTGGGGTAGCATAGCAAAATGTTCCATGTTGGTATGTACTAAAAAGGTAGGCTAAGTAACGATATCAATTAAAGATGATATGTGTGAAATATTCACTATTTTAATTGACAAAATATACAAAGCTACACATAGATAGAATCATGTATTAACAGAAAGAAACTTGGAACAGGATAAGTGATAGGTAATTTTAGAACTTTTTGGAGATACCGAATCTGAATTCCGAGAATTTTATATATTATTTATTTTATTATAATATTGCTTATCAGAGCAGTGTTGGCCTAGTGGCTTCAGCCTGCGACTCTCATCCCTAAGGGGCTGTCTCCACGAGCGAGTAAATCGCAACGATACAATCGTCCTGCCACGCATTTCTATACAATCTTATAGAATGTGTCTCCACACGGCGATGCGGCGGGTGGTTGAGTACGCGCGAAACGTCATTACATCGCTGCGAGCCTGTCGCTACTGGTGGCGCGCACGTCGCGCACTCGCCGCGGAACGCGACGTGCGCGCTGTTAAACGCAGGCGTCCTGTTCACTTCATTTATGCTTTGCATCTCGCCAAAAAAGGACCTTGCGTATCGACAAGCTTTTTAAACAATAAGTACAATGTTTGATATTGAAAAGTTTATACTTGAAGTGAGAGGGAAACCTGCCCTTTACGATGTTCAGTTGCAAGAGTATCGGAACAGAGAATTTAAAGCAAAGTTATGGTTTGATTTTCCATAGTAAATAATTATTTTATTGACTGATTTAGACACTACTTATTTCTCGCACCACTGAACTCTAAATGAACACTGAATAAAATAAAAGCACAACGCGTCGTCAAAGAAACGCGGCGATTCCGTTACGAGTCGTTGCGGATACGCTGTGTTTCCGTTACGAATCGCGACGATACGCTAGCGGAATAATCGCTCGTTCGTGGAGATTACCCGATGATAAAATCGCGGACTCGTCGCGATTCTCTCGCTTGTGGAGACGGCCCCTACGGTCGTAGGTTCGATCCCCGGATGTGCACCAATAGACTTTCATTCTATGTGCGCATTTAACATTCACTCGTACGGTGAAGGAAAACATCGTAAGGGAACCGGCTTTCCTTAAGCCCCAAAAATCGACCGCTTGTGTCAGGCACAGGAGGCTGATAACTTACCTGCCTATTAGATTAACAAATGATTTTGAAACAGATTCAAAAATCTGAGATCCGGACCTAAAAAGGTTGTAGCCACCCAGATTTTTTTTTAAATATTGCTTGATATACTTACGCATTGTTTCCGTAGACGCCAACACTGCCTCAGCATTGATGTTATTTGATTCAGCCAATTTGAGTATTTGCTCATCAAGCATTTTTATCTCTCGCTCGATTTCATCTAAATCGGGTATTTCATGCTGACCTGAAAAATATATTTTATACAAAATCTTTCATATTTCAAAGTAATCTATATTTTTGGGTGCGATATGTAAAGCATAAACAATGTGTGGGTAATATGTGTAAAAAAGTAAATAATTACTCTTGACGTAATCACCAAATAAGAAAATTAAAGAAACCGAAACATTTTTTGACATCTTTATTTATATATTTTAAATTATTATTTCACATATTTGGAAATGTTTTAATATTGACATTCAAAAGTGTAATATGTATTAAAAGTCTAAGTGCTTAAACAGAGTCCACCAACCAATAAGTGTACGTATACACATGAAATGCTGAATATTGATACAATAATGGGTTCACTCGTCTTAAGGACCTATCTGGTCGCCAAACTCCAAAAAAGTACATTGTTTCTTTCCATTTTTTGTCATCGTTTCTTGAAGGAGTGGAAAATATATATTTTTTTACATAAACTACTCAAGTAGTTTATGTATCCATTTTGAAAGATCGATATACGATTTAAATAATTGTGCTCGATAGAAAAAAAATCCAAACATAGCCAATTTTTGACAGTTTGAAATTATTTTATGACGAAAATGTATATTGAAGATGATTTCGAAATTTACACGATATATTTTATCGCAAGCCAAGTATTTCAGAAAAGAAATTGACAAAAAAAACTTTAGAGGTGTCAAGGGACACCCGGATGGAACGAAATTCCTTTCGATTAATTTATATGTTAATTGGTATCATAACAGTATGATAGATTTTCTCGACACCAATCTTACGACGAAAAAAAAAAGCCAACATCACGAGGTGTTCCCAGGCGGTCACCCATCCAAGTACTGACCTCGCCCGACGAAGCTTAACTTATGTGATCTGACGAGAACCGGTGTATTCAACGTGATATGGACGTTGACGATAGCTAAATCGAAAATGTAAAATATAACAACTATAGCAAAAAGTGACGTTACAACTTTTGGTCTTAATTTATTCCGTCTAGCCCCCTTTCGCAACGCTCGATAACTTCGTTCCAACAAGACTAATTTAGTTAAGTGATTCCAAAAATAATTTTCATTTCTTATCCCTACAAAAAAAAGCCAACATCACGAGGTGTTCTCAGGCGGTCACCCATCCAAGTACTGACCTCGCCCGACGTTGCTTAACTTCGGTGATCGGACGAGAACCGGTGTATTACAATAGCAAATAGCAAAAAAGTGTCGTGACAACTTTTCGTAAGAATTTTTTTCCGTCTAGCCCCCTTTCACAACGCGCGATAAGGAACTTCGTTCCAAGTACATTCATTTAATGTTTTACACAACTAATTGTTATTACGGGTCGGCGCGCCTCAGTGCTCCAGGTCTCCACTGCGCACCGCAGTCCACCCCGAGACACTGACACAGCAATTCGTGCTGGGATAGGGCCTTAACCGTTAACCTCAAAAATACACAATTTGGAAATAGATACTTACCATGAACAACATTTCCATCAACTACAATATAGCCACCTTCAACTGGTAATAGACCTTCTGATATCACACCATGGCTGGCTGTATGAGATTCCATTACTGCATCACTCATTTGATCATTAGCTTGCAACTGATCATTTAGCTGAACTGTAGGTGCTTCTAACTGGGCTGTCGGTAATTTTTGACCTATTTCAAGGATCACGGGTTCATCTTGGGGTAATACACTGTTTACTGGTACAGCTATGACTGGTTCAAATATTGGGTTGGTCTCCTCAATAACAGTGCTATTGAAGCAAGGAAGCTCTTTTCTATGAACCAGTTCATTTTCAGGCACCTCCTCTTCAGTCCACTGACTGAGTAATGCTTCAATTGTCTGTCTTTCTTTATCAAATGGATCTGTTTTGTCTGTAATGTTATTTTTTGTTATGTGCATGCCAGTTTTTCTTATTACAAGAACAGTTAACTGTGCTGAATCAAAAAGTTGGTTTATAAATATTATAAGAGTAGTGTATTTCTACTATTAGAACTAGTTTTACACATAAATTATACCTAAAGAATAGGCTAGTAAAATAATAATTGACCTAGACCAGACCACTTAGAAAATATAGTGAATAACGAGTGTGATTAAGAAGATTATTATTTACATAATGCAGTTTTTATGTACTATTAAAATTTACCTCTTATTTCGATAACCAAAATTTTAATAAAGCTTATGCTTAATACTATATCAAATGATGGCAATGCAGAATATATTCTAGCTGTGGGATAGCTAACTACACAGAATGGACTGGTGACTGCTGAATGGAGACTCACCATAAACAATATATCAGAGGGTTTAACACGCACATTAAATGAAATTTCTCTTACCATGCTCCATTTCCTGTGATGTATCTTGACTCAAAGACTCATCTTTATTAGTTGATACAGTATTATTGGATACTAAGGATTTATTAATTCCCATCAAATTGGTTTTGACAGCTATTTGCTTCTTTAAAGGCTTGGGCTTCCTTATTTTATGTCTTACGCCCATATTAATTTGGCCAGGCTTTCTTTTGTATCTGTTAGACTGGGGATGGAAAGGTCTATGCTTATGAGTTGCTGTCACTTGTATAGCATGAGATATTTTTGTTGAAATACTAGGGTTTAACTCAGGGTTTTGTTTGCCATAGAATGATTTTGTGGAAAGAATTTCTTTAAGTCGCTCACTGTTAAAGAGAGAGAGACGGGCTTTGGGAGCAGTGCTAGGATCTAAACGTGGATACTTTGATACGGGGCCTGTATCAGTTTTGTCATCATAGTTTAATCGTTTGTAACTTTTTTCACTTTCACAAACAGACTCAGGGCTCTCTTGAACCTCAATTACAGATCTGCGATGACTGAGTTTAGGTGGGGATGCCTTAGTTTCAGTAGTGTTATGAGGAGTTTTCATTATATGAGATGGAGAGATATTACTCAAATCCATTTTAGTTAGACAAACTACTGCAGATTTTATTGGTGTAACATTTTTCTTTTGCTCCAATAAAACCCCTTTGAAGCTTTGCAATTTTGGTGTTAATTTCAGATTTCGTTTGGAACGTCTTAAGGATTTTGTTGGAGTGTTCTCTTTTGCATCAGAACCAGAATCTGAGTCAAAGTTTAGGTCTTTTAAAGAGCTACTGCAACTCTCTGTGTCAGCAATAAGGCTGGCCAGGCTTTTTCGGGCCCGGCTAGAGGTAGATGAAGTTGTATGGACACTTGTACAAGAGTGACTAGATGATGGAGTTCCAGGGTGGTTTTGAAAGTGTGGAGTAACAGGTGTTGATGAGGATGTGCATTTTTCTGGACAGGAATAACGCGTTTGGTATTTTTTTAGTGTAAAGGGAGATTTCATAAAGTTCTTCAGATCTGTTGTTTGGTTAAGCTTACGCGAGTGACTTCTAGTTCCACCTGCAAGGAAATTGTTAAAAAGATTATAATTTTTTGGGATTGGAATTGTAGAAATATCTCACTTATGTCAATATGAGAAATAAAAACATATATATAAATCAAACAATGCTATGTTCAGTATTAACATTAGATAAACTAATACCTAATAGTAATTTGCTACATATATGCCAATATCGAAATTGCTTTGCAATTACAACTCTGTGTACATAGATATAATCGTATGTCCACAAAGATAGAGACAAAAACACAAAATTAAATTGGTATTAGTATTTTGAACTCACGCCACAGAAACCTCTCAGGTGTTTTAGGGAAACTGGGATCATTTTCATCACAAGAGCTAGAGTCCAGAGTACTGATGATGCCGAGATCACATTCATCGCTATCGCCTTCACTATCAACAACAGATAGCCTTCGATGCTTCGTCAATGACTCCTGCTTGGGAGGCGTTTCTGGCACAAAAAGACTCTTCTTTCGCTCCGACATTTTTGGCGTATGTGTATGAGGAAGGCGTGAAGAACGCCGAGGAGTTATAGCAGCCATAACGCATAAGTTTCAGTTAAAAACCACGCCAAGGAGTCACTTGTTTGCACCTGCCGTTCGCGCCTACTGGCAAAAACTTACTCCACTGTTAAGTTCAATAAACCTATGCATTGCCGGTAAAACTTATGAATTATCACGAAAACAAAAACAATAAACACAAATAATGAACAAAATCACTTAAAGGTGGCAATAGGCACAATTATTTCACTCTAAACAGCGCTCAAGTAAAAGCCACACAGCATTGTCCGTACTTGTTTGGCGCGTAAACAAATGTCATGACAGAAAAAAATTAAATGCCAACAATAAGCTAACACTCGACAGTGACAGCTGTTGCATGGGATATTGACGGAATCGCTCGTACGGGTACGCTCATGCCTCGTACTTGAATATTTAAACACGATGTGTGAATGAAAATGAATATATTCTCTATTAAAAACTAGAAGATTGCATATTGAAATCAATTTATTTACTAGAGATAATTGAAATTTAAAATAAAATAATCTTCAATCTAATATAATCTACGTCTTTAAAAAGAAAATTGTGCAACATAAGTTTATTAATATCCACTTGAAACTGGAACTATACCTAAGAATTAAAAACTTTTTCGTGTTTTTTAATTTTACAATTTTTAATTCTAAAGACTCGTATCTTGGTTCCATGTTTTCAGGGCATAAACATGAATGTTCCAGGAAATAATAGATTTGTAATCACTTACTTATCAATTGTACTATAATAATTATTAAATTATGTATAAGAATTAATATTTTTATTTCCTACTATTTCCAAAATGCACGAAAAGTAATTTATCCTGAAAACCAGGTGACAAAATAAAAAAGATAATTATATTTTTACTTATTATTTATAACTTCAAAGGTATTTGCAGAATGGAAAATATGTTAAATACAATCTTCATTATTAGATGTACCGCTAACCAAATAATTACTGGACTAGTCGTGCGAACATAATATTTACTCTGTAGCAGAAATCCCAGCGTTCTTACACGTCTAAGTTGGTTTTAAACCTCTTCGGTTTTGCTAAGTAAGAAAGGATTTAATTTAATTTCCCTAATTTCTATCCGAAAGTTATTCACATAATTATATTTCACGAATAACGTATACCTTCATATAGCAAAAAAGTGTTTATAGCGACGCGAGTATTGTGATGTGAGAAGGGACAAATAGAGGTTAATTGTTTGAATCATATAGTCTATTCAAAATGCGATATTAAAAATAAAATCTTTATGAAATTAATATTTTTAAATTAACCTGTTCAAGTGCTGCAACAAAAAATGAAAGCTACAAATTATCTGATGCGTGTCCATAAGGGCGTAGACCGGTCGAGTCACGCATCGTCGAATTAATGCATTTATTTTTATTAAATAGCTTTGTAGTGTAGATTTCGTAATTATTGTCCTTATGAATGAGGCTAACTACCTAACGGCAAGACTCAGAAATGAGACTCAGCAAGAGTGTCTACTGTACTTCAAAAGTGTATTGCGTTTTGACATACGAGCGAATATAGCGAACTATGACTAGTTCGCTAAAGAATTTCGCGTAAGAATATTGTACTCGTAAATACTTTTGTGTGTTGGAAATAAATATAAATATACTGCTCAAAACAATTAGCGGAACAAGATTTTTCTCCTTTCTATTGCTTAAACTAAAATTAGATTTAAATTAACTTGTACGCTATTTTTTACCTTGTTAATTTGTTGATTACTACAATTAATAAAAAAATTCAATTTGTATTTTTTTTATTTAAAAAAAAATTAAAATGTGCATTGTAGACGAAAAACAAAGTGACGTCTTTGAATTTTCATTACTTTCTAATCACAGAAAACACATTTTAAGTAGTTTTTTTCAATCTTTTGAGTATTAATAGAAATTGAAGTGAGCCTTTTGAGTATTGTTATTCATTGAAGCGTGAGTTTAGGTCATAATGCCAGATCTGACTGAATTGCATGTCTCCCGAGCTATCGCTTTGCTTGAAGAGGGTCGAACTATGCGTTATGTAGGAAATGATCTAGGAGTAGCCCCTTCTGTTATCTACAGACTTTGGAAGCGATACCGTGAGACGGGAGAATACTCACGTGGTCAAGGTCGAAAGAGAAAAACTACACGTTTGCAAGATCGCTACATCGTCAACTGTGCTTTACGTAACCGCACCACAACTGCAAGAGATCTACAAAATACACTAAGGACGGCTACTGGTGTAGAAATTTCCGACCAGCAAATTTGAGATCACGCCGACCAGTTCGGGCTGTGCGTCTAACAATTCAACATAGACAAGCTCTCCGACAGTTCGCGCAAAATCACGCTAATTGGCAACTTCGACATTGGAGGCCAGTGGTTTTTACTGACGAATCACGATTCCGTCTAACACGTTGCGATGGTCGTCTCCGTGTTTACAGACGCCCAGGCGAGCGATACAGTGCAGCAGCAGTCCAGGAATATGACAAATTTGGATGTGGCTCTGTGATGGTTTGGGGCGGAGTTAGTTTGGACGAGCGCACAGATCTCGTCGTTGTTCCCGGGCGCTTGTGTGCTCAAACTTACATTGAAAATGTGCTCGAAGATCATGTTTGGCCCGCAGCATATGGTATGGGCCCAGATTTTCTTTTAATGCAAGATAATGCCAGGCCGCATACTGAAGCCATCACGTCAGATTACTTACGACAGCAGGAAATCCGTGTAATGGAGTGGCCTTCCATGAGCCCTGACCTAAATCCAATTGAACACATTTGGGACTTGCTTGACAGGCGCATCCGGAAGCGTCCGATTGCACCTCAAACACTGCAGCAGCTCACTGAAGCGTTGATTGAAGAATGGGAGCGAATTCCACAAGAAGATATTCGGAGGATCATACGAAGCATGCCGCGTCGTTGTCAAGCCGTGATTAGGGCTCATGGAGGCCACACACGTTACTGAAAGTCAAAGACGAATATTCAAACGATATAAGAGCATTTCTTTGATGGACCTTTTTTATCACCAATTAGTTTTTCGTCTACAATGCACATTTTAATTTTTTTTAAATAAAAAAATACAAATTGAATTTTTTTATTAATTGTAGTAATTAACAAATTAACAAGGTAAAAAATAGCGTACAAGTTAATTTAAATCTAATTTTAGTTTAAGCAATAGAAAGGAAAAAAAATTATTTTTGTTACAATACCTATATTAAAAAAGGGTGCGTGTACTTATGTACGCGCGTAAGAAGTTATACTTCTTTGGCATTATTAGAAATAGATTTTGATTGCATGCAAATAATTAATTATAATTAAATAATCAAAGACTGGAAAAGGAGTCATTATAGTCAATAAAGTTCAGTTTACATTTGAAAAATTTAATAAATAAATATTTATAATTATTCTCTTACAAAATAAAAAATTTTTATAATTCATATTATAAAATTTTTAACACATTTATATTAATATAATTATATAAATGTGTTAATAATATAATTTGTAGCACATGCTACAGACCTGGATAGCAACTTTCTTTTATTCTATTTAGAGATAGAGATAATTTAAATATAATACCGGTGTCTTCCTTGTAGGTTTCTTTTGAGTTGTTTGGGGATTCTTGTTGATCAGTTCAACATGATTTTCTTTAACCTTTCTTTAATCCTACAAAATAATGAAATTGTTAAGTTATGTTGTCACTGTTGTGCACACCTTTGTTTGGCTTTTTTAGTATTCAAGTTATGTCAAAACTGATTTATTACCTTGTCATTGTTGGCTTTATTTGCTTTTGGGATAGCAATTGTTTCCAAAATGATTTTATTTGTAATATCCTGAAATATATAAATAACATCTATTAATTTAAGTGTCATAGTGAGTGGTTCGCACTCAGGTATTAAGGTGTATTATCCTGTCCATTATAAGTGGGAATGGGCTCACTTCTGGCTGGACAGAGTTTCGGTACTACAAGAGCAACATGGATGTTTTGAGGTATTACAATATCTCTAACTACCCTGTAGGGGAATAAAGTATGTGCCTATGCTTGAGAGGTTGAGCCTTGAACATCACCATCATATTTATAATTAACATTCCTACCTCGACACCATCACAATCAAATTCATTGAAATCTACTTCAAACCGTTGCGGTATCATCTCTGCCATATCCATTGTGTCTGGAGAAGGTGATGGTGGCTTTGTTCCACCTCTTGTTTTTGATGTTTCACGGCGATAAGATGACAACTCTTTTTTTTCTTTTCACTGAAATTGTTTTTTGTCTCTTGTCCTTATATTTGCTAGATTAAATCTGAAAAATTACATGTTTTGATTAAATAATGTAATCATTTTTTTGAGATGCAGGTACTTATTAAAATGTTTACTTCTCTGTAATATCGCTCCAAGCCTTCATTTTCTCCTTATTAGTATTCGTGCTTAAATCTTTGTTCTCAATTATTGATATATAGGGTCGTAGAATATTTCTAAAAAGTTGCTGTAACAAACGCAATAAACAAAAGTTAATTAAGTTCATGTTTCAGTTTTAATCAACAATAATACTCGATAATACATACGGATAGTTAACCTCAATTGTATTGAAGCACTCAGGAAGGTTGGCACAGTTTTTTCACAAATATTTTATCATATTAATTAGTATTGATTTAGATATTCAATTTCTGATTATAATTCAGACGCACATATAAAATTCGCACTTGTATAATGAAAATAACTAGGTACTTTTAGAATCTTTTATTTTAAACAATAATTCAAACTCCTATATTTGTTTAAAAGGTAAATGTCATTGTCAGATGTCAATTGTCATGGATATTCAAAATTCTTGTTAAGCTGCTAAGCTAAGAAATAGAATATGCGTGAAGTTAGCTTATATTCTATTTCTTTTGTAGATTGCGCACGCTATAATCACACTCCGAATTTTGTGTCATAGGTGCGCGCGCATCGTAAAATTTCACTCTCATCAAATTTTCATAACGCGCCTAAAGAAGTATAACTTAAAAAATACAAATGATGTTATTCGTTAGATAGATACGTAAACTTTAAAATTAACCAAAGAAAAAAAATTAAATAAAGAAAGCCTGTGATCAAATTTCACTGTTTTATTTCTGTTTACCCTTATGTGTTTCCCCCACTTTTTAACATATATGTTATTTTATATATTACAAATATTAATCAGGTTTTCAGTTCAGCCTTCTATATGTTCCTACTCGAATTGTATTCGCTTAAAATGTATTAAATCCTTAAACAATTCCTTTGCTAAACCACGTTTGTAAACAAAATATGCTCATAATAAATTTTACAACGGTTAATATGTTAATAGCACGGAAGAGAAGGGCCCTGTAAAATATGAACGTGTAAAAAATAATGTGTTAAATACGGTGTTTGAATTCATTTTATTGCAGTTATGTAAAACCTATTATTATTGAATAACGCAAAACCGAGTTTATAAATTGCCAAAGTTCCTCACTAAAGTTATATCCCAAATGGTGTAATGATTTGTCTCGATTGAATGATAAATCTTTTTTGATTCTCAAACAGTTGTTTTACTGAAAGCATCTTGTTTATTTCCACATGGAAAGAGCACGCTTTATACGTTTCCTATTTGATGGAGAGAGATAGAGATACGCGAACGCTGTAAACGCGACATTTTCGATATTGGAATCTCTTTAAAGTGATGAATATTTCGTTCTTTTCCTCATTTATGGCAACACAATACTAGAATATAAAATACAAGGCGTCTTGTTAACTGTTTCGCATTAGTTTTTAATTTTAAAACCTACCTCCAAATTGATCATTTACATTTACAAATATTTACAAAGTAAAAGTAGCTATGAACTGTCTTCTTATAAGAATTATAACATGGTAAATAGAACGGACATAGATTATATTTTCAAATCATAATCGAAAAATGACATAATCTATACATAGACAAACTAGGGACACACGTCAAAAATATCAAAACTAAAATTCAATACATTTTTGACGTAAGGAAGTCAGATTTAAAGATATGTTTCATGCGACGAGAATTTGCATGATTTACGAATATTGTGACATTAGCTTATGGATAATTAAGATAAATCCTAAACGGCTGGACAGATTTTGAGGAACTTTTTTTGTGTGTTCAAATGGAGTCGAGCATGATTTACCTACATTAGATAGTTAATAATTAATAGTAGTTATACCCTGAAAAACATGAAGGACTGGACCAAATCAATTCGTACTGACGTAAACTGCAATCTACCTCGATGTGAAACTTGTGCAAATCATATATACCTAAATGCTCACCAGCTCCCTAACTATAATATGTAGTCAATGACATTTCGTAAGGGCCTCGTAGTGAGGGGTATCGGGTTCGATTCCCGCTCAGAGTGCAAATTTATTTTACTTAAAATTTATTTTCTGCCTTTGGTAGGGTTGTACGGTACCGGGCGAGTGTTTAAACCGTACAAGGCGGGCACGTCGAATTTCTAAGGCATGGAGAGGACATCAAACCTTAGAAAGGAGATTTTGAGGTTTAGGATGTATGAAACAGTATTGATGGAGCCTACATTTGCATGTGGTTGGGAATTCAACATTCCTGTTTTGGGTGGAATGCCTTCGCGAACCCCGGGGGCCCGTTAAGGGCGTGTGGAGGGGCATGTTTTAGTGGGCATCGTCCTCTGAATAGCAGAGGGCTTTGAGTAAACCCAGCCCCACAGTCCCCGCGTCAAGCTCGACATCCAAGTGTGCCTGTGAAAGCGTATTTTCACCTCATTAAAACCAAAAAAGAAGTAGGTGATAAAAACCACATGTTTATATTAGAATTGTAGATAGGAATTAATTACAAAGCGTACAGTTAATTACATTATATTTATAGACATTTCTGAAGGTAGTAACAGTTTAATTCATATTAAGGTGATGGTATTGTATATTTAGTATCAACAGAGGTGCGTCAGCTGAATTGCTACTAATTTGAATCACAGACTCAACACGACAAAGGGTCGTTTCACGTAACACGTTTGCGTTTGTCAAAGTCAGACAATTTGCGTTAGAAATTACTTGAGTAGAAACTCCTTTCTACTCCACATGTAAAATTTTATTAACAATCATAACAAACAAATATTATACAGTGTTTAAAATTTTATTAAGCTGCGTAAAACATAATTAAAAATTAATAAGTTTGGTCCTTGTGGCAGTGTACCTTTAATGCTGGCAGCATTTCCTCGCTGTATTGCAATACTTATTCGTTGAGCGAGGAAAGCTCTGGGGTCACCGGTACTATCTACCAGGCGCCAACTTAAATCTTTAATTACCACCTGTTCACTTGAACCCCACAGCCCAAGAGTCTCTACTCCAAAGGGAATAAAATCTAAGTTGGAGGAAAGACTCTTATATTTGAGCTGCTCATTGTTTTCCGCTTTTTTCTTCTAATATAATATGAAGCAATGACGAAACGGAGTGGTATCTTTTTTATCTGGACAGAAATATAACTCCAATGACCTTTGGATTCGCCATTGCAACACGCTTCTTTCGATTTCCATTCCTCTCCCGGGGTTCTAAATATCCTTTTATTGTGTATAATAAAATCTTTCCATTTTAGGAAATAATGGCTCAACTGAAAATCTATTTTCTGTATTAAATAGCTTATTTATTGAGAATATCTATATATTTAACTCTACACTCCAATCGTTTTAATAACAATTATTTGATTGAATAAAAATGACGATCCATTTCGATATATAAGATTGTTTGTTGATTCTGTTACAGTATTTAATATAACAAATAGTAGGTATACAAAAATAGGTTAGCCATCCAAGAAATGTGTCACAGTAATCTGAGAGGTAGGCGTCCATCTTGGATTAACGATCCAATGAACCAATGAGAGAGAGCAGAGGCGGCGCGCTCGTTGTTTAATAAACATTCCTAATTTAAACTTGGAACTGATTTGCGCGGCATCAAACACAACAAAATCGTTAAACACTTAAAAAAAAATTTTTTTGCTATAAACATAATTAAATAAGTTGGAATTTACATCGTGTAAGTAAGAATAAAAAACTTCCCTAGTTATAGTATAGTTTTTTATCGCGTTTCTCCCAATACGTGTCACATAATTAGTAAACTATTACTAGCACCTAATTAGATAGGTGCCTATTGTTAATTAGTATTGACATCAACATCGTAGACCATGTATGGAAGTGACCACGTGACCAAGCGTGAGTTAATGTCATAAATTTACACCTGAAAGATTATATTATTAAGTATAGGTATGCAGTTCTGTAATTTCTTAAAATAATAGAACTTATAGAACATCCAGCAGCAGCGGGACAACCTTTGATCATAAATATTCAAACGAAACTTTATAATAACGTAATTAATTTAAGAATATTATTAAGCGTCATTATAATTATATAAAACAATCTAAAAAAGTGCAAGACAAATCTTTAACTAAAGTGCTCTTACATCTCTTTCTACCAAATTGTGTTTACGCTATAATGAAAAGAGAGAATGAGTACTAAGTTGGAACGGTTCCATCACACTGATTTTTAATGATTAAATGTATCGAATCTTTATTAACTGAACCTCAGGGCTCACGTGAAGCACATAAACAAAGACCTAAGCTTTATAAATGACCGACAGGATTTAACTCCTGTACATAAGAAATACAACTTTATTACCTTGATTTAAGGTGTATTATACGATAGGCAAAAATAGTGTATGTGATTCGGTCCTATAAGATTAATTGTTATAGTTTACAAATTTGGTAATATTTTGTATCCAGTATGTTGAAGTCAAATATGAACCTGTTAAGGCACTTGGTGGTACATGGAGTACTGACCTAATTGAAACTTGTAGATACATCGATTTATTAATATCAACCTCAAAACTAGATAGCAATAGATGTGACCGCTCAGGTGTGAACTGATATCAATATATCAGAAAGAATTATCTCCAGAGATAGGTAGATAATCCTTCCCGTAACAAACAGAGGTTAGCCTCCACGAGTTCACTATCAAGGTACCTAAACAAGTTACAATTGATGTCATACAGCGACACGTTAAGTCTAAAAATGATGTAGGTAGCACGTAAACTCAGCATTTTATTGTTGTTTCAACTAAAAATCGGCGTGACGTGATATCTCATCAATGATAGCGCGCGGTTTGGCAACGTCGCACTCACCTGGCGTTTACCTGCGCAGTGTCAACAGGGGGGCAAGCTTGCGGAACGTCAGTCGATCTAGCGATAGCGACGGGTGCGGCCGCGTTGACCTGTCTCCAATATTATTTACTAATAAATAACCTAATCAACAGTTCTATCCAACAATTCAGACAATCGGCGAACGTGATTTTAATGCATTAAAGCCATTCGTGGAACATTTCGAGTTTAAACACGGCAACGCGTCCCAAAAAGTCAAAACCAGCCATCCAGTCAGTCCGAAATTTCAATAATCGTACTTCAGACAGTGAATTTTGTGATGTGAATTTGCAGATTTGTGAAACGGAAACAGCTTACGTAGACATAGCGGTAAACGCCGCACGCAACTTCTTGGTTTACATTGAGTAACCGACAACAGTCAGGTTTCTTGAGTAACTCGATTTTTGGATGTTAGCGTCGTAAAGGCTTAACCCGTTAGTCAATTAGTATGCAAGTGTGAAGCGTCTCTTTGACTCGTGTTAGGTTAGAAGGACTGTTGTGTTGCTGTAACTCATTGCATGGCGCGATGATTAGCGGAGGCTGGGTGTGCGCACTCCACGTGCGGACAGCAGGACTGGGAGGTGCTGCCCTTGGCTCTGATGAGGAGGAGATCGTTTACTTGGCTTATGTACTCATTGATGTCCAGACGAATCAGGTAGGTTCTGCATACTTATATTATGACTGTGATGAACCTTTATTTGAAGTATGAACTATAAAGGTCCAAGAAGAAATATCTTCGTTTTTTGAATTGTAGAAGCTACCTACATCTTTATTTTTACAGAAAACGTATAAAATGTGAATTATCCGTAACGGCATTGAGATTTGCAGTAGAAAGACTCAATTCAATTGTATGAAAAAGTTTTTATATCCATAGTTTCACAGACTATAAGAATAGTTATGTATATTGTCATGTATAATTTGTATTAAGGTATGTACAGACACGACAATCATAGAAATTCGCGCATAAAAGACAAGACAACACGTCCGGAACGCATTCAATGCCAATGATGCAAGACGTTCAATTACTCGACTATTGAAGGAGAGTTATGTTGTTTAAGTACATTTGTTTGGTGTCTAAACAAAGCCGGATTCAGGGAATCAGGCGATCATCCATGAGCCTGGATAGTCGTCAATGTTATTTTACTTACTAGGTACAGTTTTTAATTGCATCGTTGCGTCAATTTGAAGTTTTCCCATATTATATTTAAATTAAATACTACTTTTAAGTAAAGTCGACTTTGATCTGCTGCGAAAGTTGAACCCGTATGTGTAAAAACAATTTGTTCCTAACCTAACTCCAGCGGATGCTCCTCAAAGCATAATATTAAAATTAAATAGTTCTGTATTGTTTAAAATAACTAAATAATGGCGATTAAGTTGCGTGTGAGCATAAAATTTTCGCATTAATTTTTTTTTGTAGTCCTTTGTGATGGTGATAATTTTTTGAATGAAATGAATTTTTTTGCTATGATAATATAAAACAGAACAGACTTATATTCCGTTAGTGTTATATTAAAAGCACACAGCGCGCTCCCGTATGATAGTAGGCTGTTCCTAAAGAGAAATAGGCATGTTGTCGTCGGTCATATAGATATAGTTTGCCTGCAATATGCAGGCCGACTATATCAATAATAGATTAAAAAGGCTACTTAATATCTACCCGCTCACCACCTACAATCTAAAAATACGATTAAAGGACTGGCTTATGAACACACCTTGCGCAGTGTTGGAGATGCTTCTGAAACCAAATATGTAGTTTCACATTTCATTCACTCACTCACTCACACACTTACTCATGCACTCGGGCGAAAAAACAATACTTTAAAAAAAATGTAATTAAATTATATTTTTTTATTTATTTTAAGCAATGTATAATTAAGTTGTTTACGGAATAGCTGGGAACCCTGATACAGGTAATTTTTTAAAAGGAGTTCCCAAATCTTACACATTATAATTAATTGTTGTCAAATAAACACATTTTTATTTATTTATTTTAGAACAGTTGGTTTAATAAATGAAAACTGTTTAAAGAGCTTTTAGTAACACATGAGCTAAAGCTGTCGGAAGCAAATACCATTTTTATCACGAGTTCTTTGTCTCTTTATTGTTAAGGGAGCAACGGATTCCCAGACCCGTTTTATAAAAAGTTCAAGACCTGTTTGAGACGATCACCTGTTAGACACCGTAGCTCAATGCTTTCAAAGGTTGGGGGTTGTAAATAAAACTGTCATTGGCTAGAATTAGTAGTGGAAAGAAGAAAAAATGGCGTCGTAATATACAGAATATTACGCAATTTTTTTAAAGAAGAATTAAAATTGTGATACTAAAATACCTTTGGAAAAAATATATTATCTTCGAGGTATACTATATTAATAATAACCCATATCCAACACACACAACTTACAAGAAACAATATACACACTTACAATGAAACCACGAAATATACAAAATATACAAATCTTAAAAATGAATGAAAAGGATCCCTAACAAAGTATCAGTTATTTTGTCCACCACGGGAATAATCACAAAACAGTTACACGTATCTATCAAATTGTTAGACTATCGAAATCCATTTATATCATCCTTCAAGTGCAAATATGGAAAGAATAACTTGCAAATTTCTATAAGATTATTCCATTAAAAACTGTGTAAACTTGGGTTATGCCTGTGTGCAACAGTGTATCAGGATTGATTAATACAATCCTGAGTTGAAGTAAACAGTTACAAAACATAATAATAATAATTTCTTAATTTAAGATTATACCACAGTTTTACACAGCTGCCCACTGTAGTATTTCCGAACCTTAGGGTCCTTCAAGATGACCGTACCAATTCTTATAAGGCCGGCAATCCGTAGTAAATCCGTATCACCTCGACGTCCGTCGTTCCACAAATGAGCGTTTCTTAAGGCAGTTTTCGCCACCACTATGTGGAACAGCTGCCCACTGAAGTATTTCCGAACCAATTCCACATAAGGTCCTTCAAGATCAGCGTACCAATTCTTGAAAGACCGGCAACGCACTTGCGAGCCTTTTGGCAATGTAAGTGTCCATGTATCGCTTAACATCAGGTGAGCCTCCTGCCCGTTTGCCTCCTATTACATAAAAAAGACGCAAAAGTGTGTCGCAATAGGTTACTCAAGCACGCATTAATTCAAACGCAAACCACCAATACTTTTAAAACGGTGTTTAAAAAGGGTTTTAGTATGTAAATGTTTTAACCCGGAAACGAAAGGTCAAGCTTGAATAGTAATTTGTACATAAATTATAATGTAAGGAAAACTACTGGTGCACTAATAATTACAGGAATAATTAGTTGTTACACTGAATTAGTTCAAATGTAAGTTCAGACTATAGATTATTATCTATACATTATAGCGCAAATTCAATACATAGCTACATATTGAAAAGTTATGTGCAATTGTGCGCAAATAATTGAAAGTAAAGAAGAAAAATAGGTGTTCTGGAAATGAGGTGTTGAAACGGATGCTTAGCATTCCCTGGAAGCTAAGGCATCATCTGTCCACACTAAGATGGTTACAGGTAAAAAGTCTTTCCACACTGGTACACCAACGCATCCTGCGTCTTTTTGGAGATGTTACCAAACTCATCGTGACTGGCACAATGGACTAGACCTCGAGGCCGATCCCCTACTCGCTGGTTCGGTCAAGTACCTAAAGGCTCTTACAGGTCTTACCATCGCCCAGGCGCAGAGGCTTGCCGAAGATAGGGGAGATCAGTATCATTAGCCCTACTAGAATGGGAATTCGGCCCCGCATAATATTCAGAGTTGAGATATTTACCAGGCCATAAAATTATAAAAAAAAAAAAAGAGTTGAGATATAGCGCAAGATAGACTTCCGGATGTCAAATTCAGCTTCCGTTTTTAACTTAGGGAAGTCATATTTTTAGGCTTTCAGAAGTGACAGTTTGTAAGTTCTGAATATAGTCTGTAAAGTGTAAACAGACATTTCAACGTATAAAGTATAAATACTGTTGTCATAGTAACGAAAACGCGTTTCGCTTGATTGTCATTGGCCAAACGATGTTCATCTTCTATCTATGGGACGAATCTTGTCAAGCCCATGGCGCCATCGTAATCGATGATGGTGTACCATTCTTGTAAATAATGTATTGCCTGTCTGATCCTAATATCTTTCTGTTTTTTTCGTCGAAGGCTGTTTGTGATCGAAATATGTGTATTTTAAGACTGATAATTAATAAATAAAACTTGTTTACGTGTTTACATGGGATCGGCGCCATCTTGTATAAGGAAACGTTTTGGCGGGTTATTGCAATAAATGTTTTATTTGAAATTTACAAATCAATACTTAACAGAATCAAACAACAATTTGTGTAGGTTTTAAAGTCACTGATCATCTGAAATTGTTTTTTAAATCTTGTCAAATAGCCCATTAATTACGTTGTTACAAACATAGACTCAATATAAGAAAAAAATATTGACGCGGTAAACAGAATCAGCTCGACATAAATGTCACCTTTATGACAGGTCTGGAAACATTTTGGGTATGTTCCGATATACACTGCGACCACTGTACAGAGTACCGTCAATTTAGTATACTGTGAAACCGTTTCTCTATAGCCAGCTATACTGGTTACAATTTAAAACGGAACGCAGTCCAGTATACTAGTCAGCTTCGTTTTTCGACACAGTTTTCAAATGAGTAGTGAGTACATCAAAGTTTTTCAATTCAACAAGAAAAACTATTATTGGAGTATTATCGCATTCAAAAAATCTATATTAATATTAACTGTCAATTGAATTAATACTACAAAGAAAGTAAGTATTTTTTAATTAGAATTTTTAATGTTTGTTATTAAACTGTAAGTTATATCAGCCGTTAGGCATTCAAGTGGTTTTGATTGATCACGTGATCAAAGCGCTGCGAGTACCTTACCTCGAAAACGCCAGTGCTCGCAGTAGAAGTATAGCGGGGATTTGTGACGTCATAATATATTTCCCTAGGACGCTGCGGCTGTATACTGGCAGTCCATAGCGGAACGAATTTTTGAACAGTGGGAGCACTATACAGTACTCGCAGTGTATATCGGAACATACCCTTTATGTTACCGTATGAAACTATAGTATGTGCGCTGTAGCAGGGTGCGTGTGACAGTTGCTTAATTTTTCGTTTCACTCTTGAAAGTTGCCGCGATTTACAAATTATGACTTAGTATTTCAGCTGTACCACATTCGTAGTATATTAAATCATTAATAACTGTAGTAACTTAAATTGAACCCAGTCAGAATGTTCTAGTCTAGAAAGAAAAAACGTGTGTTTTTTATCACATTGGAACGGGTTTTCTCGTAAAGAAATCATTATTTTGGTTTAAATAAACACGACTCTGAACACCACTACGCCATGACAGACAATGCAACATGTCGATAAAACAGAGAAAGCGCCAACTAGCGGCCCAGACTGTTTTACCGACGTTTGAACAGATATTCAGGGTGTCGGATTTTTGTGACGGTGTGCGCGCGCATCGTAAAAATTTACTCTCATAATTTTTCCCTAACGCGCCAAAAGAAGTATAACTTCAAAAATTACGCAACTGTCACCCGCACCATGCTACAGCGCACATAGTATAGCTTATCTAGGTATCTATATATGGTATGGTATCTATATTATATCTATGTATGGTATCATTTGTGTGATATTAGAATTACCTTGGTTTGGGGTTTTTGTTTACCATCCCGCACTGCAAGCATCTATCCATCTCAGTATTTTTATAGTGGGGCAGGGGCAGGCATCTCAAAAAATATGTTCTTCGAAAGGTAATTTCTGCATAATTTTGAATAAAGAATTGAGCTAGCTATAGATTTTCCCATACCTTAAATTAAAACGTTCCCAGACCTGTCAAAAAGGTGACATTTATGTCAAGTCTAGATTGTGCCTTACCTTTTGGCATACCAGTTTTAATTTCGAAACGTCATGCCTCAGTAATTACACAGCTTCCGTAATTGTCTCGAATTTCTTGTGACACATATGCCGATGAAATCTGATTTTTTGAACGTATCCAAATCTGACAAAAACAAATAATACTTCGCATTTTAATAAAGGAAGTTACACAAATAGAAACACGTAACAATTTAACAGTTTTGATAAAAAAGCAAAACTAGTTGTAGACACGCTTTTAACACCCCCTATAAAGCCCCCCAATTAGACGTCCTTGTGTGTTGCTTCATTAATCGAAGGTTTCGCTAAATGTGAGGGGTCTTAGCGGAAAATTTACCTCGCTATAACTATGTAGTGTATGAGCGCTATTCGCACCTGTCCGCGGCAATTACTGTGTATAAACCCACACCTACGCCGCAATATCACATAGTGGTACTATTATCACTAGTAATATTGTAATGGTTTTTAGTTAATAGTAAAAGCGTCTTTATTGCTTTTAAGGGGCCGTTCAAGTATTACGTTAGCAGATTTACTGCAATTTATCGCCCCCCCCACCCCTTCCTCTTGTCAGCAAAATTAAGCAAAGCTCTCAGAAATAATAATACATAATTTTTTTGTAGGAATCCTCGAAAATGCATTTCGTTTTCAAGCATAGCCAATGTGTGGGTAATATGTGTAAAAAAGGAAATATTTACTGTTGACGTAATCACCAAATAAGAAAATCAAATACCCCCCCTCCCCCTATAACGTTTACGTACCTACTTGAACGGCCCCTAAGAGTTAGCCTAGTGGAAACTCATTCTTGAAGCTGAAGGTTTGATCTCCGGCCCTAATGAAATCTATGTGCGCATTTAACACTTATGGTAAAAGAAGACTTTTGAACCAAAGTCGAAGGCCTGTGTTAGGCATAGGCTAATCAGAATACCGTGGACTGCGAAGTGCGGACAAGCGGACCCGATCACGTGGCTGTTCACCAACCAGATGGACCGATTAAGTGAAAGAATCATCGTCATCAAAACTGTACAGTCATAAAAGAGCGCGCTGGACAAAAACCGGTGGAAACAGATAGTCCGCTCCAGATACTTCCTTGGTGACTGCTGTCGATTGAATATAATAAATCATAAAATTAAAGGGCATTTGCAGTCCATTGCAATGTAAGCATAAGAATAGTGCATATGTTATAACTTATAACAAATATATTTTGTAAAACAAGAACTCTAGAGCATTGTACATATTTATCTAGCATTGCAAACAGCGAGTGTAAAAGATATACCACGTTCCAGTAATTCTAAAGATAAGGAGAGATATTATGATGTCTTAAGTATTTAAACCGATTATTAATTTTTTAATGTTTCCATTAATTAATTTAACATTAATGATATATTATATTGAACACAATAATTCGCTAATGTTTCGGGTTTTATCTATGACACTACGTATTTAATTATGACGATATTAATATTTTACAACTTACCAAAGAAGATGTGAGGAAATATTTGAAGAGGCGGGAAGGCTTCGTTTAGCAGTAATAATTTAGTTTTTTCTTTGAAATATTAATTATTAATTGTCGTTTGTTTAATGTTAAATTTCTTTTTTTTCTTTTGGTCTAATGTTTTTTGTTTCATATATATTGTTTATCTATGTAATCTGTTTTGGCTTTGTTTATTGTTTGAGTGTTTTGTTTTATCATATGTATGTTAGTTATAAGCGTTGTCGTTATGACTAAAGGACTTTGCGTTGACCTAATAAAAAAAGCGGCATGTCCAAAATCCAACATCACCTGTGTATAATCTCCTGTCTCTGGGGGGCCTCATAGCCTAGCGGTCTTATTATGTGGCAGCTAGGTGAGGGGTACCGGGTTCGATTCCCGGTTCGAGGGCAAGTTTTAATTTAATTTAAAATTTGTTCTCGGCCTTTGGGAGGGTTGTGCGGTACCGGGCGAGTGCTTAAACCGTACATAGAGTACACTGTCGAATTTCTAAAAAGACAAGCACGAATTATAAAAAATCCTATACTTGACGCTGGCTAATGCACAAATCGTGCCAGAGCCATAAAAAAAAAAAATCCTGTCTATAAGCATACAGTATTTACAATATTCTTAACATACATATTGATAAATAGAAAATTTAAAAGTGTGGTCCCTGTGGCAGTGTTTTAGATTTCCTCGCTGTTTTATTTTAATAGAACGGGAGGCAAACGGGCAGGCTCACCTGATGTTAAGTGATACCGCCGCCCATGGACACTCTCAATGCCAGAGGGCTCGCGAGTGCGTTGCCGGCCTTTTAAGAATTTGTATGCTCTTTTCGTGAAGGACCCTAAGTCGAATTGGTTCGGAAATACTTCAGTGGGCAGCTGGTTCCACATCTGGCCTTAAAAAACGCTCAATTGTGGAACGGCGGACGTATAGGTGATACGGGTGGAATTTCGTATTCTGTATTGCGATACTTTAATTAGCGGCTGTGTGATCGCCACGGCCCAAAAGCTTCAAAATATTAATAATAATTGTTGCACACTATGTCAACAGAATAACGTAGGTATTTAAGAATCGAGTATTTCACACATTTGTACTTATTAACAATAGACATTTCATTTATTGGCACTTCGCACAATCGATTAGATATTACAACATCGTTAAGTAGGAATTGAACAATACCAATACGTTTTATATGCCTTTAATAGTTCAGCGATAATATTGTACCGTTTTACTTCAGACACTGTCTTTACCAGTAACGTAACTATACCATCTGGGGCCTGTGGAAAACTATTTTGATGGGGCCCTATCAGTTAAAATCGTCATGTTGTACTCAGTTTAATTTTAATAAACTTCGAGATTTTCAGCGTACTCAATTACACGTTGTATATGTTCCACTAATGGCCATAGGCCTCCTCTCTTAAGCGAGAGGGAATGGTCTGTAGTCTCCACGCTAGCCCAATGCGTATTGGAGACTTCACATTCATCCATAGAACGTACTTTCTCTTGGGCAGGGGCACTCTTGGGTCGGGGGCCCTCTTGGGTCGGGGGCCCGTGGCAATTTAACATCAGTGATCAGGTGAGGCTTCGTGACATAATGTCTCGTTGCTGAATCTCATCTTTAGAGTCCACAATTAACTAATTACTTGTAGGTATTATTTTAGGTTGGCCTAGTGGCCTCAGCGTGCGACTCTCATCCCTGAGGTCGTAGGTTCGATCCCCGGCTGTGCACCAATGGATTTTCTTTCTATGTGCGCATTTAACATTCCTACGGTGAAGGATAACATCGCGAGGAAACCGGCTTGCCTTAGATCCACAAAGTCGACGGCGTGTTGAGGAGGCTGATCACCTACTTGCCTAGATACAAAAATCTGAGATAATAATTTAGTTATCTTCATTGGGTTAATAATGAAGAAAAAATTAAATAGTATTGCAGAAGCGTCATAATCCGACACAGTAATTAATGAAGATTATTCACAAGGATGTAACAAATTGGTGCAAAAAATTAGTTTTAAAGTTAATTAGACATTAGGTCTTGACCGTGAACAGTTTTTCGGATTTTGTACTTAATACTATAGTAAAAAATACTTAAATCATATTTAAATTATTAGATTTTACACTGTCGTCTTACACCTTTAATCACAAATTATCAAAAGTGAATCGCTTTTAGAAGAATGTTAGAAAAATGTCTAACCTAGTGAAAACAATTCTTATGTAACATATACGTATATAGTTTATATATTAAAAAAATTGGCTTGTAAATAATAAATTAAAATAGTAGGTTTAAGGAATCACTAGGAAATTGTTAACGAAACAACATTTTCAAAACATAATGAACAACTGAAATTCAAACTCCAAATAATTTTAATAAAGATTTTCTATATTAATTTAGTGAGATCGTTGCACTTGATGCTTGCTGCACAGATATTTGTAGGTATATTACGTTTCAATTTGGTAAGCTTCAATCTCAAGTCTCCACGTTGTGTGTTAAATGTACATAGAAAGAAAGTCCTTTGGTTTCACAGCCGGGGATCGAATCTACGACCTCAGGGTGAGAGTTGCACGCTAAAGCCACTAGGCCAACGCTGCTTAATCTAATTAGTTAGTATCTATTATTTATAGTACAGACTAGGCCGCGCGAAGCATTTCACTTGCTTTCCTCATACTTTTCCAATCCTGCGCATGTAAACAATATAAACATTTTAAGAATATAAATATAGAAACTGTATGGAAAGTTTTTATGCGCATGCGTAGTTATGTAAACAAGTTGTAGTATAGTCGAAATCTGGTCTTTCCCATTTAAAAGATTTTATAAACACTATAATTTTCCATATAACGTACTTATTAAAAAATCTTGCTTGTCCTGTTTGAGTATATTTTTATGTTTTTGAACATAGCACATATACAGGGCGTCCTAAGACAATGACATCAAGAGAACGTACCTTAAATATAGTAGATAGGATATTTTCTGCAAGAAGACTATTATATTTGTAAAAATAAGTAGGTATTTAATGATTTTCTAAAAATTACTTGTCTCGTCTCTAAATCGATCCGACTCAAATGTGAAAAAACTCCGCTAATTTTTTTGATGCCAATCAAGAGAAAGGACAAACAATAATAATTCTCCTTAAGTAACAAAATATTTTGTAAGAAATACGTGAAATTAATCATTTTTACTAAATTAAAATTAGAAAGAGAAAAAAGATTTTTTAATGTTTGGACGTTCGATCCCCGGCTATGCACCAATGCAAATGGACCTTCTGTCTATGTGTGCATTTAGCATTCGCTCGAACGGTGAAAGAAAATGTCGTGAGGAAACCGGCCTACCTTAGACCCAAAAAATCGACGAGGAGGCTGATCACCTACTTGCCTATTAGATTAACAAATGATCATGAAACATACAAAAAAACTGAAGCCCAGACCTAAAAAAAGGTTGTAGCGTTACTGATTTATTTTATTTTACAAATGAAGCCTCAATCACGTTTTACAAATTTGAATTTTTATAAGTTACCACTAAAATTTCCCGCATAATTAATTAAATTTAAATCTTTTATGACAGTTAAGTCGTAAAAATGATGGAAAGTCTCTGCTTGAGTAATTTTTATTATTTTATAACCCTGGCGTACGTCAAATAATGTAACTGTCTGTGTAAATAGTAAATGCCATCACATTTCTCACCACTGTTGCTTAATGATCAAGATAACCACGGAATAAATATAATAATTAAACAGCTCACTTAATATTGTCACACAAAACACCCACAACTTACAAGAAACAATAGATCATAAAATCACGCAATATACAGATATTAGAAATGAAATTAAAACGATGCACTTAACAAAGTATCAATCTAATATATAAAATTCTCGTGTCACAATGTGCCCATTCTCCTCCGAAGCGGCTCGACCGATTCTTATGAATTTTTTTATGCATATTCAGTAAGTCTGAGAATCGGCAACAATCTATCTTTCAAACCCCTTAGTAATAAGGGTTACCTCCAGATTTTCATTTCATTTTTTTATGATGCAGCATACAAAAATACATACAACCCTTAATTGTGAAGGGCTTGTGCCTATAGAAGTCCTGTGGTTAAGGGTTACCAGCCCTCCGCGGACAGAAGATATACAAAGCGATACATACGTACTATGACTAAATTAAAGTAACAAACAAAATAAAAGTAAAGCATGACTGGTTTTGTATGTGTGAGTTATAGGTACGTGTATGAAAAAATTTAATTTAAAGTCTACGTCAAATGGTTATAACAAATTGCATGTTGCATCGTAATCAAGACTTTTAGAAACAGCGATTTTTTATTTTGACTGTAAATGCTTTAGTAACAATTAAGTTTATTTTACAAAATAAAGCGTATGTGAAGGAACTACAAGTTTGTATTGAAATAATCATATTTACGCATGTGATTTGAAATGTCGGCAAAGGGTTGTCTCTGGTTCTAGAATCCTTCCAACCTTATCTTATTGATAACATGTGCATTGCAAAATACACCTAATTACAATACATTAAAGACTATTTCAAATCACGAGGTATATATTCGTTACAATATTTCAAGTTATAGACTAAGGTAAGATTCTGAAATGAGAATTGGCGCGAACTATGACGTATGTCAAACTTCAAGACGTTTTTGAAGTCTCAATGCTTTATTTCGTAATAGCAACACTTAAATTTGTAAAATATACCTTAAACCCAAGTAATAAAGTCCAAACGGCATGAGAATTGAAAGTAGATAACGCAGGCATGCATAGTTGTCTCGTATATAGCAATTTATCTACGTGCTGAAATCAAATTTAAAATATCTTTTAATAAATTGCTTATATTCAAGTTACAACATACAACACGTTCATAAAATATACATTTATTAAATCTGATAAAAAATATTAAACACAAGTTAATAAGATTAATATTAAAACCATCATTAATTGCTAGCAATAAATATGTGTCCCTAAATTTTTCATCCGTGACGCGATACTTTGATAGATTTTAAGTCTTATATCAAGGTGATACGGATTAAAATTGCATGTGTTATAAAAGTTGGGTACTGTACTAGTTTTGGAACTGGTTTCACGAAGCTCATGCAACGCAGTATGTCACTTAACAACTTACGATGCGATTTGGTTAACGATTTTCTGTACGATGATAAAAATCCTACATTAAATGTTATAATGTATAGGTGAGGTTTAATGTAATATTTTTGAAGTTGTACTTCTTTAGGCGCGTTATGAAAAATTGATGAGAGTGAAATTTTACGATTGCGCGCGCACCTATGACACAAAATTGGCAGTGTGATATAGCGTGCGCGAGCGAGATGGGAATAAGACAAACTACAAGTAAAAGAAATAGAATATGCGTGAAGCTAACTTCACGCATATTCTAGCTTAGCAGCTTGACAAGAATTTTGAATGACCATGACAATTGACATCTGACAATGACATTTACCTTTTAAACAAATATAGGAGTTTTAATTATTGTTTAAAATTAATAATTATATACCTAGTTATTTTCATTATACAAAATATTTGTGAAATAATATAAAATATTTGTGAAAAACTGTGCTAACCTTCCTGAGTGCTTCAATACAATTGAGGTTAACTATCCGTATGTATTATCGAGTATTATTGTTGATTAAAACTGAAACATGAACCATTATTCATTGCTTTTGTTTATTGCGTTTGTTACAGCAACTTTTTAGAAATATTCTACGACCCTATATATCAATAATTGAGAACAAAGATTTAAGCACGAATACTAATAAGGAGAAAATGAAGGCTTGGAGCGATATAACAGAGAAGTAAACATTTTAATAAGTACCTGCATCTCAAAAAAATGACCACATTATTTAATCAAAACATCAGATTTAATCTAGCAAATATAAGGACAAGAGACAAAAAACAATTGATGAATCAGTGGAAGTGCACTAAATTGAATACAAAAAAAGAGTTGTCATCTTATCGCCGTGAAACATCAAAAACTGGAGGTGGAACAAAGCCACCATCACCTTCTCGAGACACAATGGTTTGAAGTAGATTTCAATGAATTTGATTGTGATGGTGTCGAGGTAGGAATGTTAATTATAAATATGATGTATGGTGATGTTCAAGGTTCAACCTTTCAAGCATAGGCATATGCTTACAACATTACTGTATTCCCCTACAGGGTAGTTAGAGATATTGTAATACCTCAAAACATCCATGTTGCACTTGTAGTACCGAAACTCTGTCCTGCCAGAAGTGAGCCCATTCCCACTTATAATGGACAGTGGGTATAATACACCTTAATACCTGAGTGCAAACCACTCACCATGATACTTAAATTAATAGATGTTATTTATATATTTCAGGTTATTACAAATAAAATCATTTTGGAAACAATTGATATCCCAAAAGCAAATAAAGCCAACAATGACAAGGTAATAAATCAGTTTTGACATAACTTGAATACTAAAAAAGCCAAACAAAGGTGTGCACAACAGTGACAACATAACTTAACAATTTCATTATTTTGTAGGATTAAAGAAAGGTTAAAGAAAATCATGTCGAACTGAACAACAAGAATCCCCAAACAACTCCAAAGAAACCTACAAGGAAGACACCGGTATTATATTTAAATTATCTCTATCTCTAAATAGAATAAAAGAAAGTTGCTATCCAGGTCTGTAGCATGTGCTACAAATTATATTATTAACACATTTATATAATTATATTAATATAAATGTGTTAAAAATTTATAATATGAATTATAAAAATTTTTAAGTTTTGCATGGACAGAGCTTAAATTAATATTCTCTTATTTGTTGCAGAAAGCAAGTAGTTTTGGAGAAGCCTCGTAGATGCACAACCAAGTAATGATTAATTTAAAATTACAAACCGAAATTCTGATGAAGACATTAGAGTCACTTAAAAATAAATAGTATAATGAAATAAAAATGTTTTAAAGATAAATAGTGTTTTATTTGTTTAATGTAAGAGAATAATAATAAATATTTATTTAATTAATTTTTCAAATGTAAACTGAACTTTATTGACTTTAATGACTCCTTTTCCAGTCTTTGATTATTTAATTGTAATTAATTATTTGCATGCAATCAAAAACTATTTTTAATAATGCCAAAGAAGTATAACTTCTTACGCGCGTACATAAGTACACGCACCCTTTTTTTTTCAGATATGTATCGTACATTAAAATAAACCTACTTTAAATGCATTTAAATAAAAATACTTGGAAGGGCTACTACACAGATTAATAATTTCAAATTGCGTATAATTTTAATTTATTAGATCTATTGTTTCTGTGTAACTGAAAAAAAAAACTTTAGGTCTGGACCTCAGATTTATGTATCTGTTTCATGATTATTTGTCAATCTAATAGGCATGTAGGTGATCAGCCCTCTGTACCTGACATTCGCCGACTTTTTAGGTCTAAGACATGTCGGTTTCCTCACGATGTTTTCCATCACCGTTCGAGCTATGTTAAAAGTGCACATAAACAGAAAATCCAATAGTGCACAGCCGGGGATCGAACCTACGACCTCAGGGATGTGAGTCGCACGCTGAAGCCACTAGGCCAACACTGCTCTCTAAATAAAAATCTTATATAAGTCATAGGTCATAATTAGCCAAGCAATCGAAAAAAGTAGCATAAAAGGCTTTTTTGCCAATATGACTTACAGTCCTTCAAGAAGAGCGTAGCATTGAGTGTCCCCGACTTACCTTCAGGTGAGCTTCCAGCCCGTTTGTTCTATTAAGTCACCTTTATCTTCACATATACATTTCATATTAAAGTAGTAAAACATTTGAAATACTCGACACGTTTATTTGTTCGCCAAGAGTTTGATTTACAAATTGCATGTTTACCGGACAATTCAAGGGTCCACTTCAATAACATATAAGTATATATGTCGGTAAATACTTCATATATTTTAATATCAGAGCTAAGATTTTCCATTATGTTATTGTACTTCTTCATCTTCCAAGGTCACATCTAATAAGTTAAAACAGGTATTTTATTAAACTTTCGACATGCGTTTTGGTATTCTTGGAGGCTGGAGTATCATGCTTGGGTCAAGATAGGTCGAAGTGGTGATGGCCAGATGATGTCGAGGATCTCTTAATCTTAGGAACCATAATAGAACCAAAAAGTACATAGCCTTGGTGGTTGCTGCTAGACTAGGCCGATATCAGAGGATTTGTATAAGATTTTTATAACTTACTTATATGATTATAAAATAATGCCAGTATCTTCGGAACTAAAGGGACTACTTTTAATAATATAATTTTAGTTATTATATTTTAAGGTTAGTTTTTGTTATTTTTTTTGTATTTAAATAGCACTTGAACCTTTTTGTATAGATTTTCTTGTATATAATTTATGTTAGCTGTAGGTATACGAAATAAATAAATAAGCAAAGTCGTAAGAACATCGTGCGTATTAAAGATAAAGGCTTATTAGCGTCAACGGGCAGAGACTAATTATAACCTTTGTGATCCATTGTAACTACTTTATTACAGAGGATTTGTCCACAGACTATCAGGTTTTTACATGGAAAATTTATCTTAACGAGTTATTCTAATATAATTTAATTTGTGTACGTAATATCACTTAGGTATATATAGGTATTATTTTTATATTACAATAAAATTCACAAGTCTGTGAATTAACATGAATTACAATCTGGCCTATACAATAATAATAATACACGAATCTATCAATTGTTTAAATTGTTTTATATCATCCTTCAAAAAACTATATTGAATACGGCAAGAATAACCCATAAACAAACGTTACGCGGTCAACTATGAACAAAGTTTAGGCTAAAGTAAACAGTTACCAAACATAATAATAATAATATACTAATAATGTACTTGTTTTGGCGCGTTAGAGAAAATTTATGAGAGTAAATGTTTAAGATGCGCGCGCACGCCGTCCTAAAAAACCGCCACCCTGAAGTAAAATGTAGTCAACATTTTAGTTTTTTTGAAGTTATACTTTTGGCGCGTTAGGGAAAAATGATGAGAGTAAATTTTTTATATTGTTAGTGTAGATTTTTCTACAAACGTAGAATAAGGCGAAACATAAAAAAAATTAAAATATTTTTATGTTGTTACGCCAAAGATGTATAACATAAGTACAGACACGTTTTTTTTAAATATAAAAATTGTAACCATGGTAACAGACACGGAATCTTTAGTCCCTAGGCCTCTAGGCCTGAGTTTGTAAGTTTTACACAATACACGTTGTCTTTGGTTTTTGCGAGTACTACATCTTAAATAATACACTGTATTACCTGTGGGTTCCATTTAATAGTCTAAAAATCGTAAAAGGAATATTTTTCTCTAGGAAAGGATTTCCATAATACACAGGATATCCTAGAAAGCTTGATACCGTACAGAGACAAGTCACTTATCGCGTAACAAAATCTATCCATAGAGTTTGATTCGTCCGAACTAATAAAGTTCAAAGACTAAAAATGTCTGCCATAAAGAAGCAGTCGAGGTTATAGGGTCAATCTCTGGATCTACTGAAGGGATTTGGAAAATTATTTTAGTAATAGACAGACACGTTATTTGCGAGTCCTCGGGCCTTTCCGTGGTAGGCAAAGTAACCGAGATAAAACCGAGATAAGAGATTTAGTTCTAGAGAAAAGTTGTGGATCTGGATAATGCCTACAAAAAGTCTGTGACAGCTGTAACTTTAAAAAAAAGTGCGTGCGTACAAAGTAAACATGTCAGAAGTTAAACTTCTTTGGCAAACTAATTTTTAAGTCATGTTCATATTTATACAAATGTGAAGATTTCCGAGACTTAGAGGGAGGGAAAAAGGAATATGTTAGGAATTTAATGAATTTAATTGTCATTAAAATACTAAGTGTCGAAAATTAATACAAATAATAAATTTGATTTTTGAATTTATTTCTTCGATACTAAAAACACGTGACATTTTAATTTACAATCCTTCATTTGAGATTTCGATAAATTATTTTCATAAAATATAAAATTTTATTAATAATATTATTATTGCGTTTCATCAATTTTTACCCTTATGTGCCTGAAGCAGTTTCACTTCAAAAATGTAGTGGTGACAACCACTTACGGGTGTGGACGGGCTTGACAATTAACACGATTAAAAAAGTGGTATAAATTACGTAATAATTAAGATAGATAAAATCAAAATATTAATTCGTATGTATGTATTTCATCACTTTATTGTTTAGTTTATTAATTTAAATTCATTGACGTCAATTTTTATAACATGTTTATAGCAAATAAAATTTCATTACGCAAGCAAAATGTTATGCGTTTGGTAAATTAGTAATGTGTTTACAATTTTAACCTACATAGTAATAATAATAATTATTAAAAAATTATAAATAGAAAATAACAACAAATTTACAAACTTTTGGTCCCTGTGGCAGTGTACCTTTATCGCTGGCAGCGTTTCTCACTGTATTGCTCTGGGGTCACAAGTACTATTTACCAATTTATTTATTTAACTAGGGCCTTTGCAGTTGAACCCCACATCCCAAGAGTCTCTAATCCAAAAGGAACAAATTCAAAGTCGGAGGAAAGACTCTTTTATTGTAGCCGTTTATTATTTTCAATGTTGAATTTATAACCTCGGAATTCGTTTTGTATTAATATGTTATTTCATTTGGGTTTAATTCTATTATTTATTATCCAACTTAACTTTTGAATAATCGTAAAAGGAAGATGAAATCTTTGAGAAAAACAGTTCTTTATTTGTTATATTTTAAATAAAGTAGCCAAATTCAAATCTGGCAAGTGCAGAAAACGTTCGAAATCAAATTTGGTAAACGCAGAAAACGTTCGAAATTCAAATTTGGCTGTTTACTTTTTATTTGGAGCTCGGACTACCAGTCTGGCAGCTTTTACAAACCTTCAAATCATTAAGACAACATTGTAATGTCACCTCTTTATGCTGACCTTAAATGAAAGTTGGAAATTTTCCCAAATGTTAATTTCGTACTCGGCTCTTTCAATTGCACTGTTTTGATAAAAATCTCGTGATAAATAAAATTTTATTAAGAGATAAATAACTTATAATCCGCTTTATTAGTAAACCGATCGAAAATATAAAACAAAGACGAAACTACGACCCGTTCAGTTTGACTGTGATTGGCCAATCGTTGACCAATTACAATTAAACGAAACATTCTGACAAATAATCCCCCCACATCACTTCTTTCAAGATTATTTTTGAAAGAAAAAAAAAAATCTTACAAAAAAACCAGTTTCAAACGTTTGGGTCTGGGCCTCAGATGTATATATCTGTTTCGTGAAAATTTGTTTATTTGAGGCAAGTAGGTGACCAGCCTTCTGTGCTTAACACCCGTCAACTTTTCTAAGGCATGCTTTCCTCACGATGTTTTCCTTCACCGTACGAGCTAGTATTAAATACGCACATATTGCCATTGGTGCACAGCTGGGGTACGAACCTACAACCTCAGGGATGACAGTCGCACGCTAAAGGTAGTATAACCAAACCCAAGATCAAAAATATGCAGTCAGTGGAACTAACTTCTTTTCTCTCATGTAAGTGACATATATTTTGCTTTGTGTATGTTTTTAAAGAGAGTAAAGTTCTTCAAACCAGCAGTATCTCATTATAGAGTGTCCTGTAGTTGGAGCCTCCACGTGCGATTTGGAGCATCAAATCGATATAAACTAACTAGCATTTACGTGATATATTAAGAAGCTTCAGATCGCAACAGGAATAGTGAAATGCGTCACTCACCGCAACAAGAGCGTAGCGGAGGCGAGACGACGGGCCCCCACTCGAGTATGAATATAGAATAGGAATAGTAATACATATAAATATTTGTACAAAATATGTGAATAAAATAAGGTCCACACCAGATGTCGGGGATATTGGAAAATTTATATATTAAATAAAAATAGTAAGAGAATTTATAATATTTTAAATTAATTACTTACCTATCTGAAGGTCCCAAAATCTTCCAAAACGTAATAACCAAGTCTATGTGATACATTAGCATAGTTTTCGTATTTAGTTACGGTTCATAATTTTCTGGTTTAATGGGACCTCGTTAGTGTTTTGTTTCATGAATGATGCTTCAAGCGACTCCCTTAGATATGTCTTATTGCATCTTTTAAATTAGTGATGTAAAAAGGCCGGCAACGCACTTGCGAACGTTCTGCCAATGTCGATGTGGGTATCACTTAACATCAGATGAGCCTCCTGCCCGTTTGCCTCCTATTACATAAATAAATTGTGCGTGTACTAGGTGCACACACGTAAGAAGTGAAACTTCTTTATGATCTTATTTTTCGAAAAATGATCTACTATATGCAACTTTACAGAAATTCGTTAAATTAGATAAAGTTTAACAAAAGGCTTTTATTATCATAGACATGAATACAAATATTTCATTTTACCTTATTACTACGAAGATTATTATAGAATTTAATTAATTGTATTAGAATTATTACTATCATTGAAAAACGTGACGATTTGCTACAAAATTTCTCCCATACGTCGATAAAGAAGTTTCATTCCAACGCCGTTAAAGAAGTTTGACTTCAAAAAGCAACATGGCGCGTAACCGAAAAATGTGACGCGTAACGAAAAAATGTTACACTAAATTTTTTTCCAACCTCGATAAAGAATTTTCACTTCAAAAATGATACTTCTTATTTAACACTTAGAAAGAACTGGTACTGTATGGTAATACAAAGATTTGTTTTACCATACAGTACAGGTCACTCTGCATCTTCTACCGCATTTACCATGGAGAGGATTTGTTCGGAATTACATCTGAAGTTGAGTTTCATCATCGGACGTCTAGGCAGAATACGAAATTCCATCAGTATCACCTCGACGTCCGTCGTTCCACATCTGAGCATTTTTAAGGCAGTTTTTGCCGCCACCACTATGTGGAACCAGCTGCCCGCTGAAGTATTTCCGAACCAATTCGCCTAAGGAACCTTCAAAAGAAGAGCGTATCGATTCTTAAAACGATGGAAATGTGAGTATCCATGTATCACTTATCTTAGCCTCCTGCCCGTTTGCCCTCTGTTCTATTAAAAAAAATCTCAATGCTTCGCAATAATAATGATAAAACAAACAGCCTTGTGGCTGACGAGAAGTGTTAATTTATCAAGTTTTGTCATACATTTTAACAGCTAATTAACCAAGCCCATGTGAAACCTCCTTGCTTAATGAGCAAAGGCGTTCCAAGCCATGGTTACATTTGCAGTGAAATCTTTAGTAGCTATCACCGAAAATGCTTACGAAAATACGTTGCAAAACTTGCATATTTTCTTGTGCCTAGTGGCTTCAGCGTGTGACTGTCATCCCTGAGGTTCACTTATCTTATTTAAAATGTAATACAATTGTGCTTTCTGTCTGTGTGACAACACACTGCGTATTTAACACACACTCGTACGGTGAGAAATGTTGACCTAGTTCCAGAGTGGTCTCTCATCCCTGGGGTCGTAGGTTCGTACCCCGACTGTGCAGCAATGGACTGTATATGTGCGTATTTAATACTCGCTCGTACTGCAAAAGAAAACATCGTGAGAAAAGCGTCTTAGACCTAAAAATTCAACGGCGTGTGTCAAGCACAGAAAAGGTGATCACGGACTTGCGTACGACTAGATCAAGTAGGTATACTTTTTTTTTCATTTGCCCTATGGTGTAGGACTTGACAGTTGACGTCAGTCTGGTGTCCGTGGTTATTTATTTTAATAATTATTAATGCTTGCGTAATTCACGTATATTAGTAAAAAAAATATTTACTCACTCTGTCCTTATGAATATGTAAACCTTGCTAAGTGCTTCTAAAAATAGGAAAAATTAGGTTTTCGAAGTTTAAAACAACGCAAGTTATGACGTAAAATACAAACTGAAAATATAAATTTAAATATTTCTTTTCCGCAATTACATTATGATTTTAAAATTTATATTTTGCTAAATTATACTGCGCCTTGACCAATATAGGAATAATTTTACACAATAGAAGGTCACATTTTATTTAATAAAATAAAATAATAATACACTGTACGTTTGATATTAATTTTGTTAAATTTGTTGCAAAGAATCGGACCGGTTTTGGTAGGTTTCTTTCGCACAAATAAAATTTAACACGTAAAATTTGACAAACAATTTGATCGTTTACAGGGCACTTTAATAGATTGACTACTGCTATCAAAAAACAATGGAAGGTGTATTTTTATTCTATGTGGGCATTGTACTCTTGAAGGGTAAAAACGAAACAAGCAGATCTTAAACCCAAACCTTTACGTAAGTTATATACTTACTTGTCGCAGCTAACTAGCTTAATTAGCCGTTCAATCAACAGCCTAGCTTTTTAACTAAACGGCGCTGTTTAACTAACGGCCTGAAAAATATTCAGCCAGTTGATCAAACAGCTAGACAGCATGACTTTAATCGATGATGTTTCATTACTTGCATGTTTCACTGTTACTTTAAATTTAGTTCCACTTTTTGCCACTCTCAAACTCGAAACGAAACTCTACAAACTGTCAAAATGGCGTTGGCTAACCACAACATTGATGGTGTGGACTAAGCATTAGCCAGCCAGTTTATTAAATGTTGTTACTAACGCTACGGCTGAATATCTTTCAGGCCGTTAGTTTAACGGCGCTGTTTAGTTAAAATGCTAGGCTGTTCATTGAACGGCTTATTAAGCTTGTTGGCTGCGACATACATAATGTTGAACGCCTACTTGCCTATAAAATAATGTAATTCGTAAAAAAAATCTTACTATAAGGCATTAAAGGTAATTTAATGTTCGTCACGGCATGATAGCAACTATGGTGATAAGAATAGAACAATTAATGTCTACGAGGCTTATAGCTTTACGTACCATATATGTGTAATATTCACATTATGCGTGTTTTATATATATATATATATATATATATATATATATATATATATATATATATATATATATATATTAATATTTAAATTTATATACGCTGATATTTTACTTGATTTTTTTGTGTACAAGAACCTGTTTCTTGCAGTAACATTGCCCATTTATTATTGTTTTTAATGTAAACGTACTACGTATACAAAAACACACTAGTATAAGAATCGAATAATAAAGAATGCATATATAGATATATAAATAAGAAAGTCTTAGGCCGTGGGGCTCAAGTGCACAGGCGTTAATTAAAGATTTAAGTTGGCGGTAGTACACTTAATGAATAAGTATCGCAATAGAACGAGGAAATCGTGCCACAGGGATCAAACTTTTGAAGTTATACCTTCTCATATCTACCTTCATATATCTTCTTTTGGCGCGTTAGGGAAACACCGTCACAAAAAACCGACACCCTGAAATTAGCTATAATCAACATTTTAGTTTTTTCTATTGTTAGTGTCTTTTTCTGCAAACGTAGAATAATTTTTTTTAAAAAGATTTTTATCTTGTTACGCCAAAGAAGTATAACTTCTAACGCGTGTACATAAACACACGTTTTTTTATATTTGTTTTAATTTTCTCATTATACATTTCTAATAATTATTATTATTACTATGTTTTTTTTTGTTACATGTGTCTTTACTAAGACATTATGGAACATTACAATCTAGCCTAACTTAAGACTAATAAGTAATTTAAGTCTAACCTAATTTACTAATAAGGATTTTTACATAAGAAAGTGTCCAATAATACTACTTACAGTCTCTATTAAAGGGAAGACACTCTGTTCTTGTGTTCTATTTTTGAAGTTATACTTCTTTAGGCGCGTTATGAAAAATTTATGAGAGTGAAATTTTACGATGCGCGCGCACCGTGACACAAAATTAGGAGTGTGATTATAGCGTGCGCGAGCGAGATAGGAATAAGACAATCTACAAGTAAAAAGAAATAGAATATGCGTGAAGTTCGTATGCCAAGAATTTTGAATGACCATAATGACATTTGTCATTTACCTTTTAAACAAATAAAGGAGTTTTAATTATTTTTTCAAAGAAATTTAGCAATGCTTTTTGAATTATATATAATCAGAAGTGATTTAAATTGAATATTTAAACCAATACTAATTAATATTTGTGAAAAAACTGTGCTCATCAACCTTCCTAAGTGCTTCATTACAATTGAGGTTAACTATCAGTTTGTATTATTATTATCGAGTAATGTTTTGATTAAAAAAATGACCACATTGTTTAATCAAAACATGTAATTTTTCTCTAGCAAATATAAGGACAAGAGACAAAAAACAATTGATGAATCAGTGTAAGTGCACTAAATTGAATACAAAAAAAGAGTTGTCATCTTATCGCTGTGAAACATCAAAAACTGGAGGTGGAACAAAGCCAAACTATTTTTAATAATGCCAAAGAAGTATAACTTCTTACGCGCGTACATAAGTACACGCACCCTTTTTTTTTTTTTTTTCACTCACTGTGTATTTAGTACTGACGTGCACTAACACTAATTCACTAGTTCAAATGGTTTTGTCCATTATTACTATGTAAATTAAGAATATTGTTAATACTGTATATTTGTGTGTTGGAAATAAATATACTGAATAATGAGAAAGTCTTAATATAATTCATATAATAAGCATTGTTATTTTATCACTTTAAATGGATTTTGGATATGTTTTTTATATTTATGTTTCTGATATAAAAAGTGAGCTTCGACATATAATATAAAAAAATAAATGTTGTTAATAACACATTATTTACGGATCCGGTAATGCATATCTATGTTAAATAAGATTACACGGAAATTAAATAACATTGTATCACCCACGTGTGAGGTTGAATAACCTGAATAATACCAGTTTATTGTTCAGGTAATTTAATTAGCCTAATTTGCATGGCATTCCATATGTGAGCTTTAAGCGAATCTATGTATTAGATATTAACGTTATACTGTGGAACATTTATAATCTGTAGTATTGTCTGTGTTAGTACACAGAATATAAATGTTAGAGATTGCTTCACTTGTCACGGGTGATATTAGCGGGGATTTCTGATTCCAATTTTAAATTAATATGCATATATTTAGCTTGTAAAGACCCAATTAAAAAAATAGATATTTGAAAAACTAAAATACGTTTTTTAAATTCTTAATTAAACAAAAATAAACTTTCGGCTAGTATGACTAGTATCTATCAGTAAAAATAAGTGGAATTTACACCAACTTTAATATGGGATGAATAACCATATAGTATTTTTATAGTTTACGGTACGATATATTAAACGAAATAGCAAGGAGTGAGTAATAGTTAAAACACTTAAGGTATTCGTGTTCATAAGTATTGCGATCCATGTTGCATGTTAGAAGTTGCTCCGTCATTTCCGATCGCTTACAAAACCTAACATTTCATTTTCTTGTTTATGTTTTTAACGGCGAGCCGCTCAAGTACACTTTGGATATGTATGATCTATAGTCATAATATTTATTCGTCGAATCAATATGCATATTTTAAAATTCGAACACAACTTGCGCAATGCTTGAATCAATAATTTTTATACCACAGACTATATGGACAAAGGTGCATTGTCACAGGTGATTCTGATTTTAAAAATAGAATGCCCATTTAATCGTTCTTACAAAGGAAATAATCAAATGAAAAACAAATAATCATTATAGTCTGTTAACTATGGAGCTTTCCGATAAAATGAATAATATGTATGTCCCGTTATGGGATATCTATGTTTATTTTATGTTCTATATATAAACGTATTTTTTTATAATTCTTAGAACAACAATTATGGTACACAATAACTGGAATTCACGCTTGTTTGGCCCGTTCATAATTAACTACAATTTCGCGGTTAAACCATTGATTATTGATATAACTTGTAAATTACTTAATTCCAAGTACCTACAACACGGTTTAATAACTATTATAAAACTATTCATGTTTCAATAACATTTGAATGTTCTTGTTCAAAGATTTGTTTCGTCCTTTAACTATCTCGAGGGAGAACTAGGAAAGAAGGGAGAAGATACTTAGGTATTTACCAAAAATCGCGAGATTAATACAATAAAAAAGCTGCATAATCCAAGTTGCCTTATACCAAAGAATCCAAATAGGCTTCCAAACTGTGACTAATAACTAAAACCTTTAGTCGTGAAAAATGAAAATATCTGTGGAAATTTATTCTGAGACGGGTGTTGAATGAAATATTGTTTTTTATAGTGTGTGACATTGACGTCTTAATATCGACAATTGTTTGTATTGACTCGTGCTTTAAACTCGATGAAAATAAATTAATTTTATGTCATTTTTATCTTATCTGATTTCTCATTAAATTTACCTCCTGAGTTGTATACGGAAAATAATTAAATTTATTTTAAGACTTTAATTGGTCATACATCCATTCAATTTGAAATGTCACTAAAGTATTTTGAAAATAAAATTATTAAAAGTTTTATATTTTAAAATAGATTGTTTACCATACCCAGTCGTTTTATGAAACTTAACGTGTTGAAATTATTGTTATGAGAAACACGACCCTATCTGCCATCATTATAATATAACTTTGTAAATATAGTTGATGAAAACGAAATCGTATTATGTATAATGAAACGTCAAACGAATTTAATGGCTGGCAAAGAGCTCCTTTCCCGCCATTGTCAGTGACATTTGACCGGAGCATGCGCAATGGGTGTCGCGACCCGACTTTACATACAATATACAGCTGTGGTAACGCTTATTACGTTTTTGCCTAAATTCCATTTTCAAATTTATTAAATTCGCAATGTCACGTCAAATGATCGCATAATAAGCGTCTAGACATTTTCACAAAGGTTTGCTAATCTGCAGTGCTGTTGTCTACGATAATTTGACAGTGTTGAAGGTTGATGCTTGCTGACTATAGTATTATACTCTATTATCCCAAGACTTTGTCAATTAAATTTAACTACGAATTAACCGTACGTTCAAAGTGCGCCCCAAGGCCGCTCAATCGGCGTTATCAGAATAATACATAATACAATATAAATGTAATATTTACCTTTATACGTACGAGAACTCAATTAATTTACGATCAATCAAACACTAGCCCTCAAATCAGGCAAAGCCGTGAATTAAGCTTATTAAACTATCAATGTTATCACAATAGCGCGCTGATTTGGCCGCCATGATTGTTTATGATTGTCAAGCTTCTGATTGGTTAGTGCAGCGCATGCGCTCCAGCTCTAATTCCATTCGTCGAGCTAAAATTGAAATAGGAACCACATGTGGCACTTGTTGAGAACATTCACTCCAACCTAATCTTTATGGACTTTGTATACATCGTTTTTGTTTTATGTATTTTAAACTGAGTTAACTTCCATTTAGTTGGCCCTGTAAATGGATTTAGGGCGGTCTTTTCGTCTTCTTAGTAATTCTATTTTCAAATATATATAACGTTTCTCAACTAGTTTCGTAATCCTTGTTTTGGTACCATAACAAAAACGCCTATATACATTTTTTAATAGGTATGTATAGAAATTCCTATTAGTTCCTCGGTTTTATCGTGAAAGCGTAATATACATACAGACTCGCTTTCACATTTGTAACAGTTAGGTCGGCGGTTTACCAGCTTCCGACGAATATTTCTTGCACCTATACAGTTAACTGAGTACTTATAGATACTTGTAAGATAACTGGGGTTTAGGTATTAATTATAATATTTACTCACAAATAATTGACTAATTACTTAACAAGTAGACGTAAAAAATATAAAAAAAATAAATATAAGCGGAAGCAAAATATCGTTAGTAGCAAGATAAACAAATGAATTTCAAATTTTGAAATATATTTTGTACCTACATTTTTTTTCTAATGCATGCCGTTTTCCTCGCAATGTTTTCCTTCACATAATAGAAACAAAAGTGCACAGCGAACCTTAGGGATGAGAGTAGGACAGCCAACCCTGCTATAGTAATAAAAAATAATTTAAAAAGCCTATATAATGTTAAATTAAGATTGCGGGTACTTAAGACACGGATTTTCCTAAAGTACTTAGTTACCTACCCGCAAAATTTTAACGCGTAACATATAAGTTGCTGTACACTAGAGATTAAAGTGTATCATATAGGTAGAGTGTTTGGCGTAGATGTTCGGATACCTGCAGCTGAGTTTTATCATCGGTCGTCCAGGCAGCTTTTGCCGCCACCAGTATGTGGAACCAGCTGTCCACTGAAATATTTCCGAACTAAATCGACTTAGGGACCTTCAAGAAACGTGCCAATTCTTAAAAAGCCGAGCCTTATGTGAGTGTCTATGGGCGGAATCATTTAACATTTATGTGAGCCCGGCCCTCTATAAAAAATGTGTGTGTACTTATATACACGCGTCAGAAATTATACTTCTTTGGCGTAACAAGATAAAAATATTTTCAAAAATTTCATTCTACGTTTGTAGAAAAAACGACACTAACAATAGAAAAAACTAAAATGTTGACTATAACTAACTTCAGGGTGTCAGTTTTTGGTACGGTGTGCGGCACCGTAAAAAATTACTCTTATAATTTTTACCTAACGCGCCAAATGAAGTATAACTTCAAAAAATCCTAGTATATTTTTGCAAAACGTGAAATGTGAAGTATTGAACTCTGCCTCTGCACTTAGTGAAACACTCATTAAGCAACATTAAAAACAGATGATTAAACCAGCTATTACTAACGATGAAGATATGCTGTACCTATATATTTATATGAAATCGATTCCTAGTAATGCGATCGGTATTTAATGCAGCAAGTATACGTATTTGCATACTTATAATTAAAAATAGCTGTTATCCAATCGTTTTTAGTATTAAATACAGAAAACACCTATATATATTACTATTTAAAAACAAACACTGAAAAAGTTTATACTTCATATAAGCAAGGAGTCGATATGCGATAAAAATAACAAAATTAAATGTAAAAAAAAAACTATTGAGTTACGGGTTACGGGTAGCTGATATTTACAGATAATTTTTGCCTAAATGTTTTAAAAATTAAGTAAAAAGTAATAGCAGTGTTGGCATTGTGGCTTGAGCGACTCTCACCCTCAACCACCTGGTGGTGACATAGACTTTTCTTTCTACATTTTACAGCCGCTCGTAAGGAAAACATTGTGGAGAAACAGGCATGCCAAAAAAGGCTACTTTAATACCTATTAGAAAAAAAAACACGAAACAGATAATGATATCTAAGGACAAGACCAAGTGATATCTGTGCTCTGTTGTTTTTTAATTTGAAAACGTTTGTCGGGAATGAAGTATTAGCTATTACAGGTTATACAACAGTTTTCCGGATCTGTTTTTTTGGTGCAAAATAAACTCGTTCTGTTTTAAAAGGTTCAAGGATTTAAATACATGTAAACAACGAATTCTTTTAATTGCGTTTTTAAAATTAACTTATTTTTAACTTTGAGGTCTTATATACAAATGAACATTGTTTACGGAAACCTTTTTCCGCGTTCTACTTTTTAATGAATAACTTTTCGCTTACAGTTATAATTTTGTTACAGATTATCGGCGAAAGAGAATATGCTGTGAGACCGACCAGACTGCCAACTGAAGAGTTTCAGACGGGACAGCCTTTAGAAAATATTATTTTACAGGTAAATTTTAATGCTTGCCCAAAAATGTCTTTGGAGTTATATCGATATATTATATATATATTTTTTAACACTTTGTTGCAAGTGTACAGAAATATAGTACAATTAACATAATTAAATAAAAAGGAGGGCAGCTGGCGGCCTTATCGCTTGCGAGCGATCTCTTCCAGGCAACCACTGTGACAATAGAAATTAAATTAGATAAGTGCAAGAAGTGCAAAAATACATAAAGACTTATAGTTATTTAGACAAAACTAATCGAACAAAGCAATTAAAACATGTAAACAGTTAAAAGGACAATAATAAAAAAGGACACATGAAATTACATTAAAAGTGATGTATATCAACATAGGGTCCCAGTTTTATCAAAATCGAATAAATTTTTGAAATATTCACTAATTTCTGAAGGTTTTCAGTTAAAAGGTATGTTTTCTAAATTATTGTAATACTCGCACACGATATTTGAATATTACATCAAAACTCGACAAAAACCAATAATTAATATATGCAGGTATAAAATATGATTTTTTGCATATTACTTTAACTGGTTTTAAATGGTTATCGATTTTTTTTTCGTCTTCAATAGAGCACTTAACTTAAACTTCCACCCACGTCTTCCATGTTCCGATTCACAATATATTTTCTTTTGCGAACTATGGAATCGACTCCTGGTGGGGGTCTTCCCTAAGAGATATAAACCTTCCTCAAAGGCAGGCAACGCATCCACTAAAATTGGTGTCCATGGGCTGTGATGACTGCCCGTTTTTGGCCGTAGGCTCGTTTCCTATAAAAAAACGTTATTGTTAGGCATGTGATTAACCCTGAGGTATTATTTGCATACTAAAAGCTAAACTACCTAATATATACCTATATATATCTTAAGTACTTTGTCAATCATTTGTAAAAAGCGATATTTTAACATGTAATAAAAGAACCAAAGAGTGCATAGAATGATTGACGGTTACTTTTTGCTAATGCAGAATTATTTTTATTCTTTATTTTTGACATTAAGTTTAGGCGGGAAATAAGATATGGCAAACTTGATAGACATGTTTTTGGTTACTGTAATTATGACCTCGTTTTTAATTAAAAATCAAGAATTTTTAGTAACAAGGGTGGTCCTTTGGTGTTGCGTGAAGATGTGGGGGTTTTCTGAATCTTCTAAATCGGTCGTTGAGGCAGAATATGAAATACCACCTGTATCACCTCGACGTCTGTCGTTCCACAACTAAGTGTTTTAGGGCAGTTATACCACTACAAATTTATTTCCGAAGCAATTCGATTTAAGGACTTTCAAGAAAAGAGCGTACCAAATCTTAAAAAACCGGCAACACACTTGCAAGCCACACAGCCACCAGTGTGTGTCCATGGAAAGTGGTATCGCTAAACTTTACTCCTGCCTATTTGTATTAAAAAACAATATACAAAAAATTCTGTGTTAGCACTGAATCGGACGTTCCTATGTTCCAGATTCAAAAAGTTTATCATAAACAAATTCCATAACAGACAATTGTTGCCATACGCAAGGCGCCACAATAACCTTCAAAATAATTGCCAGCTAATTAATTTAAAACTACGCTTCAACCAGCCTGATGGGATTATCATAATGTAATATCTTGATTTAATGGTCCGTGCATAATTAATTTAAGGCCTTTTGAGGTAACGGGGCTTAGAATCACCTTTCGTTTTCATAATAGGGTTCTTCTATTATCTATGACCTGTATTGTCTATGAAACATAGACATATTAAAAAATAATTGGCCATAGATTAAATCAGCATTAACACACTAAAAAGTTTGTATATTTATCAAAAATTGTTTGTAAAATAAAAATGTTAATTTTTTACACTAGATCAGATTTTTATGCTTGCAGTAACTAGAAATCAAAGAATAAATAAGAAAAAAATCTGTATAAGATAAAAATGGCATTATCTATATTGTACAACAATCGATGTTTATAACTTCAATTTTATAATCAACATAGACTATACACTACACATGAAAAGATAAGATATAATCTTTCATTCATTTCTTATCGGTCAACACTCAGCATGTTTGTTCATAAGACGTCGAATGGTACCTCCTTTGGCCTTTTTAGTCCGAAATATGAGTCCTGGAACTAGATACAATTTTACAAATAATTTTTCTCAGCAACAATCGTATTTTAAAAAGTATCTCGAGCTTTTTGACGTTTGTATAGAGATAATGATTTGAAAGTTCGATTGTCTTCGCGTTTTAGAGAGCGGACTCTGTGGCTAATATTTCCTTGTAACAGACGAATTCAAAGTCCTAACCTAACCTATCCATGTAAAAACGGGGGCTGAATAAAATGCCTAAACCCATTCAAGATTTTTATAATATTGTAACGTGCTAAAGGATCCGATTAAAAATGTCGTAAAAGTTTGGTTTATTTTTAAATAAATCAACGAGGAACTTAACTACTTAACTTAACAGCAAGCTGAAAATGTCTCTTGTGAAAAAATCGAGAAACATTTGAGTCAACAATATCACATTTGTATCAGTCAAATTGAAGTGAATTTGACCACGATAGATAATCTAAAAAATTGCGTTAAAAAAGTATTTTTTATAATGTGTTTGATTTGAGAACCCTTTTAAGTAAAAAAAATACCTGTGTCAGGGTTGAAAGTCAATTTTATACAATATTTTTAATGATATGGCCTGGTAACAAGGCCTTTAATTTTGGGCCCCACGATTTATGTAGTTAATAAACATTTTTATTATTTCAACAAATTTTATTATTTCTTGTCTATGAAAACTTAACGTTTGGTTTATTCAAATTCATTAGTCAAAGACAATATTACAAACAGTTGTATGTAATTAGTAATTACTAAAGACCTAACACCTTTGCTCCATGATTGAGACAATTATTTGCGTAATGACGACTAATTGTCATTACAGCTAACTTTAACCATAGTATAAACGAGCTGTAATAGTAAATACTGAAGATATGTACTGTCTACCAAGTGCTCTTTCCACATGCGTATTTGCGATACAGTTTATTTTATAAATATGACGAATATTTAAAAGATCCTAATCCTTGGGATTGATTTGCTCAAGTTCAAACAATTTGTATGACTCAAAACTTAGCGATTAAAAATAGTGGCGGACATTTTCTTACCAGTTCTTCTTGCCCGCTCTACGCCCTTGACTTGCGAACTGGTAGTAAATGTAAATTTAGATTTAATTTAACTTCTTTTATGACATTCATAGGTATACTTGTTTACCTATATGAATAAGTTATTTTGAGTTTGAGCTAGGATAGAGTAAGGTTCAGAAGCTTAGCGCTAATCAGTCCCGTATGTCAAAACTTTTTGACGTTGACATACGGAAGGCTATTATACGACGCGGATTACGGGACTTCATACGTATTTGACAGTTATACTTTCTCTACGCCCATTCTCCCAGCTTAAAAATTACAGACATTAACATAACCATAGATTGTAAAGTAGGGATGTAACGAAGGTATTGTTGTAAGCGAATGCCAAATCTATATTGATGAAATTTATAATAGATGGCTCAGTGATATTTCTTTTAATTTTTTTCTTATCAGGAACAGTTCTTGATTCTCGATTTCATGACCACTAGCTAAACCAAGGGCTTAAAAAAGCTTTATTTTGCACATTAAATCTTTAACCTAAAAAAAACTCTATAAGTATCTGATTGCCCTCCTTGTAACATGTGTAATGTTTGAGAGCAAAAAAATCTGTTTGTGTTTTGTTTCCGCGAAAAGCCTAGAGCAATTGCGAAAGATAATAGAATAATTACATAAAAAATAACATATTTATTTTATAGACATTTATTATATAACAAAGGAAAATGGATGAATTGCGTGATGCATAATGACTATTTCTAAATTGTGGTACGTTTCCCTACTTTTCCTTATATCTATGACACGATTGGTAATACACAAAAACGCATATGCATATGACACAACCAATTCGGACTTGAGATTGACTTAATGTCCTATGACCCCTAGATGGGTCAGAGGGCGTCCACAGTGAGTCTCCATCGCGTTCGGTCTGGACCTTCGTATTTACCATGCTCCAAGTCTTTCCGGTTCTCTTTGCCTCATCTGTACGACGCCAGGTTTGCCTGGGACGGCCACGCTTCCGCTTTCCTTGCGGGTTCCAATCAAGCGCCTGCTTGGAGATATAAATGGAATCTCTTCGGAGTGTATCCATTTACACTTGCGTCGGAGTTGCGTCTTACGGCGAGGACAGCGGTTGACGAAGACTGTACTGGACTTCGCACTGACAATAATAGGCTATTTGACAAGATGTTAAAAATCTGATTAATATATTAGTGACTATAGAGCAGTGTTGGCCTAGTGGCTTCAGCGTGCGACTCTCATCCCTGTGGTCGTAGGTTCGATCCTCGGCTGTGCACCAATGGACTTTCTTTCTAGGTGCGCATTTAACATTCGCTGAAATGGTGAAGGAAAACATCGTGAGGAAACCGGCTTGCCTTACAGATACAGGAACAGATACAGAAATCTAAGGCCCAGACTTAAAAAAAGGTTGTTTCGCCACTGATTTATTTATAGAACCTATACTCGTATATAAATTTTTATGTTTATTCCTAATAAATATTAGCTATTAAAATTTAAATCGCTAATCTGTGACTGTTTAGTCACGTGATTGACATAAAATCATTGGTGTTATTTACGATTTTATGATACATTAACGATTACTTACAATTTATTTTACATATAACGCTTTTTAGAGAAAACCTTTACTTACAAAATAATTTTTAAACTGAAACGCCAATCGAAACAGACTTAACTTATATGAAATGGAGAATGCATATAATATGTGGGTGTGTATTAGTATCTGTAACTGAAGCGTGTTAGAATCGGCTTGATTTAGTGGCATTAAATGTCTGTGTTTTAAGGATATATATACTGAAAGTGTTTCTTCAAATAGTAGATATGTGTGTGTCCTATTATCGCATTGGTTTGAACCTCCAAACCGTCATACATAGGTATACGTTTGCTCTTATATAATTCACGGAGCAGGTAAAAAGATATGAACCGAAAATTACAAAACGAATCCCGGTGGAACCAGTTCCCGTGGGCATAACGGTTCAGGTCATTGACATTCATCGTTAATTATACAGGATACGTTTAGCTGACGCGAAAAAGAGGTTTAAATGCGCTAATAATAGCTAGTTCATTATTTCGAATGGAAGAACTAATAATAATGGTAAAGAACTAATAAATCTACTAAATGGCTTAGTCAAAATTAACCACTCTAAGCGTGGCCTTGGAGTAATTAACTTAAAAAAAATGGAAGTACAACCTGCTCTGTGCTTCAGGCTTCTGTATCTGTTTCGTGATATTTTTTTGCTGTTGGTTGATCGACCTTCTGCGCCTGACATGACGTAGAGTTTTTATGTCATGCTACCCTCTCGTTTCCTTCACCGTATGAGCAAGTGTTAATGCACACAGAAAGTCCATTGGTGCACTGGAATCAAACCTACGACCGGTTGAGAGTCGCTCAATGTGTCGTAGTGTAGTCTATATATATAAAATAAATAAATAAATCAGTGGCGCTACAACCTCTTTAGGTCTTGGCCTCAGATTTCAGAATCTGTTTCATGATCATTTTTAAATATCTAAAAGGCAAGTAGGTAGGTGATCAGCCTCCAGTGCCTGACACACGCCGTCGACGTTTTGGGTCTAAGACATGTCGGTTTCCTCACGATGTTTTCCTTCACCGTTCAAGCAAATGTTAAATGCGCACATAGAATGAAACTCCATTGGTGCACAGCCGGGGATCGAACCTGCGACCTCAGGTATGAGAGTCGCACGCTGAAGCTAGGCCAACACTGCTCTAGTCTACTATATATATATATATATATATATGTATAGTTTAATATTCTGTTTTTGTGTATAGTCTGGGGATCGAACCCATGGTCTCAGGGATGCGAGAAGCTCAAATTTAAAATTGTTGTCGTAATGTTTAAATTGACTTTCTTAATATATGATTTATTGTTTCAGTTTGACGACTTCGTGCGATCGCTAAATGTGGACCCACACTCCCCCCCTCTTTAGGCTAGTTACCGATGGACAACCACCACTCAGGTATGGGATTATTATAGTTCGATCTCCTGAGAGAAATATAGGCATTTTGGGTACTTACTTATTAACGCCACCGCGACAAAAATGCTGTTTGGTTAGGTGAGTATATTAATATTTATTATTCTTAAACTTTATTTAAATAAAATATTAATATACTCACCTAACCTAACCAAACAGTAATCAGTATCATCAAATTCGGGCGACGGATTTCTAAATCGTTACGTGTACCGCATTTTACTATTAAGTTTAGATACGAAGGGTCAAAACTCGATACATTTTTGATGTACGGAAACCAGACTTAGCGCGTCACGTTTCAGAATCTACATAAAACATTTTGACATACGAAATAACTTTCATCATCATCGAGGCAGGCTACGAAAATACTGTATCACCTCGACGTCTGTCGTCTGAGCGTTTTTAAAGGCAGTTTTTGCCACGCACCACCGCCTTGTGGATCCAGCTGTGCACTGAAGAAACCAATTCGACAGGGTCCTTTAAGAAAAGAGCGTACCAATTCTTAAAAGTTAGGCAATGTACTCGCGAGCCCTCTGGCATTAAGTGTTAATAGGAATTATGTCTATCACTTAACATCAGGTGGGCCTCCTGCCCGTTTGCCCCCATTCCTATATAAAACTGCTTAATGTATTGTTTATATTATATAAGGCAATTTATTGATAAATATATTTACAAATAACGATGTCAACCCGTCACCGATACAGATCGATTCTACCTAAGACCTGTCAAAATAATACGATCTTTATCAATTTTAAATTCCAATTAAATCATTTAGGTTAAAAAGTTAAATATACACATTAAATCTTATATATTTAGTTTTAGTTTATTTCGTATGTATAAACCAACCCGTGTCATATTATGTCTACTGCTCTTACCAATCTATGTCATCTAATGACTCTTATAATCTGTCGCCCTCTGTAATTTATTCCACGTATTGAACGTAACTTTAAAAGAAACCATAGACCACATAAAGAATACATGACACATGGAAATCGGTTGAGTAAGGTCAACGTAAACAGATCAGCCATTTCCATATTTAACTGATCGTTATCACTTCCGTTTTTTACTAAATTTAAATAATCAAATAGCAATTGTTAAACATTTTAAAAATAGATTACTGTGGTTATGGTAATTCTTTATTACACATAACCTCTATGTATTAACATTGATGCTGGCAGCTCACCCGCTTATTATTATAATAAACTTTGTCTCATTTCGGAAACTCAAATGCTGAAATATGTATTTTTAGAAACAAACTTTACTTTAATCTAATTCCTTTAAAATACAAAATAATCCAACAATAAAAACTTCGGATAAAAATTTAAATGACAAGCCAAAATTAGCGTCTTTTACACAGACTAACAAACAAATTAAATGAAACGTCAGTTAACACGTAATAAATAGATAATTAGTAATCTAAAGAATCTAATCTAAGAATTATAATTATTTCTCTACATATATTAAGTTTTGTTTTTGTTTTTATGTGGTGTGTTAATTTGCGTGAATTTCAAATTGAATTTGTACCCAACAAAAAACCGACCTTTTACTGGATTTTTTGATGCTTTCATAATAGAAACAAATCTTATATTGAAATTAAGTTTTAAGTTTAAGTTAGTCATCAAAATGACATAATATTGTAACTGTATTGTTCTATTGTTATTATTTAAACAGATGCTCATTAGTTTTAAAGGTTAATAATAAATAAATACAAAGAAAATGGCTATTCACTAGTAAAGATATTAATTAAACAGACTTATCATAAAATTACGTAAGATAAGAGGAAAATCTTTGAAGGATGTTCATTATCATTTTTTATTGAAAGTATTATAACTGAAAGAATATTAAAATAATAAATAAAATGTGAAGTAATTAAAAGAATATTATAAATGCGGTGTTGCGAGTTCCTGTCTTCACCTTCTATGGTTTTATTGTCTTTGGTTTACGCAAGTAATAATAATAATAACCCATTTAGTTTACAAAACAGGATAAAAACAAAAAAAGATAGAATGGGCGGTCTAATCCAGACGTTAATAATCTAAAGATTTAAAAATACAATACAGAACTTGCAACTGAACTCAAAAATATATGCACAGAGTAATCGTGGTAAGTACGGATAAAAAACAAAATGATATTTACCTTTCGGTTTCCTGCCTATGTTTCTCAGCAATAACACAAGATATAGTATTTTCCTGTACCTAGTTCGGTAACTATGATTACCCTTGTATAGACGCAAGTTTTGTCAAAAAAATTACTTTTAAGGGCAATAAGTTTGTTTACAAGGTTCCGAAGGCGGATCAAAATATGGAGAACCATTGCTACGCAATTTAAAGGCCATATCGCATTTAATGTTACGATTGACTGGTTTGACATGACACCAAACATTCCATCATCCACATTAATTCTCCATTAACTAAATAAACAATAGAACATTCTCGGTTTTATTTTTAGAAACATAATTTAAGTTTTTAACCTATTGACAAATAAACTTTTTGCGTCATAGCTTTGTTAATAGGGTTTAGATTTTAGTTTTAAAGTCTTCTCGACTTATTATTGTTAAATTAGTCATTGTTTACGTATATTTTGTTTGTTTGTAGGAAATAAATTTGACTAAGATAAAATGTACTAAGTGGCGGCGTTTTCAGAATTGTAATCTGTGTCCGAAGTGACAATTGACTGTTGCACACGACATCTATGTTTGTCAAATTTATGGATGTCAGTGCCACAGTTGTCTTCTTGATTTTGCCGGGCTTCACATAGACTTGGTCTTTAATTTTTACCCTTTGTAAAATATTATTAACGATATCCTATTCGTTAAAATTCAAAGTAATCTTGCTGATAATATTTTTGTTTTCTAGCCTGTGTAAATATGTCTATGTAATTTATATTTTGAAGATTTATTATAAGGGTATGTTACAAAATTTCCAGACAATGTCTCCACCCAGAGGCGTGCAGCAAAGACCTCACATTACCCACATACTACGCCAGTTTCCACGACCTGCGCAAAGAGTACGTACGGGCATACACACTGCGAGCTGTCACGCCGCGTGCGCAGCCGCCGCCACCGCCGCCTGATCACCCGACTTCATTGCACGATATGCTAAATTGTATCCTTTATATATTACCATTTCAATAATTTCTAGTACTATAATACTATAAAATATATACTAGTACTATAATACTATAGTACTATAAAATTTTATTATTATTATTATTATTTTTTTAAATGTATCCTTATTAGTTGTTTGTTCCTGTTTAGTTTCTTTTTCTTAACAACTATAGGAAATACATGTATTTTTGCACTTTTTGCCTACCTTATGTAATTTAATACATTTTTTTTTCTTTTCTCACAGTGGTTGCCTGGAAGAGATCGCTCGAAAGCGATAAGGCCGCCAGTTGCCTTTCCTTTAAGTACTTGTAATTTTGTTAAATGTTTATATCATAAAGCAACAAAGTGTAAATAAATAAAATAAATAATAATTGCAGTGTTGAGGAACATTTTAGTAGCGTCAGTTCTTTTATATCTTATAATGAATGACTCCTACTCTAAGAAACAAGACTTCCGCAAAGTCTGATTCCGGAACATCTGGCCATAGTTCGTGTTTTCCAATAAACCAACTGGCTTGGTAACTTAATAATGCCAATTTTGAGACATCAATCTACTAAACGGATACTAAAAGTACTTATAGTAAAACTAGCAGATGTGACACGTCCTGTACACACGTCTTACATACAAAAAAAATCTAATAATCTAAATCACTTTCGACTCCACTAGAACACACAAAAAAAATTTCATCAAAATCTGTCCAGCTTTTTAGGAGTCTAATTACGAACACATGCACATAAGTTTTATATATATACCAGCAGTTTATTTGCTGTAAAGACAAATAACCTAGATGACCTGCAGCGCGATCTGCCGGGCTGATTTGTGAATCTAAACCATCCATCCATCCTATGAATACAAAAAAATTCATTCAAATCGGTCCAGCTGTTTAAGAGGAGTTCAGTGACATAAACCCATTTAATGCAATCAGCCCCGGGCCTCCTTAGAGAAGCCCCTACAATAGAGACTTGGTTTCACAATAATATTTATTGAAAAACTACTGAAAATAATTTGGTGCCTTACCCCATACTTTTTAGACCTCTTATTCGAGGCTTACTTTAGGGTCACTTTAAAAGCTCATTTAAGTTTAATTAAGCTATAATGGAGTAGTAGTAAGATTTATGACTAAATTACATAATATTAAACGTGCTTTATTGAAATAGGGTTGACACTTTAAGATTGATTTGGCATATTAATCTGTTTCAGTATATAATCAAAATATAAATAATTGAGCATTTAGCTGTAGATTTTCAGACTATTTTAAATGAATTTTGATGTAAAAATTTGTTGCAATTTTGTTTCCTGAAAGTCTTTATTAATAAGTATTATTCTATAGTTTTACCAACGCAGTAACAAAAAAAAACCCCATAAGTTGACTGTCAAAAATAATTAAAAACAAAAATAAACAAAGAAAGGTACTAGCTATCCAGTAAGATGAGCTTCATTTCTTCGTTAATCAGAAATGATACTTCTTAAAATTGTATGTAAACTAAATTTCATAAACTTAAGTAAAATTTATAATAAATAATATAATTAATGTCCAAATGTTCGTTAAAAATCGTATAATATATCAATGTATAAGATTAAATAGTAGAAAGTTTTAGCCATTTAGTAACGACCTCTTTGGTAATTTGTAATCTATGACAACCCTAATACGACGATAAATCTTGACATGGAAGCCATACCATGACCTCGTGACTCAACAAAAAAATAAACGCAAGAAAATAATTAATATTCATACAAAATTACGGAATATTCTAAAGCCAATTAGAAATATAACCGAGGCTATATACTATTTACATATGATAAATTGTATATTACCATGAAAAAAGTACGTTCACTTGACGTCAACTTTTCATATATACGGTATGACATAATATTTATATTAACTTCCCAAACATATAACAGTCAGTTCCTCTTCGACTTCCATCTTGAAACTGATCGCTAACTAACCGCCACTGTTTGAACAGTCGCCATTTTTGCGGTTAAAACCGCACGATCTCACAATCGCGCGGTTCCCGCCGTGTCTGAACGAGCACTTAATCTGCTAATTATATTTTATGACAGATTATATAAGTTTTATTAGAGAAGGGACCATTAGTCAGAAGTACCCATAAAGAACGAATGGTGCAATACGTCTCTACTTTTTTATAAATTAAATATTAACTTATTATATATTTTTCTACTAGGATAGCCTGTTCAACCCGTTGTTATACACTTGTTTTGTAATTTTTATAAAAGCTACCTATACTCTGATTTTTCTTTCCGTAGAATTCTGACATTTCATTAGTGTTGCTACTAAAAAAGTTCTCCACCGAAAAAGGGACATATTTGACCACTTTGAGGGCAATAAAATGAAATGTTACGTATTTTTTATGTTTTACCTACAAAAAGGTAAATCTTAATATTTACTTACTCAAGTGTCCTTATATGTACAAAAATAACAAATATTTCAATATCACGAACAATATAATATATCGAATTCACTTTAATTACTTTATTCTTATTCTTTAGCTGGCATCACTACATACTAATTCCAGGTTTAGTAAACCTTTTTAAGGAAGTAAAATGTTATCTTTACTTGCGTTTTACTGTTTGTTATGAAAAGGGACGTAACTATCAGTCGCCGTAAAACCACTTTTTATGTGGAGCACGCACTTAATAAAATGGATACATTCACTAACAAATAAAATGTATATATAACGTTAGATGTTTAGACTCGTATTGTAATCTCTGACCTGTAAAAAAATGATAGCTGTCAGAATTATACGTTAGACTATGCAAAACATTTTGTCGCACTCCTTCCATTCATTTAGGTAACACAATGTACACTTATGAACGTCAATAAAGAAATACATATTAAATGCTAAATGCTTCTAATTTTACATTTACTGCCAGTTCTCAAATCAAGGGCGTAGAACGGACATGAAGAACTGGCAATAAACTCTCCGCCACTCTTTTTAATCGCCAAGTTTTTTGCTTTTCACAATGTTTGTAAGTAGCTGCAACCATTACACCATGTTCCACATGACATCTAAAGTAATAAATAGTTAATTTTTAATAAAAAAAATATAAGCAAAGATTTGTCCTCTATCAGCAGTATGGCAGTATGGCATGGTGAAATAGGAGCACGCACTTACATTCTCATGGGAACAACACGCATTATTACTATTATTACATTTAAAATTTTGATTTCCACCCTGGAACTTTCAGCGTCTGAACAGCATTGGTAATTAAAAAACAAACGGCTTGGATCTTGAGCAGTTTAAGCTGTATTTATCACAATTATTTCCTTTTATATCCCGTTACCACTTTGCAATTAATAATTAAATAATTGTATTGATTAATCAATACCGGAAATATGATGACTTTATATTTTATTTTTATTCACGGCCAGTTACAGACATTCCCACGAGTCACGAGAAAGGCCTTTTAGAAAAAAAAAATTGATAAGATTAGGAAAAATTTAAACAATGCAGATAACGTGTGAATTTTAACAACAAAGACGAAATTATTAATTAAATCCATATTTTCGTCTAACCGCCTCTGGGTGGTTGAGATTTAACGCTAAATGTGATACACATATGTGAAAATACGTTTCTGATACGGGAGTTTCACTCAACTGTCTTGACTCTAAATCTAAAGCTGGGTTCTGACCAACGTTACGAGGTGTAATTTAACATTCGTATCCAGCATTAAAAAAAATCTGTTTATTCATTTTAAGTACATATGCATTACAATGTGTAAGATTTGGGAACCCTTTTAAGTAAGATATACCTGTGTCAGGGTTCCCAGCTCTTCCATAACAAACTTAAGTATAAATTCCTTAAAATATTTTTATATATAATTTAATTACATCTTTTATTTTATTTACTTTTCCACACTCGCATGAGTGAGTGTGTGGGTGCAAATGTGTGAGTGAATGAAGCATGTTAAGTTGTGTTCTAAAATCGGCGTAACATGCTCGTTTGAACTATGCGCCAGCCACTCTCAGGCAAGATGTCCGACAGCGAATGTTATAATGCTCTGGATGAGCTAGGTTCCACAACACTGGTTTTCACTGTATTTTTCTATAAAATACAGACGTTTTTCTTTGTCCAACTCCATTTTTTCAAGAAATAATACGAGAGGAACGTGTGCTCGTGACGACTTTACAGTGTACTGCCTGAACCGCGTATCACTCAAAGGATTCGTCATAAAACCGACAGCCGAGTGGAGCACTTCAAAGCAACTCGCTGGTTTCCCCGTAACACTACGTTCTGACTGCACGAATGCTCGCTGTGTAACAACATTACACCTCGCAACGTTGGTCAGTACCCAGCTTAACGCTTAGATCTGTAATATTCAATATTTTTTTACCTTGACGGAAGTTAATTAGGCCCTGTATAGTAAGCTAATTAAAATAGTAAAATCAGAAACAATAATAGCTACATGGCAATTATTTAACCAATTACCGTCTAAAATTCGTAATATAAGCGTGTTTAACCAATTCAAAGGGCCATTAAAGAAACATATCAGAATGAGCCTAGTAGACTAAAATTGGGACGGCTGATGGCGATTGGCGACGTGCATCTCGTTCGTATTTACATATGTAGGGGAGCGTGGGGCTAGTTGTAACAATTTTAACAAATAATTGAATATCATGAAGAATATTGGCTAAATTACTACTAAATAAACTTTGATCGATACTCTAACTATTTATCTATGAAGTCGAATCGAAATATTATCAAATCTACAGGTAACTATCTCACAATTATTTTTTTTCTAAAAAAAGAGAAGTGTTACAACTTACCCCGTGGTTGGGGCTAGTTGTAACAACAAAAATGACACCTTCAATCGTTTAATTTTTTCACATCTTGGATCATTTTATCTCTTAGTTCTACCTTACATCTTACCATCGCAGATTTGTTAACTTTTCCTTCCCCTTTCACTTTTCTTTATCATCTTCTTTTTGCATTTTCTTCATCTTTTCTTCATATTCTACTCTCAAAGCTTCATTTTCAGGCGTATCAGTCAGAACAGCAGACTTCCTTTTGCGTCTGCAATTTATATTTGTTTTTCGTGGTGGCGCCTTTGGTAATGGTCTAACTTTTGATGGGAAAAATTGATTTTGACCAGAGCAACTTGGAGTTAGTTTGTTCGCAGTTTCAATGTGGCGTATAATTTCTGTTGTGCTGATATCCACTTCAGGAGCAGAATCTAATAGTTCTGGATGTTTAAGACTCAACGATAAAGAAATTCTCACTTTCATTTAGAACATTTTCTGATTGTTATGTAGGCTCTGGATGATCAGTAACATAAGAGAGCGCAAAGTCACTATCTTGGAAAATATCAACATTCAAAGGCCAAATACCAGAAGCTTTAAGTCCACTGATAATGACTCCTTCACTACACTTGGGATGTCATAAATTGTCATCGTTTTTCCTGGATTATTATACATCCATGCAGTCTGTGCTCTGTTCACGTAGTTTTTAAAAGGCCCGTAGACTCCTACATACATAGGTTGAAAATTGTGGGAGCAATGGGAGGAAAACTATAACATGATAACATTGTTTTCTTTGGCTTTTTCGACAACTGAGCTGACACTACTCACAACTGAGAGACAACATTCACATGTGAGCCATGATTATCGAGCAGTAACAGAACTGGCTCTTTCTTGGTAGGTTTCGCGTGTTTGATAAAGTGATCTACAAAAATCAAAAATTCTTTATCAGTCATCCTCCACCCTGAAGAATTGCCAGCTCCAATGCAATCTTCAGGTCCACCGCGAATGAACATTTGTGAGTATTTAAGCCGGGGAAAACTGAACATCGGCCGTCAGTAACTTACAGCAATCTGGGGGCAAATTGTAACATGTTACAACAAACCCCGAGGTTTTGTTACAACTAGCCCCTTGATAGAGTTCTTAATATTTATCACGATAACTATTAAATTAACTTAGTAATCTTGAAAACTGTTATACAACATCATAAATAGTTATATTTTAGCATAAAATAAAATACATAAAACTTCAAAGTTACGAAAATAGTGAAACTAACCAAAAATTTACGTTAGTAAAATTATAGGTTTCCTGTCAACAATTAAGCGTTTGCACACACCCACTCACTGAGCCGCCTGGTAGGACCCTGGCTGTGGTAAAGTGGCGTGGCACGTTATAAGTTGAAGATTAGGTAAAAAAAACCGTGAATAAAATTCAAATTCCTATTGAAAAAGGTCTGTTACTATTTACCCCTGTAACAACAAGCCCCGCGCTCCCCTATTAAGTTTCTCATGTAAATAAAATACAATATTTTTTTGTAATGAGAAATAAAGTTCTTTAAACATTAAAGAATCCGCTCCGTGGGCATATTTAGAAGTAAACAGAAGTATAATTGGTTTGATAATCAATTCAGCTGTTAAATCATTTGCCTTGGGAATACTTTACGATACATTGTAAAGTTTGAACTATCAAATCTGTCAAAATGTCAGTTGTTATTAATGATGTATGTAAAACACTAGCCGAACGATGTGTTTAGTTCCAAATACGCCCGTTGCATGAGCTTTCCATAGAAGCTTGTTCTATAGTATCGAGTATTTCATGTTACGTTTTACATAATAGTTGAAATTGTGATTTTTCATATAAAAAAGCGTATTTAGTTGGTACTATACATATAAATACTGAAACTTCAATTTCTAAAGATTTTAATATCACTTGCGTAGCTACATGGCCAGTCTCAATAGCGGGAGTAGGTCTTAGAACTTCTACAAAAATCTCATTTGATAAAAATCCTTGCACTAAAACACAAAAAGATAAAAAAATTGCGCCTTTTAGGGCTGGTACTGGACTTCTGTATTTGTTTCGTGAACATTATTTTTTTTCTAATAGGCAAGTAGGAGATCTTCCGACAGACGCCTTCAATTTTTTTAAACATAAAATATGTTCATGAGCATATCCAGTAATCGAACCTTCGACCTCAGGTATGAGAGATCGCACGTTCAAACCTCTTACTTTAATAACTTCAACAATATTAATGACAATAAAACTACGTAACGCCTTGGTTCGGATTATAATATTCCTGAACCCAATTCAGATTTAGGCATAACACCCTATGCAGGCGAAAACTTCTACGCGGCGGAAGTGAAAGACATGGCGGCGATCATTCAAAGGATTATCACAGATGGTAAGGTTCTCAAGTTTTTATACATTATATCGCCATCTCAAACTAACAACTAAATAATCATACTTCATGGGACCACTTAAATTTCAGAAGGTTTACTAGAAACCTTTTTTTAAATCCGAGTACTTTAAGAGTGAGATTTCCTCCAAAATCCGATTAGGGTAAAAATCCGTCTTCACCTTTACTTCGTACTTCGCTCACTCCAGATTGACCACCCCGCGATGGTCCAAGTCGAAGTCCGAGTCTTACAGGAGATGTCCTTGCACTAAAACTCTTAAGACTTGCGTTGCGGGAAAATGCCCATTCCGGGTTAGTTCTCTCGCCAAAACAGCCCGAGTTGAGTTGTAAAAGCCCTTCAGGCCAACAACAATCCATTAAAAAAACAGAAGAAGACGCAGAAACCTCGTATTTCATGTTTTGACGTATGGAAGTCTGAGATGGCAAGACTCGTTTCCGAATGTTACCCTACATTTCGTGTTCTGGATTCAAAAACTTACACAATTTATCTGTTTAAACGGCGGAGCTTCCTACTATTCTGTCTCTATTTATTATTTATCACAACCAGTGGCTCGGCGGAGATCGGAAGTTTTTTTCCTACCAATTTGTGTGTGAGAACTCTCTATTTGCACTCTAAGAATAATTAAAAGAGTAGCACGACTGCTTTAGTACCTACTCCATCTTCTCTTTTTAACCAATTGTGCTTACATTGTGATAAAAAGAAACAGATTACTTTAGTTAGCTATTATAAGTCAAGGCCTATATTTTAATTGGGTCACAAGGAGATGCACAAGGATGTTTCGAGACAAGAAATTTAAATGACCTTAGCGTTCAGATATCATGTGCAAAAAATTCATTACCGTATAGTTCTTGCATAAGTTTTTGTATACAATTTAATTTAGTAATTTATATTTAATATTTCAGGTTTCCGCTTGGAGTTGCCAGAGACGATTGACTTAGTTTTAGAAACTGGAATTTGGTAAGAACTTCCTTAATCTATTTATCTTAACATGAACTACATTTTTTTATTTATTTACACTTCGTTAACTTATACAAAAACATACATATAAAAAAAGTTATATAAGCTATTAGGCATTTGGCGGCCTTATCGCTAACAAGCGATTTCTTCCAGGCAGCTCTAGTATGAAACACCTACAGTGGGTAAAGTACAAGAAGTGCATAATAAAAAAGAGCATAAAATAACATATAATACATACTAATATTAACATTCCAAGAGAACATTTCTTAAAAATACAATTAATAAACATAGTTTAAATATTATACGCATTTAATAACGACTATTTTTAACTATTATGAACAACATTAACTATTTATGATAAAAAATAACGCCTTTGAAATTATTATAGCAATTACGCCTGGTGACCGTTGATAATAATTGTTAAGGCGGTAACATCACTTTAACCAACTCTTTAATTCCCAGTCGCATTACAAGATTGACTTAGCTATTTAACTGTGTTAAGTAAAGCACTTATGACCACTCTATAGTCTATTTTTCCTTGACTCGACTCCATTTAGTAGGCAGGATATATATAGTGGATGCCTGGACAAAGGTAATTAATCCATAATTTTCGTGTCCCGTGGTGATCTAGGTGATCAGGACTGTCAGTTTTACGTACTCATTCGAAGTGTGAAGCTTCTAACACCACCATTTTGTATTGATGGTTAGAAAGTAGCTTATATTCAGTTGACATTAGTTATTCGAACCCGAGTCTGCAAATCTCCTTTACAGTTGAAAATGAAGCAATAATACGCCCCTGACCAATAAATTAATTTATTTTTTGTTTTAAAGGTCATGAATGTGACTTTGAAAATAAAAGTTATTTGAAGGAGAGGTCTTAACAAAAAGCGCTTGAAAAAATAGAGATACATTTATAATATTATGAAGTTTTGACGTTAAGCAAACTGAGTGGTACAACCACTTGTTACTTTAAACTCAAAAATGCTTTACAAAATAGCCACTTAAACTAGAACAATATTCTGTCCTTTCTTTGGGTATCTATAAATTATGTCAAGGCATGTTAAGTTTTAAGTTAACAAAAACTCGGCGTGACATATGAGAAGTGCTGACTGAGAAAACAACACCGTACCACGTTCGCTTTTGTTTTTCTGTCGTATTACAGTCGCTGTGGTGTCGCTAAGGGTGATTATACAATAATGTTGATTTTGTGAAGTTTTTGTACATAGATCACTTAAATGTTTTTGCAAAACCAAGTTACTGTTGGAAATAGGGATTATGTATTTAAGAATTATAAATCTGTCCCAGGTTTGTGTTTTGTATATATGTATTTCTAGAATGATTTTCGATTTAATACGAAAATTCGTATGACATGACCTTAGCGATTAAATTAAATACTAAAAACTTCTTAATATAGGTACTAATTGAAGATTTCCTCATGACCTTTTTAATTGGAATGCGTCTTTATTACCATATAATACGGTGCATTTTTCAACAACAATTATAAACATATGTATGTATTTGGAAACGATTGGACGTTGTTATTGTCAAACTGTTAATTTTTATTACAACATTTATTAATGTATACATACAGTTTTTATAGACAATAGTTAACAGAGTGGTGTTAATCATTTATATTGCATAAGTAACGATTTTCACTGTTGTGGTAGTGTTGTTTTGTATAGTGTATTTAAATTTCGCATTTTATACACGCCCACTCATTTGCCATACTCTTCATCTTCTACTCTCAGTGTACAATAATACAACACCATACGTGCTATAGACAGTAGAGAATATCTATAGTTGGTCAAACTCCAAAAATTTTCGTCTACTATAATATTTATAATAATAGTTAAAACAAATGAAATTCCAATCTCGTTCCAGTTGTGTTACGAATATTCAAATATTGTTTATTTGAAGTACTCGTATGCTTAGGATATTGCTTTTGTAATCATTTTAAATTTAAACATAATGTATATAGTAGTTTTGGTAAGTTGGAAATTACAAAATGCATATTTAATAACAAGTTCGGCAGTTACAACTTAGCAACTTAAACAAAAATGAGACGTTGATAAATTATAAAATGGATCATATAATAAATACTGAGCAGTGTAATAGCCAAATGGGCAGTTACTAGTGGGCCATCCTTAAATTAACCTAACCTAAAACTGCTTAACTATTTATCTATATACGATGTCTATGTCTTACTGTCGCACAAATTTACCAACCAGCAATAAAAAACTTCTCGTTACAGTGCAAATAATTAATTCCCATTATTAATGGAAATCTAAAAGTGCCAACGAATAGAACGTAAACATAGGTACTATCATTAGAACAATAATAACGTTAAAAATACAATACTCATATAAACATTAAATAAAAATCAATATCGTGCACGCGACCCCTAAGTCTTATCGCAAGCAAAAATTAATAACATTTCTTAATACAAGGAATCGACTCAAGCGCAACGTCGTCAAACTTTATCGCTGCGTTGTGCGCATTCTTAGTTCAAACGTCCACCGAAACGGACGTCTTAGTGTAATTAAGTTTAGTGTTTGTGATACTTTTGGAGACTATCGTCATAGATAAGGAGGTGAGTTATGATAGCTCCTGATAATTGGTCCGGTTTGACTGATATGGTCACTGGAAACACTGTATGGTACTTGAGAAATATTTGGACTATGATAATGTATTGGTTTTCGACTGTGGGGACACTTAGTGGACCTGTTAAATTTTGTACCAGTACAAAAATAATACGCATATTATGGTGTGTAACGTCAAATAACGACAAATGTTTTTCAAAACAATCGCTACGTTAGAAATGTTAAATTATTATTGACCGAATCGACCGACCGAAGGCGTCAGTTTCTAAGGCGATAACAGTTTAATACATTATTCACTTGTTTTAACTTAAGTGAAAAACGACCTATAATCCTATCTAAATTATCATTCCTACAATGTATAATTATTATCGGTAGAATGGAAATAACCCCGACTAGGTAGTCTATGATTTATGCCAATGTAAAAACAGAAAAATAGATAGTTTTATAAATCGTAATATACCACTTGTAATGGCGTCTTTATTTTACAATGGATTTTTTTTATATATAAATTGTCTTTGCACAGTTACCATTACGATCTAGCCTAACTTAAGACTAATAAGTAATTAAAAAACTAACATGATTTCCTAAAAATAATATTTAACAAAAAATCCAATAAAGCTCTGTTCTTGTATACAATTTTTTACCCCCTTTCCAATGTTTGGCACTTAAGACTTTCGTGCACTAACACTAATGAACTAATTCGATTATTTTTGTCTTTTTCAATCTACTCACTAGGCCCGTGGTGTTAAGGAAATTAATACCCTCGACATTCACGTCTGCTGGAGCCTTTTTATTATTGTGGTGACGTCTACTTTAAGGTCCCGATGGAGGTCTTCAAAATGATAATAAAAAAAAAATATGCTTCGGTCTTGACATCTGTAGACTCTTATTGGGCGTGCACTGCTTACAATTATTGTTGCATCCCATCGCATAATGCTTTAGAATCTTTGTTTGTAATAGTGTACATGTCCACGCAACAAATGAATGCTTAGACGTTCTTATCAGAGGTTGTCTTGCATCATATCATTGCAGTACCCCTTAGCTGTGCACAACCATTTCCTGATCTGCATCCAAGTACCTCTAGCTGTATCTGGTCATCTACCTACCTAATGGACTTTTTACGCTTCTACTAATATCCATTCTAGAACTATTTCGCCTCAACGCTCAGCGATTGAATTGGCATTGGTTACGCAGATGTTTTCAGTTTTTTTTAAGTACAATTTTTTTTCCATCAAAAAAATCTGGCCAAGTTAAATGTGGAGACTTATGTCTGGCAAACGCGCTAACGGCTTTGTCTCTTCGAAATTCGGATGTAATAACAACAACAATTGTTCATCACGAAATAGACTTTTTTTACAAAGTAATGGAAGTACAAGTACAAGTTTAAATGAATGCTAAATCTTAAGATTTATGTCTAGTTGTACATGAATGGACCTTTGCAAACAGTCATAGGTTACAAACTTAAATAATTTTAATACTCATCAGCGCAATAAAAGTCAAAATCATTTATTCATTTAGGTAACACAATGTACACTTATGAACGTCAATAAAGAAATTCATATTAAATGCTAAATGCTTCTAATTTTACATTTACTCCCAGTTCTCAAATCAAGGGCATAGAACGGATGAGAAGAACAGGCAATAAACTCTCCGCCACTATTTTTAATCGCCAAGTTTTTTGTTTTACAAAATGTTTGTAAGGAGCTGCAACTATTACACCATGTTCCACATGTCGTCTTAAGTAGTTAAAAGTTAATTAATAAGAAAAACAAAGACTTGTCCTCTATCACCAGTACGCATGGTGAATAAAGATCTAGGTGACTAAAATTAAAGATAAAGTTACTAGTATACGCTTTGACATCCCTTAGACGTCACTTTCAAACTATTGTCATGCTAAGATTTCTAGAACAACGCTTACATGTTTTGGAAAATTGCTACGCATTGCCGATTAAAGAAAAATTAACTCATTCACATAATAAATATAGAAAGTTGAAAGCAGGAATTAGGGGCAAATATCTTTACTGTTTGTGGGTGGTTAATATGTCCATTTATGATTTGCATCACCCCGAGTTCAAGGGCGTCAATATTTTACCAAAATGGTGTAAACATAGATACTGCTATCATTTTATTTAAACCAAGGTTTTGGTGATTTGCTAGTTTTTGGCGGCTTGCTTGTAGCAATTACAAAAATAAAAACTTCTATTTAATATATACCGTGTGTATATATATATGTGTTCTCTTAATATAATTTTTTTTAATGAATAAATGGGGAATGAATCTTCCAAATTCTAACAATATATTAACTCCTACCTGAATGTGTTTATTATTGGGTTCTAGTATTATTTTATCTTCACAGTACGGGTGACACATTACTTTTGTGGTTGTCACGTGTAGAGACAAAATAATAGCACATTGCAACCAGGAGAATTCAAATAAAATAGCGGGCAAGTATAGTGCTAAACGTGATAGTAGCTAGTTAAATATACAAGCCCTGTCAAACTTTTAGTTAAATCGGTGAATTAATCATTAGTCTTAAGTCAAATTAGCGTAAATTTATAAAAATAATAAGAAATACTAAATTAATTACGCAAAAACTTTACGGTAAATAATTTAATTCAAGGTCTTCATTTTCAATGTTACCCGCCAGAATTGTACCATAACAATGAAACTTTAAACGTCTGTAGTCCCGTAACATCCAAACATGGGACAGACAATTTTCTGCGTCCGTCTCGTTCATAGCTCAAAAGCGGTAAAGAGTTGTCGCCAGTTCTTGTCGTAAATTTAAATTTAGTGACTTTTTTTGACGTTAATAAATATGATATTTTGTTTGGATACATTTCCTTTATAAGCAAGTAGGTGGGTAGCCTTGTCTATTACTATTTTTGGTGTCTAAGACGACTTTTCTCACGATTTTCTAATGTTAATTGCACCTAAAAATTGTCCAACTGTAATACGAACGGGCAATTTCTAGGTAGAGTCTCAGTTACATATACAAATCGTATAAAATTATTAAATGCTTTAAATATCGCGGTAATATGAGTAATGCTATTGTGCTTTATTTCTGAGATTCAGCTATCACGTTCGACTGATTCAGGGTATAAATTCCATCCAAGGTTTATGCGGAATGTCGTATTTTAATACGTATATCCATAACTATAAAAAATGCGTCAGCATAATCCATAACTAAAGGATTCTTGTCCTTGAAAATGTTACCATGCTGTAGTTTGTTAGGTTATTTATTTATAAGTAATCGTACACCTACACATATTATAAAAAAGAAAACGCTTAGACAATACACAAAGCCAAATAGATTACATTGTTATTCATTATACGAAATAGAAAACATAAGTCAATTAAGTTCATGCAGATAAAAAAAATTGTGTGTATGTACTTATGTACACGCGTTTTTTTTATCTTGTTACGCCAAAGAAGTTATACTTCTTCAAAAATGTTATTCTACGTTTGTAGGAAAAACGACACTAACAATAGAAAAGGCTAAAATGTTGACTACAGCTGACTTCAGGGTGTCAGTTTTTTGGGACGATGTGCGCGCGCATTGTAAAAATTTACTCTCATGATTTTTATTTAACGCGCCAAAAGAAGTATAACTTACAAAAAGAAAACTGAAATTAAACTTTAAAAAAAAGTACAACTTAATATTTTAAAGGAAAAACTAAATTGTTATTACTGCTAAATAATTACTCACATACTCTTCGGAAAGGTGAAAAATGTCAACATCTTCATAATTTGTGTTAAGTATAGTTATTTAAAACCCGAGACATCGACGAAGTACGCAGATCATTCGTCGTACGAGGCACATGGAACAATTGTGAAAGTCTCGCCGCATACGTTAATTTTTACTGTATTAATTACAGAATATCATTAATTCTAAAAGTCCGTTAAATTGCCATGCCATATATTACGAGATTTAACCCAATAAAAGGTGAAAAAAGATGTGGTTTTAGTGAGGATTGCTTATGCACTTCTCTGACTAGCAGATACGTAAGTTCTTAATATCAGAAAAGTTTAATATTTAAACGCCCTAATTGCGGACAATAAACATTCGTAATTTATTGACCCAGCTGAAACTGACCTTGCGTATTTAAATTGCGTAGCAAAAATTAGAAAAACTAACAATAATTATTTAATTATTCATTTTCTTTTAGAGTCTTGCCTTAATCTTCAAATATTGCGCATTAATTTAATGTTATACTAACTTTATTCCCACCACTGAATTATCCCATTAAGATACTGTACTTTAATTTCTTAGCACAAGCTACCTGAATTCTTATCGGTAAGGCCAGACTCACAACTTTATTTTTAAATACCAAAACCAAACCATATTTTTATTACGTTAGCATATCATATCATGTAAGGCGTATTATTATGGGATTAACCGTAGGTTATACTTGCAGGATCTATGTACAGTACTCCCAAATTAATAATGCGCATACAGATCTTCGCCAGACTGCCGTGACCGCCCCAATTGTTTTCGATTGTGTACACATGATATTGACTTCTATCTTTTGTTCAACAAGGTGTTAAATGCAAGTGCATTGTTTAGGGCCCTTACTATTCAATGATTCGGAGTACGACTACTGGCAAAGATCTGTAATCTGTATGCGCATTATTAATTTGGGAGTACTGTATGTATTGCCCGCCTCGGCTTCACACGGGCATTCACGTAAACCTTGAAAAATCATGAATTATTTTAGATATTGGTGAAAACTACAATAAATTCTGTGCGTTTATGACTTTATGGCCAACACACAGAGATAGACGCGGCGAAGGACTTGTTTTTATATAATATAGACAAAGACATAACATTTATTACTAATGAAACACACACGGAAACACACAAAATAATAATAATCAAGAAAAGGAAATATTAAAAAATTAATATGATAATAGACATTATCATGATCTACAGCTTTCCTCAAGAACTCAGTCATATAACATCAGGTAGAGTTCCGGAACGTTTTCGTTCGATAGTTTTTTCTCCGACTTCCTCAAGTCTTTTAATTTTTCGAATTATATAATACTCAAAAGTAACTTAGCTTTCTATTGATAAATTTTTAAAATCGGTTTAGTAGAGAGATTACTCCCTACACCCTAACGGACTTTAGAAAAACAGAAGAAACAATCCTCCGTGTCTAGAACGAACAGTGTCTAGAACAAACTGATCAAAAGTAAGTCCGACATTTTACATCTTCTGTCTACATTTAATTACTACTTGTTCTGTGGTAAGTGAGATATTGTTTCTATAAGAAAACAGTTAGTAGTCGAAATATCATTTTATTCGGAGACTAAAAATTCCCTTAATTAAACACTCCAAAGTTATGATAAAACAGAAGTATGTCAGCAAACATTGCAACATTACATGTGTGAACTCAAACATTTGGTAAAGACATCAATTTTTGTTCTTATCGAATTGTTCTTGTAATGCTTACTAGGCATCTTTGGAGATTGTTTGTTTTAAGAACGTGGACCAAGTGTATAGCATTAGATAATGGTAATGTTAATACTTGTTCATTTTTAAGGAGAATTTTTACAATTGAAGTTATACTTCTTTTGGCGCGTTAGGGAAAAATGATGGGAGTAAATTTTTATGATGCGCGCGCACACCGTCACTAAAATACCCTGAAGTTAGCTACAGCCAACATTCCTTTTTTTTAAATACAACTATTGATGCTGTATTTGAATGATATTTAGACAATGTTTCTACACGAATATTTGTGTCATACTTAAGCTATCATATCTCTACTGAACTCCAACCAATGGACGTGAATTAAATAGTATATATCAATATGTATAAGTTGCATGCTAAAATGAAAAATGTCAATTTCTTTAATTATGTAGAAATCATTTTTTTGTAATATTTAAATAAACTTTATTTAACTAGATAATGCGTTATAATAAATCTTTTTTGCGGTATTAAATACCTTTTTTCTATTGTTAGCGTCGTTTTTTCTACAAACGTAAAATAAATTTTTTGAAAAGATTTCTATCTTGTTACGCCAAAGAAGTATAACTTGTAACGCACGTACACCCACGTTTTTTTTGTATGTTAAAGCTAGCATCCGTCCGTCGGAACTGGATGATCTTTATGTCAAATAATTCTTGTATTACCGGGCATGAGGCTCCTCTGATGTTAAGTGATACCGCCTATAGATAATAATAAAAACACGTGGCATTTTAATTAACAATTCGTCATTTGAGATTTCAATAAAATATTTTGCAAAAAATTTAAAATACTTATATTTCATACATTCTCTGTACGAAATTTTAATATTAAAAATAGAATATCTATAAGGTAACAGCCCGTTCCCACTAGTCGAAAGTCGCATAAGACTAAAAGTCGAATGCTCTGGTCACCATACACTTTGTATGGAGCTGTTCACATTAGATGAGACGCGACTTTTAGTCGAATACGACTCAAAAAACCATCCGACGGGCCAGCGCCCGTCTTAAGACTAAGGGTGAGATCTATAGTGCGCACTTAGACTTTGCTCTGACTTAACTATCGAGCTAAGACACAGTCGGTATTTATAGAGCAAACTACGAATCTCTCCCTAGTGTTGGCTTAGCTTAATCTCAAGTCCACGAAATCGACGACTTACCAAAAACTTTGACTATAAGCCTAACAAAAATAATGGCCCAAAATTTGCTTTACCATCATATCTTTTACTGGACTTTTTATTTTTGTCGGTTTTTAATGAACGGTGTTGCCATTTTGTATCGGAGTTCCATAGACTTTGGGAAAAATAGAATTTGAATTCAAAGAAATTATAAATGATCTTGATAAATACCTATGAAATGCATGAAATAAAATAATTACACATTATTATGGTATTTATTGTTGTTTATTTATATTATTTATGTAATTGTTCAAACCCCATTTTTGAGAAATCTTAAAAATAACTGGTGTGATTTTGTATGTCACCTGGCAGCCCTGGCAATTGGCATATTATAGTGACAACGAAATTCAAACTATAACCTAACCAAAACATTGCGATCCGTTCTACGTAATAAAATTATTGTCATCTTTAAATAATTAATACATTTTCTAAAGGTTACTCGTGAATTTCTAGTTATTGCAATAATAAAATAAATGAATACATAAATAACAATAAATTGAAGATATATGTGTACCGTTTTAGATTTTTAAATATTTGTTATTGTTAACTTTTTTAAAGGATAATAAACAAAGTATTGCATGAAATGAAACATCAATTTGTATTTTGACATTTTCTGTCTTAGCTTGGGCTTAGCTTAATCTCACCGTTAAAATGTCTATAAATACGAAATCATAGTTTAACCTTAGTGTACACTAAGCAAAGTTTTTCGTAAGGTAAGTCTGAGCAAAGTCCAAGTGCGCACTATAGATCTCACCCTAAGGAGCACAATTGCCAGGGCTGCCAGGTGACATACAAAATCACACCAGTTATTTTTAAGATTTCTCAAAAATGGGGTTTGAAAAATTACATAAATAATATAAATAAACAACAATAAATACCATAATAATGTGTAATTATTTTATTTCATGCATTTCATAGGTATTTATCAAGATCATTTATAATTTCTTTGAATTCAAATTCTATTTTTCCCAAAGTCTATGGAACTCCGATACAAAATGGCAACACCGTTCATTAAAAACCGACAAAAATAAAAAGTCCAGTAAAAGATATGATGGTAAAGCAAATTTTGGGCCATTATTTTTGTTAGGCTTATAGTCAAAGTTTTTGGTAAGTCGTCGATTTCGTGGACTTGAGATTAAGCTAAGCCAACACTAGGGAGAGATTCGTAGTTTGCTCTATAAATGCCGACTGTGTCTTAGCTCGATAGTTAAGTCAGAGCAAAGTCTAAGTGCGCACTATAGATCTCACCCTAAAAGTCGCGTCGAATCATGCTCGCATAGGTGCCTGCTTGTTGCTGTTCACACTAGTCGTGCGTCTAATCGACTCGAGCGCGTTGTTACCTCCCTCCCCGCCCCGTTTCCTAGACACACATTCCTACACATTGCTTGCTCACTCCATTCGTGTTTTTTTGTTTGACTTCCCAAAGTCGATCTTTCTGTTAGGATTGGGTGCATCCAGTATTTTCTTGGAATTGAATTTTTTTAATTTTCTTCGTAAGTAGTAGAGCACAACAAGTTCTTCGTCGGCGTCCATGTCGCGAATTCGCTACGTACCGAATGGCGCGAAACTACGATCTATACGACTCGCGACGCAGTGTGAACAGGGACATCAGACTTTCGACTTTTAGTCTTATGCGACTTACGACTAGTGGGAACGGGCTGTAATTCACTCACTCCAGTCTCAATCGCTCTCTCCCTTTTCTTCGACAAAACGCTTACCCTCATGCGCCTTACTCCACTTCAATAACGTTTTGATTTTTAGTTTTGCCAGAAACAAACATGCCACTTAAATGTCAATTGTCAGTCAGACAATCCGTGGCTCAGAATAATAATTATTATTAGTATAAGTATTAATATGTTTGCTCCATTGTAATGTCGCTTGCAAGACAATGCAAGTTTCTGTTAGTCTTACAACACAGATTAATACAAAACACGATGCCTATATTAAATATATCATTCATTACTTCCTCTTTGTATAAGACCATGTCACCAATGCGAGGAGTCAGACAGATGTACTTATTTATTTAAGTTATCAGCTAACAGATTTGCACCTTAACAACAGGCACCCAACATATCCCTTAATATAAGGGCCTAACTTTTGGTAGTGATTGTAAATGTTTAGGTCGCAAATTCTCCAGCTATTAGCCCTGAGAGAGAAAAAAAAGGGACAAGTTAATGACACTACTTATACTTCTGACAGCCATCTGACACCGGGGTTTAAGGGTCAGGATTCAGAGTAGAGAATTTGCGCTAAAATCAAGTAATTCTCGACCCTAATGAACGGTTTTATATTACTTCAGATCCCTAATCTGCATTGTTGCAAAAAATTACTACTTAAAACTAAAATTGGAAGCGTAATATTTTTTGTAAAATTTATGTTCACCATTATTGACAGACAATATATATGATGTTGTGTACCTACTGTAATAAATAAAATATATTATTAAAAAGAGTCCCTTTAGGCAAGGTTCCAAAGATACTGGCAGCGTTCCCTCTTTGAATAGCTAGACTAATTAATAAGTCTTCTGTGATGTCGACTAATTCTGTAATTTTGATATTTCTTTAAAAAGCCTCATACCGCTAGGACCCCACGTACCAAGGGTCTCGACAAATAGATCCCTTTTACATCCGAACTATGTCAGACGGTTTGCCTCTTTGGACGGAACTTAGTTGGTATATGTTACTTATGGAAGTAATATTTATTTCGAGCATTGAAAAGTGGACAATTTAATTATAAATAGAGCGTAGTTTCTAGGCAATTAATTAAATGACGATAAGAGATTAAAAATATCAATATAATTCGACATTTGTTACGATATAGTCAGCGATTTGCTCTTATCTATTCAGTTATTAGAGTAGATTTGATAATAAATTGTAGTATTTAGGTATATTATTTTTATATCAAGTGGTGACAATTAATACAAAATTGATGATTTTTTTCAATTCTATTTCGACTATTTATTTCTTGAAGTCATTACTTAAAAAAATATAGTTTTGCGTATTTATATAATTAATTTACGTGAGTAAACTAGTAATTGGCGGTTTATCCTTTATAGCGTTAACTTTATCTGTCATTTTGACAACTAACAATTTCAAAAAACCCGCATACGCTAAGACGAAAGAGAACCTTACGATTTGAGGTCGTAGCAATGCTAACTTTTTATTATGACATAACTGTATATTGATAATTAAAAGTATATATTTTTGAATAAATGAAATGGCGCGTAGTAAATGAGAATTATATATATATAAGTTCGTATAACTGCCACGGCAGTTCCCTTCCCGCACAGATTATTATAAATTCATATGAAAAAAAAGCGTGTCATCTGTCAATTCTCTGTTTAACGCGGTCATTGTTTTTAATTGTTCGGAATTGTGAGTTGTGGCTATGCATTTATTATCTTGTGACAAATTACCGTGCTTAACCTAAACCATGCAACCGACTTATAAGTACCAAGTACTTCCTTTACGAATCCGTGGAAATTGCATAGAAGCAATAATGTTTATCGTGATTGTTACTTACCAAGCATAGCGTGACCGCATTGCTTCTGATAACACTACTGAAAATCAACGGACGTTAATATTTTCAATACCTAAGTTTTTTGAAGTAAAAGAAATAATATAGCTTTTTTCGTTATTTACTATTGTGTAACGTTTAGAAGGTTTTCTACTAGCTAAGGCACGCGATCTATGTACAAATATTACTTGATTAGGTATTATTTTGGTACAGCTTAATATGAAAACTCCTTGAATATTAAAGTAAATTTATACCAGGGAGTTTGTTCGCGTGGGAACAAAGCAGCGATTTTATAATAAGCACGCTTTTTATACTAAAACTGTAAAGATATACGAAATAATCTGTAACCTATATTTTAAATTGTCCTTCAATTGAAACTACTATGTAGTGTTGCCAGTTGAAAAAATAATAGTAAATAATCCGATTAAAATCAAAGTAGGTTGATTAATAATAATGTAATAATCTTTTGATAACGTACTATTTAAGCGTTTCTGCTTTATCATCGAAGAAATCATATTATTGCCAAGTTTTTTGTAACACCTTTTTCATACTATTCTGATTTAGCCAATGCCTGCCATTGTTCATTTTAAAATAAGGATTATTTTGTTTTTTACGGTCTGCAGTTTCTGTGGGAATTCCAATCGAATAAAAATTATTATATCTCGCCTTTTGTGACTAGATCAAAAATAACAATGCCACAAATTTGTCTGCTGGATAGGTATAAGATAAAATGACGACGCGTTACTCTTGCTTGTAATACTTAATCTGTAGTCAGAATCATAGACAAGCTACATATATTTACGTTTAGTCAAATGTGATCTGTGGTCACTTATAACTTTAGTGTACTTTTTAAGTTGTCTAAAGCGTAGCCCCTTTAACCCATGTAGGGAATAGAATCGTGACAAGTCTAATTATAAATTATCCACGATTTTTTATATTCATAGTTTGTTCGTGACGATAAATATGTACTTATTACTTTATTTTACTGCAGTACTCATATTTATATCAATTGCCTAATCGTCATAAATATAATAATCGCTTTTGTATTGTTTGCTTCAAGAAGAAATTATGTATGAAACTTTTGTGGCCTTAGAAAACTGACAATACTATAAATGAGAATAATATTTATATATTAACCATAGCATAACTCAGCAATGTGTCTGGGAGTGCTTTGAAAAACCTGTATATATCTTCAAACATGCTAACAACATCTGAAGTTTTGTTTAAAAGTATGTATTTCTAGCTGATCACGTATAGTTGACTGATTTTCATTTATTACAAACGAAAGGTCACGTTCGATAATTGCTTTTATTATCACGTGTGTACACAGTATGTAGCTCCTTGCTATACATTTTGAGTCTGTTTTATAATTAGGTAGGATGGTATCAACACTTTTTTTTTAAATTGAGCCACAATTCGTCTGCAGCGACATTTTTGTATTGTTTTCTTGTTATAAGGAATGTATAAGGGAATTAATAATTCATCTCAGCGTGGTTAACACACAGTTGACACTCACTTGACAATTGACATAACAGATTACAAAATGCACAGATTACTAATACACCACATACTGGACTCATTTCTTTCTTTTTTTTCTTCTTTTTTTTAATGGCTCTCGCACCATTTGTGCTCAAGTATAGGATTTTTTTAATTCGTGCTTGTCTTTAGAAATTCGACCGTGTCCTCTATGCACGGTTTAAGCACTCGCCCGGTACCGCACAACCCTCCAAAAGGCCGAGAACAAATTTAAATTAAATTAAAACTTGCCCTCGAACCGGGAATCGAACCAGGTACCCCTCACCTAGCTGCCACTTAATAAGATCGCTAGGCTATGAGGCCCCAACATTTCTTTTTGTATAGGTACTCTTTCAGTGATATTCTTAGAACTTTTAACGAAGCAACATTTACCCCCATATTCCAAGTCATAATATTGAACGCTGTCAAACTTAATACAGAGAAAATGGTTTTGCAAATTCCTTTGAGAGACTATTTTGGTCCCCGTTTTTAACAATACTATCATACTCTATCGCTGGCGATTCTTCTCTCTTTGGTTGTGATGGTGTCTCCCATGTTATTTCAAAATTTCTAAAACTAATACTACTTAGTTTCAGTGATTTTAAGTTATTGATAGAAAATCTTGCAGAGTTCTTAGGTCATTGATAAGGTTGCAAGATAGAATATTAATGATCGTATTGACATTGAATTGCGTACAATGTTATTTTATGTTTTATACACTTCCTATATGGAAAATATGGATTTGCTAAAAATTAAAAAGTAGTGAGTATTGGTTAACTAAACGAAAGACCAGAAACTTAAAAGCTACTTCACTAACGCCTGAACCCAATAATCAATCCACAATCTCAGATTGTCTGAACCAGACCGTGACAGTCGAAAGATCTCCTATCTGCATCCCAATAACCAAACCCTACGAAGACAATCAATTTTTGGCGACGGATAAAATGCTCTTTGTCGTTCCATTTTACCACGTTTTCAGTCATATTTGATGTATGATATATGATGTATATTTGATGCTCATAATCAATATAAACCAAATAAAGTAAATAAAACCGTACAAATATTTTAAATTTGTATATTTTATTAAAATATACATGTCGATCTTTAAAACATAACAAACAGTTTTTTTAATTATTTAAAAACTGGTGTAAGTTAAAATTTGTTAAAATATTTAACTGTTGAAATCGAGCTTTCGTCAACTGTCATTTTCATACAAAGGTCTATCCACAGACACCGATACGACCTCCCATGGATAGCTTGTATCTACAGATGCCTATTGCAATCTGTCGATTGGTTATTGGCACACTTGTTACAACATTTGGATTAAGATTACTATCTCAGATAGTGGATTATGGATTGAGATAGGTTATTGGGTTCGGGCGTTAGGGACGTCTTGATCGTACTAATATAGGTCAGGTATTAGATTATATCTCATTACATTTTACCAAAAAAAACTAACTTCACTGGCTCTGCGACCCATAAAGGACAGAGAGTACTGGAAGATTCAATATATAAGCAACCCAAGTAACACACTTTCTTCGCCCAACGCTTTTTCTCTTACCGAAGGCCTTTCATCTTTAACCACTTTCCTATCCTGATCAATCTTGACTTTTATAATTCTTGTATTTCTTATTATTTTGTATTGCATCGCGATTCATGAATCCGTGAGATTAGCTTTTTAGTTTTTAGTTTGTTTTATTAATTACTTTAGATTAAGGTTCTATATTTTTTTATATAACATTTGGTTATGCACTTCTTGCACTTTACTCATCATATTTATTTTTTAAGATTTTCCCTTATTGCCTGAAAGAGATCGCTTGTTAGCGATAAGGCCGCCCGTTGCATCCCTTATAATTTTATGTATTGTGTTATTTGTGTTTGTTTTTATGCAACGATGTATGAAAAAATAAAAACAAAATTTTCACATTGCAATTATTTGTCAACCTGTACTATGCTGATACAGAAAATATTCTTATCGTGTTAAAATAGTTTAATTATAAGTTTCTACGTAACACAATTTGTGTACGTAACAATACATGTCAACTGTACAGTACAGTAAGCATGTCAAAAGGAAGAGACTGGCTGCCCACAACAAAGGTGGTAGTGAACTTTATTTTATCTAAAATCCTGTTATTGTATGTAATAAATTTGTTCATTCTTTATTAATTATATTCTTATTAAAGTGTTATTATGAAGAGCCGAAACATGACGTAGTGTTTGTTAATATTCTCTCCTATTGTTTCAGCTCAAAAGACGATGAAATAGACGGAAACTGCATAGCTCGTGCACGCGGTTTGCCCTGGCAATCCTCTGACCAAGACATCGCTAAGTTTTTCCGGGGACTCAATGTTGCCAAGTAAGTGTTATTCTGTTAGGATTTTTAGGTAATACATGCATTATCAAGGCAGGACGAAGGAGGGACTGGTTTAACTCAGACCTCACCTTATGTTCCTGATCGCCCTTCATGGACACTCACATTGCCAGAGGGCTCGCAAGTGTGTTGCCGGCCTTTTAAGGACAAAAAAAAAATGTTTTTGTATGCAAGTTTGATGTAATTCTCTCAATATAAAGAGCTGATGTCGCCGCCATAGGGGGCCGTTCAAAGCATATTTACTACATCTACTAAACTTTGGTACTTTCAACGCAGCGCCATCTGTTAGAATTGTGTCAAATAATAAACAAATAATTTGCAATAAAATAATATTGCGGGTATAAATTAAGATATAAGCTGTCCTATCTTTTAAGTTAGATCAAACTGCACACGGTGTGCTAATTTGATTGAAATCTGTTAAGTAGTTTAGGAGTCCATAGCGGACAAACATCGTGACGCGTAATTTATATATATTATAATTATTATATATTAAGATTTTTAATAAGACATATTTGTATCCAGGGGTGGTATAGCTCTTTGCCTCTCACCACAAGGCAGACGTAACGGCGAAGCGTTGGTGCGGTTCATCTCTCAAGAACACAGGGACATGGCTTTAAAACGTCATAAGCACCACATTGGGCCGCGGTATATTGAGGTAAAGGCATTCCTTTTATCTTTTCCATTTATTGTGATAGCCTTCGTGCAATGGAGGTGTAAAATCTAGACAAGGTAGGAATTAAAATAAAGAAAAGAATGCATAGTATTGATTTGATAAAAATAACATAGTTTTATCATTTTTGTAATGTATATTGAATAGCTGTTATGTTGAAGTCAATATGTTTTTAAAATTATGAATGAAATATTACACCGGATATAGCAACAAGCATCGTAAATGTTTTCTACATTTATTAATATATCTTAAATACCTATTACAATTTTGATTAACTTTGAAATATTAAGTATTAATCGTGGTTGTTTAATGTACTTATGTTTTCTGTTTCACATATATTGTTTATCTATGTAATCTGTTTTTGCTTTGTATATTGTCTAAGTGTTTTGTTTTATAATATGTATGTTAGCTGTAAGATTACTAATGAATAAATAAGTACTTATTCACTAGTAATATTTTTAGGTATACCGTGCGAGTGGGGAAGATTTTCTCTCAGTAGCGGGCGGTGCTACGTGCGAAGCCGCGGCGTTCTTGTCTCGTGGCGCACAGGTGATCGTGCGCATGCGCGGTCTTCCTTATGATGCCACACCACAACAAGTTGTAAGTAATTTTTAGATAAGTATACTTAGAAGCAATTAGCCCTGAACAAAATTCATAAAAATCTTATTTCGTACACTGTTTATGAAGTGTTCTTAGCGTAAACATAGTTTATAAGAAATTGTTTTTATTAATGATTAGGTAAAAAAGTTTGCATGGAAATTGTAGGTTTATTTTTTTCTAACTTTCACTCACTCCGCTGGCTCTGATCCAAAAAGTGTCTTGGACTCCTAAACGAGAAACTTCTAGCGCATTTCCTGTGTCACCTCCCACCAACTGCTGCTTTACTTAACTTAAGATATGCCTTAGTAATCACTTCGTCTTACGTACTATTAATCTCCTCCTAAATCAAGTAAATATGTTTCACATTTTAAAGCAACGGTTTGTAGAAGATAATGGCGAGAAATTGTACTTTACCAACTCATCTACGTAAACAGTTTTCTAAAAAGCAGTTGATATAACCTATTTTTTAGCTGGAGTTCTTCTCGTCGGGCGACGATCCAGTACAAGTATTGGACGGGGAAGATGGCGTACTATTTGTTCGTCGAGCGGATCGACGTGCAACGGGCGACGCATTTGTGCTGTTCGCAAATGAAGAGGATTCGCCGAAAGCGCTCGCGCGACATCGGAAGTTGATCGGCGCGAGATATATTGAGCTGTTTAGGTCCACCACCGCGGAGGTTCAGCAGGTAATTTTTACAAATCATTTATCTAAATCTGTATGAAGATTATACAACTACTTACATGAGAAACTCACTTACAAAAATATCAAATATAACTACTACATTTATCAAAGTATAAAAAGGTATTCCTAATCTTCATTTGTTTATTTGTTTCATGTTTGGTTTTATATGTACCTACTTGTACAAACATAAAGTCAACTTTAAAGACCACCTCGACACTTGGTACGGGCGTCAATTACAGGCTCCAACTGTCGCTCTCTGAACCTATCCCCTTAACATTTTAAACCAAATTTTTTTATGATTGCAATAAATGTAATGAATGTGATGATTGTGATGAATGTAATGAATGTGATAATTGTAATGAATGAAATGAATGTGATGAGTGTAATGAGTGTAATGATTGTAATGAATGTGATAATTGTAATGAATGTAATGATTGTCGACGCTTCGGTGGATGAAGAAATTATGAGAAATTCCCAAATTGTTCCACCGTCACATCAATTATTGTATAAAAAAATTACGTCGCTTCAATGCAAGTGGAAAATATAACACTAGCGTAGATTGTCTTTCCCTTAATAGAGACTGTAAGTACTGTTCAGACACTTTCTTATGTTAAATATCCTTATTAGTAAATTAGGTTAGACTTAAATTACTTCTTAGAGCAGTGTTGGCCCCGATCCCCGCCTGTGCACCAATGAACTTTCTCTCTATGTACGCATTTAACATTTTCTCTAACGGTGAAGAAAAACATAGCTGCATCGTGAGGAAACCAACATGTTTTCGACGGCGTGTGTCAGGCACTGGAGGCTGATCACCTACTTGCCTATTAGATTTAGAAATGATCATGATTCAGAAATCTGAGGCCAAGAAATAAAGAGGTTGTAGCGCCACTGATTTATTTATTTATTTTTAAATTACTTATTAGTCGTAAAGTTCCACAATATCTCTGTGAACACAGTCATGTATTTAAAAAATGTTAGAAAACTTTATAAAAAAAACTATTATAAACTAACAAAATGTGTCCAAAAACCCCTATCCCTCCTGTTATATTTAAAGCTTTTATGAAAGAAATAATGAATTATTTTATTAATTTAGATCCAATAGAATGAGGATTACAAATCTAACTTTTCATTTAGTGTTTTTACATTTGTATTTTGTATGTCAAAGTATTTTAAAGCTCTAAGTACTATAAGTAGCATCATTACTATAATAATAGACCATAATGTAGTTTTTGCGGTTATCTTCTCTAAATTGCTATTTTATGTACAGCCTGCCCTTGGGATGTGGTAAGTTGAGGTCAAGAGGTACAAAATTGTTGAATTATTCCCATAGCTATAAAAATTTAATGACACGTAGTTGTCCACAACCTAACTAACTAAATTTGTAATATTTATTCATAGATTATATAGTGACTAATAGCTGCTTTAAAATCCAAATTCTAAGTTATAATTGTCGACATCAAAACAGACTATAAATTATATAAATAATCACATACATTATGCTTACAGACTATGCCAACACCATAATGTTGAGCACGATTCACGCTACTGTGAATTCACTCTGCGAGCATATAAATATGTCGATAGTATCGGAATATAGTCACAAATAAGGGCAAAGCGTAAAACTAAAAGAAACCACTAAACTAGAAACCACATGAGGGACGCTAATTTACGACCACGATATCGTATTGCAGATTCTTGATCGATCGATCGCAGAAAATTTGGATTGGAAATAATTTTAGATTATATATCGAGTATAGAAAGCGGCCGGTCCATACGACGTATTGCTAGTCATTCTTCAGAAAATTTAAAACTTATTTCAGGTTCTCAACCGATCACTAGAGACCAGGACCAGTCAAAGCAGCACGCCATCTACAGCCAATCCTCCCACAGAAGGGCTTCTCCCCGTGGCGTTGGTACCACAGCATGTGATCACTTCTGGTACTGCCAAAGACTGCGTACGGTTGAGGGGTCTGCCCTATGAGGCGCAAGTAAGTATTCTTCAGTTCAAAGATCTCACGCAACAATGAACTTTCGCTCTATACATTAAAGTCTATTTTGCTCAATCATTGTTCATTATTTATAAGTTTAAAAAAACGTGTGTGTACTTATGTACTTGAGTTAGAAGTTATACTTCTTTGGCGTAACAGGATAAAAATCTTTTCAATAAATTTATTTTACGTTTGTAGAAAAAACGACACTAACAATAGAAAAAACTAAAACGTTGACTATAGCTAACTTCAGGGTGTCGGTTTTTTGTGACGGTGTGTGCGCGCATCATGTTTACCTAACGCGCCAAAAGAGTATAACTTCAAAATTTACAAAGTCAACTAAATAGTTTTCTAACACTTAACACTTACAGGTGGAACACATTCTGAACTTCCTCGATGAATTTGCCAAAAATATTGTCGTGCAAGGCGTCCATATGGTGTACAACGCACAGGTAATTTTTTTGTATAGTTATAATGGTCCCTCAGTCAAATAAAGAAAAATATACATCCTAATTGGCCATGATAAATATATTGACCCCGTCGAGAGGTGCTGTGTTTCGTAGAGCTATCTCCGAAATTGAACAATAATTTATCACATATATTTCTTGCTTTGTTAAATTATATACCTATATAGTTTTTAGGTAATGTGTAAGTTAGTGGCGTAACTATACCATCTGGGGCCCGTGGCAAATTCTTTTGATGGGGCCCTATCAGTAAAAATCGTCACTTTGTACTCAGTTTAATGTTAATAAACTTCGAGATTTTTAACATACTAAATAACACGTTGTATATGTCCCACTAATGGCCATAGGCCTCCTCTCTTAGGCGAGATTGAATCGTCTGTAGTCCCCACGCTAGCCCAATGCGTATTGGAGACATCACATTCATTCATAGAACATAATATCTCTTGTGTCGGGGGCCCGTGGCATTTTGCCAGCCCTGCCACCCTATTGTTACCCCACTGCTGTTAGTTATAATTACCAAGTACTAAGCAGCTGTATGTTTGCTCGTTAAGGGGTGTGCAATTTGTTTTTATTGTTTGTTTCTTGATATTTTTTCCAAAAGTAGTAAATTAAGTATATTTTCAAAAAGATTTATTTATTACTATATTTAATAATAATGCCCGTTGGGAAACCTTTTTCCGATTTATGAATACCTCTAGAATCTTTTTAAAAACCGAATTAATGTACTACTTTTGAAAAAATGTATTATTCTATTAATGATTATTTACGTAAAACATTATAACTAATATTAATTTGATAACGTTATAGTATATTTTAATAATGTAACGATATAGTGATGAAATAATATAAGAATTGACTATAATGAGTCAGAATGTAGGTAATTGCAACATCTGGAATTGTAAATTTGCACGCCATTATGTGTGGCAGAACATGCGAACTTTAGATTGTACCACCATAACATTTTGGCAAATAAATTATTATTATAACGATTTAGCAAGGCAATAAAAGTAATTATAAATTTCAAACAAAATCCTAAATCTTTATGTAGTAAATATTAAGAACTAAACTTATATAACATATTAAAATATATATATATTTTAAAATTTTCAGGGTCACCCCAGCGGTGAAGCCTTCATCCAAATGGACAGTGAAACAAGCGCTTATCTCTGCGCGCAACAAAAACATCACCGTAACATGACCTTCGGTAAAAAGCACAGATATATCGAGGTAAGTGTCTTGTATATTGGTTATGGTATTGCTTGGGTTTGAGGTTCACATAAGGACTTCATCAATATAGTCGTAGAACAAAGGTATCAATTGGAGATGACTTTAGTGGTTTACTGTGGGGTTAAGGAAATTTTTAACTCTCAAAACAAAATATTCTTATAGTTTTACTAGCTGTCCTGGCAAAAGTTGTTTTGCCATGTATATTATTTCTAGGAAACAAAAAATAGGGCTTAATCGTAGAGGGGTGAAAATTAAGGGTTGTATGTATTTTTTAATGCCACATAATAAATAATAATAAAAAATTTTTTGGGGTGGACACCCCTTATTACTTAAGGGTTTGAAAGGTAGAAAGCGTAGAGTAGCCGATTCTCAGACTGCACATGCAAATGTTTTGAAAGTAACTGTTCATTTTTTTTAAAATTATAAATGACTAAAGAATCTTGTATACACAATAACTAAGATTGCGAATGGGCATCCCAACGTATAGCTCATCCGAAATTATTCCAACTAGGTGTTCCAGTGTTCCGGCGACGACATGAACCTAGTTCTGACAGGCGGCGTCACTCCCGCCACGTCACCCAAAGTGCTCTCACCCGGTACGTTGATATCTCCCCCACCCGCGCCGGCACCCCGCCTTTTAGCCCAACACATCGCGCACCAAAACCTCCTCGCGAGGCAACAGGAGAACCTCCTTTTAGCCTCCCTCCGACCTCCCCTCTACCCCTTCCTACCAAGCTACGCTCCCGTTCGGTCCCCTAGCCCCTATCTCCCCGTTCTCCAACAGAACATACTGCCAACTAAGCGTACGTACGACCGCGCATTTACGCCCACGGAAACTGCCGCAAAAAGACCGTATTTGCAGCCGCAAATGACACCTATGTCGCTGCCCATGCTGTCGTATGCGACGTCTTCACCGATTTTCTCGTATGCCAACACGAGTCCAATGCTTTCTTCGTATAGTGCAATGCCAACTGCGCTGCCAGCTGGTCTTCAGGGCTATGGCTCTGCGCTCTCTGCCTTACCGGCGTCTATGACAAACCCGTTCCCCGGGTCGTTATCTATGTTCCCAACTTACCCGTACTATCCGGGCGTTTAGATGCGATACGGAGCTTTAGAATGTTAGGTAGATTGTTAAGTTTTTTATTTTCCGTGACGCGATCACTTGTTTTTTTAAATGTATATTTTTATAAGTAAAATTAAGATTTCTATCAATTTATAAAGCCAATAAATTTTCGCCTGCTTTTTTCGACTATTGTCGTTATATGAAATCTTTGTTTGTATATTATGAAAATGGAAAATGACACGTTAGATTTTGGCATAGGTTTAAGTATCGTTTTTTTTATAATTAGTTAATTACGAAGTTTATACCTAGATGATAGATAGAGCAACTAATGAAGTTTTAGATTCGTGAATGAATTTCGTGCTTTGGGACCACTTTTGCGACTCGTAAGTCGGAATGACAGGGTATTCAAATGACAAGCTCAAACTGGCATCAAGTGCCTTCTAATGAATTTAGTAAACTAATATTACGGCAAATATTGCAGCTTTTAGGTTAGTCTATGAAATCAATTTGTTGAGTATATATCGACTTTAATCATTGTTGAATTCTTAAATTTTATTCTTTAATCGATGGTTGTTTCAGTGACAAGTAGTGTGTAGTTTTTGTTTTTCTTATACGTTGTGATTTATTGTAAGACATTCCATTTTTGAAATAGAAACGTTTGGCAACTAAGTCTGATTTAAGTCTGATAGGTACGGTACTTATTTTGATATTTTAAGGTACTTAAACACGATTTCAGTACAATACTTTTGTGATTAGGGCAACTTTGTTAATGCACTCTAGTTAAGACTTAGTTATCGTTAGTTGGCAGTGTGTACGTCCTAAAGGCAGCTAAAAATCCTATTCTCATACCTTCCACTTACCTTCTAACGTAAAAGGTTGTGTCGAAAATGTGATACTAAATTTGGTTTATCTATGGACTCTATAATTCTAGTAACGTCATTGTTTATGGTGTACCATCGTCAAATTCACATAGGTAATGGGGCTTCCGTCACAAAAAACATGGTGTATTGGCTAATCTATGTTCTGTCATATCTAAATTTAATTATTTATTGCAACCTTACCAATTTTCACTGTATGTTAAAATTCTAAACTAAACATTCAAAATGGCGGCTGCCGTCATGTGTCAATTAAAAGTCAATTCATTGAAGGATATATCAAAGAGGTCTTATTCATAAATGCACTACAACCCTCTTATTACATATGTGACTTAAACAAAATATTATATATATCCTTGGCTTGTAGTACGTTTATTAATAATACCGTAAATACGGCAATAGCAGTCAAATATTTCTTATAAATAATTAACTAACAATTAATTGGTAACGCCGCAAAATCTTAGTTTAGATAATCAATTATATGTTTTATTGTTATAAAGATTGTAATTTGTTTCTTATCCTTGTGTGATGGAAAATGAGCATGCATCGTTCGGTAAGTTTGCACAGTTTGATAATACGAATCAGTGATACAGTATTTTGGTTTGTACAGGGTTTGGTACTTTTGTAAGATCAGTCTCAAAGTACTTGACTAGAATATTAACATTAGGAGAAGTCAGCTATTCAGATTAGCATGTATACTATACAATAGTTCGCGGCATAATCTAGAGGTGGATTGCGCAAAACATAGATAAAAAATAGAAGTCCATAGACAACTGTACGACTAAGTTCGCTAGTCTCTGCATCTTACTCTCAAATATTTCATTCATGAACTAATACTTACTATACTCCAATTTTTGATTCCGTAGAATTCTGACATTTAATAAGTGTTGCTACTAAAAAAAGTTCTCCACCGAAAAAGGGACAAGTTTGACTTATTTGAGGGCAATAAAAAAATGCTACGTATTTTTTATGTTTTACCTACAAAAAGGTAAGTCTAAATATTTACTTACTCAAGTGACCTAATACAAAAATAACATATATTTCAATATCACGAACAATATATCGAATTAACTTTAATTACTTTCTTTTATTCTTTAGCTGGCATCACTGCCTACTAATTCCAGGTTTAGTAAACCTTTTAAAAAAATAAAATGTTATCTTTACTAATTGTGCGTTTTTTACTGTTTGTGATGAAAAGGAACGTAATTACCACTCGCCGTTAAACCACTTTTAATGTGGAGCACCGCACTTAATAAAATGGATACATTAACTAACAATAAAATGTATGTATAGACTCAGATGTTCAGACTCGTATTGAAATTGAAAAATGTGCCCGGCCAAAAAGGTTTACCATCACTGACATGTCAAAAAATGATAGTTGTCAGAATTCTACGGAATTCAAAATCAGAGTATAACATTATTTCGATACTATAACACAAAATAATATCCTACTAAAGCGCTGTGTCACTGTGACCAGGTCCACTTAATCAAATTACTCAATCAAATGTTCCTTTCAGGTTATGTTAGCTTCAAGTATCAAAATCATTAAATGTTCCATCTTCAAAAGTTGAAACAATACAACAATAAACTTTTGATGAATAAAAACATTGATACTCTGTTTCATTGGTTATTAAGACATAATATGTCTATATAAAAACTCACTCTAGTATAAGATTATAACATCATACCTGTATCACTGGTTAAGGGTAGCATGAATATCTATAGCTTTATGTTAAGGTTGTGTGCATGGTGACATATTTAATCATTTTCCAGCACACAAATGGCCGGACACAAATAATTACGTATCTGTATTTCTATGTCCAAGACCAAGGAGATATGATACATTGGTGATTACATAAAGTATCAAAACGTTGCAGTCCGTGAATCACCAGTGTTTGTCATATTTTTACTCTGATTGTACAAGACAATTTGGCATAATGGTCAGTTAACATGGGATTCTGCTATATTATCATTTCACTAAGCTGTAGATTTAACATTAGGTAACAATAAATTTGTTTAATAGCAGACGCAACTATTGTAGTAATCTCGCTCAAATATGTGCGAATTTAAATATTGAGGTCGGTCGTTGTCTGTTCTTCCGCGAGTTAAATGGAATAGTTTTAGCGGATTCAATGCGTTAATTATAACGGCTCGTGTCTAAAGTACGAGTTGTATTACGACTCGTTTTACGTAGCGAAAACTACTAGTATTTTAGTTATATTCTATACAAAATGTTGACAGTTATTTTTTCAAAACTGGCACCAATAGACCCAAGATGGTGGGCGCTTGAATCCGTTAATCTATTTTTCATTTAAATTATCGTTTTGGTAATGGCCAAATGAATAAACGGTTGCTTCCATTGCAATATATTTTGTTGTGGTAAAGGGGTTTTCAATCAAATGAGGCTTGCTTAAGACTTAAACGAATAAATTCTTTGAAATATCTTTTTCGCAAGTTGCATCTGCATACCTTCTTTCTCGCTTCACCACTGATAATTGGGAAATATTGTATTTACAAATTACGAATATTTTTTTAAACATACGCACGTCACAGCATAGATCGTGTGACTGGGACTTGCTCGTTTTTGAATCGTGTTTAATATAAGAACATTTCTTATTATAAGGGACTTTTGGTTCATTAATATTGAATACTTAATAAATCAATTTGTCGTTATTCCGATATTGTGCGTTTCACTGGTATTGGTTGGTTGTGCTATTACGTTAATTGTGAAGGCTTGAATAATGCTTGACATTTACTAACATCGTCGGTTTGGTATCCACTGACTGAATGACGAACTAGACTGTTGCGGTTACACTTACAACGCTAGCAACTTGCGTTGGTTATATGTATACGTTTATTATTTAAGATTTATGTAAGTGATTTGACAATTACGAGAGTACGGCTGTTTGTCCACCACCGCCGTCACCGGGACGTCACCGAGAACGAGATTATTTCGGGCCGAGATTAAGATGACGTGACGGCGATCGTGTGTCCACCGCGCCGATATATCAGTGGCTCAGTTTTTTGAAACAAACGTGTTTAGCTGAATTTTATACATGCATAGTAATTGATAAATTATTCCCCTCATGCTTTTAATTATTCGTAACTTTCTTCACAAGTATACATAATAGCACAATCATAATCCCTTTTTGTCCTGCTCCTAACAAAGTTGCTTTGTAGCACTATTTAAAAAACCTCTTCAACCAAGTGATTTGTGTTTTAAGCACAATATGGGCTTTAGACTAAAAAATGTATCTGAGCTTACAGCGTTTAAACCATTATTTTTATATTATAGCCTATTTCCGAAACTGAAGGTTAAATTCAACTAACGCTGGAATGGAATAAATAAGTGTGTTATGTAATTGTGTTCGTACGTAGAATAGGGGTAGGTATTTTAACGTTATGTAAGCTCAGTTAGCTAATACATAAAATGTTCTGCATGGTCCGGTGATAGATGAACCGTTCTGGGCTGAAAGCTTAAGTGTGACGTAGAGGAGAGTGTGCTTTCTATAGAAAGTGTATCATGGTGTTAAGGTTGGTTGAATGAAACGTAAGTATCATTGTGGGATCACGTGCGGTCTTATACTATCGCAAAGTGCCTTGTGACCTCAACTGAGACTTTCAAATGTATATACAGAATAGACTCTTATAAAACATTATATTATCTATCGTTAGAATACCTAATCAAGTGCCTAAGATAGAGTAAATAAGTAGCGGATCGAGTAACCCTATTTCTAATTACAAAATGATATTTGTTACAAGAGAAACTTAATAATACGAACGAGATGAACGTCGCAATCGGACAGCTGTCATTTAGTCTTCTAGGCTCATTTTGTTGTGTAAATTTAATTAAACTAATTTATGAAACCCTACTCATTCTTAATAGATCTCTTCAAATAATTTAGCGCGGCTTCGGCAAAGCAAATTCGCTCGAGTTTTTCATGTAGTGGTGAGTTTGATTTGTTTAAATGATTAGCTACTATGGAAAGAATAATAGAAATATCGATTTATTACTAATTTCACTTAGACCGCTGATCCCTAGTGGAGAATAATCTGTTAATGGGGCTAAAATCGTCTATAACTTGATCGTAGCATAAACTTTAATTCTGTATATATAAAATGGTAAGCAGTTGGGGTCGCATAATATTGGTGCAAGTAAAAGGGTACCAGGCGTACATAAGTTTAGTGAAGTCCGCAGTAGCTTGGTGACTAGGAGCTGCGACGTCGTGCGTAACATAACGGTGAGGTGTAAGCACTGCTTTGGTGGACTGTTAATGCGTTCAGTATGGTGAGTGTTCATCATTTTAATTACATTGTGACGTCTGTGAATAAACGTGTATCTCGCTGACAGTTGTCGTAATTCTTACTTACTCTGTGAATTTAAATTCTAGCCGTTTAGAATTGCTGTCAAAATGCCAACGAGATACAGATTACAACATCAGTGATTCTTATATACAAATTTATTTATGGGACCAGTATTTATATAAAGCTGAAATGTGAGGGATCCATTTTGGTTATCAATGGAAACATATTTGTGACTAACAAGAAATCTTACGCATGAAGTATTTATATATTCATAATTACGTTTTTATTACTTTTATGGTAGATAACAGGTGTTTATTGTAAGGAATTTATACAGGTCCGCTGACGTACTATTACCCAGCTATGGGTCCTACGTTACCGCCCCCTCTGGTCTACTGGGGTTATCCGACACCACCAGTTTCACCAGCCCATTACTACCATCAGCCACATCACCCACAGACTATGGTAAGGGTAATAAGTGAGTTACAACCAATTATTTTATTGCTCTTAGAAATGTATTTCTTGATTATTGTTACAACAAAAACTCACAATTTATCTAATAAGGGAAAGGTAGGACTTTTTTTATAACGTTTAACATGGATCCCATAATTTATCAAGTAAGAACAATGTGTTTTCCAGATGCAGGAAGTGGTACCAGTCGGGGGCGGATCCCCGCTACCCATACCTCCCCCAGCAACTTGCCCCGAATGGCCTATATTCATGGTCAACTGATAATCGTTAATAACTATAAATAATGCAAAAATATATTCAAGTTATTTGTCAATGTCAAAACTGACTTTGACAACTTATTGTGGCGCTCAACATTCAAGGCCTTAAAAAAGGTACAAATAAAAGTAAAATCACTTGCCAATAAATTATATTCACGTTATATTTTATCTTCGAAATATATTTTATATAAAATTTATATTTTATCAGATTGATATTACAGAAATCTTAAATACCTCTTTATTTTGGTTCTATCTTATTTTCAGCTGCTATTTATATCTTACCTGTGGATAAATCTATTTTTGTTAACATTGTATTGTTTTTAACATCACATGAGGTATTCATTTTTTCTTCCTAACTCAGTTTATCACTGTTATTTAGTAGTTAGAGTTAATATGAATGGATATAATTTAAATAAAAAACAAGCAATAATATTATTTTTAAATAAAACATTTAACATTGAAAATCTATATTTATAAGATAAATTGTCTAGATACCCAAAATTCATAGTGAAACTGATATAAGTGATATATTTATTACTGATGTGGTCTGTGCGGAAAGAGACCCGGTAAAGCGGTTATACGAACATATATAATGCTACGCGTCATTTCATTTTCATTCAGAAACATATACTTTTAACTATCAATTTGTTAAACTATAATGACGTAACAATGATGTCACCATAAATAAGGTAAAATTGCTTTGCTGCGACCTCAAACCGTAAGATGGTTCTCTTTCCGCAATGATTTTATTAATAATTTTCTTAATTTGTCAATCAACATTTTGTATTGCCAGATTGGATACTTATTACATTAAATTTAATATATATGTTATCGAAATATTTAATTAAAAAATTATCGTCTTAATGTTATCTCAATTTTATACTTATCTGATAAAATTATTTTAATTAAGATTGTGTATGCGATAGAAAAATTTAAAACTCAAAACTCATTTAATGTTCTTGTGAATGAAAATTCTAAATTTAAACAATTTTTTTTTATATAAGAACGGTGCTTCAATTCTCTTTATAATACCAAATATGTTATGTCTTTTGAAAGGCGAAGCTCAATTAGTTCATATTAGTTAGTTGCCATAAGTTTAGTCGTGCATAACTTTGAATAAAACCTTTGTGATTTGCTCAATAACTGAATAGATATATTTAAAATTTTATTTCGTAATGCCAAATTCTATGGACTAAAGTTAAGAAAGCAAAAATGCGTATTTTATTTAAAACACACTAATGCACGATATATATAAATTTACACCTTATTAATGCAGTTTTCTAACTTTAGTTTGTTTTTAAGAATTGGTTAGAATTGCACGATACCCTTAGCTTACAGGGTGTTGAGAAAATTTTGACAATTAGTTTGTAATTAGTTATAAGAGAGAAACAACAAAATCTGAATGTCTTCCATACATTAAGTTGTCACAATATAGATTTTACGATCACAGTTCATAGATAGTATTTTATTCTTAAATCTATTTTTATTAATAATTGTTTGCCTTCTGTTTTAAGATTCTTCCTGTGATTTCTTGTATTTCCTATTGTACAACGATTATATTAAGCTACAAATATATTTTTACTGAATATAGAAATCGATATGATATAATACATTAGTTATTACAGAATCGCATTTCGATAAATCTTTGAATGAATGAAATAAATTTTATTTTTATAATAAAAATCTATATTTAACAAAATTTTATCTTTAGTCTAAGGATTTTACGGTCAGTTTTAAGAATAGATAAATATTTGTTCTATATAAAATCTACTTTATTTTCGTTACAAATATTAATATATGTTTATAAGTGATCAATATCCATGACGTTAAATTTAAAATAAAATACCCAAAATAATTAGATTTATCTTTTGTTACTTTTTTACTGTTATCCAGTGATCGGAAAATATTGTTACCTATATGTTATGATCGTAATATATAACGTCAATTATAAAAAATGTAATTAAAACTTTGTTAAGATTGGTTAACACTAAAAATAATGCGGAACATTTGTTGTTTGACTATTGCAACATTGAACAAAAAATAGTTGAAATATGTGTTGTTGTTATGTCGGTATTTAAAATTATTCAATTTATTATACTAAATGTTCTTCAAAGTTCATTACAAATAAATAATGAGAGTTAACGTTCACTCAAAGCAACTTATTTGATTGGCACTCGAAAAGTACCTAAAGAAAGAACGTGACTCGAATCAGACTATAGCTACCGAAAAATAAGCTTTTTTGGTCATAGAGGTGCTTTACTTTAAAGATGTTAATTTCACGAAGTTTTTATTACATTTAACATTTTTTAATAGTTAAATTTAGATAAATTAGAATGTGCAATGTTTATTTTAAATCTTTCGAAATACCAATGTTTGGTTTATCTTAATAGTAGAATTGTTCTAATAAATGAATAAATTACAAGAAAATGTTTTATTTCATGATGGTTTGATAACTTCAGAGTACCGTGATACCTAATCCAAGGGACTTCCCGCATAGTCAAATTTGTTCAACTTTGAATCGTCGGAGACCAAAAACAAAAAGTAATTTTGAATTGCCAATTTCCTCGGTCAGTCGTATTCACTCTTTCAAAGTAACAGACTCGTAGGGGATTTTTTTAGGCCGAATACGATAGATAATATTTTTAATTTGATTAAAAATATATATTCACGCTGTTCCTTTCTTTTAAAATACTATGTTACTTAAGAAGAGTTATTAGTTTTTGGCCATTCTTTCGATTGGCATCATAAAAGTAGGGGGTGTTTTTTTTTACATATAAGTCGGTTCGATTCCCAGACGAGGCAAGTAATTTTTAGAAAATCTTTGAATGCAGAATTACTAATTTTTAAAAATAACATAAAGTCTTCTTTTAGTAAAATACCCTATCTACGATATTTAAGGTACTTTCCCTTCATGTCCGATAACTTTGGGACGCCCTGTATTGGTAGGCGGTAGTATAATTTGCCATTTCACAGACTAGCGGACTATCAAAAGTGTACGGCATTTATCTTTTATTGAAGATGGTCTGAAGTATTAATAACCTGAGTTATTGCCGTACAGATAAAAATCACCGGAAAATGACTCTTTTCTGAGGAAAGTAATTTACCCCATACACCTATATGTTCCACAAAAAATGTACGGCATGCTGGAAAATGTTATCTACTTGTGAAGTACTCTCAAGATCATTTAATTTTATGTTGTTCTATATCATCATCACCTATATGCTAATCAGACATATGTTGCGACCCTTGGCTTTCGACCGCTCCGCTGGAAATATGTACGGCGTTTACGGGTAAAGTATCTGTATCTGTGTCCAAAAGGAATCACACAAATGCCGTACAGTAATAAATGACCTATATTGCTTCTGCAACTGTCGTTGAATTAAAAATTTGCACCGACTTCCGGCACCATCACTTTAGTACGGCACTAGGTTTTTCGACATTTATTTTTAATCATCTATACACTTATAACAAAGCCGTACATTAATAATTAGTCGAAATTCCCCAATTGTACCTGAGAAAGTCCATTCACTCACGTACTCACATGTACCGCTCAGAAGTGACGGCATAGTGCTCAGAGCTATTTTCAGATATAGTAACAGCCTTCTAAGCGTAATTCACGTTGGGTCATTTCACAGGTATTTTTTGTTCATGGGCTTGTGGTCTATAAACAATCTTATGCCATTATTAATATCACTTGAATTTAAGGGCTACAATAGTTCTTAAAAAAATTCTTTGTAAGTTTAATAAGTACTTCCGTAACTTAGTCCATTCTGTATGAATTCATCAGTTAGCGCATGTGGTACAGCATAATTTTAACTTATTGTAACGAATACGTTAATTTAAAATTACAATATTTGCAAGGAAGCGTCTTAATTTATTACGAGCGTGTTTACCGAGATGTTTCCAGTTAAAATTATTATCGATAGACAAAAATTAAACCAATGTATATTTATTGACCATTCCTTAAACCTGAACAGTTGCAATTGCCGTGAATGCCGGAACGCGTTAGTGACGTATATGGGAACATGTTATTATAATTAATTTGGTCTTGCTAGGATTCAAGCAATTCAGCATCATGGCACCATTTCATTAAAGCATCAGTCATCGTTCAGCAAAGAAAGGGCTATATATAAATAATATATAATAAACAAAGGGCATATTGCGGATTTTTTCTGCAATAACAAGGCTAGTATCGTCAGCAAATTGGTATAGAAGGTGCAAGACTTTATACTCTCCTGCATTTCATTAACATGTATATCAAAAGGGCAGTGGGCCAAGAACAGAGCCTTGTGCCATTCTTTCTGATACTAATATTAGTTATATAGAGATATATACTGTCTTATCCAATTGACAACAAACTTCTGTTGCAGAAGATACTTTAGTACGAGTCCGCGTATACCACCACTTTCTAGGGGCATTATCAAGCAAAGTAATGATTTAAGGTATAAAGGGTAAATCTATAGAGGAAGGGCATTGTTTTTTTTTCATTTAAGTTTTTGTTAATTTTGTCGGTAAACTGTACATTTAAAAGTAAGCTTGTCGTACTTCTGCCTGTCTGGAATCCGAATTGATAGCGGTCAGTCCGGAGAAAAAGTTCTCTTTGTTCTTGGATGGATTAGATTTGCAATATAGTATTATTTTTAATTTTATTGTTTTCTTTCGTCCGAAAGAATTTCGTTCTTTGTTTTCGCTTTCCAAATTTTGTTTTATAGCTGTTTCAAACTTTACATTAAAGTCTCGGCCCATGACATTATGACATGACGAAATTTAAATTAAATTCCAGTTTATCTACTATATTGATATCTATTTGGTTAACCCTATTGTTAGATAGTACGAATAATAGAACAAACATCATAAAAACTCTTTTATTACATAAATTAAAACAATGTACATTATAATAATTGCACTGTCGTGTCAATAAATAACTTAAGCGGCACTTAGGTAAGGCCTGTATGAATTGCCGATTTCTGTACTATTTACAAATTTAAAAAAGGTTTAATCACTTTTTAATAAGCTATTGCATTGATTTTATCGCGGGCTTTGAACGCGGCGACCGAATCAAGAAATTTCGTATCGAAAAAAAACACGATGACGTAATATAGGTGCGGCAAATACGCGTTAGAGTGGGACAGAACGCATACTGCGGATTCCCATCTCTCTGATATCGGTGACGTAGCGTGAGCGCGGCCGGTACGCGTAAGAGTGAGACAGACTATTTAGGCGTTTTAGATCAATGAAAAAACTTGAATTAATATCAAAAAACAAATACTGCATAAATAAAAAATAAATAAAAAATTATAACTGCATAAGTTGATAAAAAATGCTATGCAATAGCTTTACCGCGGCAGTCCCCGAGTGCCACACGTTTTTTTTTAATATATGTATCTAGTACTGTGAACATTAGGCTCAGCGTGAACGGGCCACCGTCCAGGCACTGCAGGCTGTCGCGCGGTACAACCACAATCAGCCACCGGTGTCCAGAACCCGTTCTTTGCTGGGAATTCTTACAATGGACTCCGACACGGAAAGTATTCTCGCTCAATGTAATACGTCAAAGCCGTCGCCGCTTTTATTGAGTACATCCAATTTTAACTAGACTATGTTACGTCTGTTTTATGCGACACTGGCCTGTAGCGACTACAAGTGGTGTGCGACGCTACAAAATATGTATATGAAAAAGTGTGTTAAGTCTTTGTCGCTGGCCAACAGTGGCTGTGGTCGGTAGCCCCTTTGCGCCGAGGTAATGCATAGAACTGTCTACACCGAATCCCAACTCTTTCTAGAGATTTAGACACAAACTCCAAAAAGTTCAAGGGCTTTCAAGGTCTTGATTCAGAAACGAGACTTAATGTGACTCCCATAAGTTAAAACCATTTTAACACACAAGGAATTCGAGCTTCTTCTTGTTTCTTCTCTCACCCCATAACATTAAAGCGACTTTGTGACTTTATTTGACAGAGTATTTAGATAGAGACAGAATTCCCAAGGTGTGCTTTCATAAACCTTCACACAACTTGTGACGACAGCAGTGGCGTGGTATAGTTAACCATCTGGGGACCGTGGCAAATCTTCTTTACTCGTTGTATATGTCCCACTAATGGCCATAGGCCTCCTCTCTTAGGCGAGAGGGAATGATCTGTAGTCCCCACTCTAGTCCAATGCGTATTGGAGACTTCATATTCATCCATAGAACATAATATCTCGTGGGCAGGGGCCCTATTGGGTCGAGGGCCCATGGCATTTTACTAGCCCTGCCACCCTATTGTTACGTCACTGGACGAGAGCCTTTTTCCAGCGACTATGTACTTGATGGAAGTAAATAATAAGAATTGGGGCCTACTATATGTTGATACATTATATACATACATAGCGCAATGGAAGATGTTTTAGTCTTATAAAATTAAAAAATATGATGGATATAACAAGTACACCCTAAAAGGCGCAAACTAATTTTTATCTAATATCTATTTAGAAAAACCAACAAATTCTGTATAAAATTTAAATTTGGTTATAAAATGCCCCAATTTCTTTAATTTGGCCTCAAACCGAGGACTTTCACGATATGGTAGACACTAGTCACTGTCACGGTCTTGGCCTAATTTAATTACAGTCCGGCCTTTAATTCACTTTATCCCTACACATAGACGATTTACATTTATACTAGGACTCTTCCTGTCCCGACACATGTGCCAGAAAGATTTGGTGCGGCGCGTGCGCACCTTGTGATGATACCTGGAAAATATTTACATAGTTTTTAAAATGTATATCACTTGAAAAATAAAGAAAATTAAACAAAATGTAGTCGTCCTTTGACGTTTATTTTAATTTATTTTCCCTTATTTTGTAAAATCCTTGTAGTTTTAGGATGTCGTCACTAAAAGCTTTAATGTTCTAAAATCTAATTGAGATTTTTTCACTTTAATTCGCAGATTTTCGGCGGTAAGGCGGCCATTTGGGCCCGTCCGAAAAGTATGGCATGGTGATTTTCGTAAATGACTGCACGACGATGATTAACTGGGCAAAAACTAGCCTGTTTTTTTTTAATCAATTCGCCTCGGTATGGCGGACTGTAAGTCACACCGGATAAGTATGGCATGACACTGCCGCCTCTAATTTTTTTACGGACTATCAGAAAATACTAGAATTTTTGTGGAACAAATCGTTTGACACCCTAATTTATCCGACGAGTTCGACTAATGCCCACGTCATTGGGCCGCCGGTACCAGCTCTATGACCAACATTTTTCTTTTTTTCATTGCGTACTAACCCCCGAAGAACCGCCATAAAAAATGATCCACTATTTTGTGTTACTATCTTCTGGCCTTTGCGGCGTATAAGAAATAAGAAATGATCACGGAGTACATACAAAAATATGAGGACCAGACCTAAAAGGTAGTAGCGCCATTTACATACATAGCGTGTTTTACATTGTACAATTGTGACTTAAGGTAATATTTTTTTAATTGTTCATACTAATATATATTGCAGGTTTATTACCAGTTAAACGCCCCTGATGAACTGGCAATACATAATAGACCTTTACTTATTTAGTTACGAATATTAACCTGAATAATCTGTGGCGTCTGCTGTTGGGTCTGTTGTTGAGCCTGTATGCTGATGGACGCGTTGGGATTATTTTGCATCTGCATACGGATCATGTTCAGCTGGGCTTGCGACAGCATTAGCTGAGGAAATAAAACATTTATTTTTATTAGTTTCTTTTTTTTAACATGTAGTATTGTGTTAAATTCATAACATATATATATATATATATATATATATATATATGTCAGAGAATGCTAGGGTTATCAGGAAATGATTGATTCAATTGACTGTTAATTTTAATTGTTGCTTTGGTTAACGGGGGTCGGGGGTGTATTTTTGTAAAACGTTACGATGCGGGGCGGGGATTGAATTACGCGTTATTGTTAATATTATTTTCGACTTTCCAGTACTTTACACCACATAATGGTAACTTTTAGGAATACAGTCGCTGGGTGGTCATGAAACGTTACATGGGAGGGGGGGTGTGTCAATAATCTCCTTATGGAACTTTGTATTCTACCTGTATGGGTTGTGGTTCTTGCTGTTGGGTCTGCGACTGGGCCTGGAGGATGATGGGCGCGTTTGGGTTGTTCTGCATCTGCATGCGGATCATTGTCAGTTGTGCTTGTGACAGGATAAGCTAGAAAAGAAATTCTTATATTATATATATTTATCTTATGTAGGATTTTCACGGTTTAATTTTGAACAACCAAGCAGTGGGATGGTAACAAAAGGCAGCTACCGCGTAGAATCCTGGATGCGTTGCCGACCTTCTTCAATCTCTCAAATTACAACTATTTTGAGAAAATTAAGGATAATTTTTTTTACTCTTATGTCGTATAAAAACTAAAAATTGAATCCTTTCGCTTTCTTTCTTGAGACAAAGTTAGCATTAATATGAGTATGTATTTTGATATTTTTAGTTTGGTGTTATACCAATTTTTTTTTTTTTTTTATTCCCTTTAAAAAAAAACCTTACCTTTTTTTACCTTTTTTTTTTGTTTGAAAAAAAAAATTAATTTTTTTATTAATAACTCTTATAAGATTAGCGATTTAAAAAGTATAATGTAAGGTACTTGTATAAAATTATTATAACCCAGAATTTTCAGTTATACGCGAAACATTAATTAATTTAGGAAACCGGTATTTTTAAACAAAAATCGTCGTGTGACAAACAAAAAAATGATACAAAAATGTGTTAGCTATGGGTTTCCGCACTCCATACTTACAGGAACATGTTGTACTTCTCCAGATGAGTTCACGACTTGTTGTAACAATGTGACGGCTTGATTGCTGCTACTCGCTGACGTCGTACTTGTTGACGGCTGCAATTAAAAAAAAAATCTTAAGCTTATCATCTCAACGTCCGTCGTTTCATAACGGAGCGTTTTTAAAGGCAGTATTTGCCGCGCACCACCACTATGTGGAACCAGCTGCCCACTGAAGTATTTCCGAACCAATTCGATTTAGGGTCCTTCAAGAAAAGAGCGTACCAATTCTTAAATGGCCGAAAACACACTCGCGAACCCTTTGGCAATTTGAGTATCTATGGGCGGTGTCACTTAGCACCGTTCTTTAAAAAAAAGGGCACTAATACAATAAAAAAGTTCTGCTACAGTTACATCAAATTATTTCCAATGAGGTTTTATTTTAAAATTGGTTAAAAGCATTATTATAATGATCATCAAAGATCACATGTAATGTGTGTGTTTACCTGAACAATTTGAGTGCAAGGTTGTGTCACAACTTGTGTACTCGCAGCTGGAGATGTGTGTTGCACTGGGACCTGAAATTTCTTTCTATAGTTAGTAAACAAGTATTTTATTTTTATCTTGGGATAAGATTATTTTTTTTTACATACTGAAGTCTTACTTAGTTTCGACTTTGATTCTCCCCTTATAGTAGGGGAGCCCAAGCGGGGATTTTGGGATTTACAGCGTGACAGATTAATATACAGGCGGATACCTTGTACCTGGTTAAGTACCTCTACCAAATATGAGCCCCTTATATATGGCCACCCGTGAAGGATAAAGAATCAGATTAGTAAAAAAAAATTATCATCAGACTTTCTCGAGCGCGTCAGATTAAGTCAGGGTGAGTTAATTACATGCTAAGTGTATATTTCACTAATTAGACAATTTGCAAGTAACATAAAGAAAGGTGAGGGCTGCAAAGTTAAAAAAAAAACGTCACCTCGACTCGAGCGTGGCTGATTAATTTTTATTTTGTAGGAAATGTATAATCTGACGATTTCCACGAGCCAAGTCAGAAAAATTCGTCGATAAAGATTACATAACAGTCTATCAATCTAGGTTTATAGACCCTGTTATGTGTATTATACTAGACCATTCTCATTTATGTAGTCTAAGAGTAAGTGAGTTAAAAATACTAACATTAATAGGCTCAGACGGTGCATTGACTCGGGTTTCCTCTCTGACACGGTTGAATTTTATCTCTTGTCTTGGAACTATGTCGATTAGGAAATCAAATTGGTCTGAACGAGATATTGCCATTGCTATATCGTTACGCTGAAAATAAGAAAATTGTTGATAAGCCATTGGTTAGTAATTGTTCTATTTATATAAATTATTATATTAATCATATATCCATCATGAAATGGAATAAATTTATTTCCACAAAGTGTTTACAGTAAGTACAAAGTTCTCATTGTTTAATAATATCACAGCTGGGTACAGAACTCCAACGAGGATTTTATTATATATATTTAGTATTTAGATCAGATTCAGCTATGCAGCCAAAGTGTAGGGTGAAAGATCCTTGACATTTACAATAGGTTCTAAGATCGTCATTAGTCGGAAAGGGAAGTTTCTCTGATTGGAAACTAAAAAAAAAAATTTTTGTGCTGAATTACCTGCAAGGTCCTCCTCTTATTGTCTTCAGTATGTGACCAGGCCCGTAAGGTCAACTCATGAATGAATATCTCACAGGCTTTTGCAAATAATATTGGGGCTTCTGCAGATATCATTTTTACTTCCTCATCCAATTTCATAATTTTTTTTATGCGGGCTAGGGGTAGTGATTGTGTTTTAAAGTCATCCTGAAAATGACAATTATTTCTCAAATAAATATGGTTTTTGTAATATTCCAATACAACAAGAAGTTACAAGTATTAATAAGGATGCATGAATAAATTTACAAAATAATATACATCATGTTAAACACTCACAGCAGTTATTTTCTTTATATCCTCATTAACTTTAGCCCAGTAATTATTAAGTGTTGTGTGGATATGAACTGTTGGAGACTCTTCAATCTCTCCTTCAATTTCTTCTATTTCAGGAGCATTACCCTCTTGATCCCTGTGGACAACCAAAGCTTATTTATCAGTTATATTATTATTACAAATGGAAAAGGAATTAGAAAAAGATTCAAAAAGAAATTTTTATTCTATGTTGTGCACAATTGTTTCATCAAACATTAAACACTATTATCTACTGCTTTTATACATCTTTCGCACCAAGGGAACCAAATAAGGGAGGTATGATTGAATTTAAAAAAAACTGGTGTAAACAACCTTCTAAGAAAAATAATCAGTAAATTCGGAACTGTGTCCACCTCATATTTCATAAGGTCTATAAGAGGACATAGCTTTATAGTGTTCTTGACACTATATTCAGCTATAACATTAATTACTTAGGCTAAACCGAATTAACAATTATTGCTCACTACAAAGTGGGAAATTCTTTAAGAAATTTTATTGTATAAATATGTTATCAGTACATACCTCAACGACATTGTTAAAATAACAATCCAGATTAATTTATAGATTGATAAGAATAAATAAGTCTTTTTTATTAAAGGGACCAACTGGCAAAATGATGACTGAAATATATCAAAACATTAGTGCAGACAGCATGATAAAATATTATGATAATAGCAATAGCATTTCAATAATTGTAAGCGCTTAAGTACTTTTTTGGTAGAACGATTCTTCCAGAGGATATTTTGAATTGTTTTATTTAAACTTGATTTAAAGTTTAAAGAATTCGTAATGGAACATATAAACAATAAACATTGTGAAGAAACTTACGTAGGCACAAGGAAGCACACCGACATCTTGTATTCACCAACAAACGATCAAGGACCTCGTAGTTTAGTATATTTAAACACTATTATGTATTTTTCAATTATGCGATAAAGTTAACGAAAAGATTAGCCGCGAGAAAAGTTATTAAAACACGGTAACCAATAATCAGTGCAATATTTGGAGATCTCCAATCAACAATTACTGAAAATCCGCCAGTTCCACGATTCGTCCACCGATGACCAGTCACAAGCTTGACGTAGTTCGGTGTTGCTATTTTGCATTTCCGGTTGAAAACGAGTTAAATTATACAAATATCAACCAATAGTTCTAGATTTTAATTTAATTTTTATGGTAATAGAAACTACTATCTAACTTTTCTAAAAAAACTCGTAACATTATTTTTTACCCATAAAATTAAGTTCCAACTTAGAAAAACCATTACGCAGTTTTACTATGGAAACGTCAGACTAGGAAAAATGTCAGGGATTTTGACATAAGATAGAAGACGTCATCACCCAGTTATTGATTAATGATTAGCATCGGCAATTGAGCAAGGCATTAGCGTCTTATTAAAATGGCGGCCGCGGAAATAGTATCAAATACTTCTAGTATATCAAAAATAGAAAGGTTTGACGAGTTTTATATGTTAAAATATTTAATTTACTAAGTGTATATTAAGTTGACCTTAATATATTGTAATAAAAAGGGGTTGTAACATGTTAAAAGTTCTTAAACAATATTGGGTGTTTACCTTTCCGTTTTTATTTTCAGTTTTTTAAATGACCCAAGCTATAAGGAAATTATTGAAAACTCATCTACATTTAATTCAAGACTATGTGCAGAAAGAAGGATGCGGATGCCATTTATCGATACCCAAACTGGTTAGATATAGTAAAGTTATTTTTTAGCTCTTACTTAAGAAGTTTGATTAAGCAATATTTGTTTACAAATTAATATGTAAATTATATTTACTTATAAAATTTAATTTCGCAAGATATAATCAATCAAACTTCTATTTTTAGGTGTTGCACAAAGCCATTCAAATTTATTTATGACAAAAAAACAGCGAATGCCTGGAGCTAAAGAAGGACAGGTTTACACATATCCATCTCAACGGTTTGTATTATTGTCTTGATAATGTATCAAGGGTGTTATGTTTGTTACAATCTTTAACATTTTTGATTTAAATAACTATAAATTTAGTTTTAAACAAATAACAGTTTCATTGGCTTGTAGAATGCATAGAATTTTTTTTTGCCCAATTAGTTGATACCCAAATGTCTATCCCAAATGTCTTTTTAGACATTGGGCTTTTATTTTTTAAAAGCAAAGATGATTAGTGTAAACTGTTTTGTAAATAATTCCTGACTTAAAGGTCAAGTAATTATATAATGTCTTAAAAATATATTTTACATAGATGGAGAAAAGCCCGTCGTCAATACCTGACCATGTCATCAACTCGCTGCTCGCTGGGGTTGGATTGGTGCCGATGCTGCTGAAAATGCTGGAGAAGGCGAAAACAGTTCTGGAATACCAGATGGTCTTGGGGGTGACGATAGTCGAGATGGGTCTCAAACAGCTGCTAAAGATGATCCCAAGGTATCTTTTCATTACATTGTTGAAGTTATACTTCTTTAGGCGCGTTATGAAAAATTGATGAGAGTGAAATTTTACGATGCGTGCGACCGTGTCACAAAATTAACAGAATGAAGTTAGTGGCGCAGGTTGGCACGCACGCCGCATTTCATTTCATTATACAAGTGCGAATTTTATATGTGCGTCTGAATTATAATCAGAGTGATTTAAATTGAATGTTTAAATCAATACTAATTAATATTAGAAAATATTTGTGAAAAAACTGTGCTCATCAACCTTCCTAAGTGATTCGATACAATTGAGGTTAACTATCCGTATGTATTATTAATAATGCCAAAGAAGTATAACTTCTTACGCGCGTACATAAGTACACGCACCCTTTTTTATTAAACATGGGGCGATAAGAATATAAATTCATATTAAGTGATTATAACCCACCACCATTGAAAATCCCAAACTTTGTGAGAGCATTGCCAGCTTTTTAGGAATTGGCATACCCTTTTATTTAAAGAGCCTTAGTCTATTAGAGGTACACTGATGCACTCATTTATAATTTTTGCAATTAACAATTACGCTTGTTTAATAATGTTTAAAAATATTTTTTTAGGAATGGTTCTACGATGAACTAGCCATGGAAGAGATGGAAACGGGTGAAGAGCCCGATCCAGAGTCAGATGAGGACTACTACGATGACACATATGCAAATAGACGTAAGCGACGCGGTGGTGTCACGCCCAGTGGACCGGGCTCCAGGGGTGGACGTACACGCAAATCTCAGCCTGAGGAAGGAACGCCGAAGCGAGGACGCGCTGTAAGAATACTTTTTTTAAATAACAGCACATACTTTATATATATAATTCTTCTGTGAGTGTGTATGTCACTGAACTTCTCTCAAACGACTGGACCGATTTTGATGAAATTTTTTGTGTGTTTTCAAGGGGATCTGGGAATGGTTTAGATTCACAAATCAGCCCGGCTATTACTATACTTTTCAAAAACTTCTTTAACATACTGTACACATTTATTTATTATTATGTAATAATAATACAAACATATTCAGTTCTGCTATTTGCTTTATTACAATATAATATTTATATTCTACTCTCTTAGTTTTTTCTCTACCTCATCTCAATGCGGAATTAACACTTGCTTGTACGATGATGCAAAACAAAGTAAGGAAGCCGGCACGTCTGGACAAAAACCCATTGATGTGCTGTGATTCGGAGATGAAGTCTCAGTGTTGTGAGCCACTGTCACATGGCTCAACCTGTTATATTGCTTTTTTTTCATAATTATGTTGATAATTTCAGGGTCGAGGCCGCAAACGGGCTGGTCAAGGTACGCTCCCTTATGAAGTACCTGGTGATGCTGAGAAACCCTTCGGCTGCGAACGTAAGTCTCGCAGGAGAAACTAATCCACACTACAATTTTCGATTACATTTTAAATCTATTCTCAATCTGACTATATGTCTGGAATTCGTTGAAGTAAATATAAAATAGATTGGAAATTTAGAGGATTTGATATTGAAATATTGGATTTGGTTTAAAAAAAAACAGTTTAGCCGAATTTGTGTATTATCAAAATTAATATTGGCATATTTTTTTATACAGTTAACAGCATTCAGGATTAATATTAATATTTTTTTAAGAAACCGGGCTAATGTCTTCTTAAAGCTAAAACATTAAAAATAAGTAGATTTAATGGCAACCTTAAGGTATATAACACTTGTAGCTTTGTTTTAAAATTTCTATGGAATTTTAAAATCTACATTCATGGGATATTGAATAACTTTTTAATTGGGCTCAAAAATGTTTGAGACTTCGATTCTTTTGGAGGATTAATTAATTTAAGGCAAGGTGTTATTATTAATTAAATCGGGTTTTACTATACACAAAATCTTATAAATAAAGTGAAGGGACTAGGGCCCGCTACTTCCGAACTACAAAATTCTAATTTGCATTGGCTATATTGACGTGTATCCAAGGATATAAAACGTGGTCTAAATGTAGTACCACCTTTGTGACCATGGTAACGAAATGAAATATAAAAAGAAATTATCCATGGTAATAATAATGTGTTTTATGTTTTATAATGAAGTCAATTTAGAATCCTATTTTATTTTATGACCCAGATACAATTATAGATTTGGTACCTATCAATTACCTACCGAGTTATTAATAACTATATTAGTCCAAAATCATTTAAAAATATCTAAACATAACAATCAAATATAAAACGGGCTATATTATATCAAATAAATAATAAATACGTCTGATTAGAACATCGCATTAAGATTAACATCACATTGTAAGTTAAGCTAGTAATAATTGCTATGTAATAACCAAATACTAATTCACAATTTTATACAAACTTCGACCATATTTTAGAGAGCTTAAACGCTAGATTCGTGTGCAATAAATAGATATAAAGCCAATGAGAGATACCAACCTAAATAGGTGGTTCACTTTTTTCTTTGTAACTTTGAAATTTGGTGAGAAGGTATAAAAATATTGAGTCACTGATTTTTCTTTACTGTGCCTCAAATCATAATTTAACGTAATATTTTACTTTAGGGATATATATAAAAAATTCATTTAAAATAAAAAAAAATTCGAAAATTACATAATTGTTCCACTTCTGTGCGGGTGACGTTTTTAATATTGGTTTTTTACGCGAGTTATTTTAAGGATATAACGCGAATTTATTACATTTTGTACGTAAATGGACGTTCGTGTTTTTCCACTTTTATGTCGAATAACCTTTACCTTAGCGTTTGTCAGAGAGGTATACGTTGTCTGTCAAAATAGCCATACATTTTGATAAACAACGTGTAACCGAATGTAGGAAACGTGTGGAATTGTTTCGTTATGCCTCGATTAAGACGTCGCGAGTGAGATGTATAGCACTGCGCGAAGTTGAATGGTTTAAGTCTTTGCTTTTGGCTCATATGGCGTTGGATTGTTTTCAGTTGAAATCGTTTTTGTCACAAAAATTGCCCACCGGAACTTTATAAAAACTGAATCAGTTACTATTTCACCTGAAGTACTTATAAGATCTGATTTTTGTGACGAACGAAACAGCGCGTTAAAAAAATCATAGAAATATTGTATGCAATAGCGTTTATTGGTAGGACAAAGTAATTAGCATGAATTCGTTTTTATGTATATTATTTGAAAGCAGTCCTTTTTGTTTGATACATAATTGGATTATATTTCTCAATTGTAACGAATTTATAAATGCTTTCACAAAAACATATCACAGATATACATCAGGTACCTGCTTAGTACTCTGTATTGTTGGATTCAGTGCCTAAACAATTGAGTATTTGAACCGCGTACTGGGTTCGCTAAAGAAAAAACTTAATGTATTCTAGCTATTTGGTTAACGATACACTCGGAGCATGTCCTCTGATTTAAGAGTCGAGATTAGGCGCTATTGAAACCTACTTGTCGCTTAGACTCTGAATAATTCCCTAAATTATAATTCAAAAAGCTTTATTAATTGGTTGTGTTTGGCATTATTTTATTTGGAAAGGTAAAGGATGGTTAGGTACGGTTAAAATGCCTTTAATTAAAGTAAATTTTTGTAACATATTAGGTTTAGGCGAATCTCAAAGTTAATAGTAGTTTTTTAGGAAATTTAGACGAGTTTATTATAAAATTAGAAGCGATAGGAAGCATTTTATTTCGTAGGCTATAAAATGGAACGCATTTAACAACCATAAAATTAATTTTTATCAGTAAAATGCAAGATCATAGAAGAAATTAATGTTTATGAATTAACATTATTAAAAAATAATAGTATTTTTGTACTATTAATAGGTTTTTTATTTAATATCACGATTCAAAGCTTTTTGTTAGGCTGTTATGAATTATAGTTATTTTAAATAAGATAAGCTTAATTTAGCTCATTGTATCTGCATGAGCGCTTTAGTATAATCGTAGTTTGATTTTGTTAGGTTAGCTTTTTAACTGGCTTTTACTAAATAGGTTAAACACAAAACACTAAATTACGCCATTTAACAATAAATCCATTTGTATGTTAAAACCTCAATATTTATATCGCTATTAAGCCTGCTGTTAACACGAAAAGGCAGCAATAAATAAAGTTTAAATTAAAGATGAATTCGAAATAACATGGAGCATTCGGTTTCGAGTGATTTCTGTTTATTTAGAAGTGCGTTTCCATGGATATTATTTGGCTATGATCGCTTAGGTCAATTATGAAACTAAAGTTCAAATACCACTATCAGTGATAATTGTAACACCAATTTTGTACACTGCCATGTACCAATCCGGTTTAGCGTAGTTTGTTACTTAGATTAAGTGTAAGTTAAGTCATTCAGTTCCAGCTGCGTTCATACGAACGCAGGTAGATTGTTGCCATTTTTGAAGACAGGAACAATTTTAAAAATGGCAAGACATCGCGGTACTGAAACGGTAGACGGGGGATAATCGCGATGAAACCTATGAACGTTAATTGTATGTTAACAGAACAATTACGGCGTTATAAACGTGTATGAAAGTACAGTGTTCGTTGCCATGGTTACGATATATAATGCCCAAAGCAGTATGGTCTGCCCACTTCAGGGTATTAGGTTACTGATACTAAATTTTGCTGAACATAAGAAAATTGTGACCAACACAGTAGTACACGTTTGATAATGCCGTGCATGTTTACCGCGCGAAAAAACTAGCGCTTTAAGGTTTTTTGAAACGTAACGGTAAATATGTGAACATTGCCTGAAAATAATGTACAGTTAATCGTTGAAATGTGGGAATTCGTAAAAGTAATCCGTCAATAAATAATTAGTTCTTATGATAAATTGAATCTTCATGTTTTCTTTGCACTGATCGGGGTTTGTTTCACTCATATGTCTGTGATAGTTCTAATTTATTTCATTTCTCGTTAGGAATTGACTCTGGCAATGACTAAAGTTTTGCGTAAAGTGCCAAAAAGGGTGGCCAGATATTCGTATACTTCCATACAAACACAATATGGGTCAAGAAATGTTGGCTACTTTTTTTTTTAATAAATGTAATTTAAAGCTTTGACAGTTACAAATTTCATAGAAATAGGACCGATGCGTCTTTAAAACACCATGAGTCCGTTCAAGTATTACGTAAGCAGATTTACAATTTATTTAAACCCCCCCCTCTTGTCAGCAAAAGTAAGCAAAGCTCTCAAAAATAATAGTGCATTTCGTTTTTAAGCATAGAAAATGTGTGGATAATATCGTATAAAAAAGGAAATAATTACTGTTGACGTGTTCCATTATATACCCTATAGTGCTTGGTAATACTTCAGCGGCCCCCATGACAGTATATGTTTATTGCAATGGAATATGCCCATTATTGCCAATGTCTTCCAAGTTCGAGAAAAAAATGCTTGCAGCATGTACATATCCTATAACACGCAGGAATTCTGATGAAAAGCGGGATGGTTGGATTTTACATTGTTTTTATTTAGTATTGTCTTTGATTAACATAACTTTTATTCATTTAATAAAACACTATTTTGACCGGATTGAAGTTATGTATTATTATAAATTTACAACTATTTAACATAATTTTAACTTCAATCCGGTCAAAATAGTGTTTTATTGTTTTTATTTGTCAATTATGATTAATAAACAACAACAATATCAAATAGAATATCTCAAAATTATTTATAATAGTCGTAATTAGGAAAGCTGTCAGTTTTGACAATTGACGTTGGAGTAAAATTTTAGTCATTGTAGTATTTATGTTAATATTTGGCTAATAATTATTTATTACGGAATGTGGGATGTGCATTGAACATTTTAGGGAAATCATGTTATTCTTAGACACGTTGGTATCGAAAACTCCAAGGTAGAAACTTGAAAGAGTCTCCATTACAGGAAATTAAAAATGCCTTCATGGTCGAACTTTAGGGTTAGTTGCCATAGCAACGTTATCATAACTTAGTTTTACGTGTATGGCCAGTTTTGACGCTTGAAATCGTTGCCTTGGTAATGAGCCTTCCGCTAATAATTAAATGCCTCTTGGATTTTTCCATATCAATGATTAGATTCAAACTATTATTAGCACCCAAAGATTGTTATGAATTTATACAAGAATATTTATGTTGAATAAGAAATAAAAGTATGCAATTCATCTATTTTCTTTAAATATTGATTGGACTCTCAAGTTGTTGGAGTTCTGTCTTTACGTTGCTTTTGATTATCTTCGGTACTAAACGGCCATTTGTGAACGTCTACTTAATTGTTAAATTTGTGTGTTGTTATTATATATGTAAGTGAAAATAGCTAGTAATTCCGATTCTATATTCAGAAACTGATAAGTACTTCTAGAAGCGTATGGAATTTACTTCAATATTTGCGTATCTATTTAGCGATCGATTTTAGTGTGTTGAAGACTCGAATGGTCGCTTAGTACAAGGGTTTTGTGTCCGTGAAACCGAGGGCAGATCCATTGATTTGAAGTCATCAATCAAACTACCCCCGGAGACTGCGTCTTTAGAACCGAACATAGATCACGACGGGCCGTCAATAATATGGGAACAGTCGATCCAGTAACGTTAAAAGATTTTTATCACGTCGTTACTAATAAAATCGACAAGGGTCTGTGCTATTTCAATTGTGTCGTGTTTTTGGTACACTGATGAATGAAAAGTCAATTAAAATGTGCTTGAACCGCATGTTGGCTTTGGAATTGTATCATTTAGGAGTCTGATACAGTTGAAATAGCACCACCCACACCCATATTTGTTGGTATTGATTGATGACGGATAATTTCTGGAAAGCAGCGCAACGTACGTCGGTTACCGTCGTGGTGTCTCCTATGCTCAGTTCTAAGACGTAGGTCTCCGAATCCCTTTTATATTATAAGTTGTTGACGCGTGAGCTTGTGCTATGGAGGCACCATGGACGGTAAGTTCGATCTTCTTTATTAAAGATAGGCCGTTTTTAATTCTTTAGAGTCAACTATTTTATATAGAATTTGTGTCTGAATGTTCTCAACGTTTTGCGGGCTTAACGATTTTATCGTTACGACTTATCGCGTATAGTCCATTAATGGGACCTGTTAATAGTATGTTACGGTTGAAATAGTAACGGGCATAGACAATACAACGGATTTCAAATAAAATTAAAATTCAATATAACCTTGGAATTTTTTTCCATACAAGATGAGAAATAAAACGTCTCATACGACGTAGGAATAGAGATATATTTCGTGTCAAGTGGGAGAAAATACGTGAATTAAAAGCGGCCTTATTCATTGATATTTCAATATTTTCACGACTTTAATGATATATACAATGCCTATATACACTTGCAGTGTGCGGTGCGAAATACAAAACTCGTCCGGGTCTGACATACCACTTTACGCACACGCACAAGGAGCCAAGCGGCGGCGCAGGCGCAGCCGGCAGTGACAATGACTCACGTGACAGTCGGCCAGCCAATTCGCCAGCTTCTAACCAACCTGCCACAGAGTATCAGGACAGCTATGTCACGTTTCTGAATAATCCTGCTGGAGGTTAGTTGGCAATTTGATACTTCGAAAGGGTTAAATTAAATCTCAGATGTTAAGAGCGAATAAATAATTGATTGCATTGTATATATTTCTGCTCCGCACTCTGCAGTGCAACCCTACAATATCCGAATTTTTTAAACAGTTTCGCAGTTACCATACTTACAAACTTTTATAATCGAAACCTTATAAAAATTATCATATTTTAGACATTAAATTTGATAACTATCTTAAATGTACCATCTTTAAAATTCGTAATATGTTCTATTTAAAATAATATAGTAAGTACGTGCCGAATCTTATCACTAAACCTATAGAAGAATCTATATAAAATTGTATCTGTGTCTGTCTGTACGTATTTTACAAAAGCCACTGCAGATAAACATAACCGAATTGGCGGGCCCATTGCGTACCATAAATGGATGTAATATATATTATTAATCTGAAAATTATTCCAGCTCCTGCAACTGTGTCAGCTCCTACGCCCCCCGCTCGTCGTCCGTCCCCCCCGCCGCGGCCAGCATCAGCAGATACGTCATCGTCGGACTCTGCGCACGCGCCGCTTGTTCCAGCTCAGCCTGCAGGTCCGACTGCAGGCGGAAGCACTGTCCGTGAAAGCAAGAAGGGCCCTGATGGAAAGGTATAACAATTTTTTTTTCCTATTGTTCCGATGTCAATTTAGTAATCCGTCCACGGCATTTAAAGCTGATTGCTAATTAATCATTAAATTACTAACGCTCGCTTTCAAATTAAGAGTCATGCGTGGAATGTAATGTATAAATCTTTTAAGAACATTTTTAAACATAATCAAAATGAAAAACTTTTTTTTAATTTCGCTTAAATTTTTTTTGGAGAAAATAATTAATTCCTTGCTTGCAATGAAGCGGTTATATTATAAATTAATTTTAATTATGCTTTAAAATAAAAAAAGGCCTACAGTAATGTGATATCTTTTAAACATAATCATTTTTTTTTAATTTTAGCCATCACCATCCCCATATTGCGACTTCTGTCTTGGCGACGACCGTGAGAACAAAAAGACCGGCATTCCTGAAGAGCTGGTCTCTTGTTCCGACTGTGGCAGATCAGGTAAGCGCCGTGGTAGACCTCCACGAAACGGCCACAAACCCTGTTACCACCTCGCAAACCGGGTCTGCGAAACCCACAGACACCTTAGGGACATAAAACTAAATGGCGTCGTAGAAATCCTGACTTCAATGTCGTACTCGGCCGATGCCTTTGACAGTTTCGCATCTAAAACTAAATTATTAGAAAACTATGATTATGGAGATTATACCACTCCACCCTCGTCCAGACAGAGTCCTGTGTACGAAAGTGTTGAAGTCAAAATTAACGGGTTTAATTAAATAACTGGGTAGCTAGGTAATCTATAATATTCTTAAATTCAAATTATGTTTGAGGTGTATCCGACTCGAAGGACCAATATTTGAAGAATACATATGGAAGGAATTAATAATAGGTTATAGGAAATGTTTTGTTTTCGCTTTTCATATTGCGATATGGGAATTGGATATTATACTAACTTAAGCTAAAATAAGCTTAATTTTTGGGTCAATTATATTTACCAACTTAAAGAAATAAGTTTAATTCTATATCAGGCTACCTAGCAGACCCTATTAGTTTATAGCTCTCAAAGACCAATAAATTTATTTTATTAAATATTTTTTGTGGTCACTAAATTTGTGCTTCATCACATAAGTACATTTTGTAAACCAATAGAAATATAATCTCATGATAAACACTTCTGACTTGATCGTAGCATAATAATATATAAGTACATACCTATTATTGTAAGTACAACATAACAAACCTGTAGAAATATTTGTACTAAATCTATTTTTAGTAAAATTTTGCTGCTTTAATGACCATAGAAGTACTAATACACTCTCTGCTATCTTTAATGTTTCTTGTTTTAAAACAAGATTGACCATAATATCAGTGCTATTTGCACAACTTGTGTGTGTTCATATTTTTCTATTGGTTAACAAAACATACATGTGTGGCGGCTTATCATGCTTATTACCAAAGATTTGGGTCTCGTGCATACATACATTCCATGTTATACTCTATTAGATGTTTACGTTATGGGCGCTTGGCAATGTTGTTAAAGGGAGATGAATATTACAGCTGCATATTTTTATTTAGGGAATTTTATAAAAAATATAGTATGGGTTTGATACTATATATAGTGATTTAAAAAGTTCTTAATCTAAAAATGTTATTTTGTCTAAGAAAGTTGCAATACACTTATTTCAGTTAATTTGAAATTTGTGATTTATCCATAACTTTGTCGCAGCGCTCTATAGGGTTAAGTTTACTTAGTTTAATAATAATATATTAATATTTTGTTTATTTATACTGTACCAGTCGGTATCGCGTATTCAATGTTAGTTCTAGTTATTTTATTGTGTTGAATGTTAATTGAAATTTTAATTAGAAGCTTAGTACTTATTAGAATTTGTGATGCCATGTGTTTGGATGCCAAAAATCACCTAGTTTCTCAGTGTGCATCTCGTCACCGTTTTACCATTATGAAGCCAAATACATGTTAAAAAATGTTTTAAGAGTTATTAGTCACAAATTATTATGATAATATAATAAGAAAATTTTATCTCGAATATAAAAAATTAAAAAAAGGTTTGTCAGGTGTGGGGTTCGAACCCACGCTCCCTCTCGGGAACCAGAGCTTAAATCTGGCGCCTTAGACCACTCGGCCAACCTGACTTACTGATGTCAATTGAAATTTCAGATGGTTTTAATAAACTTGTTTGTATCTTTAGGCATTTTAATGCATTATAGGATGATGACTTTTAGATCTTTATAGAAATCGTGTTAAGCACTCAATGAACTTCAATATAAGGGAGTTTTTGGGTACAAATATTAAATACAAAGAAACTTCTTTACGAAGTGTTTTGCAAATTTGGCTGTTGAGATAAATTTAAAAATATTGAAATTAAAATTTATACCAGAAATGTTATATGTTGATAAAAAATTAATCCCTTAAATATGACAACGATGATAAGCAATTCATCTAGTCAATGCACCAAACAAATATGGGTCCAAAACTAGTTTAGCTAATTGGAGCTTAGGTCGTGCCTTAAATCGGCTGCATTTTAAATGCATTAAATTGTTTTTGTTATCAATTCGATGTTATCTTTGAAAATTTTAAAATCTTAAACCTTCAGCAAGAAATATATTTATACGAAAATGAAATAACTTATTGTTAATTCAATGATTCATTGATATTGAAGGCAGTGTTTATATTATTCATAGAAATTTATTTAATAGGATTTCATATACATTTATACCGGGTATACAAATATACCGACCATTATCTTATCGGAAAGGAAATTGTACTAAAAGAGTAACATTTCCTTTCTGTTTCTGTATAATTTAAACCAAAAAATAATTTTTATATTTTTTATATTAAAGAATATTTACGCCAACACTGTACACATATGTAATTTATAAATATTAATTATTTCTTGGTCAAGGCATATTCGATTAAATTCAAATCAAATTATTTACATATGACCCGTGTTAAAATTTTCATATATTCATATAAGTTATTACATTTTCTAGTTATGAACAAAATCCAAAGAGTTATTGCACTAAAATCTTTTATAATGATATCGTGACAGTGCCCCAAACATACCTGATACGCTTTTAGCTTAAAAGTCAAACAGAAGCTGGATCAGATGGGTTTGTGGCACCAAATACCTACTTTTGTTAATTGTTTTATATTTTATATTAATGTGACCAAATGATTGGCTATGTTATCTCTAGTGTTATTAATAATGTATGTTTGTATACAAATATTTACAATAAGTTATACCATATATTTGTGAAATGTGTATGTATATCTCAACATTTCAAGGACGGAGGTTTGAAATTACTTATTTTTAAGTCTTTAAAAGCAATTTCGTTTTATTATAATAAAATTGAAATAGTGAAAAGGGCATTAATGAGTAGGGAAGTGCATAATTCAAAATGAGGCATTAATTACACCGTGATGTGTGTAGAAAATCTCCAAATATTTAGCTATAAAAGACGGAATGAACTTTGGGCGCGTATTTCAGAACGTAACTCGACTTTTAGTTAGATCTGTGAATCCATTTTTTTTTCATTTGACATTACCTTTGGGTACGCTTTGCAATACGAGCCTATTAGCTCAAATGTCTTGACATTGAATTATTACAATTAAAATGGGACAGGTTTGGGATTTACCTTCGATGGTGTCCGTACGGCGAAATGTTATAATTTGTGCCCAATAGATGGCGCTGACACAGAAATTCCCTTGTAAACGGTATTTAATTAAATTTTATGAGTTAAAAGTTGCTTTTTATTTAGATTGTGCTGAAGAATAGTGAATGTTGCACTTCCTTACTCTTACGCTATATGTGAAATATGTTGAAGTTATTTGTTTGTTATTATTATTTTTCACTATTGTTCGGCACATTTTTACCCTTAACTTTAATTTTTAATAGTGCTGACGATTCAACGAAATGTGCCAAACAGTAAGTGAAAAGTTTTTACTATTAATTATTGAATTAGTTTTAGAATTATATAAGATTAGGGTTTTATCCAATTAACAGTAGGGCGATTCTAAGTACAGTGAAGTTACTACGCGCTTTGGGGTACTTAATAATTTTATTTTTGTTTATTTAAATTAAAATAAAATTATTTGTTTTTTATGTGAAGAAAGTCCCCTGAAAATCTAAATAATATTCATGCAGGTAACTTAATGGGCACTTAGGAAATGCTTCTAAATTTACACGTTCACGTACACACACTAACACACAGACACACACCCACACACATACCCCATGTGTATCCTTATATTTATTGTTAACGTTGCAGCCTGTATAAGAATGATTATTTATTCTCACTAAATTTTTCTCTACTTTTTAAGACCTGTCGATACGAAGTGGTGGAGGCCTGATGACCTGTAACACAGGTACTCTTACCTTTAGCAGGCATCAGTCTCACACAAACTAGCATTTTTCCTAAATAGAAGAAAGACCATTATTTATTAAAAAAAAAAAAAATTATAATAGTATATAACTGTCACTTGTTTATGTACTAAGTTTATGTGAGAAAAAATGAATAAAGAATTTATTATTATTTAAATTACATCAGAATATCCCAGATTAGAGCAGTGCATTCCAATAAATACCAGTGATGAGGAGCATGATATAACGGTGGCAGGTGCTTACAAACATTTTGTTAAAAACACCTTGGCGGTTTAAGAGTGACGGAGAGTTCATTGCCAGTTCTTCGCCGCTTGAGAACTGGCAGTAAATGTAAATTTAGAAGCATTTCCTAAGTGTCTATTAAGTTACCTACATTAAATTTAGATTTTCAGGAGACTTTCCTTATATAAAATACGTTTGAAATAATCGGACTAATTTAAATTATAAGACAATTACGCAACTCCGCTGCTATACCTGAATCGTCCTACGTATATTTGCTTTAAATTTATGTCGCAATTGTTTTATTTTTATAGAACAAACGCAAACGGGCAGAAAGCTCACCTGATGTTAAGTGATACCGCCGCCCATGGACACTCCAATGCCAGAGGGCTCGCGAGTGCGTTGCCGGCCTTTTAAGAATTTGTAGAATTTCTATTGGTATTCTATTATTAATAAATACTTTTTCAAACAGGTCACCCCACATGCCTGCAGTTTACAGCGAACATGATGGTTTCAATGCGGAAATACCGCTGGCAGTGCATCGAGTGCAAGTGCTGTTCGGTTTGTGGGAACAGCGATAATGATGTGAGATTTTTCAATACTTTAGTATGTTTGTAGCGGATGGATTTTTTTAAGACCATAACACTTCCAAAACATACTACGAATTCATTCTATTAAGCGTGAATTTGACAACCCAAGTATGGTTTCGTTATAGAGAAAACAGCTCGTAACTGGGTTATGAAAACCGAGCATTAAGAACCCTTAATATTTTCGACGAAAGTACCGCATTGAACTATTTATGATACGTGATTTATTTAAGGACTGGATACTTTGTATATTTTCGTTTTATGTAATAGTTATACCCATTTTAGTCAACAATAACTATTTGTTTATGGGCTCATGCACCAATTAATATGACACTAAAACTTAAGATTTTCTATTTATATTAAAAAATTGAATTATTCACATAAGAAACTTAAATCATAGGTTTTTGGAAAAAAATACTAGGAAGTTGTTAACGAAACTCAGATAGTAAATTTTCTTCTGATATTCAAATTCCAAATAATTTTGAAACAAACAACCCTTAACAATCAAATTGCCCCAAGGAATTACTTCAAACACGTTTTACATCAGCCATAATACTTAGATGTATATGAAATGGGTTTTTAGAAAATTTAGCAAATTAACTCGCATTTTATGTCTTCGTCATTTCTAGGACCAACTGTTATTCTGTGACGACTGTGATCGCGGTTACCACATGTACTGCTTGGCGCCGCCTCTCGAAACCCCACCAGAAGGATCGTGGTCATGCGCGCTTTGTATTAAGGAGTTCCATCTTAAGGAGTGAGGTAATAATATGGACCAACCATTCCAGGAAACAGCTTTACCTGCGTACATTGTAAAATTCATGCCGGTATCTCTTGGAAGTTTCCGAAGAATCCCGACGTCTTCGTATGCAATTTCTGTGGTCTCTGGCAGAATTACCAGCGCTGTGGAACATTCTGCTCCTCAGCATAATGCTGAGCCAGGGCCAATTACAGCCACAGCACACACGCATTACACACTTGAAACGAACCGAATGGGAAAATGGAAAAACATTTTTTTTATATCTCTCATTTTATTTTTTTCTGTGTGTATTGTTATTTTGTGTGTGTGTTTTTGTTAGTAATAAATGTTGTCTATGTAAATTTCTATATAGTTCTCTCAAAGATCATGGCGCGCGCGGTTAAAAATCCTCGGTGCCAACGGTATCGCTGAAGGAACTTATAGAATATGCTGTATGGTCAAACATTACTGATGAAATTTAGAGGCGCTGCTTTTGTGATGGTGGCAGTGAATGAGGGTAGACGAATAATTTAATATGAAATATTTTTAACTTGGATTTTAGCCTCATAAATATAAAATTCTTTACTATGTAAAATAAATAAATGTCTTTTCAGGTCGATAATGCAACAGATACTTATACGTACAACGCAGTGAGGGCGCAACGCCATTTTGTATGAGTCAGATGTATAAACTATGTTGCCATAGATAATGTAGATTGTAGAGTTAGACTGGGCCGAGTGTGGTTAGTCTGTGGTCCAATTCAGTGTATTTTAACAAATTTCATTTTACAACAGTATTTTAATTAAATGTATGTTTGTATTGACGATTTAAAAATCAAGTTTTCATCTGTGGAGCTTACTAACTTTTACATATTGTAACTGGCCAATGTTAATGCGAATTTTGAAGAAAAAAACCATAAACCGAGCATTTTATTGTCTATTAAAATATCTTAACAGCTGGACACAGCTAAAAAATTTAAATGGTCATAAAGCTAATACGGTATTTTTCTACACTGTATAACTAAAACATTGTCTCTTCTCTTTAAAATACAATTTTACCTTAAGAGATTAATGTTTCAGGACAATGTTATAAGACTGATTTAGCTTATGTAATATGTTGTATTCATCTGTGGAAATAAATCATTTTTGTACGAAATTTTGTTGGACCACAGATTAAATTGTACATTGTATGCTTTTGTACATATCGCCATTATAGTAAGTGTTTTTTCCGATAAATGTAAATGTTTATGGACCGAACAAAAATCAATATGATACAATATAATGTCAAATTTTAAATAATAGAAATCAAACAAAAATCTTAAAGATAATAAATTGTGTATAAAACTTATATAAAAATCAATAACTCAAATCATAATAAAAAGCTGTAGCTTCAAATAATATCCGAGTTTAAAACGCCTCTTCAAAATCAAATTTACATAATTGACGGGTTCGTTATCGACGCAAATCGTGAAATGTCAAGGTCAAACCTCTGATTATATAAAAGAAGCACATGCTTGTTGTCAATAATTAAGAAAAAACAAATTATGGCTTCATTCAATTTCCCGTTATACGCGCGGTGACGCCATTCTGAATCACGATTGATCGGTGAAATGTCAAATGTCATCTAGCTTTGTTTATTCTTTTTTTTTAATACAACAACTGACAATTGTGAATTTCTAACGTAGATTGAAACATTTTGTCCGCGGTAAAATTGACGATCGTATTGGCAATTTGTACTACATTTGTATAGGATGAAAATACATTATTTTAAAGAGTCATAAAATTATACTATATAAGACACTCGGCCTAATACTTACAGCTGATACATAGCATTTCTACCTCTACCGGTGCTTGCTTTAGCTACTTTTTTTCTATAGCAGGCTTGTATTTTTAACAACGGAATTTGTTGAGCCACGGTGGAATAGTACCATAAAATAATGTACCATTAAGAGCCTTTACTACTTGGTAACCCTTTATCACAAAAAACCCAAAGTTTTTTTTGAAGTTTGACGTACATGGTATAATGATAATTTTAGGGAAGGTAAATTCTTTGTGTCTTGGTAGTTAATTTTTTTTCATTGTCATTTTTGATCCCAACTGGGCGCTCATTTCAGGCTTATAGGCTCTTAAGTGTACCTAATATTTAATGGTTAAAATGAATATTGGTATGGATGATTTTTTTTGCCCCAATTAGAAGACGATGTAGTCTTCTAATTTTTAGGCCTCAGTCTATATTTTAGAAAAAAGCGTTCCATTTAAGTACATAGAGAGTACAGTATTTTTTTAAGTGTAATTTTGTCTGCAAAGTTTAGTTGGGGTTTTTTATTTATTACGTTTAGTAACTGTAGACCGTTCTCTGTTGCGTGTGAATTGTAATTCTCATTTATTCTGTCAAAATGCTGAGTTGTATTATGTGCGAATGAGGGATCTGTTTTCAGATCCTTGTAAACTTAAAGTACCATTTATGGTTTCCTTTCTTGAAAGGTATTGTAGATATTGGTAAGACGGCTCTGTGATCGAACCAGGTGGTTGTGAATTAGCATGGATTTATATTTTTTTTAGCTTTTTAGCGTAGACGTATCCGAATTTTTGCTTTAATCTACGAACAATTCCAGATTTTTTTGTAATTTTATAATTTGTAGATTTAAATGCTTTATCTGATACATTGGTAGAGGAATAGTTTCTTGTAAGGTTTTTTATTTTATTGTATAATTGGAAGCCATTTTTTTCGATTTTGTAACTCTACTAGGTGTAACAGAAAAAGCGCAAACGCCGGCTCTAATTTTAATGATGTATAGAGTTAAATGTAAAATAAGATTTCCAGAACTTAAGTGTGTTGACGTAAATAAAGCACTTTGATGAATTTTTGTGTTTTCTTTGGAATTCCTCAAAAACTTACAAATCTAGAATATGCCAGAAGCTACTGGGGAGGGGTAATAATGAGATAAGAAGGAAATGGTGTTTCGTTTAGTTGTCATTGGTCAAAGAAAAAGGCGCGAAAGTTCAGGACGCGTGTGATTGGACTGGAGATGCGATTGTGTAATCACAACCTAACTTCGTCACCCCTTTGTCTTTTGTTTTACATTCGGACCCCACAGCTCAGATATTCTATCTTGCTAGATGCGATAAGTTTTCACAAACTCAACAGATTTAAAGATAGAGGCAATGCAAAAAACATAGCGTTCTTTGTAACTACGCTGCCCTGATCAAGACAATTCTACTACTTTAATTATTATTTTTTAGCCAAGGTTATATTGCTTTACGACTATTTACTCAGGTACTTATCCAGCAGGTAACTTTTTATCGAAGAAATGTCCTGTTTTAGAATTTCACAATGGAAACGAAACAATATAAAAAACAAAATTTATTCGACTATGACACACTTTCGCTTTAAAACTTCAACATTTACTCCTTTGTACGAACTTCCTTCGCACCCTGCAAATCTTTGCGTAACACGTCCTGACGATGTAGAATTGGGTATGATGGCATGTTGAGCACGCCACACGTATTAGATCGTGATTGAAGTCTTGCAAAGCCCTTCTCTCCCCAATCGGTGCCCCACGAATTCTTGATAGTTAGGTACTCTTCTCCCTCCCGCTTCCCCCATCCTATCGCCACAACGGCGTGATTCAGCGGATTTGGAACATTGCCGCTGTGAAAATTGAGTTTTGGTTAAACCACGTGATACATGACTGTTACTTTGTTATTTGACCTGTATTACATACCAGCGTTCATCATAGTGTACACCTGAGGAGTAGGTAAAGAAACCCTTGTTTACCCCATCTACAATCACGACGGTCGGCCCGTGCTGTTTTATCGCCACCTGTGATACATACACCTTCATATAATATCAATTTATCAATACTACTTATAGGTAGGTACTTATTATACATACATATGTACTGTATACCTACAGATTGCACTCAGTGGGATCAGTATGAGTTAAAGAAAATAATAAAAACCTATCATAAATGAAAAATCTAACTCCTCGCTTGTTTCATGAAACTTAAATTATTCATATAAATATATAATTTTTAATACATTCTCAATTTGTCATGGTAAAGCTACAGTATTTAAGTCACCTTGAGTGCAGGTACACTGCGGCGTGTAACATTGACGTGGCCAGATATGCGGGTAACGGGCTGAACTGAGTCTTCGAGGCACTTTTTGACCGAATCCGTGTAGGTGTATTCTTCATCTGCCCGAAGACCGCGTTCCCTTGTGTAGTCATATGCGTGAGAAGGCCAGGTACCCTTGCAGCCTCGCCCTCCGAACGGATGTGCGCAGTCAACCAAGTTCTGCGGTGACAGTGGCACAAGCTGTCCGGTACGCACCGCCAGAGCTCCTTCGACCGCACCGCTAACTGCGAACGCCCAGCATGACTGGCACTGCACTTGTTCTGTGTCACAAAAAAGTTCATGCAAAGTTCATCTTCGCCTGTTGCTTAGTAGACATACATACTGTGACACTTACTTTTGACGGGTGAGACAGCTCCGCGAGGCCGCCAGTCAAATTGTTCGGGAAGCCTTTGCTCACGCCGGCTTACATCTCGCCTCGAGTACGGGAACTGTTCAGCGTTGTCAATGTCACCAGGATGCATCTCGACGCCCAGCATCTGTCGTAGCTCGGCTTCGACACGATCACAGAAGCTGTTTACACCATATCGGGCAGTGGAGCCTTGCCGATTAGCGGAGTTTATGAAACGTACGAATGTTACCAATGCGCTTTTGCGAACTCCCTCTTCGCGGGCATCTCTATATACGCGCCCATATTTTGCCTTAAACCTGTAAATATAATTGATATCAACTACGCAAGGAATAGAAATCCTCGGAGCAGTGAGGTCGCACCGTGAAGCCTGTGAAGTGCCCAGGAAGCTTTTATCCTTCTGGAAGGATCTAGGTTGGCTTAATTAGCCAGGACTTGACGCACAAGGGACCAAATGGGCATCTAAGTGCGGAAATTGTGACCACACACGTGGAAAAATGCAGTATTGATGAAAGTTAAGCTTCACTTACTTGTCAAATATTTCGTCGTATCGCGTGTCACGCGCAGGCATTAGAGTAAACTCGCGCAGCGGCTCAAGACGTGCCATTTGTTCTGGTTTAACTTTATTCCACCTCTCGACGCGGTCGCACAATTCCTCTGTGTAATAAGTATGTTCAGTTAATATTTATATATAACGCAATAGCATTTTTTCTATATTATATAGCGCATTTATTTGGAAGGAATTTACATGTGAGAGACTCATTTTACTTTAAATGTAAGTACATACTTAATATGATAGACTGCAGTTAATGGATTCCAAAATAAAAAAGGCAATACAATGATTTAATCACTAAACAGAGCTTTACCAATATTAGGCTTAAAGAAATCTTGTTCCATTTCGACGTGCTTGACAACCGTGTATCTGTGTTGATAGAAATCGAAATTTTCTCCCAGCTGGGAGCTATTCATAGTGACGGTGTATCTGTAAAAAATAAGTAAATGCTTGGAGAAGTATAAACATCATACACAACAGGGAATATTTTATAAACAAGATCATTTAAAGTTTTATTTAACAAATTCATCATTTAATTCTGTTGCGTAGTATTTAAATTATAGACATTATCTAAGGTTATCTATTACAAAATCTCTTCCACAGTCATTATCTTCATCACGGTTCCAAGTCCCACAATTCACACCCGTACAGCACAGACACATTTTTCACGGCTAATTGGTTTAGGTGAGAAATCTTTATGCGTACAAACGTAAAACAATTATTTAAAAAAGTACTAAAGATAAGTGTCTCACTGGATTGGCACTGTGTTCCCGGCTGTTGTGCGTGTCAGAAGCAGTTCATGTCGGGCTGTGAGCCTCTCCTTCTTTGCTGCGCCTAATTCTCCCTCTGCGCCTGCAACTATACGCCCCCACCGCTCTACGGGTACAGCTTTATTTACTTCTTCTACGTAGCCTGTAAATACAAGATAGAGAGTATTAGAATTGCCACTAAACGAATCTTGTGATAAAAATTAACATAACCAGTTATAGGTTACATTGTCTGCTATTTCTCTTAGAGAGGAGGCAAACCGAATCCGTTCATGTATTTTTATTATAAATATTTAATCTGAAATGGAAAATATCTGGGGATTGTTTAGCGTCTACGAATGATGGCAACAACTAGATTACTGAACCTTCATATGAAATACCTTCGAATTGGAACAGTGTTATGTCTGGGAGCCCTGGTGGGATGCGGTCGGTCGGGGTAGCAGGGCTTGGCTCGGCGCGAGCGCAGCGACGAACGTTACTATCACTTGATCTATCTACAAGTACCTGCAAGTTATTATTACATCTTATTATATTGTACATTTTAATATTGAATGCTCATAAGAATGATGAGTATCAAAATACCTCAAAGCGCTCCACCTTTCCCTCATTGGAGAAGGTACGATAGGTGGCAGTTGAACCACCGTGAAACTCTACGCGCGCTGCTTTGCTGCCGCCGTCAAACCTGCACATTTCATATATAGAGATATATTCCCTACGTATATAGGAAAATGCGCAATCTTTTCTTGCAATACTTCGATGAAAAGACAGCCTCATCAGAAAGTGAAGAAGCATTAGAATATCAGAAACATTAAATTATTGAAAGAAGCAAAAAATATTAGCTTAATTATGGGAACCTTACCAGAGCTTATAGGGTTCGGTATAGTCAGAACTTGGGACTATAAGCTCAGCCTCAATTTGAAGAGAACTGGAGAAGCTAGGTTTTTGCGGAGAAGAAACCGGGGCCGCCTGAGATGGTTGGTGGGCCTCAGGGGCTTGGGGTGATGGTCCGGCGTCCACCTGCCGTACTGTCTGGTCGTGTGCTGATAGCAATAAAGGCGGCAGATATGGTGCTCTTGGAGTCTGCGACAGGAATAACTGCACGAGCTCCTCGGACGTGACTAATAAGAAAATGATTTAGAGTATAATTGCATATTAATATTTACATTATGTGTATTTGACTTAATTATTTAATAAAATTATTCTCATAACTTACAGTTGGTCGTTAGCGGCGGGAAGTTGATGCCTTGGTCGATTTCCTTTGCTACCACGAAACCAGGGAACTCCAGTGGCACGGGCTTGGGTGCATCATGTATTGGTGCTGATTTAAGACATAATATCTATATTAAATACTTATAAACCCTCAAAATACTATGTGATACAAGTTTCCTTACAATTTGTTGTGAGTGGTGGGTTAGTTCGGTGGATTTCTTCAGGTTCTTCATAACCAGGGTCTACAGGGCCTGCTTTTTCAGATATTTGGCGGTGGATGGGTGTCTGCAGTACAGGTGCTTTACACTCTAAAAGAAGCAAAAGATGTAAGCAGATCATTTGCAGTACCTTAACAGTTTCGTAGTCGTTCCTTTTTTTCTTTTGCCGCTGTGACAAAGGGACACTACTTTTTCTACGCTGCTATTTGATGGGAGAAAAGTATTTACCAGATTGCATAGGCACAGGCACTGGCAGCAACACAACTGGTATCGACCCTGCTGATGCCTTTGCTGTAACAAACATGCGTTTATTAACTTCATGTTACTGAATTGTTATCCAATTATACTCGAACCACTTACGTATAGGGATATTTATGCTAATGGGATTTAGAAACCATGGCGGCACTGCAGGCGATGACGTTGCGTCAGCAAGAAAACCTGGAAATCGATTAAGAATATAATTAAAACATTTAACTTCCCAGTACCTAACTAAGAAACTATTAAAGTTTCTTAGTATTCTACACTACACCTATTCAGTAACCTAACCTGACCTAGGTTACTGAATAGGTATAATTTGGTATTTGATTAAACTAATACATAAAATTCTCGTGTCACAATGTTCGTCACAACGCGACGGCTCGACCGATGCTTAGGAATTCTTTTTATGCATATTCATTAAGTGCCATACCTTACGCGACGTGGCCAGCGACGTCGCTTATCTAATAATTTGAAATCAAATTTTAAAATCATTTTTTATGTAAAATATTAATAATAAGGAGAGCAGGAGCCTTACTAACAATTTCTTTCAGGATAACTAAGTAAAAAACATAGTTAAGAGACTATGAAAAAGCAAAAAAAGTGCTTAAGTATGCTAATGCGCCAGGTAGCCAGCGTCGCCAGTCGCCACATCAGGAGCGGTCGACTCTGGCTACGCTGGCAACTTGGCGACGTCGCCACTCGGTAGCAAAGTGAGTTAGCTGGCATACATCTTAATATTATGAACTAGTTGGCGACGTGGCCTTGGCGTCCCGGAGGCAGAGGCCTAAGTGATAAGGGGTGTCGCCAAAATTTTATTATTAATGAATTTTATTTTTTGTTTTTATTATTTTATGATACAGCATACAAAAATACATACAAGCCCTAACTCTCACCCCTCTACGACCAACCCCTATTGTTTATTATTGTAGATAGTTATTTTTATTGAACTAAAAAAATGTTTCCCAGAAATAATATACATGGCAAAAATAAACGTTTGCCAGGTCAGCCAGTATGTATATAAAATTATATAACTAAAACTGGAATTTAAAGATAAGGATTATTTTTAAAGTTATTGTAAGTAAAGCTGGTTTTTGAAATTTGAATGTTTTCTGTAAGGACGAGATTATTTTCGACCTCATTACTTTTAAAGAACAAACAAACAAACCTGTGGGCTGAACCGTTGCGGAAACTGCAATATTATTTTGTAAAGGTACTGTTCTATCTGCCAAGTCTAGTGGGCTCTCTCTGGCGCTGCTCTGCTCAGCAGTAATCTTAAGCCTAGCGGCAGGCTTTTGCGTCCTAGAACGGAGACTAACTCCATCAACAGAGACACAAGCATACACGCACACTGTAACAAAATATATAAGTAGATAGTAAGTTATAAGAACAAAGAGAATTGAAAACCATGTATGAGTTCGATGGTAGTATTAGATTTACCAAGAAAGCACATTAGCCAATCTTTACATAAAATTGTACGGTGTTTTTAAATATTCTATATATGTCGGCGAGGTTGCGTTAAAGCGATCATAGATGTCGTTATTAGTTGTTAAAAAGGGTAAAATGCTATCATTTTCAGCGATGGCGATTGAGGGAAGTGCACGGTTCGAGAGTGGGGACGGAACGTGTCGAGAGGTGGTCCGTGGTCACCGACCACCGGTCACTGGTCAGTTTGATTTTAGACGGCATCCAGTGAAATCGTACGCAGAACTTACTGCGCTTTTAAGAGTCGAACCGCGACATATATATACCTACAACCCAAACTAAGAACTTATATGATTTATATAACTTATAATTATGTCATAAAACTCGAAAATAGAAATCGGTAAAGCATCAAAGTGACTTACCTTGATATCTCCTTCCTCATTATTATAAAAATATATAATAAGGATAATTAATTTAAAATTTACATAAAATTTTGTGCATAAAAATCTTCCCGATTGCGATTAGCTATTTAAAAAAATAACACCATTTTAGCATTTATCACATTATGAATTAAAGGCTTTAATTAGATATACAAAATATTTGTATATGACCGTTTTGTTAATAGACCGTTTATCTTATAGTAAAATCGCGTTATAATAAAAATATTACCGTTCAATTTAAATTATTATATATTATGTATATTTTTTGCTAGGAAAAATGCTCAAGATAGAAAGAAGTGGAGTGAGTTGAAGGTGGCCTGGCTACTTTACAAGAAGTCCTTGGAAAAAAATATGTATTTCTGTGTGAAATTTTAAGTGTGTGTATCTTTTGTAAGAATGTTTTAAGGAATAGATGAGGCTTAATTATTATTATATTTTTTGCAAGCAAATTATTATAAATATAAAAAAGAACAAGACGGGTAGATGCGATAAATTATTGATTAAAGCTCAATGCATATTTAATAGATAATTAAAGTAAATTTCAATTTAATACATTAAAATATCAAATAATACTAATATAAAAAGTTCATAGCAAGGAATATCATTTTATTTTTTTGAACCAAGAATTATCGTCTACATATTTGACAATATTTAAGTTGATTAAATGATAATATTTATTTATTCTTTCGCAATTAAAATGTAGGACTTTTAAGTTTCACTAGTTAATAAAACACATTTGGAGGCTTTTAAAGTGATTAAGTATCGTCAGATGGTGTTACAGAGGAAACAGGTTTGTTCTTCTAATTTCCGAGCTATGCGTAAGGAAAAACCATTAAATTTTTTTATCTAATATGGTTAGTTTTGATAAAAATAAGTAGATACACACTTATAGCACCCGCCATTTGGCCTAAACGTTAAACTTACATATCTTGTTTTCAGTTGATAACAACAAATATATATTTTTATGGAATCATATTCCAAATAAAACTGATAGAATTCCGATGTCCTGGAGATAAAATCCTCGGTAAACGGTTTACCAATGGCGTCATTAGAAATACAATTTTACTTACAAAAAAAGAGAAGTTGGGTGGAAGAAGCCATATTGACCGCAGCCCTCGGTCACGCGGCTTCGGAGGTGACTGTGTCGGCTTCAACGATACCAGATCTAAATCGACCCCACCTATCGCGACCTTCGAGATCGCGACATCTCCACTCGAATTAGTTTTTAACTGTTATCTAATAATATTTTTTACCACACAAACGCTATTGATGCTCAGAATCGAACCATAGTGACTATAGAAACACAGTAATGGCCCAAATTTAAAGCAGTCATGATGTTTGTAATAAATGTTTTTGCGTCTTTAGTGTCTTATGTTCCTGGATAATTATATTTCATTTTAATTCTAGTATAGGATCAGCCAGTGTATATATATATACAAATGTATCATATATATATACAATCATTGTTTTACGGGAAAACAACCTCTGGCTTATCGCCTACACTAACATTATGACCTTCGCAAAGCTGTAAAAAGATTCAAGTGCGTTGTTCGATAGTATTGCAAAATTAAGAGATCTAACTAAATATGTTGTAATATACAATATATCAATCGACCGCGACGGTCCCAACGTATATATAAAGACATGTCAAAATTCTCATTTTTCTTTATTAAAATAAATAAATTTCATTTTTAGCTTTACCTTTGTGTTAGTATTTTTTTTTTAATATTTTGTGGACTACTAAATAGGCTCATCGTATTATGAGAATATGTAGATTACAAAGAATCTACATAGGTGTTACAAATAATTGATGTCGTATATACGAACAACTATACTATACAACTTTTACTTTTATACTACGATTTCAAAAGCGCGCCTATCGACGCGAGCCGGAGTCATGTCGAACTTAACGTCATTTACGGGAGTATCCCCAGTGAAACGCACGCATTTGAATAATATTATAATACAGTTTGGTGGTGTTGTGTTTTATAGTATTTTTGCATTAGTAATATTACTGTGAAACATATATATTACAAACACTATTTTTTTAAAGTCTAACCTATTTTACTAATAACGATTTTTAACATAAGAAAGTGTCCAATAACACTTCTTACTTATTAATTATACTTATATTACAAACACAATAAAGGAGTTATTAGTGGATATTACTACCTCTAAAAATATTACTTTATTCGTTTCTTAATCGTTTCAATATTCTAGCACGTCAAAACTTATTCGATTTATTTTGGAATCTAGGGGTGGGAGCTTGTAGTTTATTGTTTATCAGAATGCCAAATCATAAAACGACTGCTTCACGACTGATTTGAGAGCGACCGCCGATGCGAAAACCGCTGTGTGAGTTCGAAAAGTAAGTTACAGAATCGCAAGGCTGATCTGTGAATACAATCTGAAATAGACAAGAGCAAGAGATCATACTAGAGAAGTTATACAAACAGCCAATTGCGATAACTGAAACTAAGTAAAAGCAATTTATTACTTTGTGTGACAAAATGATACATATAAATAGGGCGATGACGAAGATCATTGATTCGAGATACCTTAGATACTAATTCATTTTTTTTTATGTTGAACAAAGTATAATACATAAATAGTTTATAAATTAAATAATAATACTAAACAGTCTGAATTAAACTGTGATGATAATAATAAGATTAGATATATCTTCAGATAATTAAAATAATAAAATAGAATATTGTTAGACTTAGATTGTGAAGCATGCACTGTCATTTTCTATTCTAAGTTCCTATTTAATTGTACCTGTTTAAAAAAGTAGATTAGATGAGAATTGAAAACTAAACGTTTACTATTTAGTTAACAATTTTATTTTATTAATAAAAATCATGCTGATTATTATTTCAATTCAGTGCATTCCGTTTTTACATTCCCTTAAAGCAGTCGTATTCTGATAAAAAATAACCACGTATAAAAAATCTAAGAATATTCAAGTCGTACCTTTTATTATAGTAACTTATGTACACGTATTAAAATAAATTTAAATAAAAACTAGTTGATGTCATTGATTTGAAATCTCCTACGTATAAACGATTAAATTAGACTTGACCGACACGATTATATTAAATGTATAATGTAGAAACAGTCATCTATCGAGCTTTTCATGAAAGCATGTATTATTATACAAATTAATAGAATCATAAACTTTAAATATCTTATAAATCATTTCAGAAATGTCAAAAAGTGATTAGATTCATTTTCTAGAAAGATTCAAAAATTCACTACGCTCTCCTGAAAACCTCTATTTTTGACATATCGCTCTGTAGGTAGGGACCGTCGAATTTTTTTTAATTTTTTTTTATATTATGGACCGTCGAATTTTAGTAACGTTTGACAACATAAACGTAATGCGGTTAGAGCCATTGCGACAGTGACTCGAAGAACTCGTCCTTTTTTAACAGACTCATTTCTTTTTGGTAATCGGCATATGGCAATATCGCATGTTGATGAAATAAATTGGAGTAGTTTTATTGTGTTAAAATATTCACGCGTATAAAGCGAAGCTGTTCTGTTGTGAATTACACGGTTGTTTGCAAAAGAATTATTTTTCGCTGTGAAGCCTCTACAATTCTTGCGAACATCACTACATCTCTCCATAAGACCTGAAAGTGCAAGTGAAACAGTCAGATAAATATTATTAATGACCCGAAGCCTCAGTTCATGCGTCGACTATATTATAATAGTAGAATAAAAAACATGTAGAAAATAAATCGAATACTTGACCCAGTTATTAATTCAAATATATTAATTTATACAGTATGGTATGGTTGGCGGGCTAAGTTTCCGCAGTTAGACGCTGATTAGGTCCATTGTGCGTATTTATTTATACAGCCCTGCGATTCTGTAACTCACTTTTCAATATTCTAATAAACAATAAATTACAAGCTCCCACCTTTTCATAATGCCAAATCATAAAATGACTGCTTCACGACTGATTTGAGAGTGACCGCCGATGCGAAAACCGCTGTGTGAGTTCGAAAAGTGAGTTACAGAATCGCAGGGCTGTACACCACATCATTTATAATGCATTTTCTATATTATAAGTTGCAATCTATCTATTCTAAAATACATGACAATTACGGTAAACATAGTACATTTAAAAAATTAAAAAATATTACATGTGGATTAGGTACCCGATAGGCGCTTTTATTCAAATTGATCAGTAGGTACATATCAAGCTCTGATAAGTAGCGTTTATTCTGTTTTATTCGCCAACAATTTAAACTACCTGAACTCCTAGGTTGGTTTTTACAGATGTTCTGAAATAAACGGCAAATAAGGATATAAAAAGTTGTCCTTTATATCTCCAAAATCCTATTACTAAAATATGGGTACTTTTTGCATACAAATCGAATATTTTATATGGTGTTCCTGTAGAAATTTACTAATTACAACTTTACTTAAACTTACTATTTACTAATAATTAATTTACATGTTTTGTGTGCAATTCTTAATCACTGTTCATGTGTTTGAGACCCGTCTATGGTACACTTGATTCTATTTTAAGCGCGTATTAGCCTTCTAATACAGTGTCGGAAAATACCATGAGAGATTACCAGATGCCATCCAAAACAAATGGGATTGTATCCCATTATAAACAGTATGGTTTCACTAAGGGTCGCTCCACAATCGATGCCGGTGTGAAGTTGATTTCGGACATATTTAACGCCTGGGAAGAATCATATGATGGAGTCGGCGTCTTTTATGACCTGTCAAAGGCCTTTGACTGTGTTCATCCTGATATACTCGTTGGAAAGCTTCAACACTATGGCGTTGATGGCAAAGCTTCCAGCCTGATGAATTCATATTTAAAGGGAAGGATCCAAAGAGTTCATGTCAATGGAGTCACCTCTCCGGGTTCGCAGGTATCAATGGGCGTCCCCCAAGGATCGATTCTCGGGCCTTTCTTACTTCTGATTTACATAAATGACCTCCCATTCTTTGTCAACGAAGTTCATGAGATGGTATTGTTTGCTGATGATACTTCACTTCTATTTAAAGTGAATAGGAATAACGTATTATTGGACGATGTAAACAATTCTATCTCTCGTATAGTTAACTGGTTTAATGTAAATAACTTACTGCTTAATGAGAATAAAACAAAATGTATTAGATTTACAACTACTAGCGTAAAGCGAGATATTGGTAACCTGAAAATTAAGGACAGTGAACTAAACTTTGTTGACAAAACTGTTTTTCTAGGCATAACAATAGATAGTAAACTCCAATGTCTTATGATAGTAAACTTGACAATTCAAAAGTGTACTTGGTTACCCACTTGAATAAAGATATTTTGAGTTTGAGTTTGAGTTTATACATTTCGTTTTACCAACCGCAAGGCTGCATATAAATAGTAATTCTTTCTATACAATTAATTGTATACGTTTTTTGACGTTCATAATTGTACATTGTGTTACTTACATGAATAAATGATTTTTGTTTGTGTGTTTTAAGCATATTTTTCAACTTCAAAAATCAAAGCTGACGCAGGACTTTTCCCTAATTTTTTTTACCTACGTGCTACCAACGCTTAGGTTCTAAGTTATAAGTTATTAAGACATTATGAAATTATAATGATTATTCATTTTACAACAGTACCTTATTTACAATTTAAAAATCAAGTTTTAATCTGTGGCGTTTTACTAACTTTTACATATTGTGACTGTCCAGTGTTAATGCGAATTTTGAAAAAAAATCAATAAACCGAGCATTTGATTGTCTATTAAAATATCTTAACAGCTGGACACAGATAAAGAATTTAAACGGTCATAAAGCTAAAACGGTATTTCTATCCTAACTAAAACATTGTCAATTCTCTTTAAAATACTTACAATTTTACCTAAAGAGATGAATGTTTCAGAACAATGTTATAAGACTGATTTAGCTTATGTAATATGTTGTATGCATCTATTGCAATACATCATTTTTTGTACGAAATTTTGTTGGACCACAGATTAAATTGTATATTTTAAAATATGTTTTTGTACATATCGCCATTTTAGTTTGTATTTTTGTACCGATAAATATAAATGTTTATTGACCGAACAAAAATCAATATTATACCACAAAATGTCAAATTTTAAATAATACAAATAATTCTTACAGAATCTTACAGATATTGAATTGTGTATAAAACTTATATAAAAATCATTAAGTCAAATCATAATAAAAGGCTGTAGCTTGAAATAATATCCGAGTTATTTAAAAAGCCACTTAAAAATCAAGTTTTAGATGATTGACGGGGTCATTATCGACGCAACTAATGAAATGTCAAGGTCAAATCTCTGATTAAAAGAAGCGCAATGCATATGTCAATAATTTAAAAAAATGTCTTTATTAAATTTACTTATAAAACAAATTTTTAATTTAAGTTTAATTGCGCGTTTAAATGTCGACTGAAATAAAATTTCCCGCGAAAACTCGGTGACGATTAAATTTTTGCCCCAGTACATGTCTTCTAATTTTTAGGCCTCAGTCTATATTATAGAAAAAAGCGTTCCATTTAAGTACATAGAAAGCACAGTATTTTTTTAGTGTAATTTTGTCCGCAAAGTTTAGTTGGGGTTTTTTATTTATTAAGTTTTGTAACTGTAGAGTGTAGACCGTTCTTTGTTGCATGTGAATTGTAATTCTCATTTCTACTGTCAAAATGCTGAATTGTATTTTGTGCGAATGAGGAATCTGTTTTCAGATCCATGTAAACTTAAACTACCGTTTATGGTCTCCTTTCTTGATAGGTATTGTAGATATTGGTAAGACGGCTTTGTGATCGAACCAGGTGGTTGTGAATTAGCATGGATTTATATATTTTTTAGCTTTTTATCGTAGAAGTATCCGAATTTTTGCTTTAATCTACGAACAATTCCAGATTTTTTTGTAATTTTATAATTTGTAGATTTAAATGCTTTATCTGATACATTGGTAAAGGAATAGTTACTTGTAAGGATTTTTTTTATTGTAAAATTGGAAGCCATTTTTGTGTTTTCCTTGGAATACCTCAAAAACTATCTAGAAAATGCGAGAAGCTATAGGGGAGGGGTAATAATGAGAAAAGAAGGAAATGGTGTTTCGTTTAATTGTCATTGGTAAAACGAAAAGGCGCGAAAGTTCAGAACGCGTGTGATTGGACTGGAGATGCGATAGTGTAATCACAACCTAACTTCGTCATTCCTTTGTCTTTTGTTTCACATTCGGAGCTTCAGAATATCTTGCTAGATGCGATAAGTTTGCAATGCAAAAAACAGCGTTCGTTATAACTCCTGAGATTTCTATCCAGCAGGTAACTTTTTAGTAAAGAAATGTACAGGACATTAAGAATTTCACAATAGAAAAGAATCAATTTAAAAATATTTTTTATTTGACTACGACTCACTTTCGCTTTAAAACTTCAACATTTACTCCTTTGTACGAACTTCCTTCGCACCCTCCAAATCTTTGCGTACCACGTCCTGACGATATAGAATTGGGTATGATGGCATGTTGAGCACGCCACACGTATTAGATCGTGATTGAAGTCTTGCAAAGCCCTTCTCTCCCCAATCGGTGCCCCACGAATTCTTGATGGTTAGGAACTCTTCTCCCTCCCGCTTCCCCCATCCTACCGCCAAAACGGCGTGATTCAGCGGTTTTGGAACATTGCCGCTGTAGAAAATTGGTTCTGGTTAAACACGTGATACTTGACTGTTTCCTTGTTATTTGACCTGTATTACATACCAGCGTTCATCATAGTGTACACCTGAGGAGTAGGTGAAGAAACCCTTGTTCACCCCATCTACAATCACGACGGTCGGCCCGTGCTGTTTAATCGCCACCTGTGATACATACACCTCCGTGTAATATCAATTTATCAATACTACTTATAGGTAGGTACTTATTATACATATGTACTGTATACCTACAGATTGCACTCAGTGGGATCAGTATGAGTTAAAGAAAATAATAAAAACCTATCATAAATGAAAAAATTAACCCCTCGCGTGTTTCGTGAAACTTAAATTATTCATATAAATATATAATTTTTAATACATTGTCAATTTGTCATGGTAAAGCTACAGTATTTAAGTCACCTTGAGTGCAGGTACACTGCGGCGTGTAACATTGACGTGGCCAGATATGCGGGTAACGGGCTGAACAGAGTCTTCGAGGCACTTTTTGACCGAATCCGTGTAGGTGTATTCTTCATCTGCCCGAAGACCGCGCTCCCTTGTGTAGTCATACGCGTGAGAAGGCCAGGTACCCTTGCAGCCTCGCCCTCCGAACGGATGTGCGCAGTCAACCAAGTTCTGCGGAGACAGTGGCACTAGCTGTCCGGTACGCACCGCCAGAGCTCCTTCGACCGCACCGCTAACCGCGAACGCCCAGCATGACTCGCACTGCACTTGTTCTGTTTCACAAAAAAGTGCATGCAAAGTTCATCTTCGACTGTTGCTTAGCAGACATACATACTATGACACTGACTTTTGACGGGTGAGACAGCTCCGCGACGCCGCCAGTCAAATTGTTCGGGAAGCCTTTGCTCACGGCGGCTTACATCTCGCCTCGAGTACGGGAACGGTTCAGCGTTGTCAATGTCACCAGTATGCATCTCGACGCCCAGCATCTGTCGTAGCTCGGCTTCGACACGATCACAGAAGCTGTTTACACCATATCGGGCAGTAGAGCCTTGCCGATTAGCGGAGTTTATGAAACGTACGAATGTTACCAATGCGCTTTTGCGAACTCCCTCTTCGCGGGCATCCTTATATACGCGCCCATATTTTGCCTTAAACCTGTAAATATAATTTTTATCAACCACGCAATGAATAGAAGCAGTGAGGTCGCACCGTGAAGCCTGTGAAGTGAAGTGTGGCTTAATTACCAGGACTTGACGCAGAACGTACCAAATAGGCGTCTAAGTGCGGAAATCGTGTCCACATACGCATAAAAATGCAGTATTGATGACAGTTAAGCTTCACTTACTTGTCAAAGATTTCGTCGTAACGCGTGTCGCGCGCAGGCATTAGAGTAAACTCGCGCAGCGGCTCAAGACGTGCCATTTGTTCTGGCTTAACTTTATTCCACCTCTCGACGCGGTCGCACAATTCCTCTGTGTAATAAGTTCAATTAATATATATCACACACTATTATTATTTCTATATTAAATAGCGCATTTACTTGGAAGGAATTTACATGTGAGAGACTCATTTTACTTTAAATGTAAGTAAGTACAAGTAGCGGCACGAAACTCTAGCGCTGACCGTTATTGCGCAGAAGTAAAAAGTAAGGTACCTGAGGGGGGCTAGCGGAATGAAGAGGGGGCGCGCGTAGCGTCGATTGGATCTGCACTCTGCAGTCGTATTCCGTCCCCCGCACCGATACGACGCCCCGCGCACATCCCGTGTACAGTCGCGTCATTAATATTACCTATTGTTACTGTTGTTACGTTTTGTTGTTTTTTGTTACGTTTGAATTTGTTAGTGTTTTGTTGTTTGTTATTTGTTTTTAAGTTTGTTTGTGACTTTAAAGTGAATATGCCTAGAACAAATACTGTTTTGAAAAGACAAGCCAGGTAAATGGTTTATGACGTGAATTGTTTTTTAAAAAGGGAATCTAACGAATTAATTGATTCTTTGAAACAAATCCAAAGTGAGATTGACGAAGCTACAAATACTTTGTTCAGTCATTCGGACAGCAACATTGTAAATTTGAGCCAGATAAAACAAACTGCCGAAATCATTAAGGCAATAAACATAAAATTTAATAGTATAAGCAGCGAATTAGGTAAAATCGTTATTTAGGTAATCATTTATCAAAGTGGCATGTAATGTATTGCGTGCGCGATAGTACACATGCGCAGCAATCCCCTCCACGTATCGGCCAGCGCTAGACTTACGTGCCGCTGCCTATATTAAGATTCAAAATTAAAAAGATACAATTATTTAATCACTAAACAGAGCTTTACCAATATTAGGCTTAAAGAAATCTTGTTCCATTTCGACGTGCTTGACAACCGTGTATCTGTGTTGATAGAAATCGAAATTTTCTCCCAGCTGAGAGCTATTCATAGTGACGGTGTATCTGTAAAAAATATAAATAAATACTTGCAGAAGTATAAACATACACAACAGGGAATCTTTTATAAATAAGAGCATTTAAATGTTTATTTATCGAATGAATCCTTTAATTCTGTTGCATGATATTTAAATTAATATAAGGTTATCTATAACAAAATCTCTTCCACAGTCATTATCTTCATCGTGGTTCCAAGTCCTACAATTCACACCCGTACAGCACAAATACATTTCTTTCTCACGGCTAATGGTCTGGTCAGATTGCGGACGGGGCGGGATGGCTACGCGACGCTAGCGTGGCGGCGACGCGGCGTGGATGTCAAACTGCGGACGTGATGATCCTGCAAGCGTCGCGTCGGCCGACCCGCCACACTCGGCGTGAATTCAGTGTTCCCAAACCAAAGGATTTCCCCCTTGATTTAGAGGTTTCTCAACCGAGTTAGGAGCAGAATAGGGGGAAAGAATATTTGGGGTTTTTTTAGGGGAAATTTGAAAAACACGCCAAATACAGTTTTTTTGCTATTGTACGTAGTTGGTCCCAAAGTTCTGTCACTAGCACATTATTTCTACATTTCGAGCAGGATTTTATAAAAAAATTATTGCATTCTATTTTGGAATGTTTGATTATTGTTTTAAAACAAAATACAATAACTTTCCGTAATTTTTCACGATGGAGTGGACATTGAAAGTAAACCGAATAGTTGTTATTGCGTTGCACCGCTGTGGACACTCGCCGAGTACCATTTTCAAGTTGCTCAAAAATTTGAATATAACGCTTAGGTTTGTGTACGGTACTATTGATAGGTACCTTGAAGTCTCCAGTGTTGAGGACAAGAAAAGAACTGGCTGGCCACGCTCCGCAAGAACACCAGCAGTAATCAAAGCTATCAAGGCGCGGATAGTAAGAAATCCTGTCCGTAAACAGAAGTTGATGGATTTGCAGATGGGTGTCAGTAGGAAAACAGTAAAAAAGGTTTTAAATGAAGATCTTGGTCTACGAGCATACAAAAAAAGAGTGGGCACTTACTTAATGCTCGTCTAAAAGCAATAAGGCTTAAGAGATCGCGGGTGTTGTTTAAGCGGTACGCGAAAAACCGACACCGTGATATCCTCTTTACGGACGAAAAATTTTTCGATATTGAAGAGAAGTACAATAAACAGAATTATACAGTGTACGCTAGGAGTTCTGAAGAAGCTGAAAATAAAGTTCCAAGGGTGCAACATGGACATCATCCATCATCAGTAATGGTTTGGTTGGGAGTGTCCTATTACGGGCTAACTGAGGTTAATTTTTTTCGAAAAGGGGTCAAAACCAGTGCTACAGTGTACCAAGAGACGGTTTTGTATCGCCTTGTCAAAGACATGTCCAGCACCCTATTTGCGGGACATCACTTCGTGTTCCAGCAGGACTCTGCGTCTGCATACAAAGTTAAGACCACTAAAGCCTGGTTTGAGCGTCAAAACATCGTCTTAATTAGACATGAGGATTGGCCTTCCTCCAGTCCGGACCTTAATCCTTTGGACCAGAAATGATGACAGGGCTTAGAGAGGAAGGTCTGTGATAAACCTCATGAAAATTTGGAGAATCTGAAGTCATCTTTAAAAAAACCAGTGACTGAAATCGACACGAATATGGTGCGTGCTGCGATAGACGATTGGCCGCGACGCTTAAGGGCCTGTATTAAAAATGAGGGAGGTTATTTCGAATATTTTTATGCTTTTTTTATTCCTTAATTAATGTACTAAGAATTGATATATCACTCATTACAAACTGATCAGTACTTTTGTTTTTATCATTATTTCCATTTATGACAGAACTTTGGGACCGACTACGTATATAACGTTCCTGATTGTGGAACTAAATTGAAGTACGAACACATCGTAATCATAGGATCCGTGTGGTTAACCTTACTAACTGTATGTTCGTTAGAGCTGTCAAAGAACTAAGTGATTTTAATTAACTATAAATTCTAAAATTACATGAAAATTCAGTAATAACACTAGACAAGAATTATTATTTTTTTGTATTTAAAGGCAGGGGATTTCTGGGGGAAATCAAATTAGATATGTTATTATTATTATATGATTATTATTGATTTATTAATTATTTATTTTGATTATTTAAACACTTTCGATGAGTTTTTTAACTTTTTCCATGTCCATTTTTGTAGACGAATACAAAGCTGTCATCACTGTCTGTTTGACTAGACTACAACGAATACACAGTTGCGTCGCGCTCACGCTCAGTTCGCGCCCCGTCCCGCCGTACTTTTGTTGTATTATATGTTGTATATATGACATGTCCTATATTAATAATTAATATATTAATAATTCATATAGGACATGTCACGGGACGTGAACAGTTGTAATGTACTAATAATTAGTACATTACAACTGTCCCGTCGCCGTCCCGCCCCATCCGCTGTTTGACCAAACCTTAATTGTTTTAGGTGACAAACCTTTATGCCTACAAACGTAAAACAATTATTTAAAAAAAGTTCTAAAAATAAGTGTCTCACTGGATTGGCACTGTGTTCCCGGCTGTTGTGCGTGTCAGAAGCAGTTCATGTCGGGCTGTGAGCCTCTCCTTCTTTGCTGCGCCTAATTCTCCCTCTGCGCCTGCAACTGTACGCCCCCATCGCTCTACTGGTACAGCTTTATTTACTTCTTCTACGTAGCCTATAAATATAAGTTAGAGAGAATTAGAATTGCCACTAAACGAATCTTTTGGTAAAAAATAACATAACCCGTTGTATCCTACATTGTCTACTATTTCTCTTAGAGAGGAGGCAAACCGAATCAGTTCATGTATTTTTATTATAAATATTTAATCTGAAATGGAAAATAGCTGGGGATTGTTTAGCGTCTACGAATGATGGCAACAACTAGATTACTGAACCTTCATATGAAATACCTTCGAATTGGAACAGTGTTATGTCTGGGAGCCCTGGTGGGATACGGTCGGTCGGGGTAGCAGGGCTTGGCTCGGCGCGGGCGCAGCGACGAACGTTACCCTCACTTGATCTATCTACAAGTACCTGCAAGTTATTATTACACCTTATTATATTGTACATTTTAATATTGAATGCTCATAAGAATGATGAGTATCAAAATACCTCAAAGCGTTCCACCTTTCCCTCAGTGGAGAAGGTACGATAGGTGGCACTTGAACCACCGTGAAACTCTATGCGAGCTGCTTTGCTGCCGCCGTCAAACCTGCACATTTCATATATAGAGATATATTCCCTACGTATATAGGAAAATGCGCAATCTTTTCTTGCAATACTTCGATGAAAATACAGCCTCATCAGAAAGTGAAGAAGCATTAGAATATCAGAAACATTAAATTATTGAAAAAAGCAAAAAATATTAGCTTAATTATGGGAACTTTACTTACCAGAGCTTATAGCGTTCGGTGTAGTCAGAACTTGGGACTATAAGCTCAGCCTCAATTTGAAGAGAACTGGAGAAGGTAGGTTTTTGCGGAGAAGAAACTGGGGCCGCCTGAGATGGTTGGTGGGCCTCAGGGGCTTGGGGTGATGGTCCGGCGTCCACCTGCCGTACTGTCTGGTCGTGTGCTGATAGCAATAAAGGCGGCAGATATGGTGCTCTTGGAGTCTGCGACAGGAATAACTGCACGAGCTCCTCGGACGTGACTAATAAGAAAATGATTTAGAGTATAATTGCATATTAATATTTACATTATATGTATTTGAATTAATTATTTCATAAAATTATTCACATAACTTACAGTTGGTCGTTAGCGGCAGGATGTTGATGCCTTGGTCGATTTCCTTTGCTTCCACGAAGCCAGGGAACTCCAGTGGCACGGGCTTGGGTATATCATGGGTTGGTGCTGTTTTTAAGACATAATGTCTAAATTAAATATAAACCCTCAAAATATTATGTGACTAGCTGACCCGCCGAACTTCGTTCCACCTTACACCTTATCGTGTTAACTTTAGGTAAGCTTATTTTAGGATTCCATTAAGGTTAACATTAATGCAACTTTTTTTTTGCAAATACAGAAATGTTTTATTGTGTAATATAGTGCCATTGCAAAAGAAGAATGGCAGTTTTACACATAAGGCCTCTTCTCTCTAGCGCCTTTATTGCGATGCTGCTTGTTAAAGCACTTTCTTATATACAACATTTATTGATGAGGTAGCACATGTCTTCGATCAAGATTAAATCCTGGTTATCACATTAAGTGCTCTTTACTCGGATCCGAGTGGTGAGGGGAAATGTAACGATGCCGCTCACTCGGCTCCGTGCAAGCGTTCCGTTCATTTTGTTTTAGCAACAAAACCGCCTTGTTTTGCGTGGCCATTCTAGCAATATAGTCAACTTACGAAAATGAGTATTGGTTTCATTCTAACAGTGTAGTGGTGATTTGTTTACACGATAGAAAGGAAGCTATTGTTGTGCCAAAATAAACAATAATAAGGTTTGGCCACCCACTAGTAAAATTTAACTGATTATTTCAACATCTATTGCTTAAAAAATGCGTCAACATAGTGATGATTATGACTCGGAAGGGTCTGAAGAATATAGTGATGAAGAAGTGTATTCGCAAGGAGCTCATGAAGAGGAGTTATCTTCAAGTTCAGAAGGAACTGGTGGCAGTGATTTACGCATTTTTAACTTCGATCGAATACAAGATCGAAGTCGAAGACGACCAGTCGTAGACCACGCGCTGGTGATATACCAGCTCAACCTTCAAGGAAACAAGCATCAAAGCCAGGTTTGAGTGAGTCAGGCGGTAGCCCTGTGCGTTTTCCAATTACAGAGCTATTATGCTCAGTGCCGCACAATGCTGAAGCTTAATTGGAACGTGAATTAGTTTTCAAATGCATCCGCAGGGTACGCTAAGTCAGTGTTGAAAAAAAAATGTTCAATAGAGTTAGCAACCTCATTAATGTATAAATAATGTGGTAAACAATAATAATTGGTTGAAAACTTTTTACGCTTTTTTTAATAATCAAATTATTTCATTAACATTTTTTTACTGAAATAAGAGAAAACCTTTAAAGAATATAAGGTTTTAACAAGCTAAATTAACAGTAAAATATTTAGTTTCATGTAAGAAGTTTACATCATTTACGTTTTGAGTAAATTTTTTTAATGATTTCTAAAAAAATTATATACTTTTTCAAAACCATTGCAATGTTTACAAAAGTATAATCCTGTAAAATAAATTTGTTTACAGATCCGAATTTTAAAATAAAATTGTATTCATATTTTAAATGTGGAATATAAAAAAAGTAATTATTTACTTATATTTTTTTTAGCAGTTTGAAATAACTTTAATTATTTTCAAAATCTACGACGAAACGAAAGCCTTACAAATTTTTCAACAATAAATTACTAACGAAAATTTCGATAAATGCCAACTTAAAGAAAAACACTGGTCAATTTTCTGTCACTGTGTTGGTATTGATTGCGAGAAGCACACGAGAGCATTCGTTTTGAGAGTGCTCAATTGAGCATTATGCCGCATAATGCGCTCTAGTGCTGTAATTGGAAACCGCACACTATTATTCGAACTAAGCGATTGAAAGCTATGTTTAGTGATGGCCGCAAGAGAGCGAATATATACCAGGTATATACGCGTCAAACATCAGCTCAATCTTCAACGTTACCAGATTCAGATATTGGTTTCTCACCATCGAGGCATGCGCCTCGGCAACTAGAATTTGACAGTCGTGGTAATTATGAGTTCATTACGAAATTGATGGTCGTTCATCGTAATCTATCGTACAAGATAATGAGACCTACTGCCTGATATACCAGAGAATCTATTCGCGGATAACATTTCTACGCCTAGCGTGTCGCTTCTGAGATCTAATACGATCACTCCGTACTTGTCGCCAGAGCATAATGACGCCCCTCCGGCTTTGTCCGTTCTGAGATCTCAAAGTAGCACTCCCGACTTACCAAGCGATAACGATGATGCCCCATTACCTCAAAACTCACGCAATAACTCACCTTCTCATCACGGAACTAATACCACCTGGAGCAGTAATCCAATTTCAATGAAAACTATTGACTTTACCAAGAAACAAGAACTCTTACGTGCCATCAGATCCTTACGATGCATTATCATTGATGATGATTTATTAGATCTGATTGTTCGAGAGACAAATTCAAATGCAGTTAGAGTGGGTGTTCAGATAATGTAAAGCGAAACTCACGAATTAACAATTGGAATTATTTAACTAGAGAAGAACTGATGATTTTTCTCGGACTCCTCCTACACACTGGAAATATTCGACTAAACCTGGAAACGGCACTTTTTATTTAATATTCCACGCTTCAAACAGTTTCTGTGTGTCTCCTGTGTGTGTGTCCTATGTATGTATCCTGTGTATGTGTTACTGTAAAAGCTCGAACTGCAGTAAATCCTAAAATATTCCAGTAAAACCAATTCCTACCAATTCCTAATGGTAAATGTTCCAAAAGTTTTGCGATTCGAACTCTTACCACCATTCCGTTGGTAAATCTTAGGATTTACATTAAATATGGCACGGTAAATGTTGAAAAACAAAACATGACTAGCTTATGTAAGCATTATGTTTGTATTTCGTTGTTAAATTCCAAATAGAGAACTACTGATTCAGTTAGATACTCGTAGATATGATAGAGATTGAGATATTCAGAGATATATACGTTATGTGTTTTTTCAAAATAATTTAAATAAGTTGGTATTAGTTTGTACTTATTACTATCATATGATACCTTTATAATACAATGTACCTGTTTTGTCTAATAGTTCATTAAAGTAAATACATAATTAAGAATTACTCATTGTTTTATTCCTAAAACCAACATCTACCAACTGACAGTGGTAAAACCTAGCATATACTGAATTCGAATGGTAAAAAATCGAAAAAATCGTCATATTTTCAGAAATACTTACATTTACCAACTCGGCACGGTAAATCCTAAGACTTACACTTAAATTTTAAGATTAACCGTAGTTCGAGCTTTTACATATGTATGGACTGTGTGTCATATGTTACAAGATTTTGGTCAAGGAAAGTAAAATGAGTTAAAAACTCGTTCTGATTACTTTCCTTAGATGATTTTAATCAAGACCCTGGAATTTCATTAAAAAAAAACACGGGTTTGTCAAAATATTGTGACTATAAGTACCTACGCAAAAACGCACTCGCGGAACAAATATCTATGATATTAGTGAATAAACCATTGCCATCCCTAGCTCTCGGATCCGAGTATTCGGCACCTGACGTTCTGTATGCCGATTACTCGGATCCGAAATATGTTTTTTTTTAAATAAAAATAAGAATAATATACATTCATACATATTTTCCAACATTCATATTTATTTAATCAAAATTGGCCATAAAAAGTTTTGGTTTCCAGCTATTATTTTGCATCCATTGTTAAAGCATTCAATGTGTCAATCTCATTCACTTCAAGATCGGAATTTCTTGAACTGACACGAAATCGATGTAAAATGATGCGTAGTTTCACACCACATGCTGTTTGCATTCGATATTTTATTACTTATTCTGCTTCTCGGAGCGGAGAAGAATCCACCAAAAAATAGATAACTAACATCGGTCCAGCCGATCTTGCGTTACGAGTATAAGTGGTGTAACTAACACGACTTTGTTTGAATATTATGTGATATAAGTTTCCTTACGTGGTGGGTGAGTTCGGTCGATTTCTTCAGGATCTTCATAATCAGGGTCTAGCTGGGGTGTGTGATCTACAAGGGCTGCTTTTTCAGATATTTGGCGGTGGATGGGTGTCTGCAGTGCAGGTGCTCTACACTCTGAAAGAAGCAAAAGATGTAAGCAGATTAAGACATCCTATAGGAAACCTTTTCGCTACTCAACTTCAAAATTGTACAACGAAACGAAACTTTTAATTGATACTTAATAGCAATAGGCAGAAGGCGGCTTTTGAGACCGCCACACCACATCAAAGACAACGCAAACCAAACGCACTTTCTCCGCTCAACGTTTTCTCCTTCCGAAACCCTTTCATCTTCCACCACTGTCTTAAAAACAAAATTATCACTAACATTTCAAAATTCACATTACATACATCGACTAAAAATCTCAAACAACATCTTGTCAACCTGTGCTATGCTGATGCAGAAAATATTCTTATTGTGCAAGAATAGTTCAATTATACATTTGTGTTATGTAGTAATCATAAAGTATAGTTAACAGGTGAAAAGGAAGAGACTGGCTGCCCAAAATACACGGAATCCCGGTGTGGGGGTACACTTTAATTACTTAAATATTTATGTTATTGCGTATAATAAAGTTTTTTCTTTCTTTTTAGATTATTTGCGGTACCTTAAGCGTTTCATAGTCGTTCCTTTTTAACTTTTGTCGCTGTGACTTAAGTACACTGCTTATAATTACGCTGCTATTTAATGAGAGAAAAGTATTTACCAGATTGCATAGGCACAGGCACTGGCAGCAACACAACTGGTATCGACCCTGCTGATGCCTTTGCTGTAACAAACATGCGTTTATTAACTTCATGTTACTGAATTGTTATCCAATTATACTCGAACCACTTACGTATAGGGATATTTATGCTAATGGGATTTAGAAACCATGGTGGCACTGCAGGCGATGTAGTTGCGTCAGCAAGAAACCCTGGAAATCGATTAAGAATATAATAAAAACATTGAAATTCCCAGTACCTAACTGAATAATATTATATAATATATAATTCGGTATTTGATTAATATGTATAAAATTATATACCTAACTAAAACTTGAATTTTAAGATAAGGAACTAACCATTATAATTTAAAGTTATTGTAAACTGGTTTTTGAAATTTGAAACTCATTACTTTTAAAACACATACAAACAAACCTGTGGGCTGAACCGTTGCGGAAACTGCTAAATTTTTTTGTAAAGATACTGTTCTATCTGTCAAGTCTAGTGAGCTCTCTCTGGCGCTGCTCTGCTCAGCAGTAATCCTAATCCTAGCGGCAGGCTTTTGCGTCCTAAGACGGAGACTAACTCCATCAACGGAGACACAAGCATACACGCACACTGTAACAAAATATATAATAAATTATAAAAAGCAAGTGAATTGAAAACCATGTTTGAGTTCGATGCTAGTATTAGATTTATCGAGAAAGCACATTAGCCAATCTTTACATAAAATTGTACGGTGTTTTTAAATATTCCATGCTATATATATATATATAGCTAGAATACCTACAACACAAACTAAGAAAACTCGTTCACTTATATGATTTATATAACTAATAATTATATCATAAAACTCGAAAATAGAAATCGGTAAAGCATCAATGTGACTAACATTCTTTCCTCCTTCCTCATTATAATAAATAAGATATAATATGGATAATAAATTTCAAATTTACATATAATATTGTTTGTATTTTGTATCTAAATGTAAATGCCAACTAATCGTTATAAATATTCATTGGAAATAGAGTTTAACACAGTCAGGAATTAATGTTGGTCTACATTGACATATCAACGTTATTTTATAACACTTTCTTAATATAGATACACAAAAAAAGTCTATTGATTGCATTATGTTTTAAAAGCTCTAACCAAAACAGCCGCTGACCGCATAAAAGCTCTCAAGGCGATAAGGTTACATATTTCAATGTCACAATCTAAATGTCATCACAAATAAAAATGTAGCGAACTGACCTTGCAATATTTTAAGTGCGATATCTTCGTAACAAAAACGCACGGTCATAAATTATGAAAAGCTTCCGCAGTTTTACTAAGCTTTAGCAGATCTAAAAAATCTTCCCGTTAGCGATTAGGTATTTAAAAAATTAATATCTTTTTAGCCTTTATCACATTATCAATTAAAGGCTTTGATACAAAATATTTGTACAACCGCTTTTGTTATAGTAAAATTGCGTTATAATAAAATATTACCGCTATATTTAAATTATTATCTATATATATTTGCTCAAGATAGAGAGAGAGGTGGAGTCAGTTGGAGGAGGCCTATACTACGAGATTCTTGGAAAAAAAATCTGTATAAAATTTTAAGTGTGTGTGTATCTTTTATAAACATTCATGTTTTAAGGAATAAATGAGGCTTAATTATAATTATACATATTTTTTTATACTTGATTGTAGATAAAATGTATAAAAAAAATTGTATTTTTTGCAAGCAAGTTATTATAAATAGAAAAAAGGTAGATGCAATAAATTATTGACTAACTATCATATATATATAATAACATCATTAAAGTAAAATTAAATTTAATAAATCAAAATATCATCTTTTACTAATATAATATGTTCGTAGCAACGAATATATAATTATATTATTAGAACCAAAAATTAAGGTCTACATATTTGACAAAATTTAAATTAATTAAATGATTATATTTATACCTAGTCTGGTCATAAATACTATTACATAAAAACTTTTCTTTCTTTCAACTTATTATTTTATATTTGAAACACGTGAATTATTTTAAAAACTACTTTCGATTTTGCTCCATTTCACATATTTTTTCGTGTTCATTATCAAATTACAATATGGAATGGGTTGTTAAAGAAAATAGGGTTACAGTGATCGCCTTGAATAACGTGGGTATAGAGCCGTCAGTCATATTCCAGACACTCCAAAAGCTTGGTATCAGCCTTATGTTCGTATATCGTACTATCAACAGATACAACAACACTTCGTCCGTGGAAGAACAGAAAAATACGGGGCGACCGCGTGCTGTTAAAACTACAAAGGCTGTTAAAGCCAGAATTCGTCGAAACCTCATTATGAAGCAAAAAATCTTATCGCGAGAAATGAAGATTCCCGCTAGAACTCTGTCGCGTATTATAAAACATGACCTGACATGCCCTAAATCAATCTTAATAATTAAAGAGATTGGATCGATCAAAGCGCCTTCTGTCGCAATACGCAGGTGAAAAGCACAGAAATATCCGCCTTACCGTTGAAAGAATTTTCACGATTAAAGAACACTACAATAAGCAAAATGATAAAGTGTACGCTCAAAGTACTAAAAAAGCTGCTCAAGTGGTCATCATACAGCGCCAGTGATGGTTTGGTGGGGAGAGTATCAAGGAGTCACAAAACAATTTTTTTGAGAAAAAGGAGTGAAAACTTCAGCCAAAGTGTATCAAGACTGTATGTCTTGGATCATATTGTGAAACCTCTCAGCAATACACTTTTAAAAAATATACCGTGGACTTTCCAGCAGGATTCTGCATCTGGTCACAAGGCTCGCACCACTCAAGCCTGGCTTGAAACCAACGTTCCGGGCTTTATAAGAGCTGAATACTGGCCCTCATCTAGCCCTTTCGACTTCAAATTATGGTCAGTTTTAGAGGACATGGCCTGCTCTATACGACACGGCGACATTGATTCTCTTAAAAAATCTTTGGATCAAGCAGTGGCGAAATTTTCCTTGGAAACAGTGCGTAAATCCATAGATTCGTGTCTATACAGATTAAAGGTCTGTATAAAAGCCAAAGGTGGCCATTTCGAACAGATACTAATTTTTTCTGATACTTTAATAAATATGTTAGTATAAATTTTTATAATATTACATTACTTCATTTAAAAAAATGCATTTTTATTGTAACAGAACTCATGGCTGGACTAGGTATATATTGTTTCGCAATTAAAATGTAGGAATTTTATCTTTCCCTAATTAATAAAACACCAAGTGTATTTTATTAATTATATTGTATGAGGCTTTAAAAGTGATTACGTATCGACAGATGTTGTTACAGAGGAAACAGGTTTGTTCTTCTAATTTCCGAGCTATGCTTAAGGAAAAACCATTAAAAAAATGATGATGATGGTCAGTTTTGATTAAAATCTTAAACATAAACGACTGTCTAGCAAGACTGAAAAACTTAGACCCATTTTGCTAAACACACACAAATTAAAAATAAGTAGATACACACTTATATCACCCGCTATTTGGGGATAACGTTAACGTTAACATATCATGTTCCAGGATACGTTTTCAGTTGATAACAACAAATACATATTTTTATGGATATTCCAAATACAACTGATAGAATTCCGATGTCCTGGAGATAAACTCCTAAACGCGTTACCAATGGCGTCATGACAAATACAATTTTACTTACAGAAAAAGAGAAGTTGGGTGGTAGAAGCCATATTGTCCGCAGCCCTCGGACACGCGGCTTCGGATGTGACTGTGTCGTCTTCAACAATACCAGATCTAAATTGACCCCACCCATCGTGACCTTCGAGATCGCGACATCTCCACTCGAATTACTTTTAACTGTTAATAATATTTTTTACCGCACAAACGGTATTGATCCTCAGAATCGAAGCATAGTGACCACAGAAACACAGTAATGGACCAAATTTAAAGAAGACTTGTACAAATATCATGTCTTTGCGTCATAAATGTTTTTGCGTCTTTGGTAAAGGAAGTATGAGACCAGCCCTGCGATATCAAATCAGTCGTGAAGCAGTCATTTTATGATTTGGCATTCTGAAAAGGAAGCTTGTAGTTTTTGGTTTATTAGAATGCCAAATCATAAAATGACTGCTTTACGACTGATTTCAGAGCGACCGCCGATGCGAAAACCGCTGTGTGAGTTCGAAAAGTGAGTTACAGAATTGCAGGGCAGGCAGGTATTTACAATACCCTACAATCATTTTACGGGTAAACAAACATCTGAATTGTCGCCGACATGAGTTTATTCCAAGTTTACGTTTAACTATAATATCGTTAAAATGCTAATTGTATAACACAAAACATTATGACCTTCGCAAAGTTGTAAAAAGATTCAAGAGCTATTGATGTGAGTCGTTGTTCGATAGTATTACAAAATTAAAAGATGTAATATACGTTGTTATATATGTTGTAATATACGATACATTTAGTAACGTTTGATAACATAAACGTAATGCGGTTAGAGCCGTTGCGACAGTGCCTCGACGAACTCGTAACAGACTCATTTATTTTTGGTAATTGGTCGTAATATGTTTATGGCATGTTGATGAAATATATTAGAGTAGTTTTATCGTGTTAAAATATTCACGCGTATAAAGCTGTGTTTTTCTTGTGTATTACACGGTTGCTTGCAAAAGAATTATTTTTCGTTGTGAAGGCTCTACAATTCTTACGAACATCACTACACCTCTCCATGAGACCTGAAAGTGCAAGTGAAACAGTCAGATAAATATGATGAATACTTGACCCAGCTATTAATTTATACAGTATATTATGGTTGGTGGGCTAAGTTTCCGCAGTTAGAGGCTCATTAGGTCCGTTGTGCGTATTTTTTTATACACCACATCATTTATAATGCATTTTCTACATTATAAGTTGCAATCTATCTATTCTAAAATACATGACAACCCGATAGGCGCTTAACAACGCTTTTATTAAAATTGATACACCGTGTACATTGCCATATTTATCAAGCTATATTAGTAGCGTATGTGCTGTTGTATTCGCCAATAATTCCAACTGCCTGAACTCCTAGATTTCTCCAAAATCCTTTTACTAACCTATGACTAGAGAAGGTAACATGGGAAATTTTTGCATTCAAATCGAATATTTTATATGGATGATCACCATAGAAATTTATTTAGCATGTTTTGTGTGCCTTGTTCGTGTGTTCGAGACCCGTCTATGGTACACTTGATTCTATGTCTAAGCGCATATTAGCCTTCTAATACAGTGTCAGAAAATACCGTTAGAGATTACCAGATACGATCCAAAACATATAGTAGGTATACATATAGGATTGTATCTCATTCTACATTTCGTTTTAAGCATAATTTTCAGCTTCAAACATCAAAGCTGACGCAGGACTTTTCCCTGATGTTATTTGATGATCCTAGATGTTTTTACTACGTGCTAACAACGCTTAGGAGTTATAATTTATAAAAACAACGAAATTGTAATGATTATTTATATTATTCAAAACACAGCGGTGTATATACTTTGTATCATTTACACAATACGCCTACGGCTTTACGAAACGACTTGGATCAAGTAGTCAAATAACAATGTTTTAACCTTTATTAGATAACTTGTTTTATTTCATCTGCGTCACGTGTTAAAGAATAATGCTAAATACTTTTTTTAATTACCTAAACCTAGTTCAGCCATATGTTCTGTTACAAATAAAAATGCATTTGTTATTTATTAACACTCCGTTTCATTAACATAATAAAAAATTAACATAATTAAATGAAAAGGAGGGCAACTGGCGTGCCTTATCGCTTGCAAGCGATATCTTCCAGGCAACCACTGTGAAAAAAATGTATTAAATTAGATAAGGTAAGCAAGAAGTGCAAAAATACGGAATACATGTTATAGTTATTAAGACTAAACTAAACTAAAAAAGGATACATGAAAAATAAGAAGTGCACATGAATCATGATAATTTTACATCAGTCTCACGTCAGTTAGTAGTTAGTACGAAATTTAGGGAAACGATGTTGACAGATAATATTTGCACAATAGAAAGTTAAAGGAAGATAGAGAAGGAGCTAAGCGAATAGGGACGGGAAGTGAGTTGCATAGCCTAACTGCAGAGACCTTAAAGAATTCGCCAAGAAAGGAGGAGTTATGAGATGGGATTTCAAGGATATTGTTTTCGGAAGAGCGTAAGCTATACTTATGGGCTCCCAAAAATTTGAAATTTGAAATTTTCTTAGCCCACAGTAATAATAAAAGTAATTAAAAATTAATCAAAAGACGATTAAAACCAATTTAAAAAGTTTGGTCCCTGTAGCCTTTAACGCTGGCATCATTTCCTCGCTGTATTGTGATACTTATTCATTAAACGAGGAAAGCACCAACTCTGAGGTCACCGGTACTACCTACCAGGCGCCAACTTAAATCTTTAATTAGCGCCTGTGCACTTGAACCCCACGGCCCTAGAGTCTCTACTCCAAAGGGGAAAAAATGAAGTTGGAGAAAAGACTTATATTTAAGCCGTTTATTATTTTCCACCTGCCGCCTTTTTGCTTGTCCGAAGGAGGTGAGACGAGGCAAACGTCTCCACACAAGTAGCATCCCATACCAAAGCTCGTCTCATCTTCCAAGGGATCAATGACATCCCATCCGGACGCTTGCCATCGTCTCTAGCGATGTCTGTTGGCTCCAAAATGACTGGAACATTGACGGAGGACAAGGCCACTAAACTAGTTTAGAACAATTCTGTTTTTGGCATATTAATAAAAACTTTGAGTAGTTTTATTGTGATATTAAATTTACATATTTAAAGGTTATCTTCGCGTGACATTAGAATTAAAAGTAACGATGTAAACTTGTTTTAAAATATTCACACGTAGAAAGCTTAGCGAAGCTTAGGGTGGGAACTGACCAACGTTACGAGGTGTAATGTAACATGTTACACAGCGAGTATTCGTGCAGTCAGTACGTCGTGTTACGGGGAAACTCGGCTTTTTTAGGCGTCGGGACGTGACGACCCCATCGCCCACTGGTGAAATAACCTGTGACAGAGGTTATTTCATCAGCGCAATCAGTCAACCCCTTCCTAGTGGGAGTGCCATGCTGTTGCCTTCGGGCTTCAGCCAAATGGGCAGGCACGACCGGGGCAGTACCACTGTCTCTCAGAAAACCGGCGTGAAGTGATGCAAAAGGTTCGCCTTCTTGTACTCGCGTTTCGTGCGGTGAGAGAGATTCCCGGAGCCCATCCCCCCCCCACACACACAAGAAATATGAAGGTGCAGAAAAAACAGAATCTACCCCAGGGGGGTACCACACGCGCTCGCGGTGGAGAATCCCCCTCTGGGCGTCCACCACCGGGACACTCAGCACCCGGTGGTGGACGCACAGGCTGCCCTTCGTATTCTGGGGGGGCAATTCTGCGCTCTACAAAAATAGTAATCGTCCTCGGGGCAAACGGAGCAATTATACAAAGGCACCCCCGTCCACACTCGCCGTGGACTTCACAAATGTTAGGGGGCTTAATTCTAACATCAACGCTGTCCACTATCATCTAGAGACTGCGAAGCCGGCCTTGCTCTTTCTTACCGAGACTCAGATATCCTCCCCGGCTGATACTTCCCACCTATCCTACCCGGGGTACAAATTGGAACATTCATTTGTGCCGCGGGCTGGAGTTTGCGTGTACGTCAGAGAGGATATCTGTTCTCGTCGCCTCGGGACGCTTGAAGGAAGGGACCTATCTAACCTCTGGCTGCGCGTAGACTGCGATGACCATCCGCGATTCTACGCATGCCTGTATAGGTCCCATAGCGGAAATACCGAAACTGACCGACTCATTGAGCACATCCAAATGGCTACAGATTCCCTGCTCGAAAGGGTTCCTACCGCTGAAATCGTGATACTTGGCGATTTTAACGCCCACCATGCCGATTGGCTCGGCTCTGAAACCACCGATCACGCGGGAAGATCCTTTCACGACTTTGCTTTAGCCTACGACCTGACACAAATGGTCCCTGCGATTACGCGAATACCAGATGTGGATGGTCATAAACCCTCTTTGTTGGACCTTCTGCTGACTTCTCATCCGGAGAACTATCAAGTCTCTGTTGACCCGCCATTGGGTTCATCAGATCATTGTGTGGTCCGGAGTACTGTGCCATCTACGCGCCCTTCACGGCCCCGCTTTATGGGTTGTCGCCGTATTTGGCACTATAAGTCAGCAGATTGGGACGGGATGCGGTCTTTCTTTGCGTCCTACCCTTGGGGGCCTATGTGCTTTTCGCCGGAAGCTCCAGATTCCGTCGCCGCCTCTGTCGCCGAAGTGGTTCTGCAGGGCATGGAACTCTTTATTCCATTTTCTGCGGTGCCGATCGGTGGCAAGTCTCAGCCCTGGTTTAAACGTTCTTGCAAGGCGGCCTCGCGTCGAAAGCGAGAATGCTTTAAGGCATGGGCGGAAGCGGCGAAATCTTGTGATGCCAATACCAGCGAACTTAAAAAGCATATAACTCAGCCTCCAGGTCCTTCAAACGGGAAATCACTAAGGCAAAGTCAGAGCACATTGCCAGATTTGGCGAGAGATTGGCCCAACTCCCATCAGGGACTCGAGCCTTCTGGTCTCTCGCCAAAGCTGTCCAAGGGAATTTTTGTCAGCCCGCCATTCCGCCACTGCACAGGGAGGATGACTCTCTGGCCCACACTGCGAAGGAGAAGGCTGACCTTTTGGGCTGTCTCTTCGCGTCTAACTCGACTTTGGATGACCGAGGGAGATCACCACCGACCATTTCGCGGTGTGATTCTTCGATGCCGGAAATCACATTCCGGCAACGTGCTGTCCGCAAAGCACTATCTTCCTTGGACATTCATAAGTCGAGCGGGCCGGATGGTATCCCCCCAATTGTGCTGCGTACTTGTGCTCCTGAGTTGGCTCCGGTCTTAACGCGCCTTTTCCGGTACCTGTACTCGCTCGGCACTGTCCCGAAGTGCTGGAAGACCGCTTTGATACATCCGATCCCTAAAAAAGGCGATCGCTCTGATCCGTCCAACTATCGCCCAATAGCTATAACCTCCTTGTTCTCCAAAATAATGGAATCCATTGTTAATTGCCAGCTCTTGAGGTATCTAGAGGGCCACCAGCTGATTAGCGATTATCAGTACGGCTTTCGTCGTGGTCGTTCGGCTGGTGACCTTCTTGTATACCTTACACATAGATGGGCAGAGGCAATTGAGTCCAAGGGGAGGCGCTAGCGGTTAGTTTGGACATAGCGAAAGCCTTCGATCGGGTGTGGCACAGAGCACTGCTCTCGAAGCTTCCAGCCTATGGGCTTCCCGAGAAATTACGCAATTGGATCTCCAGCTTTCTGGCCGATCGGAGCATCAAGGTCGTCATCGACGGAGCATGTTCCGACCTAAAACCCGTAAACGCTGGGGTCCCACAAGGCTGTGTTCTATCCCCGACCCTATTTCTTCTGCATATCAATGATATGTTGAAACTTAGCAACATTCATTGCTATGCGGATGACAGTACTGGGGATACTTTTTACACTGGCCGGGCAGGTATTTCTCGGGCAGTTGTTGATGAGTACCGGAACAAACTTGTGTCTGAAGTTGAAACTCTACTTCGTGGAGTCTCAGATTGGGGCAGACAAAACCTAGTCCAATTTAACCCCAAGAAGACACAAGTTTGCGCGTTTTCCGCTAAAAAAACACCCTTTGTCGCTACTCCTCTTTTCGAAAACACTCTTCTTAAAGCCACAGCCAGCATTGGAATACTTGGCGTTGACATATCGAGCGACGTTCAGTTTCGCGGTCACTTGGAGGGAAAGGCTAAATTAGCCTCCAAAAAGCTTGGTGTGCTCAGTAAGGCGAGACGGTACTTCACTCCGGGCCACCGCATGCAACTATATAAAGCGCAAATTCGGCCCCACATGGAGTACTGCTCTCACCTCTGGGCGGGGGCTCCCCAGTACCAGCTCCTTCCACTTGACCGTATACAACGCAGAGCGGTTCGAATCGTTGACGACCAATCCCTCTCCGAGCGGCTTGATCCTTTGGCGTTGCGTAGAGATGTGGGGTCACTCTGCATCTTCTACCGCATTTACCATGGAGAGTGTTCAGAGGAGTTGTTCGGATTAATACCTGCAGCTGAGTTTCATCATCGGACGTCGAGGCAGAATACGAAATTCCACCCGTATCACCTCGACGTCCGACGTTCCACAACTGAGCGTTTCTCAAGGCAGTTTTTGCCGCGCACCACCACTATGTGGAACCAGCTGCCCACTGAAGTATTCCCGAACCAATTCGACTTAGGGTCCTTCAAGAAAAGAGCGTACCAATTTTTAAAAGGCCGGCAACGCACTCGCGAGCCCTCTGGCATTGAGAGTGTCCATGGGCGGCGGTATCACTTAACATCAGGTGAGCCTCCTGCCCGTTTGCCCCCCGTTCTATAAAAAAAAAAAAAAAAAAAAAAACTCGCTTTGAGTGCTCCACCCGGCTGTCGGTTTTTCGGCGAATACTTTGACTGTTACGCGGTTCACTCAGTACGCGTCGCAGGTCGCGAGTGATCATGATTATGATTTTCTATAAATAACACTATTTTAAGTACTTTTGGTCCATTTAAATTCACGAGTTGTTCAAAATCGATCGGAGACATGCGTACAAAGTTTTTATACTGTCCTTTGGTATCTTTGATTCTACTTAACGAATGCTCGCTGTGTAACGTGTTACATTACACCTCGTAACGTTGGTCAGTTCCCACCCAAACGCGAACGCAGATTTGTGAAAACTCTTGTCAATAAATCTGGGGTGATAGTTGCCAATTCCCCACGGATAGGTATTTTCCTTTAGCTGACTGATGTTCCTCAGTCAGCTAAAGTCTCAAAATGAAACATCAAAAACCACTGCATAGTCCGAAAGTAACGGTATGGGCAGCAATCTCTAGCAAAGGAATTATTGGCAGTTGCCTTTGCCGTTGACATCGTGCCGCTAATGTAAATGAGCCCTTAGGGTGCGTCCACATCTGGCGAATATGCCTCACAAACGGCTCGCGAGCTGCACATTCGCCAGGTGGACGCACCCTTAGTATTGAGTCACATGCTTGGCCGATAGACTAACAGTGACTGCTATGTTCTATGTATAAATGTAAAGAGAATCAATTTATTTTAATTACTTTAAACCTTTACACAAGTCTTCATTACTTACGCTGCTAACTTTTACTAATATTATTTTTCTACTTTTTTTGTACTAAGTATTATTACATTCCTTTTCTTTCTTGTTTGCGACTGTGGCGCAAACTAACTGCTATGGCCTCTGGCAGAATGACCAGCGCTGTGGAATATTCTGCACAACCACAGCACACGCATTACACACTTGAAACGAACCGAATAGGAAAAGGGGATTTTTTTTTATATCTCTCATTATATTATTTTCTTTGAATATTGTTATTTTGTGTGTTTATGTGTGTGTGTTTTTGTTAGTAATAAATGGTATGTTTATGTCTATGTCAATCTTGTGGGCAGAGCATCTTACGTAGCTATGACTCCACAATTTCAATGTAAATCATCATTACTTAACTTTACATATGATTTGACCTATTCATAAACTTTAAGGTCAAAATAGCATAGTCATAATTCAACGTAATACGAGTGTCAAGGTTACATTTAACAAGTCTCACCTATCCATTTGATAAATAATAAACTTTATTAAATGAAGAACTATTTTTTTTTAATAGGTTCTCCAGTCAACGATTTGTAAATAATATCAACTCTCAAAGGTCAGCTTACTAGAAAAACAAAATAAAACGCCACCCATATAGTCTACCTATGTAAAACATCAGTTAAGTAATAAATTTGTTTAGTTTTTCCCACTCTCATAAATCTCTATAATCTATATAAATAAGTATATAAAATTCTCGTTTCACAATGTTCATTCCCAATTCCCATACTCCTCCGAAACGGCTCGATCGATTCTTATGAATTTTCAATGCATATCCAGTAAGTCTGAGAATCGGCTACTATCTATCTTTTAAACCCCTAAGTGATAACCAGTCCACCCCAAATAATAATTTTTAGACAATTTTTTTATGATACAGCATACAAAAATACATGCAGCCCTTATTTTTCATCTACCCTCTACGATCAACCCCTATTTTTTATTTGTTAGTTAAGAACTTATAACTTGAACTCTGAGGTTTATATAGAGAAAAATCATAGAAAAACCTAAAAAGTTTTCATTCCTGAAAACCGAACAGTTCTGAGGTAGCATAGCAAAATGTTCCATGTTGGTATGTACTAAAAAGGTAGGCTAGGCATTAAGGAGAAACGGAGTTCGCGGCGGCAGCTAGTTGTAATATAATAATCTCGTTTCCGATAAGGTCCAATAGGTGGACTACACTTATATTCTTTATAGGTAACATAAGTGTAACTTAGATTTAAGAACCCTTAATACACGCAAGTTTAAAGCGAATAAGCAGTTGTCACCCAGCTTCGAACGAGTTTCATTTAAGTTAAGAACTTAAATAGTGCAAATACTGTTTTCGGTCAATTATAATAGATATTATAATAAAACAAAGCCATGTTGCTCTAAGCCAGGCTTATATATTTATTAAGACTGAGAAAGAATCCGTTTTACAGCTTTGAAGTTAAAGTATGTTCACTTTGTTGCATGTTTTTAGTTAAATTTATTAACTGTTGCTACTGAATCATCACAATATATCATTAGATTTTTGCAAAATTAAGATTTATATAAATAAAATAAGTTTATGTTAGATAATATTCTACCACAAACTTATTTTGTATAATTCTTGTATATATAATCCTCTTAAACGGCTAAACCGATTTCAATGATGTTTTTGTATACGTTTAGGTGTCTCCCTGGATGGTTAAGTTTCACAACATCAGCCCGATAGATGGCGCTGTATTCGGTATCTAGGCTGCGTAACCAAACGATCTGGGTTTGATTCGAAATAAAGAATAATAAAATTATGATATTGTATGTCTTTAATTTCATACTTTGTTTAATATCCTAATCACTTGACATATGAAGGACATCTAAAATAAATTTACAAGATGAATATAGGTCAGAAAAGTGAATGTAACATTTTCAACTAGGACTGTTAAAGTCCTGTAGAATAATTGATCTAACTTAAAAATGCAAATGAATTGTAACAGACATCACATTTAATTACACTTTTCAAATATAATACATAAATTAAACTAAATTATAATAGTATACATAAATTAAACTTAATATTAATAAATCACTAGAAGTAAGTGCAGTTCCAATTAACTAATAAAATTAATGAAACAGTTCTACCACCCAAAATAGATGCAATGCATTTTTGATTCTCTTTTACAAAAGTAGGTGATAGTGGCGGAAGGTATGTCATAGATTTACAGACCCACCCCACAATTATTTCCTTTACCATTTGAAGAAATGTTATTTGAATAAAGAAAAAAAGTATCATACATGATCAGGACGGGAACGCTCAAGACCAACACTGCTTAAAGCTATTTTATTCATGCCAGCTTTATAATGAAACTGGTAACATAATTGAAATACAATTACATGTAAAAATGTATATACTAATATTAGTCAACACCACTACTACAACTTACATTTACCATATTTGGACATTGTGAGCTTTACATAATAACATAAAACTTAAAAGTTCAAATGGAAACAAAACACAAATTATAGCGTGCAAGCACTTGACAAACCCACAATAATTTTAATGTAAATAATATTATAAATTTTTTATATACACATTATTAAAGATAAATTTAATAAGGTAATATAAAGAACCATTTCAGTTATTCACAACCATGTGCTAGGGAGTGGGCTACCTGCGGTTGTTTCCGCGTTGGTGTCCCCGACCACGTACATAGGTTCGGTGTGGGTGCTTCCCAGGACCACTGTGCTCCGATGCTTGGTTATAGCGGTCAGAAGCAGGTTGCGCAGAAGCTGCAGGGGCTGGTACAGCAGGAGTAGTAGCTGGTGGTGTCGGAGCTGGTTGTGGCTCACTCATATTCACCTGCTCATTGAACAACATGCAGAACTCTCCAACTTTTTGGATATCTCCTGACTTTCCTGAGTAGAGAGTCAGAGCCTGCCGCCACAGCGAGGCATAGCCGCGCGTGAGGCGCACGATGTCACCGGGCTGCAAAAGCGCACCCGGCTCGTCCCAGACGGACAGATTTACTGATGCACTCGCATCGGCCACGCGCAATGTGCGCACCTCGCGCGCCTCCTTCGTCAATGTCGGCGGGCCCACTTCCAGCACAATAAAAATTGCATTTATATTCTTCATATTGGGCTTCAAGTCTTTTATTTGGACATATTCTACATTGTTGCTCATCTTAAAAGTTATATGAGTCAAGAGTTTATTGTTTCAAACTTAGCAATAACTAGCTAAGTTATGTAGTAAATATACTTTTCAGTTCTCATTCCTAGTCTCCAAAGTTTTATTAACAAATTTTATTGATTCTCACAAGGTGCAAGCTTAAGATTGATCAAAATTAAAATTCAAAACCTTGTCAAAATTTTGTCTAATGCTCAACGCTAACCATGATACCTGATGCTTAAAAGCCAGAGTTGAGAGGAGCACTCATTACTCAAACTTAAAAGATTTAGTAGAGGTAATAAAGCAAAAGCACTTTGAAGTTGAATAAACAAGGTTACAAAATACAAATTCAAATTTAAGACATAAACACGGGAATATTATTTAAAATTTAATACAAGTAGCAAACTAGCAACTGAGAAATGACAATTAACTAGTTTATATGTACGAACGTACCGTGTCAATTGTCATTCTGTATGTTTACATATTTTGTGGTTTATCTCTTCTCGCTACTCAAATGTTGTTTTGATTGCAATAATCTAAATTAGGCTTGTTGAAATATATAAATTGTTTGTGGTACAAAATAAAAGGCTTTGTCATTTAAAAAAAAGGGAAAGCTTACTCCTTCCGGAATACATAATAACATATACCGGTATAACCTAAACCAGAATCAATACTATTACAGTTACGTGCTTTATTTAGCAAGATGTTTGGCGGAACAAATCCTAACAAGGATGTAGAAGTCGCATCTCCGCCTGATGATACCGTCTCAGCGCTTAAGTTTTCTCCTCCCTCAGTCCCGCAGACATTCCTTGCTGCCGGTAGTTGGGATTGTCAGGTAACCTACAATGAAGTTAGTTATAATTCGGTTAAAATCTTTTTTTAATTAAAGTGGTTTTCTACAGGTCCGATGCTGGGAAGTGGAAGCTTCAGGCAAGACAGTACCAAAAGCTGCTCAGAGTATGGGTGGGCCAGTTTTGGATGTAGCATGGCATGATGTAGGTAACAGGAAATGTGTTGGTGTTACTGCACATATTTATTTAATTGATTAGTTTTTGTCCTCTCATTATAGCTTTAACCCTTATAACCCCTAGGTGATGTAACTAGGTCATTTAATCAGTCATTTTTATAATTGTATGTTACAATTGTTTGGGTTGTTTTCTGTGAAAGTAATAACAAATGTATCTACTTTGTTCTAAATATTGCAGGATGGCTCAAAGATATTCATGGCATCAACAGATAAAAGTGTCAAATGTTGGGACCTGGCATCTAATACTTCTGTGCAGGTACTTAGTTGTTTTATTACCAGTTACACTTACCAGCTTAGATATTGTTCTGGATTGTAACAAAGCAAATCTTAAAGTACAATATTTTTTTTAAATGTATATCAATGTTTTTAGGTGGCAGCACATGATGCTCCTGTCAAAACTTGTCATTGGGTCAAAGCACCAAATTACACCTGTTTAATGACAGCCTCTTGGGACAAAACATTAAAGGTATATCTGTTATTTCCAGTTTGAAAATTAATATCTTAATGACATTGTTATATAAATTAACATAAATATGTTTTAGTTTTGGGATACACGCAGTTCAGTACCTATAATGTCATTAAATCTATCAGAGAGGTGCTATTGTGCAGATGTGGTAAGACTCTTACTATGCTTTATCTGATGTTTTATTATATTATTGAAATTTTATATTTACATTAATTACATTTATTGTTAAAGTAATTGGAATATAAAAAATTATTAAACATTATTGATCAAACAAAATAATTTTATTGCTTTTGTTTAAGTTATTGACACCAAAGAGGCATTTGGTGTTATTCATTTATTTATAAGGTTCCTGATTAAAAGATTTGATACAGCTGTGAATGTAACTATTTATTAAAAAATAGGCTAAAATAGAATTTCACATTCTCTTGCATAGATTTATTTATATCCTAAATTAAAAATTATAATTATTTGTATAAGGACTACCCAATGGCGGCAGTAGGACTTGCAGATCGCTCCATTTGTCTTTACTCATTAGAGGGCAAACCTGCAGAAGTAAAGCGTGTAGATTCACCACTTAAGTACCAGCATCGTTGCCTTGCAATTTTCAAAGACAAGAAGACCAAGCAACCAACTGGTTTTGCTGTAGGCTCTGTAGAAGGCCGTGTTGCAATCCAGTATGTAAATCCAACAAACCCTAAGGATAACTTTACATTTAAGTGCCATCGTTCATCTGGCACTAATAATGGTTATCAGGTAAGATTATAAAACTCTTGCCCATTAACCTTAATAAATCTGCTATAAAAAATCTGCTCATTGGGTGTAGACGAGTTTATTATTATGTAAATAACTGTATACTGTCATAGTGATTTATTATTTTCAGTAATGACTGTAACTACAACTTTCGGATATTCTATGATGTAATTATAATATTTCCAGGATATCTATGCAGTGAATGATATTGCGTTCCACCCAGTGCATGGTACATTGGCCACAGTTGGTTCTGATGGTTCCTTTTCATTTTGGGACAAAGATGCGCGAACCAAGCTGAAGCCTTTTGAAGCACTAGACCAACCACTCACTAAGTGTGCATTCAACCACACTGGTCAGATCTTTGCATATGCAATGGGTTATGACTGGTCTAAGGTACACAATTACACTAGATTATTATTGGTGAATTTTTTTTTAATTCCTCATAAATAGTTGCCTTCTAGTAAAATGAATGAACAGGAGTGAAATTTTATTACATAGGCTAAATTTCTGGGTAATAAGCCTGTCAGTATTAAATGATTCTTAAAAAAATTGTGATACTGCCTAAAAAAAATACAAAGCCAAGTCAAGGTATAAAGTAACATGATTTCAATCCCATTAGATTACTTTAACGTGTTTCTGTTACAGGGGCATGAAAGCTACAACCCATCTAAGAAGAACTTTATCTACTTGCGGCCTTCCTTTGATGACCTCAAGCCTCGTAGTACCTGAACCAATAATTTGCATGTGCCGTGACATTATGAATGTGGTGTAGTGTTGTTATTTTTGGTCTATAAAACTTTTTGATTTTAAAATAATTTTATTTAGGGCAATACATTAAGTGAAAGTCTTAAATACCATATGTATTAGTTTTCCTTACCCAAAGTGGTTGTATTTTATTAAAAGAAGGTTATTATGAGAACATCCAGCATTACAGCTTCTTTTAATAGGCACTTGTTTTCATAATAAAGAAAAAACATCTTTAAATAATGATTTTATTGATAAATAACGATCCTAACTTTGTAGCTATTAAAAACCTTAAATCAATTTAATGGTGTTCTCCATGGTGGCCATGATCATCACCTCCAGTGAGCTTATTAAAGGCAACAGTGGCAATGGTTAGACCAAGACCCAGAGGGAACCCTCTGAAGAATAACTTGCGCGCCTTTAGCCATTTTGTACCAAATCCAGGGTGATAACGCCAGGCCTCATTTCTAAAACATTTTCGTGAGTTCAGCTATGATTAAATTTTGCTTAAATATTGCATTTAACTATGTTTTGTTTACACAACAATTCAAAGTAAATACTCTAATTTATAATATTATCTACCAAATTTACACAATTACAATACATTATAATTGAAACATAAAATTACTTAATTTATCACATTTGGGCAAATATCTTGTTCAGGATAATAATGTAGCTGTGATAATTCTGCATCCTATAACAGGTAAACGATAACATACATAAGAGCACCAAATTAAAAAAAAAATCAGGTGGGTTAGTTAAATATGGTATATTACCGAATCCATGGATCCTTCAGCCCCCTCTTGGCAAGCTCACTTTGAACCTCCTCGAGCTCACGAATACCATCAATCTTGAACTGTGAGTAATGCGGAACTGTGTAAGGTGCTCCGTGACCGTGCCCACCCATATTTGTAGGAATATCTGTATTGATATTAGAAAACTGTCAAAACAAAGTTCTAACCTCAAATATTACATAATTTTTTAATTTGTGAAAAGAAGTAAGCATTAATTACTTCTAAATATTGCTACTTAACTTACATGAAGTAAAAATCAAATTTGGTTACAATTATCAAAGCAAAAAGAAAAAAATATATATTTTTTCGTGATTTACAATAAGTCAAAATAATAAATATGTAGATTACAAACCCTTTCAAATATAGACTGACGCAGGGGGGGGACAGTCTCATATAAAATGATTTTTCTTTCGACGGTGGCGCAATCTATACACGATCTAGATTCCCAGTATCACTATGGACTGACAACTACAGAATAATATTCAAAATTACGAAAGTATATAGTAAGCTGCGATAGTAATGTGCGTTTTCCAATTACAGCACTAGAGCGCATTTTGCGGCATAATGCTCAACGTTGAGTGTTCCAACTACAGCAACGCTTCGCACAATTGAGCACTCTCAAAACGAATGCTCTCGCGTGCTTCTCGCAAACAATACCAACACAGTGACAGAAAATTGACCAGTATTTTTCTTTAAGTTGGCATTTATCGAAATTTTCGTTAGTAAATATTATTTATTTTTGAAAAATTTGTAAGGCTTTCGTTTCGTCGTAGATTTTGAAAATAATTAAAGTTATTTCAAACTGCTAAAAAAAAAATATTAGTATGGATGAAGGTATAAATAGTTACTTTTTTTATATTCCACATTTAAAATATGAATACAATTTTATTTTAAAATTCGGATCTGTAAACAAATTTATATTACAGGATTATACTTTAGAAAAAATTGCAATGGTTTTGAAAAAGTATATAATTTTTTTAGAAATCATTAAAAAATATTACTCAAAACGTAAATGATGTAAACTTCTTACATGAAACTAAATATTTTACTGTTAATTTAGCTTGTTAAAACCTTATATTCTTTAAAGGTTTTCTATTATTTCAATAAAAAAAAAGGGTGCGTGTACTTATGTACGCGCGTAAGAAGTTATACTTCTTTGGCATTATTAAAAATAGTTTGGCTTTGTTCCACCTCCAGTTTTTGATGTTTCACAGCGATAAGATGACAACTCTTTTTTTGTATTCAATTTAGTGCACTTACACTGATTCATCAATTGTTTTTTGTCTCTTGTCCTTATATTTGCTAGAGAAAAATTACATGTTTTGATTAAACAATGTGGTAATTTTTTTAATCAAAACATTACTCGATAATAATAATACAAACTGATAGTTAACCTCAATTGTAATGAAGCACTTAGGAAGGTTGATGAGCACAGTTTTTTCACAAATATTAATTAGTATTGGTTTAAATATTCAATTTAAATCACTTCTGATTATATATAATTCAAAATTAATTTTTTTTGAAAAAGTAATTAAAACTCCTTTATTTGTTTAAAAGGTAAATGACAAATGTCATTATGGTCATTCAAAATTCTTGGCATACGAACTTCACGCATATTCTATTTCTTTTTACTTGTAGATTGTCTTATTCCTATCTCGCTCGCGCACGCTATAATCACACTCCTAATTTTGTGTCACGGTGCGCGCGCATCGTAAAATTTCACTCTCATAAATTTTTCATAACGCGCCTAAAGAAGTATAACTTCAAAAATGTTAATGAAATAATTTGATGATTAAAATAAGCGTAAAAAGTTTTCAACCAATTATTATTGTTTACCACATTATTTATACATTAATGAGGTTGCTAACTCAATTCATAACATTTTTTTTACAACACTGACTTAGCGCACTCTGCTGATGCATTTGAAAACTAATTCACGTTCCAATTAAGCTTCAGCATTATGCGGCATTGTGCGGCACTGAGTCGCATAATGCTCTGTAATTGGAAAACGCCTACTATAAGTTTTAATTTCTCAAACAGGTCTGTGGTGCTACCTCATCTATAGTATATACTTGATAGTTGATGCTCACATCGATTGGGATTTGAGTGTTTCTCTGTGTCAGTAGCGATTAGTGCACAGAATACTTTTAAATTAGCTTATTGTGTTGTGGTATTGTGTTGTTTGTGCTGTTCAAGACATGTATTTTAAAAATAAAAAATGTTACCAAATGTCTAAATCGGCTTATAACTAACATTTTTATGAACCGGTTTCTCATTGTTAATGTTAAGCAATTATTTATAATTACTAGAAGGATAATTAAAGCGGGTGCTGTATGCTTAATGTGTGCAATATTTACTGTTGAAGCCGGTTGTGCTGCTCGTTATTTGATTTAATTATTGTGTATTGCATTTTTGAAAATGAATACTATGTGTTTATAAATAGAAAAAGCAGTAAACACTACTGTTTTTGGAAGTACATTATTATCGTCGAGTGCGTAATGATTAGGAAGTGCAATAGTTGGCGCAAAGCGTAAAATGTATTTTGCGCGAAAGATGTATTGGGTAGTTCTTGTGGCTGTGGCGCTTTGGACGCCGGTGACAGCCCTCGCCGATCCGCCTACACTCCCTGGTAAGCCACTAGTGGGGACAAGAAGAGGCACTACCAGTGTTGAATAATGCACTCAAGATTTCTGCACCTATGCATGTTGGGATTACTTAAAATCGTAATGCATGCTTTTAAGAAGCTTTTGTTAAGGTAATATGGTGTTAGCATGCCTATTGGATGCATGTATGAAATATCATTTCTTGTGTCATACTCTTAGTATTTAGTAGTATTCTGAAATATATTAATCAGCAGTCTTTTGAGGGTCTTTTGGCAGATGGTGACTCTCCAATTTAGTGGATGGACCCACCATTAGATACTTCCACTCCTGAGCATATAGCTTTAGTGACTTCAGTCTGGACAGCTAATGAAGGCTAGCCAGATGTGTCCCTGTCAGTTTGCCAATTAGGGCAAGCTGGAGGTGAGGAATGGCATTTTCCCTTTGAGCACTCAAGTACTCGACACCAGCACATGTTGCCCTGTGGGCTTATTATTATTAATATGTATTAAGACAAGTACTTAAATGGGGATAAAATTCATAGTAAGATAAATAAAAACACTTATTTAATAAAGAAAGATATCATTTAATTAGCTCGTTAATGAATCTATTAATGTTAAGGACAAAACAAATGATGATCACTATTGTTGATCTAAAATTAGATTCTCATTAAGGGAAATTGAATAATGTCTTTTAGATGAAAACTACTTATACTAAATATCCATGCTTCCTACTTATAATATAAGCATGCATATTAACATGGATTTTACTTTTTAGATTAAATTGTATGATCCCACTAAAAGTATATGCACAACTTCTGACAAATTTATATAAATCCATGAATTTGAATAAGTGAAATCTATATTTTAGATTATAATATGTATTCTTTATTTACCATTTAAGTTTCCAATTGTTTTACTAAATAAAGTATAAGTAATGCATGTGTTTGGTTTAAAACATATTAATGAAACTAGGCATGATTGTGACTTAAAACTACATTCCTTATAAAAAATATGTTGTGATCTGCTTTATACCAATTTTATTCATTTTTCTGGTTTTCTTCATTAGAAAATGCTTTAACCTGTATTAGTTATTATACTGCCTTTAGGCAGTCTCGAAAATAACGATTATTACAAAATTCTTGCTTTCTTATGTTATTTACATTTTTAACTAGTGATAATGACTTGAAAATAAACTCCTTCATAAACGCGCGTTGTAGAATAATAGTACCTTTTTTTGAGTGCGTCTTTTAAAACATTTCGTGATACAGTTTTTGTCAATGTCGAGAAGATAACAATGCAATGGCAGTGTAACCTTTTATAAATTTTCTTTTTAATAATTTTTTTCTGGGATGGGAAGATTTACCAACAATTCGACATCGATCTCGTATTTGGCAAGTTCTCAAGATTTAAAACCCCCAGAAACTGGAAAGCTTAGGTGCTTACTTTACGTCTCGGCTTGATATCTTGAGACCCCGCATAAAACGAATATGTGATTGATTTATTCAATTACGATAATATATATAATAGATAACTGCGGGTCGTCGCACATGGTACAACTCCGAACCGTTGTATCATGTATAGGTAAGTATACGTAGTCAAAGTATATAGGTACAACTTAAACGGAAAGTTTTCTTGCCGATTGTTGAACTTGATTGATACCTCCATCCGTAGCGCGTGTGATAACTTCGAGATTGCATGTCTCGCCTCCACCATCTCGTAGAAATCGGCATATTAAGATGACTTTTTAATTACGGGATGTTTTTCTTCCTTATTAAGTAATATTGGAATTTGCAACAGGTTGAAGAGTACTTCGAAGTGATGAGTTATGTCCGTACTTTATACTTCATTTGCACTCCAGCTGCCCACTGAAGTGTTTCCGAATCAATTCGATTTAGGGTCCTTCAAGAAAAGAGCGTACCAATTCTTAAAAGGCCGGCAGTGCGCTTGCGAGCCTTCTGGCAGTGCGAGTGTCCATGGGCGGCGGTATCACTTAACATCAGGTGAGCCTCCTGCCCTCATGTAACATAAAAAAAAATAGTGTCTGGTTTCAAAGAAAACCATTATACATCGTCGGAGGCTATAAGACTTACGATATCTGTTGAACTCAAGCGACCCGCAGAACTATATATAACAACTGGGGTACCTGCTAAATGATTATTTGTTTGAATAGCGTCATATTATATGTAGCATTGCGTACACTACATAATACGCAATGCGCGTTATGAGGGGTTGGCGCGCGCATGCCACTTGATCTCGTTAACGCTTCCTGCGTGACCGTCACACACCGCAACCAAGTCGAGGCCTTTTGCGATACATATCGGATTTCCAACTGCATATATATTTAACCTGCTTTTAGGTATGGTGGTAACAAGACACCGATATTACCTAGCGAGCTTCCATAATGCGACAGAGTTTGTACAACGCTTCTCCAGTCCCAAAAGTCAGAATTAAATTATTACACTGGTTTATGGAATAAAAAAAATAAAGGAAATAAAATTTAAACATGTTAGTGCCATTTGGTTTTTTCTTTTATTTTAACATAGAGTCAACTAAATGTCGATTATGTACGGGTTCCAAGTAATGATAAAGTAAATTATCTATTCTGATAAATGCAGTTAACAGATGAAGGCGTTTGTTTGTATCGGTGACCCCAAACGCTACGATAATGACTCACCTTATCACATTACTTTAGCTATACATAACTTAAATATTTAACTTAAATAGTTATTAAGTTTAAAGCCGATCGTCCACCGCCAACTAAATTAAGCTAGTTTAGCTTAGCTGGCATAGTTGAGCTAGTTTTACATACATGTGCGTACAAACTATTCCAGCTAAGCGAAATTTTTTTACGACCATTATTTAAACATTTTTTTTTCACTTAAGTAAAATTTCCAACGGGAATAAATTAATTATTGTGTTCAGAACACAGCATAATTTTTTCAAATTAAAAAAAAAATTCAATACCTTAAATAAATTAATAATTAATTTATTTAAGGTATTGATTAATTAATTATTAATGTGCCGTACTCGCTCTTGACGCCACGCGCGCATCCTAAAAATGTCACGCGCAGACCTATTTTCAGCAGTAATTTAAAATGATAATTTATGGAGATCCGAGAGTTGAGAGTTTTTTATTGGAAATTTCCTCTTTCAGAATATTTTTTTTTTAAATTTCTTAAATATTAATAGTTTATTAAATATTGGCAAAAAACGAAATGCCATTTTTTTCATCTTTAATTGTTTATAACTTTTGCAATTTTTTATGTGCTAATACACGCTTTTGGCACATTTTTCTAGACGTCATTTCGGATCCAATGAGCTATCGCACATAATTTTAAGAGCAGTATCTCTATTTTGTACCATTTTCAACTTGTCGACTAGACTAAGTGTTGTTTAAACGTGTTTGTGTGTGTTTTTCGATAATTACTATCAATCTTAGCGATGTCCTTGGCAAGCATTGTAATTAACTCATCAAACTGTCCTCTAGATACACGATAGTAATTTTCGTCGTGTAGTTAAACAAAGTTTTAAATTCGCTAGGTACTTGTTTCCCAGGATTTAATGTGTTTACTTATCCAGTATCTGTGTATGCGTTTCTTTATAAAATGAGCAATAATCAACACTAACATAGTTTTAGCTTATTTTTTGCGGGCTGACAACTTTAGTTTAGTTCGCTGAGTTTAGTTTTCACTTAGTGGCTGGTGGTGGATGATCGGCTGTAAGCATCCTGTGTTTGCCTGTTAAAGGGTGTAAAATTAGTTTTTATTGTTGTTTTTAAATAAATAAACACTATATATATAATCTGTGATCAATGCGGCAATGTCAAAAGGTTCACTGTATGGTACCGATTACATTGAAATGGAAACTAGCGATACAATAATTTTATTATCTTCTACTGTATGGTAACTGTTGTGTATTAATTTACATTATTAATCACAAGATAATATTTAATAGTGTTGATAAGCAATTGTGGTAAAAGTTTGATGGCTATTTGGAAAGGCTTTAGGGTGCGTTCAAGTATACTTTACAAAACATAATGGTAACTTTTAGGTATAGAGTCACTAGGTGGTCACGAAACGTTTTATTATACTTGGTTACGTAATACTTAAAAAGATAAAGATACACTAACGATATATCTTCTAATATATACAATTCTTGTGTAACAATGTTCGTTCCCATACTCCGAAACGGCTCGACCGATTCTTATGAAATTTTTTATCCATACTCATTAAGTCTGAGAATCGGCTACTATCTATCTTTCAATCCCCGAAGAGATGAGGGGTGTCCACCAAAAAAAAAGACAGTTTTTTTAGTTTTTTTATGATACACCATACAAAAATAGATACAACCCTTAAATTTCACCCTTCTACGACCAACCCCTAACTTTTTATAGTAGAGTAGTAGAGTTATTTGTATTGAACTAAAATAATGTTTCCCACAAATAATATACATGGCAAAACAACGTTTGCCGGATCAGCTAGTATACTATACAAATGCTATAGTGAGGAGGAAGTTTTATTTTTGTATGTTTGTGACGAATAATCTGAAAAGCTTTGGATGATTCCCAAAAATTTTCACCTTTGAAGTAAATAAGTAATATCTGAGTTACATAAGCTAAGCTAAAGAAATCAGTCATGCGAAGCCGGGACACTTTTAATAACAGAGTTATGGTTAATATGACTGGTACATTTCTATTTAACTGCTTTGCTACTCATCTAACATAAATATTAACCTAACATATATAACATATATGTATTAGTAAATCATTTGGTAATTGCGTATACTGTATACGAAGGAAAAGGAACTGAATTAGTCTAGTTCAGATAGCGATATTTTTGGGTAGTGCCAAAATGGATTGGATTTAATTTTGAATGGAATATATTCACTCATCATGTTTTATCATCTGCAGGCGTGCCTGGTGAAACAGATGATGCATGTAGTGTAGGTTCGTTTCGCTGCGCTGATGGGTCTCGCTGCCTACCAATCGCGTGGCGTTGCGATGGACGCGCCCATTGCGCTGATGGGTCCGACGAACTCAATTGTACATCCGCCGCATGCGCAGCTGGGCATTTCAGATGCGCACGATCCGCCCTCTGTATTGCTACCAGTTGGCAGTGTGACGGAGATGCTGATTGTGGCCCAAATGATAATTCGGATGAAGATCCTTATATATGTAAGTTTGTATGATGGGTTGTTTTTAAGAAGACTAAATTGGTGATCACTGAGAGAAGAATTGTATTCGTTTTTACAACAAACTCTCAAGCGAAATTAGAGAATTATCACTAAATAAATTCAAAGCCCTTGTTAAACGTAAATTAATCAATGAAACTTTTTATAAATTTGAAGAATACTTAAATGATCCTAATCCTTAGGATTGATTTGCTCCAGTTCAAACGATTTGTATTACTCAAAACTTAGCAATTAAAAAGAGTGGCGGAAAGTTTCTTGCCAGTTCTTGCTCGCCCTACGCCCTTGCCTTGCGAACTGGTAGTAAATGTAAATTTTTGATTAATGACGTTCATAAGTGTACTTGTTTACCTATATGAATAAAGATATTTGGAGTTTGAGTTTGAAGAAGGAAAAAAACACTATTAATTTTTTTTAGCTTAAAATAAGAGAACAAAGTCATAGGAACTCTTGTCGCAATCAAAACCCTTTTTTTAAATTAATATCTTGCGCATTAAGACGTTCATGGTATTTTTGGACAACAATAAACTACAGTCGTATATAGAAACGTATCTGAAGGAACATCATACCTAATTACTTTGAAAAAGTTCATTCAAATTTGTAAAGAAAAAGTTAGGTTGATTTAATTTTCACTTTTATTTATCGAATAGGAACTCTCATTTATTCATTTGCAACATGATAGGGTAATAATAAAAAGTTTATTTATTTGCCTCTTCGCATAATACGAGTGAATAGATCGATACGTCTCAACAATCATTCAATATCGCTCGGTGATTATAGTATACACCTCATTCTTAAACCCAAGCATTAGAACACTAGAGCATAATATGTGTTTTAGGCGAGTTTTAAGATAAAAAAGTCTCAATATATCTCTAACATCAGTGTACTTTACAGGCGAGAAAGACTTTAAGTGCTGGGGCAACAGGGCGCGTTGCAGTACACCTGTAGATGGCAGGTTCAGCTGTGTGGCTGTGTACGAATTCTGCGACGGCACCAGAAATTGTCCAGATGGAAGTGATGAGTGGGATTTCTGTGATAACTGTACGTATATTGATATCTTTAATTGGTATTATATTTATAGAAGCCCTGATAGAAGAAGAATAATTGGTGGCGTTGGACTTTATTATTGTATGGCTATTCGCAGCGTCGTTTTAGAAAACTTGCTGTGTTAATTATTTGCTATTATTATTTATTTAATTATAAGTAATCTTACATACATATTATAAAACAAAACACTTAGACAATACAAAAAGCCAAAACAGATTACATATATAAACAATATATATGAAACAGAAAACAAGTAAGTACATTTATAGACAAAAATATGTTTAAAAAAATAGACTAAAGAAAACTGAAATTTGAAACAACAAATAATACTTAATATTTCAAATTACTGCTTAAACAAATTCAGTCTTCGCCTATAATATATTATATACTGTGGCCGTAGGTCAGAATATGATAAATGCAATTTCATTACTTTACAGGACAAGCAATTAAATTATTAAGAAATCTTGATGGCAGTATTAATATATGAAACACCCGATATATGAATGAATGTACTGTTACGAAGACGGGTCGACTGCAATGTTTTTAGATTTTTCCACTACTTAGAGAACTTTTCAGCAGGCTGAAATGTGATTTCTGACCGTTTCAGGGAGGGTCAATCACATATTAGAAAATCGCAATTTACATAATGTTACCCTAGTTTTCAGGAGCCTGAAACATTTTTTCAGGCCGTTTCAGAACACGCGTAGTCGAATGGTACACTTTTCAGGAAACCCGTTTTCAGGCGTTTTCAGGCCTGGTTATACCCCTTTGACGAAGGAATGTTCTAGAACGAATTTTCTAGGTGTGGGAGAAGGACGGAACGATACGCGAGAGAGAGGGAAGATCGGAACCTTCTCGAAGCTAGACCGAGCACTCTAGAACGCCGTACGACAAGGACGGAGCAATGTGCGAAAGAGATAGCTAGTACGCACGTTCTAGAATTGTGCGATCGCTACTCAGTTGCGCCGCCGCCTAGAGAGTTCTCGAACATCGCTCCCAGGGATATATAAGCGAGCCGAAACGCGACCAGTTAGTTCAGTTTTGAATGCGATACCAAGCGATAAACACCGGAGTGACAAAGTGCGAATATACGTAGTCGGTCCCAAAGTTCTGTCATAAATGGAAATAATGATAAAAACAAAAGTACTGATCAGTTTGTAATGAGTGATATATCAATTCTTAGTACATTAATTAAGGAATAAAAAAGCATAAAAATATTCGAAATAACCTCCCTCATTTTTAATACAGGCCCTTAAGCGTCGCGGCCAGTCGTCTATCGCAGCACGCACCATATTCGTGTCGATTTCAGTCACTGGTTTTTTTAAAGATGACTTCAGATTCTCCAAATTTTCATGAGGTTTATCACAGACCTTCCTCTCTAAGCCCTGTCATAATTTCTGGTCCAAAGGATTAAGGTCCGGACTGGAGGAAGGCCAATCCTCATGTCTAATTAAGACGATGTTTTGACGCTCAAACCAGGCTTTAGTGGTCTTGGCTTTGTATGCAGACGCAGAGTCCTGCTGGAACACGGAGTGATGTCCCGCAAATAGGGTGCTGGACACGTCTTTGACAAGGCGATACAAAACCGTCTCTTGGTACACTGTAGCACTGGTTTTGACCCCCTTTTCGAAAAAATTAACCTCAGTTAGCCCGTAATAGGACACTCCCAACCAAACCATTACTGATGATGGATGATGTCCATGTTGCACCCTTGGAACTTTATTTTCAGCTTCTTCAGAACTCCTAGCGTACACTGTATAATTCTGTTTATTGTACTTCTCTTCAATATCGAAAAATTTTTCGTCCGTAAAGAGGATATCACGGTGTCGGTTTTTCGCGTACCGCTTAAACAACACCCGCGATCTCTTAAGCCTTATTGCTTTTAGACGAGCATTAAGTAAGTGCCCACTCTTTTTTTGTATGCTCGTAGACCAAGATCTTCATTTAAAACCTTTTTTACTGTTTTCCTACTGACACCCATCTGCAAATCCATCAACTTCTGTTTTCGGACAGGATTTCTTACTATCCGCGCCTTGATAGCTTTGATTACTGCTGGTGTTCTTGCGGAGCGTGGCCAGCCAGTTCTTTTCTTGTCCTCAACACTGGAGACTTCATTGTACCTATCAATAGTACCGTACACAAACCTAAGCGTTATATTCAAATTTTTGAGCAACTTGAAAATGGTACTCGGCGAGTGTCCACAGCGGTGCAACGCAATAACAACTATTCGGTTTACTTTCAATGTCCACTCCATCGTGAAAAATTACGGAAAGTTATTGTTTTTTGTTTTAAAACAATAATCAAACATTCCAAAATACAATGCAATATTTTTTTTATAAAATCCTGCTCGAAATGTAGAAATAATGTGCTAGTGACAGAACTTTGGGACCAACTACGTAGTGAAGAAAAGTGAATACAAGTACTGTGTGAAGTGCGTGTTATTAGAGTAATTAGTGATATTATTTTGTGTGTGTATTTAGTGAATTTCAGTGCGTAATTATAATTTTTAGTGTTAACAAATTCCTCGTAGATTTAATTGAAAATAAACCCTTGAAGAGATTTACGGCGTTTCTATCCGATCCCCTAGCTCGTAACAGTACTTATCATTGTCTGATTTATGGCCACAGTATTATATAATACTTAGAAAGAAATAAAGAAAATAATATATGTACATATATATATTATTTTCTTTATTTCTTCATAATTATGAATTTACAGTGTATATTCGCGAATGCTTGGTGGACCTATGCAACTTCTTCAATACAAAAAGTCCTTTCTTGACTTGAGTGCTGCGATAATGCGGGTTACTCGATTGTGATGAAGTTGCATGGATCTGGTTAGCGCTGTGCAGTTCTCTTGTTTTTTACACACATTTGAGGGGTAGTTGTTTAAAACTTAAGACCACTCAACATAACACAAATTCCCTAAAGAACTTTCTCTCAAACCGAGTAGTGGCCGACTGGAATAGGCTTCCGGAAAGTGTAATCAGTGCACCTCTCTGAACTCCTTTAAACATACATTGGATAGTTTCTCCAAATCTCAAAATACACGCGCTAGTGCTAGTTCTTAAGCTGCTAGTATGTTTATATACATAATAATAATAATGTATATTGTATATCCTTTCAATAACATATTTTCGTAAGTTAATTGTCCTCCTTGTAACATGCGTGATGTTTGAGAGCAAAAATAAAATAAAATAAAAAATTTAACGTCCTGGCGTCATAATATAAGTATTATGGTTTTTTAAACATATTTATACCAATGGCGCTACATTCTACAACCTGTTTCGTGATCGTTAATTTTTTCTAATAGACAAACAGGTGATCTGCCTTCTGTGCCAATCAACTTTTTTGGTCTAAGGCATGTCGGATTCCTCACAATGTTTTCCTTCACAGTACGAACGAGTATTAAATACGCACAAGTATTGGTGCATAACCGTGGCTCGAATCTCCGACACTAGAAAACACTAGGCAAATACTGTTGTTATCCACATACATAACCCATATAAATGTTGTAGTAGCCCGTCTCGGATAGCGAATTTGTTTGAGATAATTAAATAAACATTTTTATTTTCAAAGCGAATTGCATACGAAGGGTCATTTACAAAAACCGCACAATCTGTCAATCAGAATATATCTAATATAAAATTCTCGTGTCACAATGTTCGTTCCCATACTTCTCCGAAACGGCTCGACCGAATTTTATAAATTTTTAATGCATATGCAGTAAGTGTGAGAATCTTCTACTATCTCTTCTCTCTATCTTTCAAACCTCTAAGTGATAAGGGGTGTCCACCCCAATTTTTTTTGTTTTGTTTTTTATGATACCGAATTTTATTGAACTAAAAATGTTTCCTAGCAATATTATACAAGGCAAAACAACGTTTGCCGGATCAACTAGTAACAATATATAATTAAAGACAATTAAATTATTTTTGTCATAATACTACTGCGTCAGTATGTCAAAATTTGTAATTTAAGAACTCCCGAAGAAGCAGTTTAATTATATTTCTATTAAGGCAATGGTAGGTATTTGTCTGATTTTTTCTTTTACTCGTTTCTTGATCACGGTCTTAATTTGCATATAAATTATCGTAATGTTTACTAAGTCAGTCATCTTCTGTATACGTGGTATGACTTCCTATGTTGTAGTGTTGTTGCGTTTAATTCAATCGGAGGTTTTTAATTATGATGCGACAAGTACATTATAGAATATCGTTGTACATATGAAATGAATAGGTTTTTCTGCAAGGGCTTCTATAAATAAATAAAAAAATGCGTTCGTAAAAAGTACACATATCAGAAGTGAACTAATTTTTAAGTCTTTTTAATATTTATACAAATCTAAAACTCTAGATTTCCAAGTCTTAGAGGGAGGGAAAAAGAAATTTTTTTTAGGAATTTAATTAATTTAATTGTCATTAAAATATTAAAAGTGTTGAAAATTAATACAAATAATAAATTTAATTTTTTAAATTTATTTCTTCGATATCAAAAACACGTGGCATTTTAATTTACAATTCATCATTACTTATATCACATAAATTCTTTTTACGAAATTTTTATTTAAAAAAATATAATTTCTATAAGATAATTCGCCCTTCTCACTCTCTCTCAATCTGTCTCAATCGCTCTCTCCCTTTTCTTCGACAAAAACGCTGCACATCTTCGTGACGGTAATATTGTTATTATTGCGTTTCATCCGTAAAAAAATTACGAAGCGATTAAAGAAGATTCACTTGAAAAAGCAGCAATCGTGAGTTCCGAGTAGGTCCAATATAGAAATGTATGTGACGATTTTTTTAAATTAATCTTTTAATTCCAGTTTCGACAAGCGCTTGTGCGACAGTGGGTTGTCACGACTGCCGACCGACATCTCAAGGCCTAGCCTGCTACTGTGCGCCTGGGTATGAGCCACAGAATGGAACCTGCGTCGGTTAGTACCAGTAGTTTAACGCCTGTATGTAGGTACTGATTTCCTAATAGAATAATTACCATTCATAGTACAGATTAATATGACGTCATCTAATAAAGAAACTCAATGTAATTCTCTTACAGTCTAATATCGCTGAGATATATGGGACGCAACCAACTAGACTCTGCTAATCAGAGAGCAGAATTACCGGCTAAAGCCACTCTGATGCATTGATGTTTTACTTTTGATTTTATTATATTGAATTGGTCCCTATGTATTTATAGATAGCGACGAATGTCAGTGGCTTGGATTGTGCTCGCAGAGATGTCATAACACACCGGGCGCGTATACGTGTGCGTGCGCTACAGGGTATACGCTCAAGAGTGACCATCGCTCGTGTGTTGCTATCAATGGTGAGGCATATACATTGTTTTAGTTTTCTGCTGTTCTAACTGATGTAGCATAAATGTTAAACAGTATAGAGATACAGTTTGTGGTAAAAAGAAGTTGTATGAAAGAATTAAAATTATCGGACTTTCATTTTAAGTATTAGGTTATTTTTTACTAACTATAATATTTGTGCAATGTATCTTTGACTAAGGACTGATAAAGTAGAATGAACTGAAGATATACATAAACAATAATCATATTTCTATTTAGCGTTAGATCAATTGTGTTACAACTATATTTCTTTCATGAATAAAGTTTTATTATTTTCGGGTAACTAAAATGAGCAGTGTTGAGCTTCAGCGTGCGACTCTCATACCTTAGGTCGTAGGTTCGATCGCCGGCTGTGCACCAATGGACTTTCTTTCTATCTGCGCATTTAACATTTGCTGGAACGGTGAAGGAAAACATCGTGAGGAAACCGACATGTCTTAGACCCAAAAGTCGACGGCGGGTGTCAGGCTCTGGAGGCTGATTACTACTTGCCTATTAGATTTAAAAATGATCATGAAACAGATTCAGAAATCTGAGACCAAGACCTAAAGAGGTTGTAGCGCCACTGATTTATTTTTTTTTATAAATACTAAAAACGAAAAAGAATTCAACATAACTGAAACATAAACAGCACACTTACACCGCTAGATCAGCAAGTCAAATTGTATCATGGCCTTCGAAAGGAGAATTTTGTAACATTTTTCTATATATTTATTGCGTATAAATGCCCCTTATATAATTTTTTTTAGAACCTGTGGGTGAGGCGTTGTCTTTGGTAGCAGTGACGCAGAGTGACGTCAAGCGCGTTTGGGCCGACGGGCACAAATCGATTGGCAATACGTCCTTGTTAGCGCTTAACGTACGCGCTATTGATATACTTTACTCGAATAGGTAAGGAAAATGATTTATTAGGTAATAAATAATTATAAATTAGGCATAACAAAAAATTATACTGATCAGACTTTATTAAATTCTTATGCGAATACAGGAATACAACCAGTATACGAATGAGAAGTCGAAAATCGTCGATGTTTCAATTGGTTTGTGACCTTTTAATGGCGCAATTTAATGACTATTTGCTATGGTGTGTATGTCATATAAGTTAATTATTTTAATCTGTTCGACGTCGTGGTGGACAAAAAAACTGTTATAAACTTATTTTTTATCCCAGATTATGTATACAATAAATAAATCATTATTCGACAATGTTAATATGGCGTTGTTGTGGTTTAAAAGTGTTATAGAAAATAGAGTTATCATTCTGCTTACTCTCTTTCAATGGCATTTACCATGGAGAGTGTTTAGAGGAGTTGTTCGGATTAATACTTGAAACTTGGAGTTTCATCATCGGACGTCGAGGCAGAACACAAAATACCATCTGTATCACCTCGGCGTCTGTCGTTTCACAACTGAGTGTAACCAGGATTCTTCAAGAAAAGAGCGTACTAATGCTTAAAAAGCCGGCAACGCACTTGCGAGCCTTTTGGCAATGTGAGTGGCCATGGGCGACGGTATCACGTGAGCCTCCTGCCCGTTTGTTCCTTATTACATCAAAAAAGTGTTGTAATGTTTTTTTTTATTTTTTATGCACTGGTATACTATTAATGAAATTGTATTGTTTTTTCAGATCGATCTGTTACATTCACCACAATGTGAGTCGTTCGGGCATTGTGTGCGCACGCGCTGATAACTTCTCGCAACGTACGCATCTACGTACACCTGATCTATTTCCCGATCTGGAATGTAAGTGATATTTATTCATACATCCAATAGACATTCCTCTTTGGGTTTTACGCTCAGATCATCTGATTAATTGTTCATTTATTTTTACCAAGTATTCAGCATTCTGTCTTGTCGTTGTCATGTGTATTTAATTTTGTATGTAAGAAAAACGGGGTTTCACACATTAGTGCAAGTTAGGGAGTGAATACAGGGCCTCAGAGTTCAGAATGCTTTACCGCTAGACGTGTTTCATGTTCCTCACATTAACTATGCAAAAATCACAGTTTTGTAGCGCGCAGCCCGGGCATACAACGATCAATATTTAAGCCTTGACTTGTTTAAGCTATCGCGGAATATGGTTAAAAGCAGTATTAAGAATATCCAATGCGCAAAATCACCTGCATCATGAGCATACCCCACATACACACCTCACTTTAACATCATCACACAACACAGCCAATTTAGGTATTATTTAGTTGAATGTATTGAATAATTTTTATTGTTTTTTCCCTTATGTAAATATTTGAACCTTTTTGTAAATATTATTTGTTTTATCTTTGGCTATGTTTTTAGTTTAATTTTTGTTAGCTGTAGTATTACGAGATAAATAAATAGTGTATTTCATTCATAATTGTCCCTCTGTGGACATCAATAATAATAATGCAGTGAGTTATATAGATGTCGATTTGTGTATATAAGACTTGCTTACACGGAAACGCCACTGTGTAATTATATAATATATATAATGTTATACTTTATCGTACGATCATTTCAATGGTGCACGTGGAAACAATCTATTGGTACAGCCATTACCAAAGTCGAGGGAGTTTTTGTTAACAAAGATGAACATGTATATACGCATTCCCTTTATTCAATGAGACAGTTGTATGTGGAACTAATCAGAGAACCAGGTGGGCCATACTCAGTCCAGTTTAGATAGTTTCAACAGCACCACTTCCCTTGAAGTTGCTTTCGCATTCTTCGGAGATAAACCATCAGTTATATAATAATTCCTTTTTTTAAACAGCGGTGTCCCACCTGGCGGTGGACTGGATCTCTGGAAACTGGTACCTGTCAGACGAAGCCCGCGAAGTGATCTACGTGTGTGATCACGATTTTCGTGCCTGTCGCTTACTACTCGACACTGCTCTTAGTAAAGTACATGGATTCGTAGTGGATCCACTTGTTGGGTGAGTGGATTATAAAAAATGCTGTCTATTTGGGCCATCCTATCTATATATTATATGTATATAATACCAAACTATCATGATATAACAAAACGCACACAAATTATGCTAGCCGAATGGGCCAGGACCAGCGTTAGATCAATTTTGTCACTACCATATTTCTGTCATAATTAGAGTACCACAAAGGACGGTTCGGTGGCCGTCGATACACAATTCATACTAAAATAATAAGTCCTGCGTACAAACCTCGTTATAAAGTCTCCTTACAGGAAGAAAGTCCCACAATATTGTCAGCCGTAAGGATTTGGGAACAAAAAGAGGTTAGACTGATGCTGATTGATACCTTGCCTCACAATAGTTCTTAAACACTAGTGCGTGTTTAAGAACTATGTATACTCACTATAAAATTCTAAATTGTGGATAAAATTATGTATTTCGAACAATTAGTTTTATCAAAACATATAATATAATTTTTCATATGTAGTGATTGTGGGGATTCTTCGTGCACACTAACTCTGATATATATATATATATATATATATTACTAGCTGACCCGAAAACATTGTGACCATATATCAATGAATCAAATTATTTATTATATGTGTCAAGTAATAAAAAAATATTTTTTTTTGGGACGGTCCAACCTTATCACACACACAAAAGGTGATAAAAAATAGTTTACGACCTTTTCCCAGGCTCTAGAACTTCGAAAAACAGTGGTTTGAAATTAAATTTACTATTGTAGTAATAAAATTGTCTAATTATTTTATATTTTAAATTAGCACTTAGTGACAGCTATACTTAGTGTTGCTAGTGCCATAATGAATTTTTATGTATATAGGGAAATGTTTTGGGCCGTATGGGGCGGGTCTCCTGCGCAAGTGGAAGCCTGTTCTTTAAGTGGTGAAGCGCGGCGCAGTGTAGCATCGCGCAGACTTGTATACCCTTCAGCACTTACCATGGAACCCGCAGCGCGGTTGTTGTATTGGGCTGACGCGTATCTGGATACAATTGAACGTATCGGATATGATGGAACTGGGAGAATGACTCTACGTAAAGGTTACTCAGTAAGTATAGTAAATATTTAGCTTTCACACACAATATTTTTGTGTTATTACCTTTCATTCACAACAAAAAAGTCGAAAGTCAAAAGTCAAAAATCATTTAATCATATAGGTAACACAATGTACACTTATGAACGTCAATAAAGAAATACATATTAATGCTTCTAATTTTACATTTACTGCCAGTTCTAAAATCAAGGGCGTAGAAGGGAAGAGAAGAACTGGAAATAAACTGTTTTTTTTTAAACACCGCAACCAAACCACATAATTTTTTTACCGTGTGGGCACATGCAGTACATTGCAATGACTCATGTAAGGGCTGCCTTTAGGCCTTTAGGGCCTTTCAAGTATTACGTAACCAGATTTACTGCAATTTATCCTCCCTTCCTATTTTCAGCAAAATTAAGCAAACCTCTCAAAAATAATAGTACATAAACGTATTAATTTTTTGTAGGATTCCTCGATAATGCATTTCGTCGTCTAGCATAGATAATGTGATAACGCGTAAAAAAGTAATGATTTACTGTTGACGTAATCACCAAATAAAAAAATCAAAGACAACCCCCCAATCCCCTATAGTGCTTACGTATTACCGCTATTACCACCAGCGTGCTGGTATAATTTGAAAGAGCAGTATTGGTCTGTGAACCTCATCCTTGAGTAGTTTCGATCCCCGACTGTGTACCAACGAACTTTCTGTCTATGTATGTAACACTCGCTCGTACGGCGAAGGAAACATCGTGAAAAAACCAGCTTGGCTTAGACCCAAATAGTCTACTTGCTTAAGAAAAAACAAAGGATCACTTAACAGATCCAGAAATATGAGGCCGAAACCAAAAGATTGTGGCGCCAGTTATAAAACCAACCGAGTAAGGTGTACGCGAATACTACATATTTAAAAGTTATTTAAGGGTTGTTGTAGAGTTTTTGATAACACAGTTGACACAAATTTATATTTTATTTACATCCAGCTTTAAACGAGATTGAAAAATGGATCTCATTATTGAACGCCCATTATTCCATTTGTCCCTCCTTTCCGTAGAACGCTTTTTGGTCAAAGCTCACCGGTGGCCAGATTAAGCATTCTGATAAGCGAGCTAGGTCTGGATATCCATAGTTGCTTCCCTACACTATAAAATCGATTTTTGTTTCGTTTTTTGTAATTTTAATTTTTTTTATTAGTAATTGCTTTTTTTGTAATGTTTGTTTTGTTTAATAATTGGTTTGATATTTGTATGATCTCCACGTGTATGTCATGTTTGCCTTTAAGTGCTTGTCACATTAAAAATTGTATTTTCTGTTTGTTTGTACCAATATGTCAGTGTGCCGAGCGTGAGCAAGCTTTTTATCAATAAAAAAAAACGCTTTGATTACGTCTGCAATTTTTATCAATTCTTTCTTGAGGTTAACTTCAATAAAAAACCAAACTTAAAATCTTAGATGATGAAGCTTCGGTATTTTTCTGAAATGTTGTATTACTACTTCTTCATGATGTGAGCTTCTTTCTAAATTGTTTGTGTGTTTGATTGTATTCTTTAAATATATTTTACAGAGCCAGAAGTTATACCACATAGCAGTACTGGAAGAGCGTGTATTTCTACCCGTTTGGGCAAACAATACAATTACCTGGATTGCTCCTAATATGGTGACGCCGGCGTCACCTCCCATTCCCGTAGGATCTCGACCTACTGGGGTCGTGGTGTTTCATAGACAACGGCAGCCATTAGGTCAGTTTGAAAATGTGTTTACTAGTAATAGTCCAAAAACAATTGAACAGTCATTTGTTTCTTAACAAATTTTAACATCTCTTTACATGTTATAATATTTTGTACTTTTGTTATTATTTTTTCTCTATGTTTATCAATTTTAATTCTACCGAGTAATGTATTTAGATGGTTTAAACGAAAATTGAAAAGGCATTTAGTTTATGTAATGGTATAAAGTGATTCCAACCATATCTATCTTAATTACTTATAAGTTTTCAATCATGAATGGTTAAAAAAGCAAGAAAATATGACGTACCATTTTTAGAAATACACACAAATCATATAGGGATTTTTTTTTCTCGTCGCATTTGTTTGTTTGCCTATAAGTGCTTGTAACATTAAATATTGTATTTTATTTTTCTTAAGTACCAATGTATCAGTGTGCCGAGCGTTGACAAGCTTTTGTAAATAAATATATTTGCATGGCTGACGCACAAACCGTGCAGGCCAAGAAAGGGGAAAAAATTAATATATTACAAATAACTAGGAAAAAACATATTAGGACAGAAATAAAAAACGCAAATTTAGCTATTTCACAATTATTGAAATGTTTCAGCCAAACACCCGTGCGCGATAAAGAAAGGCGGGTGCGATCACCTTTGCATCACGGCATATCGGGACGGAACAGCACACCCTCAGTGCCTTTGCAAACATGGCTACAGACTCGTCGGTCGTACCTGCGAGAGGGTCCAACTACCCGAGTGGATGTTAGTGTGTCGTGGAGCCCCACCATTAGTCCAAAGTGTGTCACTGGAGCCTCATAGTGAGGCGCTCTGGGAACCTGCGGCACCTGCAGCGCATGCAGCTCGGCCGACAGCCGCGGATGTTGATTTTGCTGCTGGGATGCTGTATTACTGTGATGTGCATAGGTATTGTGTTTGAAACTGCTTCAAAATCTCATAATTATTATATTATTCAAACAACATTTAATTAGTAAAAGAATTGGAGAAACAATGATGTCAATTATTTTGTATTTTTTTTTTGTATTTACAATGTCGGATTTTTTAAATCAAAGTAATAATAGTAGTAATTTTATTTTATTTTTATATTTACATTCCACTTAAATACTTATTATATAAATACTAATATTTATACTGTAAATTTACATTTAGAATATATACACATTCACACTTCTGATTGTTGTTTATTGATTAATGCATTAAACGAAAATATTATTTCTTTGTGTGTGTGTTCGATTTAATACACTTAAAAATGTATCACCCTATGATGTCCCTAGTACAGAGACAAGGGTCTGTACCATAGATTTTTTTTCAATAATAATTAAAATAATTTTCCTTAGATACGAGATAGTTCGTCAAAAACTGGACGGCAGCGGACGTGAAGTGTTCGTAGGTGAAGACGTCGACAACTGTGAAGGACTTGCTATCGATTGGCTCGGTAAGGCTTTTCTATCTATTTTAATTTCTTAAGAAACATTTTCACGTTTTTTTTTATATTTAATTTCAATTTTTTCAGCGATATAAGCGTTGAAGCTGCATAAAATTTAAAGAGCTGTATTAAGTTTATTAAGATCAATATGTTGGTTAGAATATCAAGATTTTCCTGCATCAGTATAAATTAAATTGCAGTGTAAATATTTTATAACGTCAATCAATAGTTATAACGAAAAATTCTCTATAGCGTAAAAATTTGTTAAATTTGTGTGGTTTAACACAAAAATTCACTCTATATAATGCAACAGCCAGTCTCTATTACGAAGAAATATTTTCATATTTAGACATCAACAACATACTTAATTGTAATTTAATTATAATCAGCTTACAAAACTAACCTAATGAGGTGCCGAAATTTGTAAGAAAGACACCTGAGGTCATAAACAGCCGTCTCGCCTTTGTTATTGTTAATTACATTAACAGGTGTGCCATTATTCTTAGATTACATTGCCTGTAGGAAATTTTGGTCTCAGTTACTAAACTCATCATCGTCACCTATCTATTATATATATAAATTATTGTAATTTATTAAATTAGTTTTTTTCTCTTCCTTCCGCATAACGATAACTCTTTATAACGGATAAAAATCGGGCCTTAGAAATTCTTTAAAAAGAGTTAACACTGTATTATTAAAAAGTTTGGTAGTTTTAAACTTACAAAACTTATTAATTCACTTGTCTCTGGGACAAAACTATTATGCGCTGTATTTTATGCTTAATAATCTGTTCATGTGTTAAATATTCTCGCCAGGTCGCAACTTATATTGGACGGATGACGCACTTGGTAGAGTTAGCGTCGCCCGATTGGATTCACCGAAAACGCGCACTGTGCTTATAGCAGACTCTGACTTCAATCCTCGCTCCATCGCCTTAGACCCATCTAATGGGTATGTTCTACTGTTCTATAATTTATGGCAACATGCGAGCTTTCTGGAAATGTACGTGTCCATGGGCGTCGGTATCACTTAGCATCAGATGAGCCTCCTGCCTGTTTGCCTCCTGTTACATTAAAAAAAACATAACGATTGGTGACTCGCTATTACTGGGATTTTTGGTTATAAGGTAATTCAAACGAAAATATACGTTTAGTTTAAAAGTATTTTTGTATAAATTAACGTTGGTTAAACTAAAGTAGGTTTTTTTTTTTTTTTTTTTCTTTTTTTTTTTTTTCTCAAGAGTCTATCGCAACAGTAACACGTACGTCAGTGATCTCCGCTATATTAATTGTTCTCTTGTGCTATTAAGAATCTACCAAGTGACTATAAAACAAAAAACAGTCCAACAACTAAAAAGGATCATAACAAGATTAAATACATAGTGTGAATAACGCAGTTCAACCAGAAAAGTGTAAAACAATACTTGCTAATACTATAACCTAAAAAGTGCAATGCAATGTAAATAGACTTGGTACCAACATAATACAAGTCACAACCCGGTACCAACATACAAAACAGAAAGACCTACCAACATAATAACAAACTTTCATAGACACTGACGATCAGAGGGTTGCCAGTGCACGAAAACAAAAAAAGTACCGCAACATGGACAATTTAGAGATGATGCAGTTGCTATTTTCGAAGCTTGACGAAAAATTAAAACAACAAACTTTAACCATAACAACATCAGTCACTAAGAACGTTTTGGAAGCAATGGATGAGAAAATAAAAACTATGATGGAAGAAAACACTATGCTCAAATCAAAGGTAAACGAACTGGAACAAAAACTTGATAATGCCGTAAATGAAAAGCGTAAATGCAACCTAATCTTTTTTGGACTCGAAGAGCTAGGAAAAACAGAATGTGAGCTCGTAGACTACATAAAAGAGATAATAATAGACACAGGTGTCCACATGGAAAGTCAAGAAATCAGTAATGTATATAGGATTGGACGTCGTACTAGTAACAAAAAACCGACCAGTAGTGGTATCTTTCACAACACTGTGGAAAAAACATACAATAATGAAATGCAAATCAAACCTTCCATCAGGTATTTACATCAAAGAAGATTTCCCCAAAAAAGTATTGGAAATACGCAAACAGCTCCAGCCACAGGTCGAGGAAGAGAAGAAAAAAGGAAATATCGCATTCCTGAGATACGACAAAATAATAATTAAAGCACCATCGCAACAAGACAAAAACCGTGATAAAAGAAAAAGAGAGGAGTCTAATTCACCAATCCCGTCAACACAGAAAAAATCCAACCTAGAAAAGCCGAAAAGTGGAGCAACTAAAGAAATCCGGAAACCTGGCATACTTAACTATGTTGAACGCGGACGATCAGCGTCAATATCAGAACCCTCAAAAACTAACAACCCGCGCTGATACTCATAACCAAAACCAAAACAAACAATCAAAGACAACCAACTTCCCACAAAATTCATTTCCACGTCTCCCAACACGGCTGGTCCCCGCGGGAGCACTAGACCAAAACCCTCCAGCTAAAAGATGTGAAACATTCAAAATTGGAACACTTAACACAAAAACCTTTCCAAGACGGTTGGTCACCGCGGAAGAGTATGACCACAACCCTCCACAAGGCTATGAGGATAAAACTCAATTAAAAAACAATATTATTTACATCTGTACGTACAACGTTAGATCGCTGCTCGCAGAAAATAGATTACCAGAATTAGATCAAGTGCTAGATAAAATAAAATATGATATTATTGGATTATCGGAAGTAAAAATTGAAGGCATAAAAATAGAACAATATAGAAACTATATCTTAATGTATAGAGGAGACAAAAGTGGGTCAAATGGAGTAGGATTTATCGTCAATAGTAACTTAAAAAAGAACATTATAGATTTCACAACTTACTCAGACAGAGTCGTAAGATTAGACATTCAGTGTGACACAACTGTGTTAAACATAATACAAGCTTACGCACCTATCGAAAGAGCTAAAGAAGAAGCGGTGGAACGATTTTACAACCAAGTCACTCAAGCTCTCTCAAACACTGGGAAACACGTCATTATACTAGGGGACTTCAATTCAAAAATTGGGCTTCCTCTACCTGAAGAACACAAGATCTGTGGGCAATATGGATATGGAGAAAGAAATGAAAGAGGGGAAAGACTACTACAATTCTGTTATACAAACAAGTTCGTTATATCTAATACCATATTTAAGAAACCTCAAAAACGGAAATGGACATGGCTATCACCCAATGGCAAAACTAAAAACGAGATAGATTTCATATTGATTAAAGATAAAAGATTCATAACAAATTTTGAAATTCTCTCTCCAAAATTCCCGTCTGATCACAGAATGCTGAGAATATCCTACAAATTACAACAAACAAAGAAAAAACGTAAATTTCTTCGAACTAAGAATAAAACGTTTCTACCTATAGAATCAAATGTGATGGGAATGATAGTAACAAGAGAACTAGCTGGAAATCCTACAACTGAAAATATAAATAACCACTATAAAACTATAGTGTCTGCAATACAAAAAAGCACTTCGTACTTACCAACAAATGCGATAAAAAAAGACCAAGAAAGCAACACTATAAACAATAATATCCTAAAATTAATAAATGAAAGAGAAAAACTTAAGAACACATGGCCACGCTCAGACATAGAGAAAAAAAGGCTAAAGAAACTTTATAGAAAAATAAAGAAAAAAATAATTGAAAGGAAAAATAAAATAAAAATGAAATTGATTGAAAGTGAATTGGAAACAAGAGGCTCTACTAAAAACAGCCAGAAAAGCCACAAAAAAGAATGGATGCACTCAATAAAAACAAAATCAGGAGAAACTATAACAAATCGACAAAGCATCCTTCTATCAGCTACTGACTTTTATAAAAAATTATATTCGGAAAACCAACAAACGAACCCAGTCGACTTAAATATAAACCAGATACACGATCAAGAACAGGTCCCTTGCTTTTTACTAGACGAAGTCGAAAGCGCTATCTCAAGAATGAAGAAAAATAAATCACCCGGCGAAGATGGCATCACCACAGACATGTTAATAGCAACGGCAGAACAATTGGCACCACACCTGACTAATATTTTTAATAAAATACTTGAAAGAGAAAAAAATACCCGATCATTGGACACATTCAATAATAACACTCATATACAAGAAAGGAGACTCCAAACTAATAGATAATTACCGCCCAATCAGCTTACTACCAACTTTATACAAACTTTTCTCATCACTCTTACTCTTCCGAATCAGTAAAAGCTTAGACGAACAGCAACCACGAGAGCAAGCCGGATTTAGGAAAGGATTTTCAACTGTTGACCATATCTTTACATTGACACAGTGCATTGAAAAGTGCAGAGAATATAACAAACCTATCTACTTGGCATTCGTTGATTATACTAAAGCGTTTGATTCGATTTTACAAACACATTTATGGAAAGCATTAAAAGAACAAGGAATAAATAATAAAATTATTAGAATATTAAAACTTATATATGACGACTATAACGCCAAAATAAAACTAGAGAGTTATGGGCCACTATTTCGAATTAAACGTGGAGTCAAACAAGGCGACCCTATCTCACCAAAACTTTTTACAGCTCTATTAGAATCAATGTTCAGGAAACTACATTGGGCAAATTGTGGACTTAACATAAATGGAGAATTCCTGTCACATCTACGCTTTGCCGATGACATAGTAATACTGTCAAATACTCATGAAAACCTACAAATCATGCTTTCAACACTAAACACTGTAAGTAAAAATATAGGCTTACAAATGAACATGACAAAAACCAAAATTATGACCAATGACGACCGCATAATTACAACAATAGAGTCATGTGTAATAGAGTATGTAAATGAATACATTTATTTAGGCCAACTCATTTCCCTGGACGATCTCACAGAAAAGAGCTAAGTCGACGAATCGCCATCTCATGGAAAAAATTCTGGGCAAACAAAGATATATTCAAAAACAAAAAAATACCAATTCACTTAAAGAAAAAACTGTATGACAGCACGATTCTACCATGCCTATTATACGGCTGCCAGACATGGTCTCTAACAAAAAAACAAATAAAAAAACTGTCAGTATTCCAAAGAGCAACAGAGAGATCGATGCTGGGTGTAAGACTAAGTGATAGAGTAAAAAATATAGAGATCCGGAAACAAACCAACTTAATAGATGCTGCCGAAATGTACTGCAAACTCAAATGGAAATGGGCAGGACACATAACAAGAGTAAATGACGGAAGATGGAGTGAACGCGTACTTCATTGGTATCCCAGAGACGGCCGAAGGAACAAAGGTCATCCCGTTATGAGATGGAGAGATGAGATACATGACATGGCCGGCAACACCTGGACAAGGGACGCTCAGAACCGACACAGATGGCAAAATATGGAGGAGGCCTTTACCCATAACCGGGTACCCAACTAAATAAACAATTAGTTATTTAATATACTATTAAATATAATACTAACAATAAATTAAGAAAACTAAATACTAACACAGCTAAAGTAATGTTATTTAAGGTTGGCAATAAAAGGCTTTTGAATTTTGAATTTGAATTTGAAACTAAAGTAAATTACATAAGAATTAGATAGACCTCTATCATGAGTTTTATGTATATAACATATATATATCATGAGTCTTAAATATCTGTATAAAAATCTTGATTCTCGCAAATATTTTTTTTGTATTTGGCCCACAAAATTATCAAACACATAACACTAGGTAACAGTACAAGAAAAGCAATAAAACAAATAAAAAGTAAGAATTATTTGAATTAAAAGGAATTATTTGAATTATCAGTACTGTATCCTAATTCCATCTTTTAGCTGAGGCTGGAGAATTCTGTGCAACGCCGTTATGCTAGCGACATAACCATAATAGTAGAACAGTTTCTGTCAACGTTTGTGCGACGATATGCGCACACAAGCATACAAATTTACATAGATGTTTTGTTGAATGCGTTTAACTCATGGCTGAACATTTATTATACAGAATAATTAAATGATTATATCAAATTTGGCATTATTTATCTGTACGAGCCAAGGCTGTACATTTTGCTCACTCAGGCTTTTTTAGTTTTATAAGCGTGGCGATTTCCTAAATCATCGGAGTTACGCCCCAAAAGCATATCCAGATGTAGGCACTGTCTTCAACAGTTACATTGCATTCATTTTTACATAGTAAACAGTATTTCGCTTATATTCTATTGTACGCGAGTGGTTAATATAGAGTAAAAATAAAATTCTCTATTATTTAAAGCATCCTGATGACCCTGGAACCGTACATAATAATACTTTGTAGTGTTCGGGTCTAGTTGTTTATCTATGCTGATATAGGTGAAGTGTAACGATTGATTAATGGACATCTTCATGGCTTATTTATTTTTATTTTTATATAGTGTTATGTGGTGGACCGTATGGGAGGGTAGTGCCAGCGCAACACGTGGCGGACGTATTGAAACAGCGTATATGGACGGTGAGCGACGCCGTGTAATAATAGATACTGACCTCCACTGGCCTAACGGATTGGTGTACGATGTCAATACTCAATTTCTTTATTGGTAAGACTTCATTTCTTATTACTAATGCTAGGTTACTTGTACTCTGATTTTTTATTCCGTAGAATTCTGACAGCTATAATTTTTTGACATGTCAGAGATTACAAACCTTTTTTGCCGGGCACATTTTTCAATTTCAATACCAGTCTGAACATCTGAGTCTATACAAACATTTTATTTGTTAGTGAATGTATCCATTTTATTAAGTGCGGTGCTCCACATTAAAAGTAGTTTTACGGCAAGTAATAAATAATTACGTCCCTTTTCATCACAAACAGTAAAAAACGCACAAGTAAAGATAACTTATATTTTTTGAAAAAGGTTTAAACCTGGGATTAGGAGGCAGTGATGCCAGCTAAAGATAAAATAAAGTAATTAAAGTTAAATCGATATATTGTTTGTGATATTGAAATATTTGTTATTTTTGTACTTGAGTAAGTTAATATTTAGATTTACCTTTTTGTAGGTAAAGCATAAAAAATATGTAGCATTTTATTTTATTGCCCTTAAATGGGTCAAATTTGTCCCTTTTTCGGTGGAGAACTTTTTTAGTAGCAACATTTATGAAATGTCAGAATTGTACGCAATAAAAAATCAGAGTATAGTTGGTCCTAAGACATTCAATAGTTACAGTGAAAAATCTACAGGCTTCGTATGTAGCTCATAATTTGAATTAAAAAAATTTTTTCTTAAAAAAATCGTGGAACATTCAGATTACAGCCAAAAGTTTTTCACTTAAACCTCAGATCCGGAGCGCTGGGTACAAAAATTATTGTTACTATTAATATTAGATTTAACGTGTTGTTTTATGACAGGTGCGACACTTACTTGAATAAGATCGAACGCGTGCGCGTAGCCAACTCAGGTGACGTGGTTACGGGGACAGCTCGCGAATTGTTAGCAGTGAATTCGGCTAGACTGCCGCTGTCAAAACCCTATGGCCTTGCTTTGCGATCAGGTATTTATTTAAAAAAAATACAAATATGGATAAATGTAAGTTATTTAAATTATTTATTTTGAACCCGTTAACATGTAATTCATGCGCTAAAAAAACTTGCTTAAATAAAAGCTATTTGTGTATATCTAGCCGATTTGATCGGCTATGTTTGAACTTAATAAAAAATTCAAGCAAATATACATAATATTATAATAATAATATTTCCTCTTTGGATATTTATTTTCACTGGTGTTTCGATATAGGCGAAGTGATATGGAGCGAGCACGGCACTGGACTAGTACGTAAGCTGCGCGGCAACGGCGCGATTACTGTACGAGCTTTCCCGCCACCTCTGTATGACATACGCTTTGTATCAAATACCACTAGAACCGGTATGTATTTTTCTAAATACACTCTTGAATATGGCGCCTTTTGTTTATTATTGACCAAACTATCTCGACGCAATCAAATAGTATCTGTTTTTCCTATTATTATATACCTAAATCAAGGATTTTTTTTAATTTTTTTATTTATTTTGACTGTACAACATATACCTGTACGAGCCAAGACTGTACATTTTGCTCACTCGGGAATTTTTAGTTTTAAAAGTGTGGCGTGTGTGTGTACCTAAATCGTCGGACTTAAGCCCTGACAGTATAGCATTCGATTCAATTTTTTTAAGCATAAAGTAAAGTAAAGTAAAAAAATCATTTAATCATATAGCCAACATAATTTACACTTATGACTCAGTAAATATTAATGCTTCTTATTTTACATTTACTGCCAGTTCTCAAATCAAGGGCATAGCATTTCATGTTATAAGCATTCATTAATATTTAATTAATTAGCATCAAAATGTCGTACGCAAGGGATTAATATTGAGTGAAAATAATATTCTCTATATTATTTAAAGCAAATCCGTTGACCCAGGAACAGTACAACGTGATAAGCACTGCTATATTTTGATTTGATTTGATTAGCCTTTATTGCTGATACCCATACAATTATTTAAGTTACATAAAATACACTTAATTCTAACACATAAATAAAATAAAACTTAATCTAATGCATCATATGACCCGTTTTTGGTAATAATATACGTATATGTATATCTCTTATTTATTATCTATTCATTTCTAACTAAAGTGTATAATCGTGAACGTAGGATCCAATGCGTGTACGCACAACAATGGAGGTTGTTTAGAGCTATGCCTGGCCCAGAAGGACGAACATACGTGCGCGTGCGGAACCGGACGCGTGCTCGCCGCGGACGGACGTACGTGCGTGGCCACGCCTCATGATACAGCACATGTTTGTCCCCCTAAACATTTTCATTGCGGCCGAGGGTAAATGTCTTCAAACTTTGCTTGCTTTTTATATATAAAATCCTTAATTTTACACAACAATAAAACTAACATTTATACTATAAACAGATATACAGTAAGAAATATTTTTTTTTATTGAATAGGTATACATCTTTTAATTTTCCAAAATAAAATTGGTTTTGGGAATATAATATAAAAATTATAATATATATACTATATTTCTTCAGATAAATTGATAAACTTTGTATAAAATTTTACGAAATTTGGTTTTATAAGTAGCAGAGCAAAAAATGATTTTACATAAAATAATTGCACATAGCACAACGAATGCTCAATGACGTTGACTATAGACCAAGACGCGAAGTAAATGTGTACGGGAGTATTTAAGATGGTACTAACAATTCCAAGTAAACTTAGCCTTATTTTTTAAATAGACGATGTATCGACGGATCACTTGTGTGCGACGGCGACGCGGACTGTCCAAACGGATCGGATGAAAACGCTTCGCCTACCGGACCCTGTGGTAAGCCATATCTTAGTTGTATACTTGGTTCCATGGTATTCTCAATGAACATTGCAAGTCACTTTATTTATTTATTTACTCAACAGTATGCCTACAGCTACTCACTAAATAATATCCAAACATTTACATTATACACAAAAGCCAAAAACGGAATAGGAAACATAAACATGAAGCACAGTTAACAATTTTTACCTTTTTATAAATACAAAAAATAAAACAAAAACAAAATATATATTTATAATAAATTCAAAATTCTTAGTTCTAAGATTCATTAATCATAATAATATATATTTAATATAAAGAAGAATAACAAAGCCTTTATTAATAAAAGATCAAGGTTTTTTTTAATTATTAAAAAGAAATAATTTAGTTACATTAAATATATCTATTTGCTGATAATTTGTGTTATAATCAAAAGGTATACGATAAATGACTGAGTTACGTAAATAGTTTGTTAGACCGAGGAATTTGAAATAGTTTGCCTTGTATTGTATGAAGAAGGGGGGGTGTGAAATAGTAAAAGCGACAGTAAATTGTTTACAACTTTAGTTCTTCATATATAGCTTTTTTATCGCTGCTAATGTTGAGCTAGCACCGTTGGAGATTATTACATAATATGTTGGATTTCAACGTATTCATGATGTGAGCTGTGGCCTAGTGGCTTCAGGGTGTTTCTCTCATCCTGTAGGTTGAACCCCAGCCGTGGGCCAATCATAAAATCGTCGATGTGTCAGGTCACTTACTAAAATAAAATTATTGTATTGATTTTTAGCAAACATGACCTGCGACGCCGAGCATTATATGCAGTGCGATGCGAACCGTTGCATACCTAAAGGTTGGATCTGCGATGGATTTAAAGGTAATAATTTATTTTCTATTGGGACAAATGCCTATTTTTTCTTGGGCTAAATTCGTATCGGAAAATATATTGTCTAGTCTAGTATAGTCTTAAAACATTCAATATGTTTAATATTTATTATTTTATATATTCATATCATCACGACTTTTTCCCGAAGGGAGAGGCAGAGACCACGATACTCCACTTGCGACGGTCCTGACTTACCTTTCCCCCTTCATTTACTTTGATGACATTGACATGCATGCTCACATAAAAATTACTCTTTTGTCTCTTTCTGTTAAATTATGTTTACACTGTGAAAGAAAGAGATAGATTAGTATTATAGTTAATAAATAAAAAGGTATAGTTGACACCTGAATTGAATTCTTATTTTTAAATATGTGTTTTTACTAAAATATTTAGATTGTCGTGATGGGTCTGACGAAAGCGGTGCATGGTGCGCGCGCGTTGAATGCGGTGCCGCGCAGTTCGCGTGCGCACGTTCGAGACGTTGTCTCCCTGCCACTTGGCGGTGTGATGGCGCACCAGATTGTGGCCCACAAGATCGCAGTGACGAGCAAAATTGCGGTATTTATACAAAAATTTAATTGGAATTCAAACATACCTACGTCTCTTTAAGGACTATATAATAAAAAAAATATATAGATTGCACATAGAATTGTCTTTGATTGACATACTCTTTACACATTTAAAGAAAAACTTTTAAACCAGATTAAAGTTATGTATTATTATAAATTTACAATTATTTAACATAAATTACAGCTTACAGCTTTACAGCGTTACGCTGTAAAGCACGCGAAACGTCGGATAAATTTAAAATTATGTTAAATAATTGTAAATTTATAACAATACATAACTTTAATCTGGTTTAAAAGTTTTTTCTTTAAATATATAGATGCTAGCTGTAAGCTAAGTATAACGTAAAAATTACAGAATTGTTAATCCATTACTAAAACTTGGATTGAAGCTCAAATATTGCAAAACGTAAAACAAAAATAGTACGCTTCAGCTACAGTAATATAAAATGTTCCTCTTATTTATAAGAAGCAAAATTTGAGACTATCAAACTACATATATTTATTTTAACCTTCCGAGTGTCAACAGAATATTCTAATTTCACATTTCTTGAAAACTTATGTATGACTAGAAATATATATATGTCCAAAACTTTTCAAATATATTTGGGCCTACATAAAGACATGGAATGTTCTGTATAATTTATTAAATCGGAATTGTATTGTATTATAATCCGAAAGCAATATTATCAAGAGATGGCGCTGCAAATAACACGCGATATCAATGATGTTTAATACTGTAAACCTCTTATAACCTACTCACGGGTATTCCCCCATACAACGCGTGGATTTGACACGTTAAATTTCTGTACTTTGACATTTATAGCGTTACAGGATACGCTTTAGAAACGCTGTTAAAATTCCCCTTATTTTGTTTTAATCTATGTTGTAATTTCCCAGAATCCGTGGAATGTTCAAGCGTAATGTTCAAATGTACGAATGGGGCGTGTGTGCCATGGGAGTACTACTGCGATGGACACGCAGATTGCGCAGACGCATCTGATGAGGTAGCCTGTCGTGGACCAGCACGCCACACGACGACCACGACCGCTACGCCCGCACGACGCAGGGGTCACACGGGCCAAGAAGATCGCGGGGGCCTATGTGAGCCCCATGAGTTCCAGTGTAATAATGGAGAGTGTATTCGACAGGTTAGGATTATGTTAATGTAAAACAAATGATTTTTTTCTTAATGAAAAATAATATAGGTATCAACTCCAATGAGAGTCTTATAATAAATCGTAACCACCTTTCTTCTCTTTCTGTCTACGCTGTGATGAAAAGAGATATAGTTATTAGCTCCTATTAGCCTCAGAGAGTTCTATAATAAGTAGTATCCACCTTTTGTCTCTTTCTGTTTACGCTGTGACGAAAAGAGACATAGCTACCTGTTTTGCTTTTTTTTTGAAAATAATAAAGTTATCAACTCCTATGAGCCTCATAGAGTCATATAGTAAATAGTAACCAACTTTCGTCTCTTTCTGACTACGCTGTGATGAAAAGAGACATAGCTACCTGTTTTGCTTTTTTGTTGAAAATAATATAGTTATCAGCTCCTATGAGCCTCTGAGATTCCTATAATAAATAGTAACCACCTTTCGTCTCTTTCTGTTTACGCTGTGATGAAAAGAGACATGGCTACTGTTTTGCTTTATTTGTTGAAAATAATATAGTTAACAGCCCCTATGAGCTCTCCAGTGTTTCATGGTAAACAGTATATGTTCAAAGACAAACATATGAAATCAAGTCATATATATTCACAGATATGTGAGTGACGCTTCTTCTAAAACATTTAAGTTTTTTTATGAATTACGTTTTAACAATTGCAGGAGTTTAGATGTGATGCTCGCGTAGATTGCCTCGATGGCTCTGATGAAGCGGGTTGCGGGGGGATGTCTACACCCGCTCCAGTAGTGACTACAACCTCGGTTACCATGGCAACCCCGGTAGATGATTGCGTTTGGCCGGCTCTGCGATGCGATAATGGAACTAGATGTGTGCCGCTCTTACAATTGTGTGATGATGCTACCGATTGCGCTGATGGTGCTGATGAAGCTGATCGATGCGGTAAATATATTTTACTATCTAAGTATTCATTTATTTACATATTGACGTTCGCTTCAAAATTGTTGACTGTAAGTTTATAATTATTGCCGGCAAGACCGGACGGATCAGATGTCCGTCTCAGATGACGGAACAGATGAGAAACTCTCTGATCTGAATTTACTGCTGATAAGTTAAAGGGAGACCAGTATTTTTGAGATATATATAGTAAAAAATAATAAGAAAAGAGAAAAAAACGAAAGAACTAGATTTGTAAGTTAATCTTAGAGGGTTTTTTAACAGGAAATTAAGAATAGGTTACTAAAGTTAAAATAAAGAATAGGTTAAGAAAGTTAAAATAAATAGAAGGGAAGAAATTATGTTATTGAGTGAGACCGCCGCCCATGGACCCTTACATAGACAGTAGGCTCGCAAGTGCGTTGCCGGCCTTTTAAGAATTGGTACGCTTTTTTCTTGAAGGACCCTAAGTCGAATTGGTTCGAAAATACTTAAATGGCAGCTGGTTCCACATATTGGTGGTGCGCAGCAAAAATTGCCTTAAGAGACGCTCAGTTGTGGAACGACGGATGTCGAGGTGATACGGATGGTATTTTGTATTCTGCCTTGATTTCCGAATTATGAAACTTGAACTTGGTAAATGCGGTAGAAAATGCAGAGAGTCCCCTCTACGCATCGCTAAGGAATCAAAATATTAATTATTTTATTAATTACTACTTCAATTATTTAGGAGAACCAATGTGTGTGGCGAACGGCCCGTGTTCCCATACCTGTCAGCCAACACCCAGTGGGCCTGCTTGTACGTGTCCACCTCACTTGCACTTACAACGTGACCGACGGACATGTGCGCCTAACCACTTGTGCGAAGAGTGGGGCGTTTGCAGTCAGACGTGTCAGCCGCAGAAGAACAGATACCGCTGTACCTGCTATGAGGGATATCGGCTAGCTGATGATGGATTTACGTGTAAAAGTACAGGTATGATTAGTGAAGATGGAAATGATCACCTATGCATATATTTACCGACTTAAAAAAAAGGGTTGTCCGTTTTCGTTCAGTAATATGTTAATATTTATTTATGAGTTTGTCATTTCAAAAGTTTCTTGACTTTTGTTCTAACTTAGGGAAGTCCAAGTTTCAAAATCGATTTAGTATTTTTTGAGAGTCCAGTTCAGTAGTTTTGGTATCCATCCATGCATTGTTCCTTTTCAGGTGACTGATAAAAATATCTAAAAAGAGTCACTACAGATAAACTAACTTCATAGATAAATTTGCCGATTTGATTTGAAATGTTGAAATTAGTCTAATTGTCTATTGAGAATACATACAGATATATCTTATCACACATTCTTAAGGCTCTATTTCCATGTAAACCAAAAATTTGGGCGAGTAGAAGAGCGTAGAGTTTCTTTACAGTTCTCGCCACTTCTTCTCCCTTAATTTGGGAACTAGTTATAAATTTGTACATTTAAATTTAAATTTTTGAAGTTATACTTCTTTTGGCGCGTTAGGGAAAAATGATGAGAGTAAATTTTAACGATGCGCGCGCACACCGTCACAAAAAAACGTTTTTTCTACAAACGTTAGAATAAGGCGAAAGATAATATTTGTAAAAAGATTTTTATATTGTTACGCCAAAGAAGTATGTAACTTCTAACGCGTGTACATAAAAACTAAAAAATTCAAGTAATGTTGTTAAAGTAAAAATTTTTTTTATAAAGTATAAATATTTTTTTAACTTTTATGGCACGATCTTGTTAAGTATGCATGTAAGAAAGGCTCTACGAAGCGAAAATTTTTTACGACCATTTTTTTCACTTACAATTAAGACGGAAGTTCGAGAAAATTTCGTTAGTTAACAATTGTTTAACTTGTTGAAAAATTAACTTTAAGTAAAATTTCCAACGGGAATAAATTAATTATAGTGTTCAGAACACAGCATAATTTTTTCAAATTAAAAAAAAAATATTCAATACCTTAAATAAATTAATTAATGTGCCGTACTCGCTTTTGACGCCGCTCGCGCATCCTAAAAATGTCACACGCAGACCTATTTTCAGCGTTAAATTAAAATTATAAATAATGGAGATAGAGTTCCGGGAGTTAGGAGATTTTTATTGGAAATTTCCACCTCTTTCAGAATCTTGAAATTTCTTAAATATTAATAGTTTATTAAATATTGGTAAAAAACGAAATGGCATTTTTTTTTCATCTTTAATTGTTTATAACTTGCAATTTTTTATGTGCTAATACACGCTTTTGGCACATTTTTCTAGACGTCATTCCGGATCCAATGAGCTATCGTACATAATTTTAAGAGCAGTATCTCTATTTTGTACCATTTTCAACTTGTCGACTAGACTATAAGTAGACAGTAAAATGAAAAATGGATATTTATTTGATGATTTTTCCATTTCGCAGAGAGCACCAGCGCTATGTTAGTCTTCAGCAACAGGCACGAACTGCGCGCGGTAGAACTTGGCTCTTTAGCCTCACGCGCGCTAGTCTCTGCTCTAAAGAACACTATAGCCCTCGATTGGCGACTGGCGGGACCAGAACGAAGGGTTCAGCTTTTCTGGACGGACGCGGTTGACGATACTATATACAGGGGAACTATAGTTGACAATGCACTTGGAGACATCACACCAGTAGTTCAGAGGGGTTTGTTGACGGCTGAAGGGTTAGCTGTGGACTGGGTGGCTGGTAATTTGTACTGGGTGGAAAGCGGTCTCCATCAAATAGAAGTGTCAAGAGCTGATGGCCAGCATCGACGGACTCTGCTCGCCGGTGATATGGATAGCCCCAGAGCTATTGCGCTCGATCCTACTAAGGTATTATTTTCTGACAGCTAATGTATCGTGGCTAGACTTTTATTTAGATATATAAATCAACGTTATATTTTATATGTATTATTTTTGTTTCGCAGTTTGTATAATACAAAACTAAACTATATACAAATAATAATTGATTAACACACATGTGTATGTACACCTTTCCAGTTGACTGTGAAATGTATGTTTAAAACTATATTTATTAAATGTTAGGAGTATCTGTATAGTATATCTAGTGTATGTGTGAGCAAGCTGTACTAGATAACTAAATATATGAGAGGGTGAGACATATGACGTACCCTAACACATAAATAGTGTATAACACATAAGTACGGGATGTCTGCACCAAGAGACCTAAGGTAACAGACGGAGCCCTACGGGTAGGAACAAAAGTTTAAGGTGGTGGGATTATCACAAAGTTATCAGACAGGCTCACCACGATAATTAAGGGCTTGAAGTAGTCTTCCTCACTTTGAACCAAAAGGTTCTAAGTTTTAATGTACGGGGAAACAATAGTTCGGTTGGGCAGAATTCATTATTACGTTATCACCAAATGGTTAACGGTATCCGCAGGAATTTGTTCGTTCCTTTGATTAAGGGAAGGAAATATACAATAGACAAATAAGTGATCAGCCTTTAGTGACTGACACACGCCACCGATTTTTATGTCTGAGGCATGCCGGTGTCTTCACGATGCTTTCACGAGTCGGTGATTCGAACTATGCTACTGGCCATGCCTTAGATTCTGAGTAGCAGGCTTAAGGGAACACTGTAAATAATTTACTGATTTATATTATTAGTTTTAAATCATATACATATCGTAAATTTTTAGGGTTTTCTCTTCTGGAGCGATTGGGAACAAAGTGCGCCGCGAATCGAACGTGCAACACTAGCCGGACGCGATCGTAAACGTATAGTACGCGTCGAATCAACGGGCGAGGGCGCATGGCTTAACGGAATCGCTCTAGACCACCGTGCAGAGAGACTTTATTGGATCGACGCACGCTCAGATTCCATACATACGGTTACGTACGCGGGCGAGGACATACGCGAAGTGTTACGCGGGCACGGGGCCTTGTCACACCCATTTGCGGTCACCGTGTTTGAATCGCACGTGTATTGGACTGATTGGCGAAGTAACAGCGTCGTGCGTGCCAATAAGTGGAACGGGTCTGATGTTACCGTCGTACAGCGGACTCTAACTCAGCCTTTTGACCTTAAGGTGGGTTAACTTTATTTTTCTCTACTCCTTTGCCTTAGTGAAACGTTATGTGATCATCAATTATGTGGCGTTAAGTTCCAGAAAGTCAAAGACCTTTGTTTTTGTTTACGCGTTTATTATTGAAAATAATGTTACCTAACGCTTAGTTCAAACCCGCCAATGAAACGTAACGTTTTACGAGACCCCCCAATATTGTTACGTAATACTTGAACTGGCCCGGATTTAGGGGAGGGCAATCGGGGCTAGAATTTTTAATTAATCCGGCCCTGCTCCCTAAATTAATGATACTATTTAATATGAATCTCCCTAAAGTAGGGATCAGTCCTGGAATTTCAGGATATAAATTGTGTGGTATGTAAAACAAGTTAGAGTCGTCCGCAAGAAATCGTTAGTTAATGTTCTTCACACAAATCCTATTTAAATATTCAACGAATGTATAATATATCAAAGTTAGTCCCAAAAAATATGGCTCCTAATAAACCGGGTTAATTCTAAAATAATGAAATAAATGTGGAATATTTAATTTTTGTTATGTTAATGAATCTAAAACAAATTATTACAGGTGATTCACCCCAGTAGGCAGCCGGCTAATCTCATCAATCCATGCGGCGTCAACAACGGGAATTGCTCTCACCTTTGTCTCATAGATACACCCGAACAACGCGTCTGCGCATGTCCGCACTTAATGAGGCTTACTGCTGACAATCTTACTTGTGAAGGTAACATTCATGTTTATTTATTGAATGATATTGTTTTAATATTTTATTCAAAATACAGTCGCTTCGCAATAATTTGAAACTCAAGGGACCAGAGATAAATTTAAAATTATCAAGAATTCAAAATCACAAGCGTTTAAATACCCACGATTTCGACTCAAATAAATAAGAGTTTGATCAAAATTCGTGATTTGTTATTCCTACATTATTATGTGTTAAAAATTAAATATGTAACAATGTACACTTATGAACGTCAAAAAAATAAATGTATATGAAATGCTTCTAACTTTACATTTAGTGCCAGTTCTCAAATCAAGGGCGTAGAACGGAAGAGAAGAACTGGCAATAAACTCTCCGCCACTCTTTTTAATCGCCATGTTTTTTTTTTACACAACTGCAACGTTTGTAAGGAGCTGCAACTGCATGATAAACACTTTAAATTATAGAGAGTAGGGAAGCCCGGACTTCAAATTACATACTGACGGACACGCACACGGCACACGCTGGCGAGCAAGATTCCTTCAACTTCAAATTAACATAGATTTTGTTCAATTTATCGAGTATTTTTCAGGGACCGGAAAAAAATTCAAATTATCGAGAGTCCGCCGTAATTCTAAGAGCGTCTTAATTTGTTATGTTCTGTGTAATTGTCTGATTAGTTTAGGTCTCTGTGTTTCATGATTTTTATTCTTTCCAGCGGAAAAACAACTATTGCTGGTAGGCGTGAGCGGGGCTGTACGCGGTCTTGCTCTAGCAGGCGCCTTAGCACAAGTAGCGCCCACATTGGCTGGGCCGCAATTAACCACGCCCGCATCTCTACAAGTTTTCACTCCCGAACACGCCGTGTACTGGGCAGACACAGATACAAATGAGATTAAAAGAGCCGACGTGCGAGGCGGTAACGTCGTTGTTATCGCCGATAGTGGGGTATCACAGCCGCGTGCACTTGCAGTACAATGGTCAGCGCGGATTTTGTACCTATGCGCACGTAACACGCTCGCTGTGGCCGGTCTACGTGGTGAGCGACTTACGCCTTTATACGCTGAACAGTTTAACGTAAGTGCCCTAGCAGCGCACCCGCACACGGGCGACATCTATTGGGCGGCGCAGGCTAACGGAGGTGAACGTATCGAGAGCGCAAGGGGTGATGGCAGCCAGCGTCGTGTGTTGATCGACTCTAACAACGATGCCCACCTCGCAGGCGTTACGAGTATGACCCTAGATGTTGATAAGGATTTATTGTATTGGGTGAACACAGCATCAGCCAGTATTCAGTATTTGGATCTAAAAACAAACAAGGCGACTACGGTTAGTTTTTTATAGTTTACTATATTATTTATTTATTCAGCGAAAATGTAAACTAAAACTTCGGAACAATATTGTAATTGATGAACATATTGTTCAGGTACGCATGACACGTTCGTACGTATACCTTACGAACTTACTAACCTTAATATCTCTTCTGATTTTTAAGAAAAATAACATTCATTAAAAAAGAAATGAAAAAATTTATTCGTGATAAATTTAAATAAAATATATATAACATTTCTATCAGCGCCCAGACTTAGATTTAAATTTTAACAAACATCTTTGTACAAAGAGTAAGATTATGTTAATTGTCGAATAACATTTTTTATTTGAAACTCGATAAGTTCATCTACTCTTTGTATTGTAATTTTTAGCATTACAAAACACATCTATCTCTTTTCTGATAGAAATAGAGAAAAGGTATTACGTTTTTATCGTTATAGTTAGCGCTACCGATGGGTGCACGTCCAACTGCCGTAGAGGTGTACGCGGGCGAAATCATTTGGGCGGATTCGGCTACGGGCGCACTTATAGCCTGTGCCCAACGAGATTGTGCAAAATTACGTATACTCCGGAATAATACTGGTATGTCGTTTAAGTGAAATTATTACATAATATATGACGGCGCATACCTAGCGCCATCTGTTAAGAAATACGTTGGAACGAGATTTGACAATTGTCAGTCTGGCGGAGCGTCGTGTCGATGGTCAGCGCGGCCATGTTGAATTTTGTTTAGTTTTTTCGAATGTCAACGGCGAGCGCACCACGTTTGCGACGAATCGCTTTTGTTCCGAGTAATCTTGTGCCGTGTTGTTTTAAAACAAATTAAAAGTAATTGATTAAGTGATTCCCTAATTACTAGTGAATAGATTTTAGTGAATTGCTGTAAGGGAGATACTTTATGTGATTTAATAACTTTTGATTGTGCCTTTGGTGATTCTTTTGTTCCTACCCACATTACAACTTATTGAAGACCTGGCTGATTCCTATGATAAAAGGGCATCCGCCCATATATATATAGAATACATATTGTATTCTCCAAATAGTTTAAATAATTCACGAAATCAACACAACTATAGTCAATGCATGTTAGCAGCTATATTATCTATGGTATATGTTATATACCATATTATTATTTGATTTATATATTTATTCTATGTTAAATTTAATAGTGTTGAGTCATTTTAAACATATTAAACGTACGATTCGTCAGTTTTTACTGAGGGTACTTCTATCGATATTACAGTACATTTTTATCACGCGATTGAACGATTCAATACTATACAGATGGCGTGATATCACTGCGCGTATACGATGCGAGTGCGCAAAATATAAGCTCCAAAAGCGCGTGCGCGAATCGTGGACCAAAAGAACAATGTGCGCACTTGTGTTTGCCCGTGTCGCGTACTAAATCAGTATGTCGCTGCGCTCTGGGATATCGCCAGAACGGAACTACTTGTACACGTAAGTTTTTGGGGTTTCTTTTACCTTAAATTTTAGACATTGTTTTATTTTGGAGGGATTCTCTATTTTCTCTTAGGATCTGCAATTTACATTTTTTTAACATTATTTGTTATAATGATTCAGATCCAAGACTTTTCATTAAGGATTTTCATTCAATTCACTTTTGTTATTTCTTACTCAATTTTTTTATAAATTGTAAAAAAATAAAGTACAGTGAAGTGAAAGTGTAGTTTAGTATCAGAAGCAATTAAAATAACATTGTTTTAGCTTTGAATTATTTAGCAAGTGTAACAATGTACTTGTGTTTTTTCCTTAGCTATCGAACCTGCATTAATTTACTCACTAAGCTGGGAACTACGAGGTGTTTCCCTGACGGGTTCAGTTGAAGATGCCCTGACGCCTCTGCCACAGGTCACTTCCGCCGCCGCTATCGACTATTACGCTAGTACGTATACCTTCAGAACGAAAAACCTTTGAAACAATTATTTTTAGTTAATATTTGGAATATTTTAGTGTGTCCCTATGTTTATGTAAATGCTGTTTTCTTCTCTATGCGCATAATGGTTTTGCTCGAAAACTTTTGGTAGCCCACAAAACAATTGTTTTGATAAACGTTGCAATATTTATTATCAATAAAAAATGAAACATATTTTTACTTAAGAATTTCATTCAATGTAATAAAAGATTTGATTCTTAACTTTATTACGAGCTCAGAACATGTGCCTTCAATGCTCTTTAAATTTGGTAATACGGTATATTTCTAATGAACAAATGCTAATAAAATATGAAACAATGGTCCAAAAGATTTGTTTAGTTATATATACTGACCATTTCGCAGAGGAGGAGTGGTTATATTGGGCGGACCCAGAAGCAGGAGCGGTGTGGCGAGTCCAACGAGATGGTTCCAAACGCCAGAGGGTACTTCAGCAGGCGGAAGGAGGGAATGAAGAAGGGGGAGACTCTTTAGCGGCGCTGGCCGTGGATTGGTTAGCGGGGAACTTGTATTGGAGTGACCCAGCACGAGCGCTTTTAATGGTTGCCCGGCTTGATGGGTCACATCGATATGTATTGAAGGATACGGACCCATTTGTTGCTACTAGTAAGTTAAAAAACTGTATATTAATAAATTATATTGTAATATGACGTTAGTACGGTTCCTGTGAATGGGATGATTTAAATAATAAAAGGATATTATTTTCACTCTATATTAACCAGTCACGTACAGCAAAAGAATAAATTCTAAGTAATTAAATGTTACTATGAAATGGATACTAAATGAAATGCTATGTGATGAAAATACTGAAGAGTCTGGCTATACTTTTGAGTCGTCGGATGTCAACGCAGAATACAAAATACCATCCGTATCACCTCGACGTCCGTCGTTCCACAACGGATCGTTTCATAAGGCAAGTTTTGCCGCGCACCACACCACTATGTGGAACCGGCTTCCCACTGAAGTATTTCCGAACCTATTCAACTTAGGGTCCTTCAGAAAAGAGCGTACCATTTCTTAAAAGGCCAACGCGCTTGCGAGCCTCCTGGCAATGTGGCTGTCCACGGGCGGCGGCTGTATCACTTAACATCAGGGGAGCCTCCTGCCCGTTTGTCACCTGTTAAAAAAAAAACGTAACTGACGATTTAGTAGAAAAATTTCCAATTTAAGCTTCTAGAGATGTTAAAAGATGTTTCTAATTTTAAATATTGTCCTTTAGCCTTGGCGGTTGACGCGGCACGTGGCTGGCTTTTCATGTCGGGAGGAGGGTGGATACAACGGGCCAGACCTGACGCATCAGATCCCGCTTTGCTGTACAATGGGACCGCCGTTGCTCATATTGCAATTGATACTGAGGTAAAACATATAACGAACATACGCACACACACACACACGAAACATTTAATACGAATTCATTTCAGGATTTACTACGACAGCAATATTGGTCTGCATGGTAAAATAGACCATAATATTTTGCAATAGCGATGACAATGCAATGAACGAATAAATTTTAGAAATGATTTTGCTAATAGAACATGACTTGACTTTGTTTTATTTGGTTCGAAATATGTTTACTATGATCGTATAAGCGATTAAAAAGAGTGGCGGAGAGTTTCTTGCCACTCTTTTTAATCGAATCTCTTTTTAAGAAATGTAAATTTAAAATCAATTTAACATCTCTGTTGACGTTCATAAGTGTACTTGGTAACCTATATGAGTAACGATATTTAATTTTATTAATTTACTAATTCAACAATTTTTCGAATTGATAGTGACCACAGGTTCTGTATCATTGAGCTTTTAATATGTCAAATGTAAAAGTCACAACTTAGCGCGTAGACTACATCCGTTTGTTAAAATTGTATTCCTGTTTGACGTACGTCATAGTCCCTGAATCTTAATCAATTATTCTGCCATCGGATTTCCTCTACGTCATTTTGTAATACACATCATTTACAATGTGTCCTTAGAACGAGATGGTATACTGGGTGGAATGGTGGGATGAACCGTCAGTATGGTGCGTACCATATTCTGGTGGTGTTCGACGCAGAGTATGGCGTGGTGCACCTCTTCATCGACCAGTCGCTATAGCAGTTACTGCTGGACATCTGTACTGGCTTGACACGTGAGCTTTTAATTTTAATACTCCAAATTCGTACGTGACGAACAAACCTTTTGGATAAGATTTTTTTACTAACAAATAAAATATTAATACAGTAAAAGAGACGAAATACTTTGAATTTAGACAGACAGGAAAGAAATATAATGACCTATGGGTATAAATTTTTAATTTAGAGATAGCTTTTTTGATAGAAATATAGATATTAAACTTAATTACAGGACGTTAGCTCACGGTAGCGCTGCGCGAGCGCCGATCTCCAATTTGAAGAATTACACTTTGCTAGTTGACAATGTTGGAGACAGTCTCAAAGATCTTGTGGTGAGTATAAATTAATTTTTTTACTTATAGAAATGTAATGTTAATACTTAAAAGTATATATAGTACCTTGTTTGAAAAAAATGTGTAAAATTAAATGAAAAACACGTCGCATCGTATCGAGTTTAACACTTCTACAAGTGTAAAATATTTACGTAATTCACACGTATTTTGAAATTAGCTTATATAAAATTATGTGTTTTTTTTATTTCAGATTTGGTCAAGTGCGAACCAAAGCGTATCGAGTAGTACAAATGGATGCGCAATGTCATCTGGTTACGGTGGTTGCGAGGCGCTTTGTCTATGGGACGGATCACGGGCCCGTTGTGCGTGTCCGCACGGAGATCTGGCCTCAGACAATAAGACGTGCAAGCGTGAGTATTTACTTAATTAATTTTTATTGAGATATTTTTTGTCCGCATACAACTAGTATTTTTACAACAGAAAAGCCGTACATACAATCCTTATGGATTTGTTTGTACCTAGAAACAATTATTGATATAAGTTAAATTTACGTACATAATACACTTAAACCCAAAGCTATAAAGATGCAAATACAATTCACGGGAATTCAAATAAAACAATCTTGCTTATATTGGTTAATATATATTTTATAGTGTATGTAATTTTTTTTTATTCTTGAGGACTTATTTAATTTAAAATAAATTTAAAAAAATTACTGTTTTTTTTCTGTAAAAAAATGTAATAGTCCTAATTGACGCAACAGTTTCCCTTTGAGTTTTTGTTAGCTTATTAATCCGTCTTATGAATTAATAAATTGGATGTCAACGAACACGGCAAGGTTTTAATTTTTGTATGTTTTTGTTTCAGCGTATTCGTCATTTATAATGTACGCACGCGTGTCCAAGATAGACAGCATACACCTTCAGGATGAGAACAATCTTAATTCGCCCTATCCACCTATTGAAAACAAGTTAGTATTTTTTGTTACTCTGGCACATACTTTTTAAACCTATTTCTGGTCTACCTTTCTTTTGTTTAGAGATTATTCAAATTAATTCCGTAACAAACATACTGTAACCAGCTTTATTCACGCCAATTTAATTGATTTTAAATATTACACAATTGTCTTCACTCAGATTGTTTCTTTTATTTTATTTCAAAAGGCACACTAACGAAACATACAAACACTTACAGAGAACACATAACATAGAAAACAAGATACATGCATGTGCATCAATAACAAGTGTGCACAACATTTAAAGGGAAACATTACAATGATGAAGGGAAAATAACTTCAACATTAAAAGTAAAAAACAAACAAGTTAAAAAAAAATACAAACATGCAATTTACAAAAAAAAAACAATAATTTTCAACTTTGCAATTATCAACATTGGCTGCAGCATATTACGCCTGAAGACATGTTTTAGACACTTTTATTAATATTCATTGTTTTTTTTTAGGACTCTCATGCGAAATTCGATCGCTTTGGCGTACGAGTATGAAACGCAAACTTTGCTATATTCCGACATACAACGCGGCTCTATCAATATTGTCCATTTCAACGGTTCCGGACATTCAGTATTGCTTGACAGTAAGTAGCTTCTGTTATCTTTTAGCAAATTGTCACAATTTACTTGCGTTAATATTTTAAATACTCTTATTGAGAACGCGTATACCGTCTGATTAAAATAATTTATAACATAATTCTTTATAAGATAATTTAATTTAATATATTAATAATACCCTATTTCAATCTTCTTTTAGGTATCTGTGTGCTTTTTTTAGCAAAGGCCTCCTTCAAATCCCACTATTCCTCTCTTCACTGTACCACACTCTGCCATGTACCACCTCCTGTTTCTTGAATTTGTTTGGTCTATTCACCTTCTAAGTCGTTTCCTTTTTTTTAGTTTTCTGTACCTTGGGCACCAGTTTAGTACTTTTTTACTCGACTTTTCTGTTCCTCTTGCCATGTGCCCCGCCCATTTAGTAGATAAATACGTCTAAATAGATCTACTCACTCCATAGAATTTTTACGTTTACATGTATTAGGAACATTATTAGTACTTCTTGTACTACATGACATTAGTTCTACTTAATTACTTCGCAAAATTTCAAAGAGAATCGACCTTGATTGCAAGAAAACACAATTTACCATAGACAACATATTAGCTTCATTAGGCATAAAAACTAAGCCATTTCCTATTTCTTTCATAGATTTGTTTATTAATTAGCCCTATAATTTCAGAATGTGGAGCTGTAGAAGGCATGGTAGTATCATTGACGACGGGTACGTTGTATTGGACGTGCGCGTCGTGCGGGGCGATACGCTCAGCGCAGTTGGCAGAATTAAGAAAGGCTGCACCAGCACATCGACCTGCCCTTGTACGCACACTGCTACAGTTGACGACCGCTGATCGACCACGAGCTATTGATTACGATCCTTGCGAACAGTATGTAGAGATTTGTTTTTAAAAACAACGTCAATCACGTATATATGGATGATATATATTTAGGTTGATGTTGAATATATATGTAGTTATTTCAAAAGTATGATATTTACTAAATTTAAATAAAATTGTCTAAATTTTTTAAGTAATAATAAAAAAGTTTAAATTGGACTAGTACTTATTTAGATGTGTACGGTAAACCAGACACACTCTTTTACATATAAATTATAATATATGATGTCTATGTTCATATTCTGATAGGTTTTTTTTTTTAATTTTCGACCCATGTACCTAAAAGGCAAACTTGATGCGCAGAAATTAAGCCTCAAATTTTATCTACGCGTTTTAAACTAAAACTAACTTTTAATTATAAAATAAGCATTTAACTATACCCTGTTACAGCCGTGTGTACTGGACAAACTGGAACGAAAAGCGTCCGCGTATTTCTCGCGTGCATTCAACCGGCCGTGGCGCATCTGACGTCATAACGACGGACATACTGATGCCCAACGCGCTCGCACTCGAACACGACGCACGCTTACTCTATTGGGCCGATGCACGTTTAGATAAGATTGAACGCGCCAGATATGATGGATCGCATCGACGGGTAAGTTTCATTCTGTAAACATATTTTTGTACCTATGACAATGAAAAATATATATTAATTCTAGCATATATACTTAGCTAATAAGTAATATTATTCTCACTTTTTCCAACACTAAGTAAGCAAATTCTAAACACACTTGACTACTAGACTAGGCAAGGCTTTAAAAAACTGCAGCGTGGTGAAGTTTTGTGTTTATTTACCCAATCATGATGCCTATCGATCGAGGAAATTATTATTAAATATTAATATTTAAAGTTTAATGTAGTAATAATAATAGTATTTTTTTTGAAATACCCTTTCTATAAAACTTCCTCGTTTCTACATAAACAATCACTTTTTCATTTAACAACAGATAGTGACACGCGCCCGTAGCGAACACCCGTACGCTATAGCAGTGGGGGGAGGATACGTGTTTTGGACAGATTGGGTGTCACGCAGCGTGTTAAGGGCGGACAGACGGTCCGGAGTTGCACGTACGCTACGTCGTGACCTGCCAAGACCTTGTGGGATAGTGCTCATAGCTCCCAATCACCATCAATGTACGTATTTATTTTTATTGAATATGAATTCAATAAATGAGAAAAGTTTAAGTCTTGTTTCAATTTAGGTAGCAAAGTAACTTTATGCCAAATTTATATTTATTGAACTAACTGCTTTTCATTTTGACATTAATTTTAAGTGCCATGATTATTTAGTATTAAAATCTAAAGTCAATTGTAAATCTATGTGTCGAACTATTACAAAACTTTTAGTTAATAATTTTATATTCGTTTTGTAAAACATTTTTAATAGAACTTTAAAATTAAAAGAGGTTTTACTATACAATTATTTCAATCACTTACTATAGTCTGTATATAATTGTAATTATTTCAGGTTCATTAGACCCATGCGCAGTAATGAATGGTGGATGCGCAGAGCTTTGTGAGATATCAGCTAATGGGCACGCTACGTGCGCGTGCGAAAACGGTCGCGTACTTGCACGCGATGGACGTGCGTGTCATCCTGCTCTTGACGTCTGCCCACACGATATGTTTGCTTGTGCTGAAGGTGCCTGCCTGCCTGCTCAACTTGTGTGCGATGGCGTTAACCATTGCAGCCCCGATGCTGATGCTAGCGATGAAGATATTTACTATTGCAGTAAGTGATAATTTAATAGTTCAAAGCAATTGTATTAAACAAATTGCTCTGATTTCGCTCATGTAGAATGTTAAAGAACTCATTTAAGCGTTACACTGATGTTTGTACTAGACTTCTTTAATCGGCAAAAATATACAATTGATATTATAGTACGAGCCAAGGCTGTATATTTTGCTCACTCAGGCTTTCTTAGTTGTATAAGAGTTGCGATTACCTAAATCATCGGAGTTACGCCCCAAAAGTATAGAAAGACGTAGGCACTATTACCGCTTAAAGTTCAAGACGTTGAAATCAATAACAAAAAATGGGAGAAATATCTGGGTCTTAGAATGGATACAAATTTAAAATGGAACTTTCATATATCACACATAATTACCAAACTAAAATCACTTATAGGCAGATTTTGGTCAATATCTAAATGCATTCCGCAATCTGTACGTCATTTGATCTATAATTGTTTAGTCAAGCCACATTTCATATACCTAATTGAAATATGGGGTACAGCATGCAAAAACAAAATTTCTACAATACAAACACTACAAAATAAATTAATAAAAGCACTATTCAGATACAATTTTTTAACACCTACTAATAAAATCTACCAAGAAACTAAAATTATGACGATTAAACAACTATATGTTTATAGCACCTGTATCCTTATTAAAAAAATTTTAAATAACTCTCTACATAGTAACTTATCATTTAATAAAATCAAATACACCACTACACGCAATACTCGTCGAGCGAGTTTGCTTATCTTGCCAGAGCCGCGCACAAATTATTTAAAGAGATCTATTAGGTATGAGGGTGTGCAATTGTTTAATCGGTTGCCGTCTAAGCTTCGTAACATTAGCGTGATTGATCAGTTCAAAAGGGCATTAAAGACACACATCAGAATGGGCCCATTAGACTAGAATTGGGCTAGCTGATGGCGACGTGTATCTCGTTCGTATATATACTTAATATTAAATTTCTCATGTAAATAAAAAAATAATTTTTGTAATGAGAAATAAAGTTCTTTAAACATTAAACACTATCTTCAACAGTTACATTGCATTCATTCGTTACATAGCAATTAACATTTCATTATTTCGCTTATATTCTATTGTTGTTCGTGAATGGTTAATATAGAGTAAAACTAAACTTCTTTATTTAAAGCACCGCGATGACTCGGGAACCGTACAGATATAAAGAAATCGTTAACACCACTGTTCTCACTGCCTCTTTCAGACTATTATCATCCCTCATGATCATGACCGTCAGGCAAGATATAACTTCACATTTTTGTGCATTGTAAAATAAACCTTAGCACAATGCAATAAAGACGCCATTCAAATAAAATAAAATGTGTGGCACTCCGGGTAAAGCTATTGCATAGCATTTTTTGTCAACTTATTCAATTATAATTTTTTTTATTTTTTTATTTATGCAGTATTTTTATTCTTAGATATTAATTCCATAATCTACCACTCTACCAGACTCAGACTAACACGCCTATATAGTCTGTCTCACTCTAACGCGTACCGGCTGCACCCGATGTGAGACGTCACGTTACGCCATCATGTGTTAGGTTATTTTCGTTACGGAATTTCTGGATTCGGTCTCCACGCTCAAGGCCCGCGATAGAAGCTATCCAATAGCTTAATAACTCTGAAGCAGGGTGCAATTAGGCCAAGGAATTGTTATACTAATCATATTCGCTCAACATGTTCTATCTATTAAAGTTTTATCAATGTATAACTTCGTCCAGCATCCCGTACGTGTCCCGAGGACACAATGTCATGTGGGGCAGGTGGACGGTGTGTTCCTGCGTCACGTGTTTGCGATGGCCATGCAGATTGTGATGACGCAGCCGACGAACGGGACTGCGACTGCGCCTCTGATCAGTACAAGTGAGCATATAAGCTTTTTATGTGTATATGTCGGAGAAATATCGTCACTCCATCGATATTGACATTGTCAGCGGGTTTAATAGACATGTGGGTAAAGTGCGAGCACAAGAGACACAAATCATTCACGTGCAGTATTGAATTAAGATTGATTCCTTCAAACACTTCAAATAACACATATCTCACTTTTAATCACAACGTACCAGACCCGACTCGGTCCAACCTCTCATCACATCATCTCACACCACATCAATGCTCCACTGGATACTCAATCAATATTATTATTATTATTCCAAACTATTAAATAATAACAAAACCAATCACAATAAATTAAATAGGAGAAATCTCAATGATTAACCAATGCAACAATAACAATTAACGGTAAATTGACTCGATCAGATCATTTCCCTATTAGTCCGAGCATTTCCTGACATTAGTGGCTGATAGCTTATTGCGCGCGGGAAGAAGCTGTTAGTTTATTGTCGCAATACATCCCTACAAAACATTGATTTTATATTTGTAAATCTTAATTTGATTTATTGTCGTTAATTTTTTTTCTTTATTAATTGTATTGTTTCCCTTTAAATGTGTTTAGTATGTCGTGTGTTACCTATAATTGTATGTATGTATTTCGTTAGTGTGCCTTTTTAAAATACAAAAATTATGGTAAAACTGGGTACGAAACATTTTCAAATGCAAAAAAAAAAATAGATGCGCTGATGGTGCGTGCGTATCTGCATCTGCACGTTGCGACGGTGCTGCACAATGCGCGGATGGATCAGACGAAGCCGGCTGCGGAGCTGACACCTGTCGATCTGGCTCCTTGCGCTGCCTTTCTGGCAGCACCTGCTATCCACCTTCATCCCGATGCGATGGCCACTTCGACTGCGCAGATGAGAGCGATGAAGCCGATTGTCCAGCTGGAAGTACAATATCCTTCGAATCAAACCAGGGTTTTGACACCCAGCCGTTGTTGGGGTGCCATTCAGGCCAGCATCGTTGTGGCGGTGCGGGGGCCGTGGAGTGTATTCCCCTTGCCTGGTTGTGTGATGGACGTCTGGACTGTACTGATGGATCAGATGAGGCTTCACATTGCAGTAAGTTGTTTGATGAATTTCTTCTGATTCTTCTTTCTTGTTATTTTTTTACCTACCTTAATTTTATTAAATATTTAAATGTTTTTATACTTCAGACTAATATACAGTATTTTACAATTTTCTTAAACTACACAGTTAATAATTAAAAATGAATAAATACAAAATTAAAACAAATTTAAAAAGTTTGGTCCCTGTGGCTATATTTAACGCTGGCTGCATTTCCTCGCTGTATTGTATTATTTCTTCTGCTATTTGTTCTTATGTAGTTATATCGAATTTATGACTTAGGTACTATATAATATATAACGAACAATCATGAGATTTTTTTGTTTACTATGAAGTTTTAACTTTATTAATATTTTCGTAAATTTTAATAGCATAAGGTGCTTATAGGTTAGTAGAGGCATTTTTATTACTATCTGATTCACTTCTTGAATATTTGTAAAGGTAATATTAAAATAACAAAAAAAAAAAAACAACTACGCTTCCAAAAATATGTGAGAACCGCGTATAAATATGCATTTTGTTTCTAAAACATTTTGATCGTTTGTTACATTAGGAAGCCGTAACGTAACTTCAGAATGTGTTGGTGGACGCTGCGCATGCGCACCGGGCTCCTTCCGCTGCGCACATTCCGCTGTCTGTCTGCTAGCCGTGAGTAGTTTGTTAACATAAAAAACCTTATATAAAATTATGATAATTGCTATATACGCCATATATGCAACCTTTTCTTTTAATTGTTAATAAATTTTTAAATAATTACCAGAGTTTATACTGCGATGGAGATGCGGATTGCGAAGACGGATCAGATGAGCCTCCGGGTTGTTCAGCTCGTTCAACTCCCGTCTCGGGTACTCCAGACCCATTGGGTACACCAGATCCGATAAATGGCACAGATAACGTAACAGAATCAGAAGCGATTCTTATGTGTGTGGAACCAGGCGCTATTTACTGTTCAGGCCGGTGTGTCCCACCCGCATTGCAATGTGATGGGCGGGATCACTGTCTCGACAGCGGTGGATCCGGAGCTGGCTCTGATGAAGATCCGGTTATGTGTTGTAAGTTAACATTTTTACTATACAACTCAAGAAGTTACCTTTTTTTTAATATTATTCTTCGAGCCAAGGCTTGTACATTTTGCTCACTCAGGCTTTCTTAGTTCAAATCGTTGGAGTGACGCCCCTGCAATTTATAAGCATAGTATTTCATGTAATAAGCATTCATTAATATTTAATTAATTAGCATTTAAAAGTCGTACGTGAGGGATTAATATATAGTCATAATATTCTCTATTATATAATGCATCATCCAGGAACCGTACAATTATACAACGCTCCGTTTATCTATAAAAATTTACCAAAATGTATTATCAATTGATGACAATTTGTTTCCCGGTTCTTTCGGTCCGAAGAACCGGTTTTGATATTAAAAACTTTTATAGTACAAGACCAACCTGCCCATGACATACGTCAATATAGCCCTAAACAGTCTGCAAGCAATATAGCTATTGCAAAGTCATTATTACGACAAATAAATAATAAATAAACTGTAATCTTCTTTTCATTAGTTGCGTTCTTCATTATTAGAGGTCGTAATGGTGTTGCATATCTTAAGTAGGTATATCTAATATTTGTTGTTTAAAAAAACATCGAATCACATTTAAACGGACACAATATATCTAAATTTAACATCCATAATAACTCTAATATTTATAAACAGATAAAAATCTATATTTTTTTCAGCATCATACGCTCGAGAATTCGGTTCCGAGGCAGAAGCGGCGGTATCACGCGGGACGTGCGGCCGCGGCGAGTGGCGATGTGGGAATGGCGCGTGTGTTCTGCAAACCGCACTTTGTGACGGCCTGGACTCGTGCGGAGATTTTACGGACGAAACACATTGTAGTACGTAGATCTGTATTTAAACAGGGTGGAAACATGCCTATTGATGGGCCGAGTGTATTTTACTAAGAGTTTGGAGGGCATATGTATTGAATATTTTTATCCATTAAGTCTGTGTACAAGCTATCGGGTAGGCTCACCTCGATAATTAAGGGCTTGAAGTAGTCTTCGCCACTTTGAGAGGAAGCGAGAAATGAATAAGACAGCAAAATTCAAATCTGATTTATTGTTAAAAAACATCTTAAATACTACTAACACCTATTCACATTAATAACATACATAATATTATTCTTGTGAGCTGTTGGTGTATCACTCACTTTCAGCTATTAGTTGAAGTATAGAACAGCCGTGTCAATGTTCAAATGAAATGTGAATAGTCTGTTTCCTCTGTTTGTTTTAAAATACTTTTTACATAAGGTTTTTGTATGTATGTTTATATATCCTGTATTAAGTTATGAATATTTAGTGCAGGCATAATCTATATATATAAAAGAAAAATGGTCTTCGTTTGAGGCTCCTTCACGCCTAAACCACTGATCGTATCGACATGAAACTACCACCATTCGATGCGAAATTTTTCCTAGATGGTTTATGGCTATTTATTTATTTCCAACGTTCCTTCATTTTTTTATTGCTGTTTTACTTTTATGAAAATTTATCCATACGGACTTCACCGCGGAAACATTCGGGGAGGCTTCCTAGAACCTCTAAACGTCAACATCTGTTAAAAACTCGATTTTCGAAATATTTCAATTTTCTTAGCGGGAAGTTAAAAAGAAGAATAATAAAAATATGAAAAAAAATTAAATAATGAAACATAAAATTTATTTTAATTCGTCCAGCAAAGCGGGCGCGAAACGGCTAGTGAGGACTATATATCGTTTCACAACAGGTCCGACCCGCTATAGCCAATTTAATTGTATGTAATGTAACACACAAAGTTTTTCTCAAATTGCGACAGGTCATGTCTACCCCAAAATATTTTTGTCCATGGACATATAGTGTGACTAAACATGTCTTGTTTATGCTGCTAAACCGTTGAAGAGGTTAGATAGAAGATCATTTCCTTTGCAGATATAGATGAGTGCCAAGTGGGCAATGGTGGATGCGCTCACAACTGTTCGGAGCTAACCGTCGGCCGGGCCTGTTGGTGTCAGCCAGGGTGGAGGAGAAGCGGAGCAGGGGGAGCCGAATGTCAGGATGTGAACGAGTGCGCTGAGGATGAACCCTGCGAACATCGCTGCAGGTAACCCTTATGTTTTTCTAATTAAAATATTTCAACACATTTGTGTTTCAGCTCATTTGAGAGCCTGGGTTTGAACTTTTGCATACATTTTGATTTGGTCCAATAGTGCCTTGTTAAAAAAAGCAAAACAAATAGAAAAACTGGAATGCTTTCTTCCCTTAAATAATAAGTTAGTACATATATTGATTTCTCTTTTAGAAATTCCATCGGAAGTTTCAAATGCTCCTGCACGGCAGGCTATCGCCTTATGGAAGATGGTGTCAGCTGCATTCCTATATCATGTGAGTAATTTACTAACAATCTAAAAATTCATCTTAACTTTGAATTTTATGATAAACTTTCCCTCAACAGCGACAAAGGCGACCCTGATCTTCACGAACCGGTACTACATCCGCCGTACGGCCCTCCGCTTGGACAACGACGTAAGCGAGGCCAGCACATCACTACTCGTGCATAACCTTACGAACGCTGTTGCCCTGGACGCGTTATGGGTACGTGGCTGTCTCTACTGGAGCGATGTGACCCGCCTCGGAAGTTCTATTAAACGCGTCTGTCGACCTGCTGCCATACACACTCCTCTAACACCGTTGTTTTACCCTGCACCTACACTGCCAACTCCGTTACGCCCGGACGAGTATTCCGTGGTAGCCGGTGCGACGCTCCAAAATCCGGATGGATTGGCCGTCGATTGGGTCGCGGGAAACGTATACTGGTGCGATAAGGGAACGGACACGATCGAAGCGGCAAAGTTGAATGGACTACACCGGCGTGTAATTATCCGCAGTGGATTGCGTGAGCCGCGGGCGTTGGCTCTACATCCAGCTGTTGGCCGCTTGTACTGGTCCGACTGGGGCAGTGAGCCACACATTGGCCGGGCTGGAATGGACGGCTCGCAGCGTAAAATTATCATTTCAACGAACCTCGGCTGGCCCAATGCCCTCACCGTGTCTTACGCCTCTAAAGAGCTCTACTTTGCTGATGCGCGTGAAGATTACATTGCAGTCGCTGACCTGGATGGAAACCATGTTAGGATACTGCTCTCTCGAGGTAAGATTTCTTATATTTCTAATATTAAAATGTATTAAATAATTGTTGTACAGATTTAAATCAAAATATTCTATAGTTTTTGAAGTTTAACTTCTTTTGGCGCGTTAGGGAAAAATAATGAGAGTAATTTTTTACGATGCGCGCGCACACCGTCATAAAAAACCGACACCCTGAAGTTAGCATAGTCAACATTTTAAAATAAAAAATGTCCATTTCTTTAATTATGTAGAAATATTTTTTTGTGATATTTAAATAAACTTTATATATAAGTACTAACACATGTTTTTTTTTATTAAAACTATGCTGTCTCTACCAATATGCACAGTGCCTTTGGAAGTATTTCCAATTTACGACTTTGAAGCTGTTTTAAATACAGATTAAATTTATTACTTATGAGTTTTGTTTCTCAAATCATGTATCACTTGACAGATCGTATGCCATGGCTTCGTCTCCATCACGTTTTCGCGATAGCGGCGTGGGCAGGCCGCGTGTACTGGAGTGACTGGGAGACACGGGCTATTGAAAGTTGCCGCCGTAGACCTGACATGAACTACAATGTGAGAGAACTACACTACAATACACTTTTCAGAACAGGTCTGGAGACTCGTCGGAGGGCTTAAAATATCGGGTCCCAGACCCGCCATTGATAAATCACAATAAAGTGACGTAATTCATCGTTTCGTCTTACACAATTTTTTACTCAAGTTTTCTACGCAATGAACTCACTTAGTCATCCGTTATTCATATATTTAACTAGAGCTAGGAGCTATCTTTTGAACCTGGAATAAAGGACATTAACTCGATGTGTCTACAGGAAACGGGAGACCAACCGGCGTGGCGTGGAGGTGCTTGGCGATGCCGCACTGAAGCGCGTGCCGTTCACAAACCCATGGACTTGCGAGTGCTGCATCCGGCACGTCAACCACTATCACCCGAATTGACCGTGGCGTGTGAGCGACTCAACTGTTCCGGCTTATGTCTTCTGAGTCCAGCTGAAAAGGACTACGAAGGGGCAGTGGCCCGCTGTGCCTGTCCCGAGCACTGGGCGCTAGAAGCGGATGGACGCTCTTGTCGACCTAATTGTACCTCCGCGCACTTTGTGTGTGCGAAGGCACTCAAGTGCATCCCTTTCTGGTGGAAATGTGATACGCAGGTACGATTTCTTCTGATTTTCTCTTTTTACTTCCTCACAGTCGACTACTGTCGTGTGTTTATCGTTTTGATTATTTTTAAAATCACCAGGACGATTGCGGCGATGGATCAGATGAACCCGATTCGTGCCCGGCGTTCCGATGTTCGCCCGGCCAGTTCCAATGCACTAACGGGCGTTGCGTGCACCCTGCACACATCTGTGACGGTGTGCAACAGTGTGGCGACGGATCCGACGAAACCGACTGCGACCGTTTCACCTGCCTCGCCTCGCAGTGGCAGTGTCGAGGAAACCGAACCGCCGGTGTGACCGCCCGCTGCGTTCCCGCCGCCGCTCGATGCGACGGTCGCCCCGACTGCCCGGACGGAGACGACGAGCTCGAATGTCCGCCTCGCACTTGCCCGCCGCAGCACTTCACGTGCGGCAACGGAGCTTGCGTGCCTCTCGTGTGGCTATGCGATCAAGACTCTGACTGCGAAGACCGGTCGGACGAAGGTGCCGTGTGCGAAGCCCGACAGTGCGGCCGGGCCGAGTTCCGCTGCACGTCCGGGCGATGCATCCCGCGCGAGTGGCTCTGCGATGGCGAACCCGATTGTCCAGCGCGCGAGGACGAAAGCGAGTGCCCGGCCCGGGCCGCCTGCGACGCCACCTACTTCCGCTGCGGGGACGGCCGATGTGTCCCGGGTCGCTGGCGCTGCGATTTCGAGGAGGACTGCGCGGACGGTTCCGACGAACGGGAGTGCGTGCCACGCGCGTGCAGCGAGTCGGAGTTCCGCTGCAATAACGGAGAATGCATTCGTGGCGCGCTCCGCTGCTCGGGGGCGCCGGATTGTAGCTCGGGTGAGGACGAAGCGGGTTGTGCTCCGCGATGTGGTGAAGGTGCTCGGGCATGCCCCACCGGGGGCGAGTGTCTGCCTGCCGAATGGTGGTGTGATGGCGAACCCGATTGTCCCGACGGAGCCGACGAAGCAGGCTGCAACGCGTCGGTAGGAGCGGACGTAGGCCGGTGCGGGGCTCGTTTGACGTGCGGATCGCGGTGTGTGCCCGCAGCGTGGCGCTGTGACGGACGCCGGGACTGCCCCGACGGCAGCGATGAACGGCCTGAGCTCTGCGCCAATACGGCCTGCACCCCTCCAATGATCAGGTTAGACTAATTCAACTCAATATGTTTCTTCATATATTTAAAAAACAGGCTTTATAATGTAAAAAATAATGTTTCGCACGTAGATGCGGTGACAACACTTGTGTACCTCCTAATCTGCTTTGTGACGGAAAATCTGATTGCGCCGACGGTTTTGATGAAGATAAACTCTGTAAGTATCATCTTGAGTTTAGTGTAACTGAGATATTCGCAGAATCAAAATATTATATATACGGTGCAAGTTGAAGTTAGAACATTGGTCACTGTAATCACAAAACATGCTGAAATTATTCGTGCCTCATACCTCTACGGGCTAATTGTAAATACTTGTACTTTATATACTTCTATTTTAAGGATATGTTTTGTGTTGCCTTGTAGGTCGTACGTTGGACGCGCAGCTTTGTGATGAGGATAGCTTCCTTTGCGAGGATGGCCGTTGTGTCGCCACAGACGAAACCTGTAACCCAGGTAATACTTTCCCAATTTTTATTATTGTTATGATCGTTATTCAACCTTTAAAGATTTCACATCAGATTGGTTTGAGTTTCGTATTGAATATGATATATATATGATAATACTAGACCATTTTATGTATGTTTAGATCGCGGGGACTGTACATGGCGCTCGTGTTCGCAGCTGTGTATGCACAAACACGCACACAACCACACTTGCAAGTGCGCCTACGGCTACCGACAACGAATACTGGCCGATAAGACTGTAACTTGTGAGGCGCAAGGTGAGATTATAAAAAAAATCTATTATGAACATTTTATATACTTTTAGTAGTATGATATTTGATATACTTTTTACTTTATCTCTCAGGTGAAGCAGCAAGAGTCGCAGTGTGGTCACGCGGTCGTTTACGTGTGTGGGATTTACACAAACACGAACCGCATTACGACACACCGCACACAAACAACGAAACCGTGCTCGTGACTTGTGTGACAGCTGCCGCCGTGGAAGGCGTTTGGTGGGCCTGGTGGGGGGACAATAAGGGTCGCGTGCGCCGGTTACGCTTGGGGTCATTACAACCGGCCGGGCCGGGTCACGATCCATTACTTCCGTGGCCGGACACACCAGCCGACGGCTCGGAGAGCGAGACTGTAGCTACTATAACCGGTGAAGTCCGCGGTGTGGCCATAGATGTTGTTTCTGGACGAGTTTTCTGGACGGCAGTAGATGGCTCGCGGGGTGCCGTGGCTAGCTCTGCTTTGGATGGCCGTCGCCGTGTCACACTATGGGCACAACGTGGGGCGGAGCCTGATGATATTGTCGTTTCAGCTGATACTGCGTAAGTATATTATTATTAAATTAAAAAATGCATTTTTCTCCTCAAAACTACATTGTTCATTTTCTGTACAGGGAAATGTTCTGGTCAGACCGCGGTGCGGAGCCCGGCGTATACTGTGCAGCCTTGTGGGGTGGGGACGTCCGCCGCATTGTACGGGCACGTGTCCGTCGCGTCACCGCTCTAGCACTAGACGCCCCCGCCGCCCGACTCTACTTCCTTGACCCATACAGAGGTGCACTCGAAAGTGTAGCTCTCGATGGCTCAGATCGCGCGTTACACTATTGGTTCCGGCCTCATGACGCCTCGACACCTGCAGATCCCAATGACGCTGTTGTATTGGAACGAGGATGTGCGCGACTTGCGATTTGGGAAGAATCAGTCTGGTGCGCTGGAGCAAAAGGGCTTGCAGCTTTACCGCGCCGTCCCGCGCCAGGGTCGCGTCTTTCACCACTCTATAGACATCGAGCCCCAGTTTCAGCCCTCACTATTCTGCACCCGCTCGTCCAATCGCCCCGTGTTGTGAGTGACACGTGCGTATTGGTTGGAGAGTCCGCGTGTCACGAGAGCGCGGAATGCGTGCGAGGGCCACGAGGCGCGGCGGCCGCTTGTCTCTGCCCGGACGGCTTACAGCCCACATCGAGCGCTCCAGACAAGCAGCGCCAATGCGTAATATCAGCCATTGGTACGCGGAGGAATGATACGTGCCCGCGTTCGTGCGGACCGGGCACGTGCGTTACACAGGGCGGGACGGGACGCTGTGTGTGCCCACCATTATTTGCAGGGGAACACTGTGAACACTACAGATGCGCTACGCACTGCAATCGGCACGGCCGGTGTGAATTGGACACTGATAACAACGGAGGAGAGGGATTGGCCCCGCTCAAATGTACGTGTTTTGCGGGTTATGAGGGCTCGCGGTGCGAACAAGTCGTAGACCCGTGTACGTCCCTTCAGTGTGGGGTCGGAGGTGTATGTGCCCGTGATTCTCCGCACGAAGCCCATTGCGCCTGTGCACCGGGATACACAGGTGCGCGTTGCGAGCACTGTCTGGATATGGGATACGAAGATTGCCTCTGCCAGGGAAAATGTCTAAATAGGGTAAATATTTTTTTCTTTATTTTAACTTGAAAGTGTATTTTAATTTGTACATTAGCTTCACTTATAAAGTTTATAATCAAGATACAATAAAAAAATTTATCAGAAATTATTAAATATCCGATCTGTAAAGTAACACTGTAAATAATATTTTTATATATAATATACGCTAAAACTCGAGAATGGCTGGACAGATTTGTCTAAAGAAAAATACTAAAAATAACAATTAAATTTACCAAAAAAAAAACTTTTCCTAGCTGGAAAATATTTGATGTCTTTTATATTTCTAGAAATAAAAAATGGTTGGTTGTGATATATTTATAGGTTCAGAAATGGGTCTGTTTTAAAAAAAAATATTAAGTTTTGACACAAATGTAGGTGATACGAAGTTCACTGGGTCATTTAATCTCTATATATATTAGGTCCTTACATATGAAATTGACGTATTTCGTACTGGCCACTTTAATCACGATGTTCTCCTCTTTGGTAAGGAATTCCAAATTCAATTTACTCATGTATTTGTGCTTCGATGACCGTCATTCATTTGTTTTTTTCTTCTGTTTTTTTCTGTTTGCGTCACTCATTTTACAAAATGGAAAACTTAAAGTATCGCATTATTTACGAGTACGAGTTCCACCGTGGCACTAGTGCTGCGGAAACGACTCGAAGGGTGAATGATGTGTATGGCGGTCATGTTGCAAAAGAAAACACAGTTCGTTTTTGGTTCCAACGTTTTCGTTCTGGAAATTTCGACCTGCAGAACAAGCCCCGTGGACGGCCTGAGACCCAAGTTGATAATGAAGTATTGAAGGCTATTGTGGAAGCGGATCCATCGCAAACCACGTCCGAGTTAGCTGCAGGCTGCGGTGTTAGTGATAAAACTGTTTTAATTCACTTGAAGCAAATTGGGAAGATTAAAAAGCTTGAAAGATGGGATTACCTCACGGATTGACTGAAGCAAACCGGCAAACGCGCGTCGACTGCTGCGTTACATTACTAAACCGGCACAATAATGAAGGTATTTTAAACCGAATCATTACCTGTGATGAAAAATGGATTCTTTACGATAATCGGAAGCGCTCAGCGCAATGGTTGGATCCTGGCCAGCCAGCCAAATCCTGCTCCAAGAAAATTAACCCCAAAAAAGTTACTTGTAAGCGTTTGGTGGACTAGTGCCGGTATTGTTCATTGCAGTTTTCTCAAATCTGGCCAGACTATTACGGCTGATGTCTATTGTCAGCAATTGCAAACCATGATGGAAAAGCTAGCGGCTAAACAACCTAGGCTGGTCAATCGCTCCACGCCACTGCTACTTCACGACAACGCTAGACCACACGCTGCACAACAGACGGCTACCAAATTAGAAGAGCTTCAATTGGAATGTCTAAGAGATCCTCCGTACTCCCCGGACCTTGCTCCAACAGATTACCATTTTTTTCGAAATTTGGACAATTTCTTGCAAGGGAAAAAATTTAACTCTGATGGGGCAGTCCAAATCGCCTTCACAGATTTTATTGATTCCCGTCCGACTGTTTTTTTTAGTAAAGGGATCAATGAACTACCTATGAGATGGCAAAAGTGCATAGAAAACAATGGTTCATACTTTGATTAATTAAATATATTATATTTAAAAATATTCGACTTTTTGTTCCTCCCATACAAAACGCCAATTTCATATGTAAGGACCTAATATATTATAAATACTCGTATCACAATGTTCGTTCTCATACTCCTCCGAAACGGCTCAACCAATTCCTATGAAATTTTTTATGCATATTAAGAAAATCTGAGAATCAGCTAATATCTATCTTTCAAACCCCTAAGTGAAAAGGGGTGTCCACCCCAAAAACGTTTTTTATGATTTCGACAAAAAAAAATGTTTTTATTTTTTTATGATACATCATACAAAAATAACTTTTAATTTTCACCCCTCTACGATCAACCCCTATTTTTTATTATTGTAGATAGTTAGTTTTATTGAACTAAAAAAAATGTTTCCTAGAAATATTATACATGGCAATACAAACGTTTGCCGGGTCATCTAGTAAATAAGAATAAGAAGCTCAAATAATCAATATTAAAATTTGATATGAATAAATTTATTACCAGGGTGTATGCCACGTGTTAGAAGGCGCATGGATGTGCTCCTGTGTGGACGAATGGCGCGGTGAGAGATGCGAAATACCTTTGAGGGACCACGATCACGACGTCACTTATGACCACGACTCGAGGACTGACCACCGCAACAACGCTATTGGGGGCGACGATCATGACTTCAAACCACATAGTAAGTGTTTGACAAATGTAAATTTGAGTTCTTTTACATTTTTTTTGACGTTAATAAGCTTACAATAAGATTCCTACAAAACTGCTGAACTATTTATCGAACGCCCGTTCCATAATTTTGTGTATTTCCATATTTTTTTTAGTACTGACATTGTAAGACGAAATAAATGGCCAATTGTTTTTTTTATAGGTTTATAGTTAATTACTGTCGCACAAATTTACCAACCGGTAAAAATAACTGCCCATTATTATTTTCAACTGATCATAATAACTTCTCGTATATTTAAATAACAGTTCAAAAAATCTAGTTACCTTAATAAATACACACACACACCATAGTAAAAAAAATTGCGCGTGTACTAGGTGTACACACGTAAGAAGTGAAACTTCTTTATGATCTTTTTCGAAAAATGATCTACCTACTATATGCAACTTTACAGAAATTCGTTAAATTAGATAAAGTTTAACAAAAGGCTTTTATTATCATAGACATGAATACAAATATTTCATTTTACCTTATTACTACGAATATTATTATAGAATTTCATTAATTGTAATAGAATTATTACTATCATTGAAAAACGTGACGATTTGCTACAAAATTTCTCCCATACGTCGATAAAGAAGTTTCATTCCAACGCCGATAAAGAAGTTTGACTTCAAAAAGCAACATGGCGCGTAACCGAAAAATGTGACGCGTAACGAAAAAATGTTACACTAAATTTTTTTCCAATCTCGGTAAAGAAGTTTCACTTCAAAAAATTAATTATTTTTAAACTATATACTTAAAAAATACAAAAAACGAAACGAAAACATTACAACAAACAGGGCGAAAAAAAGTTTTTTTTTTCTTTATACATATTATTATACCTATCTTAAATTTATGAAGCCAAGCAATGACATCTCAGGTTGGCTGAAATATACCTTTTTTGCGATTTCTTAGCGTTATTTTAAGATTTCAGGGTAACAAGCCAAGGCTTAGTAAAACTTACTGTTATAAATGTCAGTGTAAATGGTTTAGTTTGTATGAAACTTATATTACATTATTTATTCCACTATAAGTGTTCACTTGCTGAGTATTTATTTATTTATTTATTTATTGGAAACTAAACAGATACATCACTACAGAAAACTAAAATAAATGTAAAACATAAAATAAATACACATTGGACATATCCTCAAAAAAAAAAGTTTCACTAATAAAAAATACAGTACTAAGTAAGACAAGACAAAACATGACAGCAAAATTTAACACCAAACTAGACACAAAGCTTAAGATATTAAGAGTTTTAACTTATTCTTAAATGAAGCAGTAGAGTAGTTGTAATAAGAACAAATATAGATGGCGTTGTAAAATATTTTTACTTCGATACTTTTACAACTGTTCAAAATTAAATAATTAAATAATATCCTCATTTATAGTATGTATAAGAATATTTTTAATTATTTTCCAAGTTTTTTAATGCCTTAACGATACGTATACGTATTCGAAATAGTACGTTAGGGAGCGTTCAAGTATTACGTAACGCAATTTGGGGGGAGGGGGGAGTCTTTTGAAACGTTACAGTGCGTTACATGGGCGGGAGGGGGGTTATTTAAACAACGCGTTACGTAACATTTTTTATTTTAATAAAAAAACTGGGGGATTAATTGGCAACCATTTTCGTTTATTTTGTACGGGGAATCCCTTTATTGTATTGTACGTTACTTTTAATGTTGCTCTCCTAAGTTTATTTTTCGGGGAATCCCTCGACTGTCTGTAGGTACGTGATTTTTATTTTATTAGAGTTTACACAGAAGCACATTGCTGTTGTCAGTGTTGTTAAAGATTGAGGAAATGCCGTAATGTCCTCCAAAGCGGGAGATTTGCATCATCAGCTGTTCATGGCATATAAAAGCTGTCATATTAAATTGCCAGCACAACTGTGCCAAAAAAATGCCAACAAAATTTGGAAAACGGCTAAAGAAAAACTAACAAACAAAGAAAAGTTTTTAGAATATATAATGGATGTTATACATATAACTTAAAAATCTCTTCTTTTGTTTACGCAATTAATACAATAACAAAGGTATTACTTTGTTTAACATGATTGTGTCTTTAATGGTCACTTACGTAACGTTAAGGGAGTTACAGAAAAACTTTATGGTGCGTTACATGGGGGGGGGAGCCTCTATAATCTTTAAAAATTGCGTTACGTAATACTTGAACGCTCCCTTAGCTAACGAACACTAATATTTTTATTAAATTAACATACATACTACTAATATGCCTTTAGAATACGCGAGTATGAGTAAAATACTTTGATAGGGGAAAATATTAAATAAAATGTATAAAGTTGGAGCCAGCGGGGTACCGGCTGGTACCTGGTGCGATAACAAGGTTGCGATGTCAACGTTGGGATCACATCGCTATGGGAATTTATATAGTACAGTCGCAGCCTGTTATAGGTTTCCTACAGAATTTCTAAATTCTTTGAACCCGTCTGGACTCCCTCCTCACAAAATGGTGTTGAAAGTAGGTTGTCCTGTTATTTTATTAAGAAACCTGAATCCACCTAAACTTTGCAATGGCACGCGTTTGCTGGTAATATCATTGAAAACTTTCATAATTGAGTGCACAATACTCACAGGATGTGGTACCGGAGAACTGAGAAGATGTATTGATTCCCCGAATCCCTCTGATACCATCGGATTTACCCTTCCAATTTAAACGTTTACGGTTTCCGGTAAATACATCTTTTGCAATGACCATTAATAAATCGCAGGGTCAAACCTTCAACGTTGCAGGCTTAGATTTGAGCGAGCGAGCGAAAGACATTTTGTAATATGTTGTAAAAATAAAATAAATAGTTAAAAATATAAAAAGTAAATAAGTAAAAATGTAGTGTATGAATTTAGATATTCCAAAGATAGCAGAAAATCTTCATGGTATAGGGAAAGGGGGATTGTTTTACTCCAAATTTAACGCGTGCGGGCCACGGGCAGTAATGAATAAATCAAAACTACTGGATCGATTTTAATCACATAGGCTATATATTTTATACCCGTGCGAAGCCGGAGCGGGCCGCTATGTTTTTATATACAACGTTCACAGTTTTTCTGTAGTGTATTTAGTATCAGCATGCACCCGTGCGAAGCCGGGGCGGGTCGCTAGTATTTTATAAATCTAAATTATACCTAAAGCTCTGTTATGTATTTTTTACATATCTTTATATATATAATTATTCTGTGAGTGTCTATGTCACTGAACTTCTCTCAAACGACTGGACCGATTTTGATGAAATTTTTTGTGTGTGTTCAAGGAGATCTGGGAATGGTTTAGATTCACAAAGCAGCCCGTCAGATGGCACTGCAGTCGGTACTTTCATACTTTGCTTAATATCCTAATCGCTTTAAATATCATGCAGGACAACGTCTGTGGGGTCCACTAGTTTAACATAAAAATACATCTATTGTGATATGTAAATACTGAATTCATATACAAATTAAAATTAATAATCTTAAAAGTATATTTCTAAGGTCAATAACAACAATTAAAAATAATTTGGTCGAATGTTTCCGTGTTGGGAGTTGAGGAAAAATCCTTGTTAATGTATCACTGACGCTATCTGTTTAATTACAAATCTAGTGTAATATTGAAAGCTTATAGGAAAATGAGAATATCTGTTTTCCTTACTATTTTTCCCGCCTTTGTTTTGGCTATTAGTTTTCCAGACTTAAAAGTATGTTTGTTCTGTAGTTGTTTATTTTTATTAAGGATCATGGTAACACTATAATTTAAAAAAGGAATTATTTTTGCTGAATAAATTATGATTTCAAGTTAAATTACGTACAGATGAGTAACGTTTAATGAATTAGTTAATTTTTATGTCCATTACTAGATGGCGGTTGTTGCATTTAAAACGCGCTATTAACTTGGTTACTAAATTGTTACTCCCTACAATGGATAGGATAAGTTCGCGGTGACACTGCACTTCCACAATACCATCCCAATTTTAAAGGATCTGAAAGGTCCAATAAATTTTTTAAAAGAGTACCGAGAGCTTTTTACGCCGGCTTTTTCTCTCGGCCTACACTAGAGATGGGTAGGACAAACGAAATTGAAGTGTTTGTATGTCCCACCTCATTTTATAAAATGAGTTAATACATTGTACCACTTCATTTGAGGATTCTGTTCTGTACTGTTAGTCCCTTTATGTACGAATGCATTGTCTCTATGGCGCAGGTCTTTCGGCCATAAAAAAATAAATAAAAAAGGGTGCGTGTACTTATGTACGCGCGTAAGAAGTTATACTTCTTTGGCATTATTAAAAATAGTTTTTGATTGCATGCAAATAATTAATTATAGTTTACATTTGAAAAATTAAATATTTATTATTATTCTCTTACAGTACTTATGTACGCGCGTAAGAAGTTATACTTCTTTGGCATTATTAAAAATAGTTTTTGATTGCATGCAAATAATTAATTATAGTTTACATTTGAAAAATTAAATATTTATTATTATTCTCTTACATTAAGTGTAACATAAATTCTATTATTATTCGAATGTTGTTTTTAAATTATGTCCAATGCCGTAGCATCTTCCGTGGGCAACTTCATTCTGTTAATTTTGTGTAACGGTGCGCGCGCTACGTAAAATTTCACTCTCATCAATTTTTCATAACGCGCCTAAAGAAGTATAACTTCAAAAAGTCAAGTTATTTATGCAAACAAAAACCAATTACAATAATATGTCACAGTGAACAGTCACTGTCACTCATTCAATAATATCGATTTAATCAGTTGCTCATCAGACACGATTTTTAACTATTGTCATTGTCCTACTTGGGATGGGAGAATAAGACAAAACAATTCATCTCAACTCATTCATGACATACGACTCACCGCCTCAATCACATTCAGCGCCTAGCCCGCGTTTGAAATACTTACCTCAACGAGTTTGAAGCGGTACAAAATGTGTGTTTGAGGTGATGCGACATTTGACAACTTTGAGTGTGACATTTGAGGTGCCTCATGTATGAGGTGCGCAACACTAGCCTACACCCTCTGTCTTCTTTGCCGATGTAGGGATGTCTCTACACATGCAAATTTAATGACGTGGAATAAGTGAAACCTGTATCTTACATTCCATAATAAACATATTTAATTTTATTTTTTAGCTAACTACAAATTAAAATCCGCTCTTGCGGCAAAGCCAATTCAGACTAGGGTAAAGAACTGCCTTCACTGGAAGGCGTACTTTACGTTCTTCGCTCACTCCAGTGAGATTCCGCCTGCCTTTCAGGCCCAAGCCAAGGTACGAGCTGGACACGCTACAAACACAACAGCGAAATTCCATTACAAAATTCCACCGAAGTCTATTATTTATCTCTAGGGAACTTGATAGATGTAAGATGCGACATTTAAATATTAATTAATAATAGAAATATAAACATAGATTTTTTGTTCGTCTGACCGTGAATAATATTATAAGTGGTAAGGTTCTTCGAAGTGCCAATACGTAGAAATGATTTGTTGACTGTTAAATTGTAATCGATAAATACGTAGGTACTCAGCGAACGTGAGTCAAAATGTATGTACTTTATAACTCTAGCGCTGGCCATAGACGGACCGCATTTTGCAGTCGATACCGACTGCTCTAAGCGGTCGCCGCACGGCGAACTGCAGTTTCCATACTAAATTCATATTCGCAATACACGGACCGCACGACCAATTTCTGAGCGGTCGGAGCAGTCGCTCTGCGGTCGAGTTTCGCCGTGCGGTCGACTGCTTAGAGCTGCCGGACCCACCATACACGGACCGCTACAAGCGGTTGCTGCCGACCGCGCGCCATTTCCTAAAATATAATAAAATACTAACTAATTCATCAAATGAAACCACGGACATTTTAAAGTAGTTGAAAAACTTTTTAGTGTCTTCTCTCAGCTGGGGATACAAAGTATGAAATATTCCATGCTGTTCTCTTGGTTGTAGTATTGGACGCATCCACATGCTAAGGTGTCTTCTACGCCTACGGTTGCGTAATAGTAGTACAAGAAACAGTGTTTCTTCATCGAAATCCATCTTATAAATGAACTCGCATCAGTTTTATTTTGCGGTCGAACACAACAGCTCTAAGCAGTCGTAGTCGACTGCATTATGCGGTCGTGTTGCAGCCGTGTACGACTTCAACGCGACCGCTCTAGAGCAGTCTGTCTCGACTGCAACATGCGGTCCGTATATGGCCAGCGTAAGATATGTATTTATACACTCCGATAGTAATGTATTTGTTAAAAAATATCGAATTCTTTACAAGACTCAAGACTTTTTACTACTATATTATATACTATATAGACATATTACTAAGACTTTACGTATACAAACTGGATAGTTTTCAAGTCAAAAATGAATGAATATTGGCTTTAAATTGTGCTGCATGAACGTGGACCAAATATTTTTGTATATATTTTGTTTAATAATATCAAAGTGCAGATTTTGGATATAGTTTGTTGGATATCCATTTATCTAGAAATAGATCACGCTACGACCAAATTAAGGCGTCGAGGCGGAATATGAAATTCCATAAGTGAGCGTTGTTTAAGGCATTGCTATGAACCACAGTGAGTTCCACATAGACCTGCTGCAAATAGTCAAAAGTCAAAAATGATTTATTCATATGGTCTAAGATCCCGCTATACAACGACCTTCACCGAGATGCTTATTTAATGAAACTTATTTTATATATAATTTAATATGTCAATAAATATAATCCATATGGGTTGCCTAGCAAATTTCAGTCCAGAGTATGTTTAATTAATTTAAAAGAAAAATATTTTTTTAAACATTTCACCGGTATGATTATTAGATAAATTCTATACCAATCGAACGTATGAAGCCCATAGAATATGCAAACGTTAGGTTGTTTTTAATCAATTAATTATTTATGTGTATATTTTTTATGTGACACTAAAGTATATATACATCTTTAGTATAAAAGAAGGTTATAGTGATACATATATAATACTACCCTGATTAAAAATATTGATTGAAAAAAGTTCAAAAAATTTACTACATGCAAATTATAAAAAAAAATTTTTTTTTTATAATTAATTAAACATACTCTGGACTGAAATTTGCTAGGCAACCCATATGGATTATATTTATTGACATATTAAATTAAATATAAAATAAGTTTCATTAAATAAGCATCTCGGTGAAGGTCGTTGTATAGCGGGATCTTATACTAATATAGGTAACACAATGTAGACTTATGAACGTCAAAAAAGAAATATACATTAAATGCTTCTAATTTTACATTTACTGCCAGTTCTCAAATCAAGGGCGTAGAACGGAACGGAAGAACTGGCAATAAACTCTGCCTGTCGAAATATTTCCGAACCTATACTTAGGCTTCTTCAAGAAAACAGCGTACCAATTCATAAAAGGCACACGCACATGCCATCCCTGTAGCATTAGGTGTCTATGGGCGATATCACTTAACATCAGGTGAGCCTCCTGCCCATTTGCTTTATAAGAATTTATTAGTAAGTGCGCTATATAATTCCTCCTTTTACCACTAGAAAATACGTCAATTTCATAACTCCCCCTGTCTCGATTATTTATAACGGTTGATAATTTGTTAGCGAAGCTTGTGATGTAAAGCTCTCGTGTATTGAGGCCGTGAGTGCGCCCTTCGCCTTCACACTGCGACCTCGTTACGAAGTAGGTTAGCGCGATGAGGTATCACCTCGACATCCGTCGTTCCACAAGTATTTACGAACCATTACGACTTCAAGAAAAGAACGAACCAAGTCTTAAAAGGCCCGCAACGCACTTGCGAGCCTTCTGGCAATGTGTGTCTATGGGCGGCGGTATCACTTAACATCAGATGAGCCTCCTGTCCGTTTGCCTCCTATTACATAAAAAAAATATCACACATACTGGAACTGTACCTGTACTGGAAACTTTTTATCTGTGATACGAAAAGCCATTTGAGATGCTAGTTATTATTTGATCATTTTAATAACATTGAAAGGGGTCAAGTCCAACTTGGGAGCTAAGAAATCAATTTATCATTTAAATAAAAACTATTACATTTTATCGACGAGATACTTGCGTCACAAGAAATATTGAAATTGCATCAATTAAGAAAATTGAAGGTTCTTAAATGATTAAATTATAATCTCCACGGATTGTGGTCAGTAATCTGAGGTCCCATGATATGATACGTATTAAATATTAATTATATAAAACACGGCATTATAAAATGAAGATTGATTATTAAAATAAGGCAACCAAACTTGTATTATTCAAATTCAAACCTTAGTTTCAGATATTCACTAGTTTTATATTTAGTTTGTTTTGCATCATCGTACAAGCAAGTGAGGTAGAACAAAGTAAGGGAGTAAAATATAAACATATAGTAATAAAGCGAGTCGCAGAACTGAATATTTTTGTGACAGATTTGGGATAACTGAGAAATTTGAAATATAAATTATATATGTTAGTAATTTAAGGTTGTATGTTAGTTATTATTTATATTATTATCGTATAGTATCTCGGACACACGAACATAGTGTCAAAACATTATCGAACACTAACACTGTTATTGAACATAACCTTAGTTTAACATAATATTACTTATTAGCCATAATTATTGTATAGGCTTGAAGGAAAAATAAATATGCATTAACACGAAGTACCTGACAATATAAAATTTCACTTATACATATATCTTATCTATACATATGTACAACCTAAAACAAAGTAAATTCTGCGCGTTATCGCAAATTTCAGTATCCAGGATAAAATTGCATTTTATTATAATTAAATGTGTTTTTCTAAACATTTGAGATATTAAAACTACTATAGATTTTTAATATGATATTATAATACATTGTCTCGTGATAAAAATTATGAATCATTGTGAAAACCTACGTGTGGGGTTTTCTTTAGAGCGAGCGTGCGAAGTTCAAGGCTGAATAGAAAATAATCTAATATATAAAACTCCTCCGAAACGGCTTGACCGATTCTCATGAAATTTTGTGTGCATATTGGGTATGTCTGAGAATCGGACAACATCTATTTTTCATCCCCCTAAATGTTAAGGGTAGTCCACCCCTAAATTTTTATTTTTAGATAAATTACTTATTTTTTATTTTTTTACGATACAGCATTAACAAATACATACAACCCCTAATTTTCACCCCTCTACGATCAACCCCTATTTTTTTTATTATAAATGATAAACATGGCAAAACGACGTTTGCCGGATCAGCTAGTAATGCTATACAAATTGACACGATGTATAGTTTTGTATTTTATTGAACGAGTTGGTTTAGGTCCTGTTGACAAAACACAAGTGGTATTTGCTTCAGTAGTTTCGAGATCGCACGGGAAGCAAAACTATAGGTTACTATACTCTGGCAATGTGAGTGTCTATGGGCAGCGGTGTCACTTAACATCAGGCGAGCCTCTTGCCTGTTTAAGACCTGTAATATAAAAATACTACTACAGTGTAAAGTCCATGTAACGTCTCATGATTTAACGAAGAACGAAGTGTCGAAATCAATTGGCTTTTGTAGGTTTTTTTTTTGTTAAAGTTTGCGTATACATTTTGAAAAGATCTCTCGTTTTTGTACATTGTCGCATCCCCAGATAACGTACACATATGTATGATTTTACTTTACTTTGAGCTTTAGTAAGTCTTACAGTTCTTACAGGACAGACTATGCCAGGGGCGTGCTTTTCTGCCTGTTTCGCAATTTTTTGCGAATTTATTTTACGATGTTTTCCTAACAGACCGTAACCTTGACGTAACTGGCTTTTGTATATGACTTTTTCAAACAGATGAGATTCAAAGGCGGCGGTTCCTAATGAGTTATGTAATGATTGTATTCGCCGTTACTCCACGTTTTTCCCTATATTTGCTTCTATGCTATCAACAATACAAGTGGTATTGACGTGGCATCTATATTTTCTACGTTTGAACATTTCATACAATAACATTATTATGTAATATCAATATAATACATACTTCATTTGTTCTTTTTTCGATTCAAACTAAAATAATTATTCAAATCGTTGAAATAAATAATTAAAGAAAACGCGCGCTTATATCAACTCTTAGCTACACTCTCAAAAACATGCCCACACATAACCATTCACACACTCCCTAGTGTGGGGACTAGCGATAGATGAATTTTGTCACAACCTATTTCTGTCATAAAGAAAAGTTTTATTATTATTATTAAGCATCTCTCGCTGGCCGATATGTAAGACTCGAAAAGTCGAGTTATAAAAAATTTTTGCGTGTATATCCGTTAAAAAAGTTTGTGGTAATACTCGCGAAAAAACAGTGTCATAGAGGTATTAAGTCACTATATAATAATTATCTAAGCAGGATTGGCCTAGTGGCTTTAGCGTTCGACTCTCATCCATGAGGTCGTAAGTTCCAGTATTCATATACCTAACATTCGCTCGGACAGTGAAGGAAAACATCGTGAAGAAACCGGCTTGCCTTAGACGCAAAAATTCGGTGTGTGTCAGGCACAGGAGGCTGATCACCTATTTGCCTATTAGATAGACAAATGATCATGAAACAGAAGCAGAAATCAGACCCAAAATGGTTGTAGCGCCACTGGTGTATTTTATTCCTTATATAAAATCTTTATATTTTTAGTAGGAAAACTTAAGTTTTCACGGGTCAGTATTTATAGTAAAATCTGTGACGTAATGTGAAGAATCTATTTAAATATTTGATTTTGTTCTCGGGTAATCGCAACATAGCCTTATGAAAAACCCAAAACCTTCCGAGCATGTTGACGTCACTTCTATTTCTTAATCGTTAATTTTCCTCGTAAGTGACATTTACTACATTCGTATATATAGGTGAATCCCACGTACTCTTAATTCAGGTTTGACATGTAATCATTTATTTTAAATTTCACACAGTTTAAGGAAGGATGGCGAAACATCCTTAAAGGAAAGATGTCTAGATTTTAAGACCCATTTTTTAAGACTAACAAAATGTAGTGGAAAATAATAATCACACAAAAGTAATCAATTCCTCAACGGGCATAGAATAAAGGTATATTTAAATTCGAAAACCTGTGTAGCTCATTATTTAAGTTAACAATTACTTAAGCTATTCTATAATATTGGAGTAGTTCATAGTAGCTAATCGGAAGCTAGAAGTGGTCTCCGGTGTATGCTACCTTAAGTTAGTCGCTAATCTGGCAATAAATTTCTGAATTATATTGTTATCAAGATATAAATCAATTTAAATGTGAAATGCTGATGTAATCTCTTGGAGTGTGGCGTGGGTTTTGGCCTTTCACTAGATTAATAATTAAAATTATTAATTAACCTGAAATACTTTAACAGAGAAGTCTGAGAACTGCCGTAAGTTTTTATATATTGTAGATATTATAATCATTAGCCGGTGTCATGTGCAACACGGTCACGGTCGCTTAAAAAAGATGCCTATAACTCATTTAAAATGACCTCTGTCTGAAGTAATCGCCTTCCGGATGTATTTTAAAAGTCAAACAATGTTCAATATGATAAAAATCTTATTCAACTGAGATTTTTTGCCGCTGCGGCTTCGCCACTATCGACTGGATACTAGGCTCTTTTATTGCGTTCATTTTTTTATATTCTTTTGAATTTCCTAAGAAATGCTTTTTATATACCTTGACCTCCTTCAAGGTCACAGCATTCGCAGCATTGTTTGAAGTAACAGAAAATCAAATCGTTCACATAACGATGGATTTTTGTTTGAAAAACTTGAGAACTGCTACGTTGGTGAATTTCTGTAGTTAATTATGCAGATTATTTCGAAAATTCATGCGTTTCTGAATCAAAGACTAATTACCTTAATTACTTGAAAAATCTTGTATATTTTTTAATAAACACAATAGCAATTCAAAGCCTACATTTCGGGCATGAATTAATGAAATCAATATTCAATTTTATAAAATTGAATAAGTACAGCCATTTATTATTAGCATCAATCGCTAAAAACTTATTTCTTATGCAGTGAGAACTGATAGTTTTATAGTTGTAATAGGTAGTCGCACGTGAAGGCTGTTGGCAATAGGACGTGTATTACAATGACGTACTATACGCGAACTGTTTCGTAAAGTTAGATATATATATATGTTACGTATTAGTGTAAAACAATTGATCGTTAGTGAACTCGTGAAAAATATTTTAATAAATGGCTCGTAAAAGACGTAGTGGTGAGTGTGTGTTATTATTAAATAATAGGGTTAAATATAATTATTAAATAATAATATGATCCAATAATGCTGGATTGTTTTGAATTAATTTTATATATTATATAAATTATTTATTTTGTATTGATTAAATAAGGCGATTCAAAAAGCTTTCGACACGAAATTCCTAAAGGTTACATCATTATTAATCAATATAAACTCTATAATAAACGGTCTATTACGAAAATTTTCGAGCTGGGATGACATAACTCTCTCGTATGCACTTCTAGTGTTCCTCACCTTGAACTGAGAATTAACACATTCCCAATTTTGTAACTTCGGTAAATTTGTAGAATCACGGCTCCAAACTTTTTTATTGATATTTTCATCACTCAATGGTGTACCATGCAATAATGTGTGTCTTTAACCCCAAACAAATTAATGAAAACATCATGATTTGTGAAATGAATGAAAGAAGGTACAAATTTTTAACTAACCTAACCTGATTACAAACGCCGCATACAGTGAAAATAATAATAAAAAATTCAATTTTTTTGTTGGTAAATCAATTTACTGACCCCAGCGCCGGGGCAACGATTTAAAAGTGACGCGGGGAGTGTGGGGGTCGGTCCGTGTGGTGAAATGGACCCCTACCCACTAACCCAACAGCCCCATCTGTGCGAACAGATGGACGGGAGGCGCGGTTACAGTTTACCCTTAATCCGTGCCTCCGTCATGAGCGTCTGCTGTGCGAGCCCAACTTGCGTTGTCCAAATCAGAAAGGAATGTTGAATTACTGACCACTTGTAATTTCCCTCCTCGGCCTAGAACGTATTGATACATACATCCTAAACCTACACAGGTCACAGTCTATTTTCTTAGGTAGCATAAGTCACTGCTTGCCTTAGAAATTCGACCGTGCCCTCCATGTACGGTTTAAGCCTGGTACCGCAAAACCCTTCCTCGGCCTTTGGGAGGTTTTCAAATTCATTTTATAACGCTTAGTAAAAGTTTAAAAGCTACATTCGATTGTTTTATTTCATTAAATTTACACGGAACAAATTGTGTTTAATACAAATACTAATTATTTTCAAACGTGTAGCGAACACGATTTCAAGGTCATTAATTATAATTACCAATACATTGCAATACGTTTTAGTTAATAATGAGTCTGTCAGTATTGTATAGGCAATGTATTATAGCATCAAGGGTGGACAAAGTATCTGTATTTTTAGCAAGAACACAATTTGACCTAGTTTATTTTTATAAAATATTAGCTCACCCGCCAAACGTCGTTTTGCCATGTATGTATTTCTAGGAAGCATTTTTAGGTTCAATAACAATAGGGGTCGATCGTAGAGGGGTTGGGGTTGTATGTAGTTTTGTATGTTGTATCATAAAAAAAAAAATTTGCCTAAAAAATTAAAAATAATTGTTTGGGGTGGACACTCCTTATCACTTAGAAGTTTCAAAGATGGGTAGTAGCCGATCCTCAGACTTACTGAATATGCATAAAAAATTTCATAGAATCGGTTGAGCTGTTTCGGAGGAGTATGTACGTAGTCGGTCCCAAAGTTCTGTCATAAATGGAAATAATCATAAAAACAAAAGTACTGATCAGTTTTTAATGAGTGATATATCAATTCATAGTACATTAATTAAGGAATAGAAATAGCATAAACTTATTCGAAATGACCTCCCTTATTTTTAATACAGGCCCTTAAGCGCCGCAGCCAGTCGTCTATCGCAGCACGCACCATATTCATGTCGATTTCAGTGACTGAGTTTTTTAAAGACGACTGCAGACTCTCCAAATTTTTATGGGGTGTATCACAGACCTTCCTCTCTAAGACCTGCCAAAATTTATAGTCCAAAGGATTAAGGTCCGGACTGGAGGAAGGCCAATCCTCATGTCTAATTAAATCCATGTTTTGACGCTCAAACCAGGCTTTAGTGGTCTTGGCTTTGTATGCAGGCTCAGAGTACTGCTGGAACACGAAGTGATGTCCCGCAAATAGGGTGCTGGACAGGTCTTTGACAAGGCGATCCAAAACCGTCTCTCGGTACACTTTAGCTCTGGTTTTGACCCCCTTTTTGCAAAAATGAACCTCAGTTAGCCCGTAATAGGACACTCCCAACCAGACCATTACTGATGATGGATGATGTCCATGTTGTACCCTTGGAACTTTATTTTTAGCTTCTTCAGAACTCCTAGCGTACACTGTATCAATCTGTTTATTGTACTTCTCTTCATTATCGAAATTTTTTTCGTCCGTAAAGAGGATATCACGGTGTCGGTTTTTCGCGTACCGCTTAAACAACACCCGCGATCTCTTAAGCCTTATTGCTTTTAGACGAGCATTAAGTAAGTTCCCACTTTTTTTTTGTATGCTCGTAGACCAAGATCTTCATTTAAAACCTTTTTTATTGTTTTCCTACTGACACCCATCTGCAAAGCCATCAACTTCTGTTTTCGGACAGAATTTCTTACTATCCGCGCTTTGATAGCTTTGATTACTGCTGGTGTTCTTGCGGAGCGTGGCCGGCCAGTTCTTTTCTTGTCCTCAACACTGGAGACTTCAAGGTACCTATCAATAGTACCGTACACAAACCTAAGCGTTATATTAAAATTTTTGAGCAACTTGAAAATGGTACTCGGCGAGTGCCCACAGCGGTGCAACACAATAACAACTATTCGGTCTTCTTTTAATGTCCACTCCGTCGTGAAAACTTACTGAAAGTTATTGTTTTTATTTTAAAACAATAGTCAAACATTCCAAATTAGAATGCAATAACTTTTTTATAAAATCCTGCTCGAAATTTAGAAATAATGTGCCAGTGACAGAACTTTGGGACCAACTATGTATATTCTTCTATACGAACCTACGGCTAGCTTAGAGAATAGGGTATCTCGCTCATACAACTTCATTACTAAGATTGATGAAAATATTTATATATGTTTCAACAATCTTCCAACTTACCGTAACTTTGTTTATCTTGAACTTAATGAGGTTTAAGTTTGTATTTCTTTTTTGTTTTTTTATTTTGTGGGCCTTTGTTTATTGTTTTCCCTTGCTAGCTTGCTTATGCTCTAATACAAAATAATATAATGTGTATGTTTAAATAAATAAATCAGTGGCGCTACAACCTTTTTAGGTCTTGGCCTCAGATCTCTGAATCTGTTTCATGATCATTTTTAAATCTAATAGGCAAGTACGTGATCAGCCTCCAGTGCCTTTTGTGTATGTTTATGTGTGTAAAATTTGTGATGTCATATTATGTTGAATAATTTTATGCGTACACGTTGTTTTAGAACTTATAAATAAATAAAAAGTAATAATTAATTAGCTTTATATAATGCCACGTTAGATATTTATTTAATTTAGCTTAAGTTACGAAGTTTACTGTTCTTTTGCGGGCTTTCTTCAATTTAATGTAGCAAGAAGCTTCTATTATTTTACCGTAACTTTGACAAACTTCTATATGTCACCGTAAATTTGGAAAAACCGTTAGATTGTAATCTATCCGCGAGATTGTCGACTGTCGAAAGATTATGAACTCAACGTACTGCTTACAATTTAACGTATTATTATTCGGTAGATTGTAATCTATCGAAGTGAAACCGATTTTACGGTGACATATTACTGAAATTTTACCTGGACTTATTCTAGATTACGTTATTTCACTCTAGCTATTTTAAACAAGTGGTTTTATTTTCTTCAGAAGCTGCAGGTACAGCGTGGTGTCACGGTGGATGCCTGCATGGTGGCCGCTGCGTGTCGATTTCTGGAGGGCCAAGTGTGGGTGCGAGCGAGTCATGGGCGTGTGCGTGTACGGGCGCGTGGGGCGGTCCCGCCTGCGGACAGTACGTTGGACACGATCACGCGTGTTTAGCGCTCGCTTGCCCCCCACCTGCCGTTTGTGTGTGGAGACCTACAGGTAAGAATATTAAAGTAATTATATCTCTATATAAATCTCTCGAATATCCAGGATATACTTAGTTTACTTCGACACATTACAGTGTTATAAATTTACTAGAAATGTACATATTCATTCCTAGATATTAAATACTAATAGATAAAACAAACAGATCCTAAGCAGGGTATTTCTGATATGCAAATTCGATTATAGCTTTTTTTTTTTATTTGAATTTCAAGAAATATAAATTTATAACATATAAAAAAATGTGCAATTTTTTTCAGATAATATATCAACTGTGGGAGTAGCGTACTGCGCATGTTTAGCCGGCGCGAGTTGTACTCGTCCAGGTTCTGCAGACACGACGAGCCCCGTGGGGGGACTGGCTTCAGGCTCAGATGCATCTGCATGGGTCGCTGGCCTATTTGCCCTACTCGTTATAGTTGGAGTGCTTCTTCTAGCGATGTTCCTTATCAATAGGTAATATTTATATATTTAGTGCAATTTAAACATGTTGCTTGGGCATATAAACTCGACTTGGCCCTATTTCTATGTATCTTACGGAGACGTTAGGAAGAATCCTGCCCTAAGATTTTGAGGTTTAACTTCGCGCTAAGTATCCTTTGTTTAATTAAGTACCTACACATTCTTATCTTTTCTGCAATTATTTTCACGCTATGACAAACAGAGGCTAGTGATTTTGGAAGTTGTATGAATAATAATTGAATATTTTAGGAGAAGAAATGGCGCGTTCGTACACGCGCGTCTCTCAGACAATGTGGAGATCAATAACCCGATGTATTTAGCGGGTGAGGAGGAGCGCACAGACAGACATACACACAGCACACGGAACCACTTTGCCAACCCCGTATATGAAACTATGTATGAGCCGCATCAGATCCCATTGGAGGTTAGAACTTAGATACTTTGTTCAACATTTGCAGCCTTTATTGTAAACCACATTATTTTAATTCCGTAAGACGGAACATTTTGCAATTATCGAGTGCCTTAGTGTTTCCTTTTATTAACTTTTTAATTCACAATTTCTATACCGTTTTCTGATTTCTTTTTTATACATTTAATTTTATTTTATATTTTCTGTGACGTGCAACGTCTCACGATTACGTCAAATTCCCTAAATTAATTGACTTTTTGCTTGCCCCATAGTGGGTGTAAGCGTCGCTATTAAGAGAGTAATTTGTATTTTAAAGTTATAATACATCTTTTAAATTAATATAAATAATTATAGGAAGATGCAACGTTGCTAGAACGCGCCGATGGATCTCCGCCGCCCGCAGAGGGCGCTGCGTTACTCTGACATTCGGACCACTACTAGGACACGTAAATACTATTGAGCTCTTGGAAATACTTCGTACCTAATCAATAATGCATCGATGCCTACCATAATTCGTTACACGAATTTACTAAAATTAATAACCAATGTAACAGCTTTTATCCTAAAATTCCTATACGTTGCGCATTTAAAAACTATTTTATTGAAAAAAAATGGACTGGACTAACGTATATTTAGTCTATGGTTCATCTCGTTTGACATCTGTCAGTGTGACGTAATTTATAAGCGATCATGGAGTAGTATGTAAAAAAAAATGACATCTGACGTTGACATTTGACATCAATGTGACGTTTTTGTGAATGTTACAAGAGTATCTTAAATTTACGTCTCTGTGGAGTTTTGGCGATTGTTGAAACTTGATGTAAAATAGCAGCCATTGTTATGTGATAATTGCTAGTACAATACGTTTTTATAAGTTTCGATCTGTTTCTTCAGTACTTGAATTTTAAGATTTTTCAAATATTTTAAATGACAAAGATTGTCTATAACTTATAAACCCTTCAAAAATCACGCTCAGATGTCATACACTCATATTTTACAGATTTATTTTAAATGCGATGTTTTTGTTTCGCATTTTTTATACGTGATGTATTTGTAGGCACAATTTTGAATTACATATCTGACATAAATATCTTGTATACCAATTTTATATATTTTATACATATATTGTACCTACATCTCAGGCCTAAATGATCTATTTACTAGTGTATTTTGATATCTTTCATACATATCGTACACGTTTTAAATGAAATAAATCTTCGGGCTTAGTTTTTACAGTTAGGTTAGGTTAATTTTTTTGGGACATTTAAAATTTCGATACGATCCGGGGTACAGTTGAAAATCGATGACTGGGTAACTTGATTGTGATTGGTTATCTCTAAACCAATCACAAACGCGAACCCATTGTTCGTTTTTTCAAAGCGTATATCCTGTTCCTTTTTCATGCTCATATTGTGCCAAAATTATTTTGAATTAAGAACAGTAAATATATATTTTAGTTTAAGTTAGTGTAAGTTAATATCCAGCAATGAATTTATTTCAGTTGCACGCTAAGTACAAGTAGTCTTGCCCATTTACAAAGTTCGTGTGATATATTGCTTTTATTTACACTTAATAGCATGTGATTTCACATAAGTTGCTGCTATTTTTCACCTGTTACAAATGTAATATGAGCGAATTTTTGTCTCAGGTACAAGTGATTGATCTCACATTGAGGCCTGTATTCCATTCTTCAGTTAATTGCTGATAAAGTAAGCTAACCTTGTTTAATTTTTTTAACGCATTTTAAAGTTTATATTGGATTTTTTCAAGTGCTTTTTCTCACTGCATACGACAGATATTTGCTAAATGCATTGCTGCGACGGGAAACGCTTGTGTAAAAACACTTTAGCAATTTAGCAAGCACTTAATGGTCACTTGTAAACAATGACTCAAATTATAGATAATATTAAACATTAAAACTTGGTTCCCATTTCGGAATACGGACCGTTAGATTTATCAGAACAAACGTTGCATACTCTTGTATTGTGAATGTGCCATAGTTTTATTTTATTGGTTTGTAATGTTCCTAGCGAAATTTGGCAGCTAATAGTAAAATATTGTCTTAAAATTAGTATTATACGATAATTTTAGATTTTATCACAAATCGAGCTCATTCAACCTCTTTTAGAGCTCACCTGACACATTAGGTTAAGCGACGACCCCTGTGACTCCAATGTAGCTGATTTTAAATGAATTATAGTAAATAAATGAATACTTACATATCACATGACTTTTATTATCCTTAGTAGAAATAAAATCTTGTTCAGATATTGAAATATCTAACAGAATAGAAAATATGACTGTTAATTTAAGTCCTTTTTCTGACTGTTAATTTAAGTCGAATTTTTTTGTCCTTTTGTAAAACGTTACGATGCGGGGCGGGGATTCAATTAAGCGTTATTGTTAATATGATTTTCGACTTTCCAGTACTTTACGCCACATAATGGTAACCTTTAGGTATAAAGAGTCACTAGGTTGGCGGAAAGTTTCTTGCCAGTTCTTCTTACCCGCTCTACGCCCTTGACTTGCGAACTGGTAGTAAATGTAAATTTACGATTAATTTAACTTGACGATTCAAAAGTGTACTTGGTTACCTACTTGAATAAAGATATTTTGAGTTTGAGTTTGAGTTAGGTGGTCACGAAATGTTTTACTATACTTGGGTACAGAAAAACATTACTGCGCGTTACATTTTGTCAATAATCTCCAAAAATTGCGTGACGTAATACTTGAACGCTCCCTTACAGCAAACGACAAATTAAAGAAACAGCAGGTGGTACATGGCAGAGAGTGGCACAGTGCAGAGAGGAATGGCAGGACACAGATACCTAAAAGAAGATTAAAATAGAAACGTGTTTAAATTTAAAAGTATCATAATTAAAAGGCCATTATTATTATTATTATATGAATACTAAAACGGTGCCGTCCGTATAAAATGTGGACACGATCAGTAAAATTAAGCAAAAGTACAAATAGAAGTCATAACAAAAACAAAAACAAAAACAAAAAGAAAAATAGGAAGAAATGTATACCTACTATATTGCAAAAACAAATTATAAAAGAATTATCAATACTGTGTACTTGTTATCCTACTTTAAGCCAAAGCCAGAGAACCATTAACCATGTCAAAACTCTGTGCAATACTATTTTATATATACATATACCATTATGGTAGGGACATAACTTATATAACGCGGATATGTCGGAGAGACTAGGGCTGCGTGTGCCAAATAATCACACTCGGCGTGGTAGCGGTCGCAATTACTTGCGGTGTCCCCGAGTGAACAAATTTACTCAGGGAAGCACAGCACCATTTACGCGTGTCTTGCGTACCCTGAATATTATTGCATGTGAGACGAGAAAAATATTTAGTTTCACACTTGGCTGAATCCGCAAGAATTTCATTATTTATAATAGGTTTAGGTTTTACGTTTTCTCGTTTTGTTTATATGATGTTCTTAGTTTAATTATTATATGAATAGAAAATAAATACATAAAAATTTAATTAAAAGTTAACTTAACCAGGAAGGATATGATTCAAATTTTGGCTGCTAATGCATAATTTTTTCTACCATTTTATGTTTGCATTACATCCCAAAAGACGTGATTAATTTTAGTAAATTTGTATTGGTCTGGAATTTTTGCAATAAATCGAAACAGACGACACCGATATGATTAGTCAGGTAACTAGCATAGATTGCTAATTGCTGCGAGTGGTAATTACGTTCCTGTTCATGACAAACAGTAAAGATAACATTTTTTTTAAAGGTTTACTCAACCTGGAATTAGTAGGTAGTGATGTCAGCTAAAGAATAAAATAAAGTAATTAAAGTTAATTCGATATATTGTTCGTAATATTGAAATATTTGTTATTTTGTATTAGGTCACATGAGTAAGTAACTATTTAGATTTACTTTTTTGTAGGTAAAACATAAATAATACGTAGCATTTTTTATATTGCCCTCAAATAAGTCAAATTTGTCCCTTTTTCGGTGGAGAACTTTTAAGTAGCAACACTAATGAAATGTCAGAATTCTACGGAATTGAAAATCAGAGTATAGTGGTGTGGTGCGCGGCAAAAACTACCTTAAAAAATGCTCAGTTGTGGAACGACGGACGTCAAGGTGATAGGTTTCTAGAAGTTGGTAAAGGTGGCGAAAAAAAACTGCTTGAAAATGTTTAGCGATTATATAATAAAAAATATAACATTTTATCATAATACATTTAAACTGTTTTAGTAAAAGTCGTCTTCTTGAGCAGTTTTATTTCCGGCTGTGTTTTTGACTTGATCCTGGGCCAGGTACATATCAGCCACCTGCCGTGCACTCGTCGCTTGCTCGGGCCGTTTATCGTCACGACAACGGATGAACCTGAAATATAAAAGCTTACATATTAAAATATCTAATAGTATAAGATCCCGCTATACAACGACCTTCACCGAGATGCTTATTTAATGAAACGTATTTTATATTTAATTTAATATGTCAATAAATATAATCCATATGGGTTATCTAGCAAATTTCAGTCCAGAGTATGTTTAATTAATAATTAAAAAAAATATTTTTTTAAACATTTCACCGGTATGATTATTAGATAAATTCTATACCAATCGAAAGTATGAAGCCCATAGAATATGCAAACTTTATGCTGCCCATTCTTTTCCGGTCACAACTATCGGGTTGCCAGGTATAAACAGGTAAATCTGTACTAGTATTTTGCAACGGTCTGTTTATTGAATGAAATTTAAATGAAATTAAAGATTATTTTATTCTGAACACGGTGGTATAGGGTTGTCTGCGAAAAATCAGTCCAGAATTGCGGTTGTCGAATTTTAAAAAGTAAAATATTGCTAAAATTATTATGATTTAAAATTATCTTAGCTAATACATCTTCTATATTTCTATATTAAAATATAATATATATATATATATATATATATATATATATATATATATATATATATATTAAATATATATTTTATTTTCGTAAATTCTATGTGGCTTAATGCAACGGATCCAATATGCGTGAAATTTGAGCCTGAGACCTTTTATGTCCTATGACTCGGATTCTGAATAATTAAAAAAAAATTGTATTTTTAATTTTTTACAATAAATAGAAGTAATTTTTTAATTGTTGTTTTTGAAGTTATACTTCTTTAGGCGCGTTATGAAAAATTGATGAGAGTGAAATTTTACGATGCGCGCGCACCGTGACACTAATATATATATGTATAGCGGGATCTTAGACCATAATAATTGATTACAATCAAGTATACAGTATTTATAATTTTCTTAACCTACAAAGTAATAATAGAAATAATTAAAAAGAAAATTAAAACAAATTTTAAAAGTTTGGTCCCTGAGGCAGTTTTTTAGTTTATTTCCTCGCTATATATATATATTGCGATACTTATTCGTTGAGCGAGGAAAGCACCAGCCCTGGGGTCAGTGGTACTATCCATACCAACCAACAAATATACCAACTTAAATCTCTAATTAGCGTCTGTGCACTTGAACTCCGCGGCCCAAGAGTCTCTACTCCAAGGGAAACAAAATCGAAGTTGGAGGAAAGACTCTTATATTTGTGCAGTTTATTATTCTGCCAGCTCTTTTGCCGCTTGTCCGAAGGAGGTGGGACGGGGCAAATGTGTCCACACAAGTAGCTTAATCTTAGGGAGCGTTCAAGTATTACGTAACACAATTTAACGTTTTTCTGTACCCCCCTCCCGTCCCTTTACGTTACGTAACATGTAAGTGACCATTAAAGACACAATCATGTTAAACAAAGCAATGCCTTTGTTATTGTATTAATTGCGTTTGCAGTTGTTATAAACAAAAGAAGAGATTTTTAAGTTATATGTATAACATCCTTATGTTCTAAAAACTTTTCGTTGTTTTTTAGTTTTTCTTTAGCAGTTTTCCAAATTTCGTACGCAATTTTTTGGCACAATTGTACTGGCAAGTTAATATGACAGTATTATATGCCATGAACAGCTGATGATGCAAATCTCCCGCTTTCGAGGACATTACGGTATTTCCTCAATCTTTAACAACACTGACAACAGCAATGTGCTTCTGTGTAAACTCTAATAAAATAAAAATCACGTACACTCAGTCGAGGGATTCACCGTACAACATAAACGAAAAGGGTTGCCAATTAAGCCCCCAGTTTTTTTTATTAAAATAAATAATGTTACGTAACGCGTTGTTTAAATCCCGCCCATGTAACGTACTGTAACGTTTCAAAAGACTCCCCCCTCCCCCCAAATTGCGTTACGTAATACTTGAACGCTCCCTTATACAATTAGTTTAATAGAAATTGGTGCAAAATGGAATATATAAGTTTTACCTGGGAAACCTAAGTGAGATGCCCTTATCCCGGTCCACTAAGCCGAGAGCTGCTCTGTGCGCAGGTGACAGAGACAAGTCAGCGCAACGCACTTCCCATACACACGCCGCCTCAAACCATACATCCGGGTTCATACTGTTTTCATAACTGAAAGTTGTATGGTTTATTATTCAGATAAAAAATTAAAAATACAAAGTTTTTGAGTTTTTGAAGACTGAACCGATTGTAATGCAACTTTTTTCTCTAATTTCAGAACTTAAATCATTTAGATATGGCTGAGTTTCCGAGTTTGTGAACATAAAAACTAACTTTAGAGCACTTGCTTGGAAAAATAGATCATCATATTCAATTCATTTGTAGTTGAAGTCCTTTTAAAGGGCTGGATCGATTTTGATGAAATGTTTCGTGTGTGGATTCTATAATGATTTAATTTTTTTTTTGTATTGTCAAATTCAATGTGTTAAATACGAGAAAAAGTGTTAACCTTTGTACGAGCCAAGCCTGTACCTTTTGCTTACTCTGGCTTTCTTAGTTTTATAAGCGTAGCAATTTCCTAAATGGTCAGAATTACGCCCCAAAAGTAAAGCCAGACGTCGGCACTCTCTTCAACAGTTACATTGCAATTAACATTTCATTATTTAGCTTATATTCTATTGTTGTACGCGAGTGGTTAATATAGAGTATAAAATACATTATTATTTACAGCACCCCGATCATCCAGGAACAGTACATTTTGGTCCTTCGAGCCGGATTCGGGGTATATTAACCACTTGCGTACCACAATAAATGTACAGCCTTGGCTTTTACAACCTTTCTTTTTTTGTCGGTTAAAACTCACCTATAATAACTTTTGGGGGCATCAATAACATGCGTCTGTAATGTCTCACTAAATGTCCGAAGGTCTTCATCAGAAAATCCGGTCCCGATCTTGCAGAGGGTCTGATAAGCATCCATTTCGGGGTCGTAGCAGGCGAGCAGGAATCCGCCGTAATGTCCTGCTCGTTTGCCCTTCCCGTGGTATCCACCTACCACCACTGCATCTATGCTGTCTCCACAACCTTCTAGGTAGTCTTTTTTAAGCTGGAAAGTAATTTTTAAGGTGGAATTTTTTGCTGGAAATTAATTTTAAGCTGTAAATTAATTTTAACCAGGAAATTCTTTTTTAAGCTGGAAATTATTTTTATAGTTGGAAATTAATTTTTAAACTGGACATTATTTTTTAAGCTGGAAATTAATTTTTTGCTTTAATTGATCCAAGGACTAGCTAAGTGCCACTTCCGCATATATTGTATGTATCTCGACTCTGAATCTAAGGGTTAGAACTTGTAAACGAGGAAATTATACCATAACACGTTTTTTTTTAATTCTTACTTTAAGCCAATTATGCGAACGACGAGCGATATCATATCTCGCCTTGTCCCCATCCAACGCCTTCACCATGAGACCCTCGCAGCTTCCTCGCAAGGCTTCCGCCAGCTCACCTTCCACTTCCTCGGGGCTACTGCAATCTCGACCGCGGGCGAATTCCCATTCACCTAATGGGTGAAAGAGAAGAGAAAGAGAATTACAAAATAAAGCTAAAATTGTTGTATGTACGTTTTAAATAAAAAAATCTTATACTTGACGCTGGCTAATGCACAAATCGTGCCAGAGCCATAAATAAAAATTTAAAATATGGACCTTGTTCTCGTTCTACTGTCATGAGTTGAGAAGTAAATTTAGAAATAATTAATATAATATTTTTAATATACCTATAACTATTTCTATTTACATTTTTTATTTCTATTTCGTATCACCTACATTATATTTGTGTCAGAACTTAATAAAAAAGTTTTAATACCAAAGAGATCGGACCTCATACTTCAGCACAACATAAACAAAAACACACATTTCTGAAGGCATCTATAAATATATGACAACCAAGTAACAATTTATATTTCTAAAAAGACATCAAATATTTCCAAGGAACATTTTTATTATCAATTGTTGTTTTTAGTATTTTCCTTCACTTATTATTTGTTTCAAGGAGAAGGTGATTGGGTTTTTAAAGTCAAGGTGCTTTTATAGCGTGAGCGAGTATTTAGACCATAAGTTCAATTATAAATGACTTAACTTCTTATTATGACATTATGTTAATGTTCTTATTATACTCGTATGACATTGCAATAAATTTATATGACATTTGCATGCCTATATATATGGCTGATTGTGCGGATTTTTCTTGTTGTTCGATCTAATTGTAAATAAGATAGTGGATCTTGGCAAATAAACGATTTATTTATTTATTTCCTAACGTTTAAACCATCTCTGAATTTCCAGAAATATTTCAAGATCCTAATTAGCCAAATCGGTCCAGCCATTCTCGAGTTTAGCGAGACAAACATACAGCAATTAATTTTTTTTATATATTTAAAATAGTAATATTCAGCAATATATACCTTCAATTTCATTGAAGTTTTCCCTCAAAAGAGCCCGTCGTCTCTCCAAAGATTCCCGAACAAGAGGCGATCCGTTCAGATAAAGCAAGTCAAAGACGAACACACACACTTGCACTTTGATTTCTGACGCCTGCGCATCTTTTCGTTTACGAGTTGACAGGATCTAGAAAGAGATATTCTCTATATTTTCAGTGTGTGTTATCAGTTCTATCCCTGGCGAAATATATATCTAGGTCTAAGACTACAGCCTAGTCGCTTCAGCGTGCGACTGTCATCCCTGAGGTCGTAGGTTTGATCCCCGGCTGTGCACCAATGATTTTTTTTTTTATGTGCGCACTTAAATCGTAAAGGTTCTATAATAATAATAAAAGCCTTTATTGGCTTCCTCGCTATGAGAAAAGAAAACGAGGAAGACAAATAAAAAGATGGGAAGATGATGTGCGAAGAGTAGCTGGCCCTATGTGGCCCCGTAAAGCTAGGAACAGAGAAGAGTGGAAGCCCTTAGAAGAGGCCTATGTCCAAGGACAAGCTGTATGTCAACCGGCTAGGCTTGCCGATTAATTATTAGTATTTATTTTTTTATTTCTAATGTTATTTTTTTAGTATTTCACATGTTTATGTACCTACTAGTATAAGTAATTATAGCAATAAAGGTTCTATAGTCACTAATAAATAATAATCGGAATTTTTAAAAGCTTGTCAAATAGCCAATGCAAATGAACTTACCTGGAAGGGTAAAATCTGTTTATTTGCGGTGTCATATGCGACAGCCTCACAGTCCAATACACAGCTTTGCACTGATCCCTTCAGCAGTTTGGGCAAACGACTCAGGACATCCGGGTATTTACTGGAAATAAAGACATTACCATGTCATTATCAATATATAACTGAGCTGTAATTCGTAACAAATACCAAAAACAGACCACCGTAATGTGGGTTAAGACAGCACACATAAGGGGGGCGTTCAAGCATTACGTCACGCAATTTTTGGAGATTATTGACATACATGGGGGGCCCATATAAAGCGCCGTAACGTATTTCTGTACCCAAATATAGTTAAACGTAGTAGTAAAACGTTTCGTGAAGTTACCATAATGTGTGTATAATATTAACAATAACGCGTAATTCAATCCCCGCCCCGCATCGTAACGTTTTACAAAAAGACCCCCCCCAATTCGTTACGTAATACTTGAACGCTCCCTAATGCCGGCAACGCACCCACTAAACTGGATCGTGTTCCCCCCTATCTGATAAAGAAAAGCGCCAGCATAGGTTTGAAGTGACTCCAGGAGTCAGCTTGCAGTGTTGGGGCAAAGACTCCACCCCATACTTGACCATAAAAATTGTGTTTAAATTGTATACAATTGTTGTGCATTCTTGTCAATTTAGGGTCACCTGTTAGGACAGGATTGTTTTTTTATAAATAAAATAAGCTCACAAGCCTAGCCGGCCTATTAATAATTGGTACGCTGTTTTCTTGAAGGTCCCAGTCGAATTGGTTCGGGAATACTATATTTATAAAACAGAGGCCTCGGACCGAACTTAGACATGCAACATTTTGCAAAAAAATGCCAAACGTAACGGGTTCATTTTCAGTTTTTCGTCCGTTCCACGCCCTTTGCAAACTGGCAGTAAATGTAATAATTCTTTTTGACGTTCATAATAATTAAGTTTACAGATAATTTATAACAATACCTTGTATTGTTCTCCTGATTCCTACTAAAGATGGACGCCTTAGTGAGATCAGGTGAGTCGGTACCGGGCACATGAATTTGCGCTCGTTCGCCATCATACTTCCACTCGCATGTGAATCGTTCACCATCAAATCTGAAAGAATTTTGTACATTTTAATTAATAATAAATAAATAAATGGAGCAAGTCAGTAATGCATTGGTACACAGGTCACATGAAGAGGAAAAGGGGTAGACCATTCCTACGGTGGATTGATGAAATAAGAGCCGTTGCAGGTGGCACGTGGACCCGAACTGCCCAGAGCAGACATTTATGGTGGCAATTGGACACCTTTGCCAACAAATGGCAAACAGACAAGGTTGTCGAGGGAATGTAAATATTCAACTATATTTAAGTAATTTTTGAAGTTATATCTACTTCTTTAGGCGCATTATTAAAAATTGATGAGAGTGAAATTGAACGATGCGCGCGCACCGTGACACAAAATTAACAGAATGAAGTTGCCCACGGAAGATGCTACGGCATTGGACATAATTAAAAAACAACATTCGAATAATAATAGAATTTATGTTACACTTAATGTAAGAGAATAATAATAAATATTTATTTATTTAATTTTTCAAATGTAAACTGAACTTTATTGACTATAATGACTGAATCAAAAACTATTTTTAATAATGCCAAAGAAGTATAACTTCTTACGCGCGTACATAAGTACACGCACCCTTTTTTCAATATTAAAAATGTATATTCTAGCTTAAGTAAAATTGTATCTTGTCTGAATAAAGGCTTATACATATTATTATTTACATATAAAACGGGATATAGCGGGATAGCGGGGAAGGGTTGAAAAAGGTTCCGAGGATGAGAGACATGTGGAAGAGTTTGGAGGAGACCTTCACTCCGTCCGTCGGAGGGCGTGTATTAGTGTACTAATGTTAAACATAGGTTTTAATGTAATCCTGATTATGTAGTACTTGAATAAAGGCTTATTTATTTTATTTTTTTAATAAAAAAAAACCATATGTGTGTACGTTTGAAGTTATACTTCTTTGGGGTAACAAGATAAAAATCTTTTCAAAAATTGTATTCTACGTTTGTAGAAAAAACTGGTATTTAATACATTGAAAGTTTTATTATAACACATCATCTAGTTAAATAAAGTTTATTTAAATCACAAAAAAATATTTCTACATAATTAAAGAAATGGACTATGCTATCTTCAGGGTGTCGGTTTATGTGACGATGTGCGCGCGCATCGTAAATAACTCAAAAAGTTTTTTTGCTTCAACGCTAGTATATGAAATAGAATCTTTTTCATGATGCGATTTTAGTTGCAGTGTTTTTTTCTATAATACGGATGCCAACTTAAAGCTCACAGTGCCTGGACCCAATTGCAATTACGATTTCAATAATTTTTGTACGACACGATCCCAAGGCGATCAGCGCTTCGGATATTAAGAGATATACATCGAAATTGAATATAGTCCATTGAAATGTTACATTTGCTGAACATTTGTTAGAGGACGCAATTTTATTTATAGGACATGCAGGGGGAGGTCAATACAAGATTAACGCCAAGTTTGTGGGGGGACAAGGGCACCAAGCCCTTGTCCCCCGGCCGCCATCTTGGAAAAGAGGTGAAAACACGATTTTGGCTATATTTCCTGAACTATCCATCGTACAAAAAATTTGTAAAGACATATTTTGTAGAAAATCGCTTTGCCTACAATTATGTTTGTGTGACTTTTTATCATAAATCCAAAATTCAAAAAGTTATAAGTAAAAAAAGTGAAAAAAAATTTCCTTTTTTGCTTAAATTATAACATTTCAATGGACTAATAGTAAAACGTCTGAATCACTATTGTAAGTTTTTTTTATGCCCTCAAACATCACACGTGATAAATGAGCAAAATTACCTATGAAAATATCTAATAAAAAGGATACGTGAAAATGACATTAGAATTTAAGAAGGCGCGGCGCTAACCAGATCCATGCAACTTTAGATTATCGCAAGATTTACCTAGTAAAAAGATCAGCTACTCCTCTCGAAGGGTGCGCCAGCATAGGTTTGAGTGGGACTCCTGGGGTCAACTTGCAGTGTTGGGGCAAAGCCTCCACCCCATATTTGAGTAATATATCTACTATTGAATCGTAGTTGGGGCACTCGCAGTATGTCGTTTTTATTATTAGTGAGAATTCATCTACGCGCGCCTACACAAAAAAAATCATTTCATTAGTATAACATTGTAAACGGAGTACGAGCCGAGTACATAATAAATAATATTTATTTATTTTCTATTTTTACAGTAACTTAATAAAAATACTAATAAAACATAACATAGTATAAACAATACTTAAACCATTTTATAAATAATGCATTTCTTGTGAATTCAGCCAGTGTGCAAATAAATTCATTAATTATATACTCCTATTGGTATTTCTGCCCGTTTTTTGAATACCTAACTATCATCGGATTCAATCACCTTAGAAGTCAAATCTTTGGAAGTACAGATCACATATTAAATATTCGAAAATGACAGTGAGTACCAAATAACCAATCCCTCTATTTTGACGTTTCAATTGAGAATTTCCTTGGTTTGTTACGAGTGGAAAGTCCAAAATGCGGTATAACCCAGAGTTCAATTTCCGTTAAAAACAGAAATACATCTGCGCCCAAGGTATCATTGGAATTTGAAGTCTACGAAAACTTTAAAAACACCACTGAAGCATTTATTAGTTTTAGTTCACTTTCATTAACATATTATAAGGAAGACTCTTCTGTTAGTTAATAAATTTATGTTTACTTGTTTAAAATACCTTAAATTTCTCCTGACTCATATCCGCACTGACGTCTACAGTACCAGCGAGAGGACCAGCTGTAGGCGACGCAGCGCATGCGCAAGCGAGTGCCTGAAGGACTGATTGCTCAGCTAGACCTATACGTAACTTACCTTCCAGAGATCTGAAATATAATACAATATTTAAATGATCCTAATCATTGATTTGCTCCAGTTCAAACAATGTGTATGACTCAAAACTTAGCGATTAAAGAGTGGCGGAGAGTTTCTTGCCAGTTCTTCTTGCCTGCTCTACACCCTTGACTTGCGAACTGGTAGTCAATGTAAATTTAGAATTAACTTAACTTTTCCGACGTTCATGAGTGTACTTGTTTACCTATATGAATATGAGTTATTTTGAGTTTTAGTTAGGTTCTTTAGGATATTATTACGATATATGAGATATTATTATTATTATATATATTATGTGAACTTAAACATAATCTGAAATTGACTAACCGGAGAGAGAATAGCAGACATAGACCTGACAGGACCCTGTAGCGAAATAGCGAAAGCGAACACGTTTTAGTCAATTATGCAAGTTCAATTTAGTTTTCTGAATATCCGTGACGCTGACAATATACAATAACACATTGAGAACGGAACAACAGTTCCTTTAAAAGTTTCGAGGACTACACTATCTCCTAAAAGATCCTTTCTGGGCCTCAGATTTCTGTATCTGTTTCGTAATCATTTATTTTTCATTAGGCAAGTAGGTGAACAGCCTTCTGTGTACACGCCGTCGACTTTTATGCCGCATTTACTTTCAGCCGTAGTGAGCAGGGAAGTGGGCAGGGAAGTGGGCAGGGAAGTGGGCAGGGAAGTGGGCAGGGCAGTGCTCCCAGCTCACTACAGCTGACTGTAAATGCGGCATTAGAGTCTAAGGCCGCTTTCCTCAACATATTTTCATTATCGTACAAGCGAATATTAAATGCGCACATAGAAAGTCCATTGGTACACAGCCGGGATCCAACCAACGCATGAAGCTACTAAACCAACACAAAACGAAAACATATAAAAAATAAAAGTAAGTATAAATGACCGACCTTATTAAATAGCGTGCTTCGGAGTGTCGGCAGGCGACGTACAGCGATTGTATTTTGCCTATCTTTTTGTTTACTGACGCCTGGCCTGTAAATTATTATAGGAAATTGGAAAATTATAGTATATGGAAAAATTTGTTTGGGCGCCTCAGTTACTATTATTATCGAAATATTTAATTTCGAGTCAGCTACAGACTAAATACGGTTAAAACCGGTGGCGCTACTCTTTCGGCAACGCAACGGCAAGATAGATATATTTAAATGCTTTAAAAATAATATAAAAAACTGGTATCCTTTATTAGACATAATGGCTTTGTTGTTCATCTTTTATATTAAATATATTAGAATGATCAATGCATCTTAAAATTTATTATATATCTATATATTTTGTATAAGTAGGTAATATTTGTTGACTGTGTTTTATTATGTTTGCGGAACACACATTATTACGTTTTTGGCTTTTTTATAATAAGTACGTGTAGGAATACTGATAGGCGACGGTATCACCTAACATGGGATTAGCCTGTTTGATCTCTATTAACTATATACATTTTTTTTTTTAACTCTTGGTCTTGGACATAATTTTTTGTATTTTTCGTAGTCTACTGTGCCTACGCTGTCGACTTTTATATCTAAGGCATGCGGTATTTCTCACGATGTCGTCCATCGAGCGAGTGCTAATGCGCACATAGAAAAATCCATTAGTGCAATGGGGTTCGAACCTGCCACCTCACACTCCAGTAATACTTACATACATACATTTTCTAATACAAATATGTGCCTAGCATTCTGTAGGATCCCTCTTTAATTACGTGCCGTACCCGTGCACTTACCGGTGGCTTGTGCGACTTCTTTCAGGGCAGCGAAGACCTTCCTCAACGTTAAGGGCGGTGGAGGGAACATCGTGCGTTGTGTGGCTCTCGCCTGTTCCGCCACAAGCCCCAGGTCTCCGGTAGTGCGTGCTGCACTTTTTACTTGGGCTAGCGTCCGACCAGTGCATTGGCCTATTGCTTTCATTATATACGTCTCAGCCATACCTTGAAGTATTATTAAACACTTAATTAAAAATTCTACAACCTCTTTATATCTATGTGCTATTGATGTAAAGACAAAAATCGTCGAAAAAAGCGACGGAATTGCTTCCTCGCTATGACAAACGAAAACGAGGAAGACAAATAAAAAGATGAAAGAAGAGCAGCTGGACCTATGTGTCTACGTTAAGCTAGACACCGAGAAGAGTGGAAGGTCTGACCAAATTTGATATCGCAATCAAACTATACGCCATATTTCCCTACCTATTTACCAACAATATCATATTTTTAAGTTAATAAACTATTTATAATCAATTGTTGTTAAACTTAACTTTTAACCTATATATCAATATCGTATTCAAATCATAATTAGTAATCTACTATTACAACTTACCAAGTTCCAAACTGTGATATGCGGGTGCCAACTGATTCAGGCACAAATAGATGCTGGGCAGCAGATCCTCAGGTGTGAGCAGCATCACAGACCGTAAGTAATTGCTCAGAATATCTATCATTTTCAGTCTAGCCGATGTGCCTTCAATATTCTCCAACGTCTTGGCTAATGCTAAGTATGGGACCTCTTGCCCTTTGTTCCAACATGCGTCCTTAATGGGATGGTATTTTGGCTTTGCTGGGTTGTAATCCACCTCTAATAGGGAAATATACATATAATTACAGTGAATAAGTGTTTTTGTTTTATTAAAGAACCAGTATTATTAATGATAGTGTTGCTGATGTTTATTTACACCCAAATACACAGGCCATGTCTTTTAAGTTTTTTTATTGTAGTAATTTTTTTTTATGAATTTTATAATGCACTGCTTTAGTAACTTTTCTCTATTCTAATATCAACTAATCTCTCTACTACCTAGCTAACTACAAACTAGCTTTATTTCAAAATTTCATTCACAATTTGAATTCTAAAATATCCCTCAGTAACATAGGGTATATTTATTTCCAAAATATTAAGAAAAATTGTTGCAGCTGTGTAAAGCTGGCACATAGACATGGTCTTAAACTTTATTATATAAGAATTGTTTCTTGTTTTTAATGTAGACATTAGGATTAGTCTGATTAACAAACCTGCAGTTTTATCTTTTTCAACTTTACTATTTTCTTTATCTTCCACTTTGAGGTCAGTCTTCTTCCCAAAGAGTGATGCTATCTTCTTTTTATCTGGAGGCGATTTTACTTCTTCTTTTTTATTTCTTGGTGACTTAACAGTCTCTTTCTTGACTTTAGGGCTGTCTTTATTAGCAGTAGGACTTTCTGATTTTTCTTTGGATTTTTTACTTACTGGACTTAACTTTTCAGTTTTGATTTTGTTAATTTTCTTTGACTTGGGAGAGTCATAAGTTTTAGGCTGCCTGGTTTTATCTAATTTTATTTCCTGGTCTGATTTTGAATCTGACTCACTTTCAGAACTAACAATGCGCCTGCGCTTAGGTTTTTTCTACAAAAATAATAAACATTTTCTATAAATTGTTATTAAATAATTTATATCTTAACTGTAAAAATTGAACAATAGCTTAACGAGGTTTTAGGATTTCAGTGAACATGTGTGAAGGAACAACCAGCCTTAAAATCATTTACCTTTTCAGATAACTCTGGTGATGCACAATTACTATTAATCTCCTCTTCAGTACTTGTAGATCTTGATCTCTTTGATATCTAAAATGTATTAAAACTATCACAACTGTCTCTGGCTAAAACTTAACAAGCAATACACACTTCAACTTGCTTATTAAATGAAGCTTACCTATTTATATATTACATTTTAAAGAGCAAAACTTTTACCTTATCTTTTCCATTACTTGGTGGAGAGACTTCATCACTATCAAAAGACTTATTCTGCAACAAAATTCATGCCATATAAGACAGTCAATCTACAAGTGGTCAGGTTTTAAGGTTACGAAACTGTACTTACTCTTTGTTCTTCTGTTTTGACTTCTACTGGCTTTTTGGGAGTTACAGTAAAGAAAGAACGAATGCTAGATTGAGACATAATTCGTAGGGAAAATAGACTTTTAAAACAAACAGGTAACCTGTGAGAGGTCCTGGAATAGTTACAATACAGCGAGCAATTTACAAGATTAGTTACTATTCTACTGATCTTGAAAAGGTTATACCGATACATGTAACGATTATTAATATAACTACATTAGAGAAATTAAAATTTTCTTTAATTTTATATTATAGTTTTAAATTTATGATTTTCGTCTTTCGCCAGTTTATTTACACTGACAATTTTCATTTCTCGCGCCAAATATTGTAGATAAAAATACCTATAACTTATAGATAATGCAATATATCCCAGATAATATTGCATTGCACTTTGGACTCAATAAACCATCATAAAGTCTTTCTTTTTCTTTAATTATCAGTTAGTATCAAAGTCAACAAAATTACCTGTGTTTTATTTAACTGATTTTGTTTGGATCTCCCTTAAACGATAAATCTAAGCAAGTCGTAAATCAATCAAAAGCTAAAGCTACAAAATAAAGCTATAAAGTTTAAACATTCACACTACTTAATCTGTAGTTCTATTTGACAATTCATTACGACGTTTTCTTGACGTTTTCAAAATGCTAGTGTCAAACATGTTTCAATTAAAAAGTAGTTTCATTGAAGCACTTAATAAAGATAACTAATAATCATTGTACTAAAAATAAAATAAAAATAAGTAATAAACACTTATATTAAAATTGTTTATAAACTGAAATAGAAAAAAATATTTTTAAATTACAATTTTCATTTTATCAAATGAAAAAATATGTGTTGACTCACATCTAGAACGTATTTTGCTACAACGACGCCCTCTAGTTAATGAACTGTCAACTAACCGCGTGTCGTCCATGTTCCGAATGTGGTGTGACTTATTTTTGTTTTGTATTAATTTTTCGTATTCTAATTACCAATGTGAAATGATAAAACATGTGTTATCCCATATAGTGAAACGTCGCTCCGGCTGAATGGATCCCTACGTCGGGTGGTATCAGCCCGAGCAGGAAGGACCCGCGAAGCGATTGTGGCTTCGTATTTGGGAAACCCAAAGTGAAACAGACAAAATGAACCTCAAAAATTTAGAAAACTCTAATCCAAATGTGAATAAAGCCCAAGACTTAGTACAAATTAATGAAGTGAATGGTGAAATTAGGAATAATAATTATTTTAATCCTACGCGAAGGAAAGCGAACGATAACCGCGCATCTACGTTTAACCTGAATCAGAACCACGATGCTCTAATAGGCGAATACGGAGGGTGCCCTTGGCGGATACCCAACTACACCTATAAGCCCGGGATACTCGGGTAAGTCATATTTTGAAATGGGTAATCTATATGTCAGCAAAATTGACGTGCCGAGCGTGTTAAGTTTAAGCCCCGATGGCGCGGTGTGGTGGTGTTGACAGCGCGGGCAATTTGTTACCGCCTTTACCCTCTGATAATAAAATAATAATATTCTTTAATAACATATAAAATATAACAACTTTTATTATGAACATATAAATTTGATAAAATTTTAGAAATAATTGATTTTTAGGATCTTTACAAATACCTCCTTACTAACCAAAAACTGCAGAACATGCTTATTAATTATATGCATTATGCATCAACACCTAATAAGAGATCCTTGAGTCTATGATAGTCAGTATTAGATTATTTAACTAGAATAGCTTGTTGATATATTTTTTTAAAAACAATACATAAAATTGTATACTATGTTACCAAACTTAATATTGAAATAAGTTAAATAACAGTTAATTTTTTTGTTATTATAAGTATAAATCAAATGACATTTTGATTTGCCACTTATAGGTTCCTTTCTGCTATGATTAATAATAAAATATATTAGAGGTAATGAACAGTGTTGGCAGTGCTTACAATTATTACGATTAGATGCACAATAAGATTTTCTTAGTTCATGGACAAATAATACTTGCTTGTTCAGGGAATAATAGATCCTAAAATAGTCATCATGTATCAGGCAAAGAAAGCTGATCACCTTGCCTATTAAAAGTAATCCAAGAAACACATGCTGATATATGTGGCCTAGATCCAGGGTGGTGGGTTTTTGCACCACTATCTTTTTATTTTAATTATAGTTGCAATTTATGTGTTTAATTTGGTTAATGAATTTTAATATTTTAAAATGCCAGATACATAAACCCGTAATTATAGTAAAACATAAGTAAAATCTTTTTTTTTTTTAAATTGACATGAGAAAAATGTTCTAACTACAGTTCTATATTTATTATTATACCTTTTCAAAGTCAAAGTCAAATCGTTTATTTCAATTAGACCATCTAAAATGGCACTTTTGAACGTCAAAAAAAAAAAAAAAATATAAAGATGATTCTAGTTGCCCCTTCCAAAAGGTAGTTTCGTGTGGAGAAGAATGGGCAAGAAACTCCACACTTACTCTTTTAAAATAGGTTTACAATATTTTGTTACATTTGTTAAATAATTATATGTGAAGACAATGTACTCTTAGAATAAACTACTATACTAAAAAAGTTAGTATACATGTTCCTCACATATTTACAAATATCGAAACCTTAGAATATTAACATTAAAGAGTAATAAAAATATTAAAAAAACACAACAAAACAGTGTGTGAGATACAAAAAAAAATAATTACATTTGTAGCATTATATAAATTAAAAAAAATAAAATAATAATAACAAAAATTAACATATTTTTTTTTAGCAAAAATTCAGCAACCAATTTGATTTTGTCCAGGCTATAGAGCCAATCATAGGATTGTCCTATGGAGCAGGACCAGCATGTTTCCAAGCATTCTTATCTTGAATATAATCATCTAATTTGTAATATGCTTGTTTACAAAGTGTACTTTTAATAAAACATTTAAATTTTCGTTCATTTAGTTTTAAAATGTCACAAGGTATTTTATTGTAACATTTCACACAGTACCCCATAAATGAATTTTGAACTTTGGCTAATCTGAAAGATGGTTGAGCTATTTTATCTTTATTTCTAGTACTAAAATTATGTCTTTCATTTATTTTACTAAAAAGATGTAGATTCTTTCTTACATACATAATATTTTCATAAATGAATTGGCAAGGTACTGTCATAATATTAATCTTTTTAAATAGTTCCCTGAGAGATTCGCAACGACGTAGATTATAAATGGCTCTGACCGCTCTCTTTTGCAAAATAAAAATGGATTCTATGTCAGCAGCCCGACCCCACAGTAAAATGCCGTAAGACATTATGCTGTGAAAGTAGCTAAAATAGACCAAACGCGCAGTTTCTACATTGGTTAAATATCTTATCTTTCTAACCGCATAAACGGCTGAGCTCAGCCGCCCCGCAAGAGATGTGATATGAGGTCCCCATTGTAACTTCTCGTCTAGCGTGATGCCTAGGAAAACCGTTTGATTAATAAATTCCAGTTTTTCTTCATTCAACATTATGTCACATTCCTTACTTTTAACATTTGGCAACGTAAATCTAATACATTTAGTTTTTTTATCATTCAGTGCCAAATTGTTTACCGTAAACCAATTTTGGACCCGAAGAATAGAGTTATTCACGTCGTCACGATTTTGTGACCGTCGATCTACTTTAAAAATCAATGATGTGTCATCTGCAAATAACACCATCTTCGGTTTATTCTGAACTAATTGGGGTAAATCATTTATGTATACTAAAAAGAGGAATGGACCCAATATTGAACCTTGAGGAACGCCCATTGTAATTTCAGACCCTAACGAGTTTATGCCGTTAACCTGAACTTTAACCTGTCTGTTTTTCAAGTAAGATCTTAGTAAGTCCAGAGCTTTGTTCTTAATCCCGTAGTGATTAAGTTTCAGCAGAAGAGTCTCATGGTTTACGCAATCGAACGCCTTCGAAAGGTCGCAAAAGATTCCAATGGCATCTTGTGCTTCCTCCCAAGCGTTAAAAATGTTCTTGATTAGGGAGACACCGGCGTCAGTTGTACAACGCCCTTTGGTGAAACCGTACTGTTGTTCATGAAAGATGGAGTTTTTATTAAAGTGACATAACATTTGATTGAGCATTAACTTTTCAAACACCTTACTGAGAGCTGGCAGAATTGACACAGGTCTATAATTATTGGGTTCTTTACTATCACCGGATTTGAACAACGGAACTACTTTACTGTGTTTCATGAGATCCGGAAAGACTCCTTGGTCTATGCTGGTGTTAAATATGAAAGCTAAATAAGGCGCAATAGTTTCGATGATAGAACTACAGACTTTTACAGACAATCCCCAAAGATCTTCTGTAGATTTAATTTTAAGATCTTTAAAAGCTTTCATAACAGCCTGGGGGTTTGTATATTGAAATCGAAACTCCGTAGGGCATGCCCTTACATTCTTCGTAAGTAACGCAAAAGAAAGTGCGGATGATGAACTTAAAGCTTCGGTAGTTTTAAAGGGAATATTGATAAAAAGTTTTCAAATTCCTGAGCTATTTCTGCATTTGAGTTTATTGGGCCATGTGCAGTCTCTAAGTTAAATTCAGTATTACGCTGTTTTTTTCTACCAGTTTCATTATTTATTATTTGCCAGGTAGTTTTTATTTTGTCATCCGCTGATTTTATTTTATTACTAATATACAGAGCTTTAGCAATTTTGCACACACTTTTAAAAGTTTTTGAATATTTCGCAACATGCTGATGAAAGTTTGTATTTTTTACATGTTGCCTTAGGCCATACAGTTCAAAAAGTTTATCCCTGCTCTTACGAATACCTGGAGTCGCCCAATCACTAAATAAGAACTTGGTGTAAATACTTTTTGTCTTTTGTGGGACAATGTCATTAAATTGCGATTTTAACAAGGTAAAAAACTCCGCATAGAACTCATTAGGGTCCCAAATATTATTAAAGTTTTGAACACACAATTTACTGGTCAAGGTATTATTTAATTTCTCTAAATTTTTACATGTAATTGGCCTATACCTTATTTGAATTTTTTGTACAGGTATGTAGGCACAAAACGTTATTGTTTGTCCACTGTGATCAGAAGGCAATTTATTAACAATTTCTTTATGTAAGTAATCACAATTACAAAAAATATTATCTATACAAGTGGCAGAAGAAGCTGTCACTCTAGTTGGTTCCATAAAAACATTAGACAGATTAAATGATTTAAAAAGACTTATTAATCTGATACTATTTGAGTTTGTTTCTAATAAGTTAATATTAAAATCACCACTTATGATGATTGATTTACTACTAGTACTAAGTTTTTTTAACACATCTTCCATTACAGAATCAAATACAGATAGATTCTGATAGCCCGGAGGTCTGTAAACACATACTACAACATGCTTATCGAGCTCGACACAGGACAACTCTATAGAATGTTCAACTGACAATCTGATAATGTCTTTCCTTTCTTTAGATTTAACAGAATTTTTGATTAATATTAATGATCCACCGTGTATCATACACTTCCGGCTGAAATAGCTAACTACACAATAATTTTCATAATTAATAGACATTATCTGATGATCATTTAACCAATGTTCAGTTAAACAAATAATATCGAACTTGGTTTTTTCTAAAAACATTTCTATTTCCAGTAATTTGGAAGAGCAACCTTGAATATTCTGATGAAATAATCTTAAAGTATGTTGCTTTCCTTTTGGTTTATTAAAACATGTTAAATTGCCAGAAGATACCTTTTTATTATCCACAAATAATAATTGATTATTTAAACGGTTAACTTCTGTTGTCTTACAGCCTAGTTTAAAGTACTATCCGGAGTGACCTCTACAGTTGTAGAATAACCTAAGGTATGTGTTCCAGCAGGAAGAGTATACTCTATCTGACTGGTATTGGCCTCCAAGTATGTTGGTATTATAGGTGGACCCTCCTTCGTACAACATAAAGATATATTATCAATCACTGTGTTGTTAGTGTAACTAGGCAACACAGTCTCGTCACTAATCCTAGAATTTGTTATATTAACTATAACCTTGTTAATATTGTATGCTATTAACATAGCAATCAACCGTCTACATTCAAAAGACAGAGATAAAGTTCTCTGAGTTAACTTAGAACCACTAATAAACTTATTAGTGTCAAAATATAATAATTTGTCACTATGACGACATGTCAACATGTGAATAGTATTATTCAATTTAAAAATATGATTATTTTCAACCTCTGACAGAGTATCAGAGTAGGGAAAAGCACATAACATCAGCTTTCCTATGTTTAATTTTAATAAGGTGCTGACACCATCCACTATGTCCTTTTTGGTAATACCAATGCTGTTACCTAGTAATAAAACTAAGGCAGAATAATTGTCCAGGTTTGAATTTTTAATTTGTTTAATTATTTGTTTAAAACTTATGTTATGGTAACTATGATTGGTAAAACTATGGCTAAGGTAATTATGTAGGATTTTTCCAAAGCCTGAACCTATTTCATCACAAAAGAAAATGGTTTTATTTTTCTGTGTATCAACAACGGCCTTTGCTGTAAGAGCTAGCACCGGAGGAGATAAGTCAAGATTGAGCTGAGGAGGTGGCGGATGGCTCGCACTGGTGCTTGAGAGATTGTTGGTCAGCGACTCATACATCTCAGCATTGCATTTCACCAAGTCCAGCAGCTCCCCAGCTTCAAGCAGGCGCTCACTCAGTTGTTGTTGTGATATCTCATATTTCTCATAAATATTCTTCAGCAAGTCCTCCTTGTATAGTAAATCATGTTGGAGAAGCTGAGTATCAATATCATACTTTTCCCTACATTCCTCTAGCTGGACAATACAAGTATTTAATTTATTTGATAAAACTACCCGGTCTTTTCTAAGGGAAAGATTTAATTTTAAGAGATTATGTTTTTTTATTGTTCTCTGTGACCGTTTAATAGTTTTTTTAATTTTAATATATTTTTTTAATTTGTTGTGACTCATAACTATAGGACACAATGGTAAGGTGTCATCACCAGTCAAATCTATTGTTACAGCCGGCTCACACACTGGTTTTGACGTACTGACTACCAACTCATTAAATAGGCTATTGGTTTTAGAAACCTGCTTGCTAAACTTGACAGATTCTGAGAGAGAAAGGGCCCTATGGGCATCACACAATTCTTGTTCAAGTTCTGAAATACGGTTCAAAGCCAGTTCATGAGTGTCACTGCACTCTTGAAGTGTTGACACTAGGATTTTCAGTTGATTGTGTTGGTCAGCTAATTCCATGTGCTCAATGTGTAGCTTAGCTAACTCATTTTTGAGGAAGGTGTTCTTGTCAACAACATTTTTCACTTCCACCTCACTGTCGTCCCTCTCCTGGAGCAACTGTTCGCATAAAGCTTTAGAAACTTCAAGCTCCTTCAAAGTAGCTCTCAGTTTTGTTTCCATCTCCTTGATAGTAACTCTGCGGGTCATCATTTTCCTTAATGTTAGTGACCTGGAATGTGTGGAAGGTTTGCAGCTAAATAACAGTGCAAGAACAAAATGTTAAAACACTGCTTTGGTTGTTATTAAGTACTAAGTTTTAAGCTACAATAAAAGGTAAATTTACATTACAAGTTAAGTATTTTATTAGCATAGAACACTTAATGAGCTTATTTTGTGCAGTAATTATGTAGTATTAAATAATTGTCTCGGCGAATGTTTTCGTCTTCGATTTTACTTCCACCAGTTGTCAAGTAAAAGGAGACATAAAACCGTGCCAATGTGTGATGGACGTGGCTCAGATGCCTGAGCAGTATTTTGTGATGTTTTGTAAGATGTAAATATTAACTATAATAACATTAATAGAACAGAATACTCCCCGGGTTATGAGGTTTTTTGAAATCCGTTGCCGTTGATGCGTTAAGTTGACAGCCGGTTTAAGTTTCTTGTTTTGCGAAGCTCTCGCGACAAAAAAAAACACTGTACAACTACTACATGTAATACACAATACTTATTTTAAACGATATTACACTTATTTAACTTAATTAGTACACTTTTATTAATTTTACTAAATTTAAATCTAGAGATCGTTTTTTTTACGACCAGCCACCAGTGTTGCCAGTCGAGTTTTTCTTTCTTGCTTTGATTTCTCAAAAATTAATCCTTACTTTTTAAAAGATAGTTAACATACATATTAAAACTTTCTAAACACTTAATTACAGTTAATTTAAATATGTTCTTAATAGCATTGTTATATCCCTATTCTTTCTGATTTTGATAAATTTCTTTTAAGTGAAACATAATAGTTTTAAATTACAATAATATAATGGTGAACAAATAACTGTTCAATTGGCAACAATCAGTATTTATTATATTTTTTTCCTATTTATAACACACAATAAACTTTGTAGAATACTGCAAACAGTATTTATAGAATTTTTGTTTACTAAGTTGTTAATTAAATAAATGATAAAATAGTTTTTTTTGTAAATTTAAAGCTAAATCAAGACCACTTATGTAACAGTTATATAAATAGTTGGTGCTTTTTAGCTGTGAATGTGTTAAATGTTGACAGCTTTTATTTCTAAAAGTCATGTAATAATGATTCCACCATATTAAGTTCCTCACCTCACAATTATCTCATTCAGATAAGATATGATAACTTCTTTTTCTAATTTTCATTGCTACAACAATGAATTGTTTTTCAACTACAATTCTATAACAACATAAATGTCATACTCAAAGCCTGACTTAAAGTAAGCAATAATTTAATGTACAGACAAAACATGAATCATTCAAAAGCAATAAGTGGGTCACATCTGAGCGTCGCGCAATTTCTATAAAGCGCTAGATGGTACACAAATAATTTTTAAAAAACACTGCTTTGTGTTATTTACAATATTTTTAACTACTTATTTGGAAATGAAGGTATATACCTCCCTATATATTTATAGAAAGAGTTATGTTCATAGAAAACTAATATCATGTGCAAAATATAAGCTTATAGTGTTTTTACTTAAAATATTATTAGATTATCTGAAATAATTTCTTAAAGGATATGTGGGTAGTTACAACAAGTACTTTTGAGTAATAAAAACTCAAGTGTATAGTATAACTCTTCCAGTACCTTATGGCCTTTATTAAATATATTGATTACTACTAAATATCGTTAGGCCAAAATCAACATATTGATTGTATTTTCCGCTAGCAGAGCAAAGACCTCAAGCCCCCTTGATGTATATGAGGAACAACTTGGATCTCCAAAATGGTAATTCATACCAGTATTGTATGGGGCTGCTGGGATCTTTAACCTCCCCTTTATAGGAGAAACATTTTGAGATTTCACATTTTGAGGAATATCCAGCGTTGTATGTCGATGGAGCACGACGGCCTTGCGAGTCAGTGCCCCTGCCTGCCGGTCGGACATAACGTGAATGTTTGACTCCGGTGAAAGTATTCTTAATAAGATATATATATAAGAAAGTTACATAAACTTATAAATTATATAACTGAGTATTAGCTTCGCCTCGACTTTTGCTTTAATATTATAAAGAGCTAAGTTTACTTATTTTTCTTAAATGATGTTGAAAAAAATCAGTACTAATCGTAATATTATTTTTTTACAGTAGAATTTGCGGCTTGAAACATAAAGAAATAGTTTTAATTGCAAGTAAGAATGATACTGTATTCCTAACGTAAATAAGAACATTAGCACGCCTAGCGATCGAGGTCACTTGTGTCTAGGTATTCTAGTTTCTAGACCATTTTGTCTGTCCAAAACTAACATCCGGGCGCTACTGGACAGGTTTTATTACTGTCTACCGTTTACTTAATTTGAATTGGAGCTTTGTGGCTGGTAATTATCAGTTAGTACAACGAAAATAGTGGGCCGTTGTTGTTTCTTAGAATTTGTTTGTGTAATTAGTTTTTTGTATTAGTAAAAGTCACTATCGTGTTAAGACAACATGTCATTAAAACGTATGGTAATTACGTAAAGGACTTTTTCTATTTAAATTACATACATAATATCTTTGTTACTAAGTACAATTGTTAAAACATTGTAATGTAATATATAACGAAAGGTATATAATATCGAACCTTTATATATGGCTACAATAGCCTGTTATTATTTTCTCATGTAATAATTCTGTAATGATTACGAGAAAGGTCCGCGACAAAGGTCATTCACTTGCAAACCTTCACATACCGATCCCAATATAGACCAATCTCCAAGGCGAGATGCCGAAATTGTTTTAATACATTCGCTTGGTTGGACTTGATACATTTTTTATTTATTTTGTAATATCTAAGTAATATGTGTGACGCTTGAAAAGTGTTGTTTAGAATGACGATAATTCTTATAAGATGACTGTGTACAGTCAAAACCGTTCACGACAACATCGTTTAGACTTTAGAACACATACCGGTTATATTGACCAAAATCAAAGGTCCCGGCTGAATTCTATGTATTAGGTACTTAATGACAATGTCATCGGCTGTTACGACTATCGGTTTTTACGTCCAAATATGAGTAGTCCCTTCGATGTCGTTATAACAGATCTTGACTGTATTTTAAATAATATAAACAAAACTTAGACAACATAGCACGTTTTTTATTGTTACCACGCAAAACATACAAAATAATATAAACTGAAAGTGAGACTGCTGTAACGGATTATTTGGTTACATTAATTTGACATGGCAGACAACATCGGGGAAAGTAATAAATATTTAGAACTTAGCAGTTTTACCGCACAACTAATGGTGATCCCAATTCCGATTTCAAGGTTAAATTGTCGTACCACTTCAAGATATACGGCACTTCCTAGTCAATTCCTGTCAATTATGAATCAATTGTCTAATGTGTATCATATTTACAGAGTAGCGCTACAGATTTTTTTCTCCATAATAATCTACTTACGCAATAATGACGCGTGTACACCCGGAATACGCTTACGTTACGTACTGTATAATTTGATGGACGCTTATCTCATACATAGCCTTGAGATTGTAATTGATATATTTCCTAAAAACTATCTGTTTAAGTTAAACTATGAGGCACGAACAATTTCCGCAATAATATCTTTTGATACTGGAAATTTTATTTACATTCCTATTACTAAGTGGATACTAATAACAACGCATTATTATTTAAAACTAGTATATTTATGACGTTATCATGAATGTTTATCTGTGTTATCAAAAAATTCAAATAACATTTTATTTGCATTATTATTGATTAATTATTATGTATGCAAAAGCAAGATAGTATTTCTCGTCAATCACTACGTAATAACAGATCTAAAATTATGTGCACTTTTTTTTTCGTGTTCCTTTTTTTATATTTTCCTGATCTCTGTTTACATATGTTTTAATTACTTTTTTTGTCCATACTTCTTGTTTTTCCATAAGTTTTGTCTAAAATGTCTTATGTAGTTTTCGTGCTCTTGCGCTTTCCTTATCTATTTAACTTGGAAGATATCGCTCGAAAGCGAAAAGGCCGCCAGTTGCCCTCCTTTTTATTGATAATTCTATAAATTGTGTATATTTCTTTACATGAAATGAAGTGTTAATAAATAAATTAAGTAACAAATACCTAAAATGTATGTGTTTTAACGAAGAACAAAATTAATAAAAAGTTTAGCTCAGTGAATGTTCAGTAAACATGAAACGCTTATTGTATAGCAAGAAGAGAACCAAAATTTAACCTTAAAGCTGTTTGTCCTTAACTTTTTACTGTCTTCTAGATCTTAAATCGAGTTTCACATGACTTCAGAGATCGAATTCAAGAACCAATAGGAATAAGTTTTGAGGCTTTTCAGAAGTAATATAAGATACAAATTTCAACTACTTAGCTGTGTAAAAAAAACCCTTGGTCTTTATCCTCAGATGTCTGTATTTGTTGTGATACTTCTTTTCTGAATACCCAAGTAGGTGATCAGCGTTTTGTGACCGACACAACAACCCTTAGACTCGGCCTTGGATGACTGTATTTTTTACGTGATTTTTTTCTTCTTAAGCTTAGGTTTCCTAGAAAAGCGGTGCCGTTAACTAACGGCCGTCAAATTACTGTTGTTAATAACGACCTCGTGTTTACTTTTTAACATAATGCAATAAAAACAATCATTTTCGCTCGTCCAAGTCACGTTTCCACTCATTGTATTAATAGAGACCGCTACACGCGAAAAACGTTGAACTAATGTTTATAACCGCTATGACGGCCGTCATGCAAATGACAGCACCGCTATTTGACGTTACGGTGACAATACGTTCTCTATAAAACCTACTCCGATGTTATTTATAGACAACGTAAGGGTGACGTCACCCAACGTTACATTACGGCCGTTAGTTAACGGCACCAATTTTCTAGGAAACCTAAGCTTTAATAGTAGGTGATCAGCCTTCTGTCCCCGACACACGCCATTTGTGTCTATGGCATGCCGTTCGAGCAAGTGTTAAATATATATATATCGATTGCCTAGCAACAAAACTGAATCTTCTGATGTCTCGATCTGAAACGAGTTCTGTTAGTCTTCCTTTTATCAACACGTTTACGCGTCGTTAAATTTTACAATCCACTTTTATGCATTCACCAGTTTATGGAAACATCTTGTCTATGTCTATGAGATTGTAGATTTCTGCTGTTTATAAAAGTTTAAAAATATTTTGTTTTATTTTACTGAGCACTTGGTCGCTTAAGCTAGCAAATAAACGGCATTGGGCGATTGTCCCCGGCTCTGTATCAATATACGACTACTATGTGGAACCAGCTGCCCACTGAAGTATTTCCGAACCAATTCGAGTTAGGGTCCTTCAAGAAAAGAGCGTACCAATTCTTAAAAGGCCGGCAGGGCGTGCGTCCATGTGCGGTATCACTTAACATCAGGTGAGCCTCCTGCCCGTCTGCCTCCTATAACATAAAAAAATAATTGACACTATCTCAAATAGAAGGGTCGTTTCCTTGAGTAGGTTAAGCTTAAGCGCAAGCTGTGTTAGCTTGTATTTGAGCCTGCAACTATTTATTAGAGCAAAATCTGTTTAAATATGTAAGTTAATTTGCAAATCTGTTGACTGACCTTTATATTAAATGAATCGATATATGATCAAATTATTATTAAAGAAACAAATGCGATCTGAGGCCAAGGCCATTAAAGGCTTGAAATCGCGTAGAAAATATCAGTATCAACATATTACAAAAATGTTTGTCTTATGCTCTATAGTTATATATTAGGACAAAACAACATATTATGCCTATAAATTGTACCATTAAAAGAACTTTTTGGTCCTTGATCACCAAGCCCCGCGGTGCTTTCTACATGGTATGCATACTTAAAGGGGATTTTAGTCATTTAGTTGATTAATTATGATGAAGCTTACAAAAAAAAGAATGGGGATGATAAAATATGTTTATTATGGAACATAAGATACAGGTATCACTTATTCGCGCGCTTATGCGACTTATGCGCGTAAATACTGAATGAATTACTGTATATTTATTATTTATTGAAAAGCTAAATCTAATTGATTATTACTTTGTATTCACTATAAATAATAACTCCTTTAAAATTAATAAAGAAAATTTAATTAATGCATTGACTAGCTATAATTATATTAACAATGCAACTGTGTTACATTAAGAATTTCTAAGCGTAGAGTTTCAGTCAAAGTCCATCAAGACATACGTGAGAGGGTTTAGGACCTTTCCCACAAGACAAGGAAGACTAAAATTTTAAATTTGTTCCAGACTACACGAAGAGATCGAACACTTCTTCATGTACATGTCACCGACGGAGACGGAACACCTGGTCCGATCTACTGTTGTGTCTCGTATACGCAGCGCGATCCTGTCTCTGTGGCCTCAAGCACGTGTAGAAATATTTGGCTCTTTTCGCACCGGCCTCTACCTGCCCACCAGCGACATAGATCTTGTTGTCATTGGTAAGTTATGTTACATTTTGATAAAATGTTAAATATTTGTGAAGAATCAATTTGTAGAAGAAAAATGACGCCACAGCTTTTTAACATACTTGGTGGTGATACAAAGGGGTAACGCAAATAAGGCTTTTCATCCTTATATAGCAGTATAAACTTTTCCAGCCCTAAATTGGATTAAAATTAGTACGTGGTGATGGTTCAATTGTTTATTTAATAAAGTATTACCGGACCTCTAATAAAAGTTGAAAGAAATATTGAAATTGGCATAAAGTTGTTTTATCACTTTTCTTCACAAATCTTTCAAATATGCCGCCGTTAATTTTATTTTTATAAAACCGTTATTCAGTCGTGTACACCAAACCCTTATTTGTCTCTCTAAACAATGGTAATACAAGCTACGAAATTTCTGATCCTTTAATATAAATTGAGCAAGTTCTATAATTCAAAATCAAAAATCAAAATACGTTTATTCAGTTTAAATGCGTCATAGCGCATGCTTATGAATGTGAAAAACGTTTACAAAATTCGCGAGCAAGAGCAACACTACGCCATCCGTTCGCAAAACTACCAGGAGGCTTTGTTCTGAGAAGAACGGGCAAGAAATTCAGCAAGTTTCACCCTCCCTCTACATTACAATTATTAAAAGGAAAATGTCATAAACCAGAACGTCATTAAAGGTACATAAGTAAAAAAAAAATCTGTTATAACAATATAACTAGAACTATTGCCACGCGTTTTTGTCTTCTAGGTAGTCATTAACTGTGTAACGCGTAGTAACCTTTACACATTAATGTTTTTTTTTTAATGTGTTTTGAATCTGATATGATGAATACAGTCTAGAAATAAAAACAACTCAATTAAGAACCACAAAAATGATATAATAACGTTTTTATATAGATTGATTTACTACAGCGACCTCTTTAATCGCACAGCGGTCGAGTGTGGCTAATTAAGATCAAGGTCTGACCTATGCCCCATTTCGATGCTCGACTTTCAGGCGTGTTTGAAGGTTTTTCGACATCCCGTAAAATATATTTATGTATTCAGCGAAATGTGTATTTAAATCGTTTTACACGGGCAAGCGGTTTTAGGCCAGATACGAAGTACCTTCAAGATTATTCCGGAATGTTTACATTACTGATATAGAAAAAAATCTGTTATTTTTTTTGTCGGGAACATTAACATTACGGATAAATTAAGTAAAGTAAGGCTTCAGTTTCGGCGATTACCTCTTCATCGGCGCAAAAATTCTGTCCAGCGAGCATTCTCTTGAGGAGAGCAGGAAAAAGTAGCTGGGGGCCAAATCTGGAGAATACGGATGCGGAAGCAATTTGAAGCGCAATTCATAGAATTTTTTTATTCATATCGTTTTCATTTATATGTGTCACGGTAATGAAACATCACTTTCTTGCTCAAATGGGGCCCGCGATTTTGTCCTTCAAACGCTACGTAATAGTTGCTGTTGATGATTTTTCCCTTTTTAAAATAGTCCAGGAATATTTGTTTATGTAAACATATACCATATATAATATGTATAAATGATAAACATAATATATATTGATGTATACCAAGCACGTTGCTGTATGAACACACGAACCAAGAACACCTTTTTATTCATTTTTTTAAGCAAACAAAAGTTTCTTCACTCCAAATACTATATCTCACAAATTAATAGTACGACAGTTGTTGAATTTTTACACGTGTCTTTTCAAGGTTAGGGCTAACTAAAAACCATATTTTTTCATTACTAGTAGCGCCATCTATGTGTCAGCCTACGAACTTTTTAGCCTATGTATTTATGGCTAGCCGCACACACGCAATAATATTGTCAAATCAAGTTTGTCAATTTGATTTAACAATATATGCCTCCGCATATTTCTCAATATTATTGCCAATATTTACTAATTTTAAAAGGCTCAGTCACGAACTGATCCTTGATCTACGCGGAAGTATGGATAATAAAAAAAAATGTGTCATATTGTGTATGGCAATAAGCCTGTTAAATAAGAAACCGCGAACTAAAAAAAACGATGGATTAATTTTTTATATATCACAAGTAAATTATCGAGTGCAATGTTCTTTTTCACTTTGTCGCGATATGTTTTTGATGATATAATATTCCATAGTTCCGGATAAGTTTCCCACAATCTAATGAATTCTTTTAAAGTCTCTTTATCATTTGGGGGAACATTTTCCACACTGTCTCCGTCATAATTTTCGATCAGATCTTCGTCTTCCATTTTACAAAAATCAAAACAAACAATAATATTTGAGACATAGAAAACAACTAATTTGACGTGCACTCATAGATAAATTATGTTAAACTAGAATATTGAAGTAAGGCCCGCACACACACAATAATATTGACAATAACCCTGCCTCCCCCTGAATATTGACGGCATATTTCAGAATTTCCGGAAATTCGCAATAATATTGAACAATACCGCAATACAGGCCGCACACACACAATATTATTGACAATACGTATTTTATTGTCAATATTATTGCGTGTGTGCGGCTAGCCTATAAAATACAGAAAAGATCAGACATGAGGCTAATAGAGGTGCATAGTGCATACTCAATATTTACTGCGCGTATTTTCCGTACTCCTCAATTTTAAATAAATGCTTTTAAAAAACACTATTATCCATTAGGAGCGCGCGGAGTATGAAATGGCGATTGCGTCTGGCCTACGATTTGTTAGATAGCCTGTCTCTAGACGAGTTCAATGACACCGCCACAATACTTGGTATTTTCTGCAATTTATAGAATCCGCTGTAACTTAAAATCCTTCAGGAATTACTACGTACTTAGGGAGCGTTCAAGTATTACGTAACGCAATTTTTGGAGATTATTGACCCCCCCCCCATGCAACTAGCCGTAACGTTTTCAGTACCCAAGTACAGTACTGTTCCCAAGTCTAGTAAAACGTTTCGTGACTTTAGTTACTATTATGTGGTGTAAGTAGAAAATAATATTAACAATAACGCGTAATTCAATCCCCACCCCGCATCGTAACGTTTTACAATAGGACCCCCCCTTCCAAAATTCGTTACGTAATACTTACTTAGTACTCGTACTTAATCTAAATAATTATATAGTTTCAAGATTTAAGAAAAATTATTTTGTCTTTTTCTTTACTTTGGCAGGATTGCTGATGTTATATATGTATAAAAATTCAGTAGTATTATTAAATTGTCTTAAAGATAACTTATGTTACGATATGTTATCAACTTATCAGTAGAACAGTGGGTCTCTTGGTCACATACTTATTATAAATAATAAAATTTTTACATTAAAGTAGTGATTTTTTTTTAGTTATTTATTTGATGGTTTCGGGAAATGTTTTTACTTTATTTCACTAAAAAGGATCTGTTTGGCACTGGTGTGTTTACAGCATTGTAGTACAGTGATCCAAGCAGATTTTTCTACAGTTTTTTACATATGCCTTTGAAAATAAGTCAGTTAGGCAGTTTTTAAGACTACTTCTTCATCATTTCTGAAGGTCGTGTTAGTGGCGCCGCACAACTTCCTCCACTGTACTCTGTCTTCGGCAAGCCTCTGCGTCTGGGTGATGGTAAGACCCGTAATGGCCTTTACTTGATCGGTCCAGCGAGTATGGGATCGGCCTCGAGGTCTGGTCACTCTGCCAGTCACAATGAGTTTTTCTAGGCTTTCTGGATCATCTATATGTCCAAAAAAAACTTAAGATGCGCTGGTAACAAAGTGTAGAAAGACGATGTTTTACTTGTAACCTCCGCCACCACCACAATCCCAATACCACATTTCCTGAGAATCGATTTTTCTCCTTTCAGAGGTCCGTATTGGCCTTCAGGGTTTTTAAGACTATAAGACTTCCTTTAATGTAACCACTAAGTAACAATATTTGAGCGCTAATTCAAAGAAAATGTTAACCTAGTAATATATAAGTAAAAAGCGGGAGATTATTGTCAATAAGCCATGACTGGCTTCTGCGAGTCGTGAGCCGTCTTCAAGAATTTCATTTTCGCATTTTTCTATTGAAACTTGTTAATAATAATACTACATAACTAACATAGCTAGTAAGGTAAAGTAACAATATACGCTATGAAATCGAGTCCAAAAAAAGTTTTTATAGTTAATGAAGGTCTTACGAACCACACGTTTATTACCTTAAAATAGTCAGTTTCGCAGTCATTTGGAAGGAACGGCTAAGTTAGCCTCTAACAGCTTGATGTGTTCAGCAAGGCGAGGAGGTACTTCACCCTGGGCCACCGCTTGTAACTATAGAGCGCAAATTCGGCCCCAAATGGAGTACTGTTCACACCTCTGGGTCCCCAGTACCAAGTCCTTCCGCTTGATCGTATTCAACAAAGAGCGGTTCGAATCGTCTTACGATCAATCACTTTCCGAGCGGCTTGATCCCATGGCGTTGCGTAGATATGTGGGATCTCTCTGCATCTTTTACCGCATTTACCGTGGAGAGTGTTCATCCACGTCCGTTGTTCCACAACTGAGCGTTTCTTAAAGAACATTTTTGCCGCGCACCACCACTATGTGGAACCAGCTGCCCACTGAAGTATTTCCGAACCAATTCGACTTAGGGTCCTTCAAGAAAAGAGCGTACCAATTCTTAAAAGGCTGGCACCGCACTTGCGCTCTTTCTGGCAGTGTAAGTGTCCATGGTCGGCGGTATCACTTAACATTAGGTGAACCTCCTGCCCGTTTGTCTCCTGTAACAATAAAAAAATAGGTTTGAAGAGTCTGTTTTTGTATGTTGAACCTGAAGTAACGAAGGACGATATAACTTGAGAATGCTTATGGCTTGGTACATTAGAATGTTTTTATTTGTTTTGTGCTCAATGGCAACATAACATCAATTCTGTCTGTCACATGGCTCAGCAATTCAGCCCCTATAAATTTTGTTAACACTCACCCGTCGTGCGCTACAGTTGACTGAATCTAACAGTGATAAAAATTAGAGTGATGCCTAGATATCCTCTAAAAGTATCCAACTCCAACGTTATCCTCCATTATTACAAAAATGCTGAAGTTAATCTCGCAAATATAATCCGCTTTTGTCCAATCGTTCGACTCCAATGTACTGATTGTATATAGGGTCTGATCCGTTATTAACTTCTCTTAGTATTCTAAACACCTGAATATAAAAGAAAATTATCAAAGAATCAGAAATAACCAGAGATCAAAACCCATACGCGATTGTATAGGGGCTAGATTATTATAGACGCCAAAGTCAAGACATATTCGTTACTTAAGAAGTTTATCTGACGAAAAACTTTAGTGTTGACAAATAACGAAAAAAAAATTACATTTAAAGTGGTTTAAGAATGTTTGACTATCACAATAGTACTTGAATTTGACGTACCATAATGAAAACAAGGATTTGATTAATTTCGTTAGCTGTAGACTATGGTGTCAACTGTCAATATAGCAAGCTTCACTGGTTTCCGCATAGTGCGCATCCTGATTCGTTTGTCTGAATGCTGTAATCGAGAGCAGATTTTTGTTATTCTATTGATTAAAAAGCTCTCCTATATATCATAGCTATATTTACGGTCGAGCTTTTTAAGAATTACGGATTTTTTGTGTATTCGTCCTTTATATTTGTTTACTTGATGAATGTATTACTAATACATAAATGATTTGACGCGAGTCCTCACGGTAGGTTTGAGATTTGAACATACAAATTTATGTTAAACGAATCATATTAGGGATTTTTTTAAATTTATGATTTAGCCGAACCGCTTCCAAAAAATTGGTAGTGTTTATGTATTTGTTGGCTTGGACCGAGTCTCAATGACCATATAAAAGTGTTCGACGATAAATAAGAAGAATATATAATTTGCTTAATTAAAAATTATTTGTGTAATTAAATATTTTTTTTATTAATGTAATTCTTGTCTATTAATGGTATTAATGTCATTCTTAAATTAACATAAATTTTAGTTAAGTTAATTAATGGCTTTTCAGAAAATCATTAATTATGTTCAGCTAATCTGTAACACGACATAATATATTAACTGTTAGGCGGTACGAAGTTCGCCGGGTCAACTAGTACTGTATAAACTATTATTCACTGATAACCATTTTACCTATTCACTAATTTAAGTACTGCTATTGAGCTATTTAATATTTAAAGACTGCTAATGCGAATTTACTACATTACTTAAGGATTGCAATGTTTTATTTATGCTTTGATAAGCAAAAAACTGTTGATAAGGTATCTTTTAATGTAGCGTATACCAAAGATAAATAATGTGAATTTTCATATAGACTATTTGTAAACAATGGTTGTCCCTAAATGTTACCGTATCGGTGACGAATATGTTATTTTTATGCATAAACAGTTGGTCTATTTATACAAGTACTAGCCGATATAACAGCATGCGCGGGAGTGTGTCTGATGTAGGGAATAAAATCTCGAGCGGAGATCGTGAGTTTAACATATACAATATCGCCAGATCTCGGTAACCTCGTGATCTCAGGTAGTTTTCGAATAAAACTGCTAAGATGTTTTCATGAGGTTAATTAAGATACGACATTTTTTTAAATAAAATAATTATTGTAACTTATATATTTTATAATAACTGTTACTATTATTTATTAACTAATTACTTAAAACAAATCAAGAAACATATTCGTTATTTTTATACAAGCCTTTGTAGCTATCCTAGATATTTAGGGGAGTGATTTTGGAAATAACTTTACAGAAGTAAAGAGTATCGAGAGTGCTGTGTGATATGGGGCATCTTATGTCAGTCTCTATGTACCCAGCAGCTAATAATGCCCTTTTAGACGCAACACTGGTTGGCGACAGCTAACAAACTATGATAATCGAAGTGCAAAAACCCACACTCATAGATTCCTCTTTTTTTTAAAAGTGGCCCTAATCTGTCTTTAAATAACTTTTAGCTGTTCTTAGTGTCTCTTCTAATTTCTCTTAAAGGTTGCTGGTTTTTATACGGCAGCAGAATGTAAATTCAAATCTGCAATCATTGAAAGAGGCAACTCAACTTAGTTTTCTGTTGCAGTGATCTTATTACCAGCGGCGTTTAAAAGGGTGATACACGATGTAATAGTTTGTGTATTTTTAATTTCTTTCCGTACGATATATTTGCTAGGTAAATTTCGTCGTCTTTGGACTGTTGCAAGTCATCATGGATTTTCAATTGAAACAACGCTGCGCTTGTATTCATTCGGTGCTCAGAGATACGCTTGTTCATCGAAGAGATTAACTTTTCTGATACTTAATCTCGTTAATACTAAGAGATCTTGTCATGTTACGCTTCAGGATTGATCTCGAAAAATGGCACGAGAACTCGCGGGATCGGGATGTCTTTCTTTTTTGGGATTGCATTCCCTTGTCTGATGTCACTAAGCATTATTTAAGAATAATCAAGGTTAAGTTAGTTGCATACTAATGTTGCTTATCACGTCTTATGCGATTTTGTTTTAAAGTATCTGAGAATATTTTTTGTTGACAAGAATATGAGCAAATATATATTGTTACGAGCTAGGGGATCGGATAGAAACGCCGTAGATTTCTTCAAGGGTTTATTTTTAATTAAATCTACGAGGAATTTGTTAACACTAAAAACCACAATTACGCACTAAAATTCACTGATTACACACACAAAATACTGTCACTAATTACTTTATTACACGCACTTCACACAGTACTTGTATTCACTTTTCTTCACTATATTCGCACTTTTTCACTCCGGTGTTTATCGCATTCAAAACTGAACTAACTGGTCGCGTTTCTGCTCGCTTATATATCCCTGGGAGCGATGTTCGAGAACTCTCTAGGCGGCAGCGCAACTGAGTAGCGATCGCACAATTCTAGAACGTGCGTACTAGCTATCCCTTTCGCACATTGCTCCGTCCTTGTCGTACGGCGTTCTAGAGTGCTCGGTCTAGCTTCGAGAAGGTTCCGATCTTCCCTCTCTCTCGCGTATCATTCCGTCCTTGTCCCACACCTAGAAAATTCGTTCTAGAACATTCCTTCATCAAAGGGGTATAACCAGGCCTGAAAACGCCTGAAAACGGGTTTCCTGAAAAGTGTACCATTCGACTACACGTGTTCTGAAACGGCCTGAAAAAATGTTTCAGGCTCCTGAAAACTAGGGTGACATTATGTAAATTACGATTTTCTAATATGTGATTGACCCTCTCCTGAAACGGTCAGAAATCACATTTCAGCCTGCTGAAAAGTTCTCTAACTAGTGGAAAAATCTAGAAACATTGTAGTCGACCCGTCTTCGTAACACTACCCCCTCCTTAGACATGCTCGTCCCGAGCATCATCACTTTCATTCACCGTTATCCTTTCCCATGGAGACCGAGTCTGCGAATCCTTAATAGCTGCACAATCTTTACATTTCTTGATCCAGTCTTCAACATCTTCACGATAGTGTATCCAATAAAATATTTCTTTAATCTTCATAAGAGTCCTCTTTACTCCTAAATGTCCACTAGACAAGTCAGTATGAAACATTTCCAATATGTCGCGAACCTTGGATCTTGGCACAACTATCTGCAAATGATCGCCTTGAGCATTTTTCAATTTGCGACATAACACTCCATTATGTAGAACTAAACTATCCCATTGAGCCCAGTAACTCTTAGTAGTGGTACTTGTAGATGCGACTTTACTCCACTGCGGCTTGACAGCTGAAGATTTCATCCAATCCAGAATTGGTTTAATGTCACAATCTTCTTGCTGTGCTATCTGCATAAATTTTCCACCCCAATCTGAATGAATGGTGTCTGTTCTAAAAGTTCTCACATAGCCAATCTCCTTTCTGTCCTTTTTGTTGACCTTTTCACATAGCCGTTGAGACACATCTGAACTTCTTGTAACCTCTCTTTCATGGGCAGATAACATGTCCGAAAATTTCCTTAATTGTTCCTCTGCCTTTGATAGTTGTCTTGACAAGGCTTCCGCATAGGTCTCAGTAACTTTCCACTCTTGTTGATTACAGTCCTGTCCGTCCACATTGATAACTCTACAGACGTCAAAACCACTATTTGTAGAGTGTCCTTTTAAGCAGACTTCCTGTTCTCCACACTTAAAGATTCCTTTTTCCAGATCTATTTTACAATTGTACAGCTTCATAAAGTCTAGCCCGATTATGCAGTCATCTACTATGTCGGCAAGAACAACCTTGTGTCTGTAAAATCTTCCACCAATATTGAAGGTTGCGATACCTTCTCCCCGATCTGTTATACGCTGACCTGTAGCTGTAACAAGCTGTACATTTCCTCCAGAAGGGCTTCCATAAAATGACTTCAGAAGTTGGTATTTAATTACGGTTCGTGAAGCTCCAGTATCTAGTGTTAGGTCACACTTAGTTCCATTGACTTCACCGTCGATGACTAATGTATTCCCACGTTTAACCTTCACATCACCTCGGAAGTCTTTCTTAGGGCACGAAAACCTCATGTGCCCTACTTCCCCACAGATGTAACAGGTTGGCCCACGTTGAACATTAGCTTTTTCCGTGATAGCCCTAATGCGGTAAGGTTGAGGATATTTTTGAATCGCGTCCACCTCCAACGCATGGGCTAGAGCATCCTTCAGGTTCTTGTGGTGACCAAGGTTTACACTCAACCTGACTTCACGATCTCTTATTCCATCAATGAAGGTTTGCACTAATATCTTGTCTGCTACGTCTGGTAAGGATGCGTAGGCTTTTCTTACCAGCTTCTCTATTTCCAGACCCCATTCTTGCAAGCTCTCACTCGGTCGCTGCGCTCTCTCCCGTAATTGAGCCCTATAGACTGGCTCCAAATGTGAGTCCCCATAACGTGACTCCAGAGCATCCAGCAGTCGCGTCAGTGTCACTTCACCTGTCATGACTTCTAACACGTCCAGGGCTTCGCCTCGCAGTCCCAACATAAGGGCAGCCACAGCCTGATCATTTTTCCAACCGTTTATCTTGCACAGAGCCTCAAACTGTACCTTGTAGGCGCCCCAAGACGAAGAACCATCAAAGGTAGGTGCCTCCACCGCTCCAGATGATTCCACAAATCCAGACATCTTAAGGCATTGAATCTCGTTTTCTAACTCAAGCAAGCGTTTCTCTTGTTTAGATAACCTACTTGCCAGGTTTTCAAACGTGGATGTTATTGTCTCAGTCTTCTGTGTCTGCATCCCCGCATTTGCTGCAGACTCTGCCACAAACTCCTCTTGATTCTCCCTTGGAGTAATTGGCATTTTTCTATCCCACTTCTGACACCAAAATGTTACGAGCTAGGGGATCGGATAGAAACGCCGTAGATTTCTTCAAGGGTTTATTTTTAATTAAATCTACGAGGAATTTGTTAACACTAAAAACCACAATTACGCACTAAAATTCACTGATTACACACACAAAATACTGTCACTATTGACTTTATTACACGCACTTCACACAGTACTTGTATTCACTTTTCTTCACTATATTCGCACTTTTTCACTCCGGTGTTTATCGCATTCAAAACTGAACTAACTGGTCGCGTTTCTGCTCGCTTATATATCCCTGGGAGCGATGTTCGAGAACTCTCTAGGCGGCAGCGCAACTGAGTAGCGATCGCACAATTCTAGAACGTGCGTACTAGCTATCCCTTTCGCACATTGCTCCGTCCTTGTCGTACGGCGTTCTAGAGTGCTCGGTCTAGCTTCGAGAAGGTTCCGATCTTCCCTCTCTCTCGCGTATCATTCCGTCCTTGTCCCACACCTAGAAAATTCGTTCTAGAACATTCCTTCATCAAAGGGGTATAACCAGGCCTGAAAACGCCTGAAAACGGGTTTCCTGAAAAGTGTACCATTCGACTACACGTGTTCTGAAACGGCCTGAAAAAATGTTTCAGGCTCCTGAAAACTAGGGTGACATTATGTAAATTACGATTTTCTAATATGTGATTGACCCTCTCCTGAAACGGTCAGAAATCACATTTCAGCCTGCTGAAAAGTTCTCTAACTAGTGGAAAAATCTAGAAACATTGTAGTCGACCCGTCTTCGTAACAATATATTAATTTCTATACCTCATTATTAAATTCATAAATGATTTAATATAGTTAATAGGTACAACTTGTGATAGCGATAAAAAAAATCTATAAAGTGGTGGTAAGAATAAAAAAGATTACAATGGATGCTGGTTATTCTCGGTTAGCTGGATATGGTACGTGAAGAAGGACCTTCAGACGCGACAAAAACATACGACTCACACGCATTTATTTCCTCATTTGTATTTGTCTAGTTCATTTATTTCGTGATTTTTTTGGACGAAAAATACGACGAACTGAATTATCAAAAATCTTATTTGAAGCTAATTGTGAAGTATACATTGCTCACTAACATTTAAACGTAAATTATCTCTATATATATAATTCTACTGTACGTATGTAACTGAACTCCTCTTAAACGTATGCGTTTGGGTAACGCCCTGGATGGTTTGGATTCACAAATCAGCCCGGCAGATGGCGCTGCAGTCGGTATCTAGGTTATTTATCTTTATATAAAATAAACAGCTGGTATACATTTTTTGTGTGTTCTAGTAGAGTAGGGAATGATTTACATTATTAGATTTTATTTGTCTGTAGTAATAATATTTTTCTGAAAATACACTGTCTTATATAAAAATACTTAAGAATTAAATAAATTTGTTATTTGAGAAGATAATTATTAAATTGTTTACTTTACTTATACAGTATATATCTGCTATTTTTGTTAGTGATGCCAAAAGTTTCTTCTAGATTCTTTTTTTATTTCAAGGTAGGTAGGTAAACCCTAAATATAATCTTCAACGTATAATAATTCCAGGTCAATGGGAAAAGCTGCCTCTTTGGACCTTGGAGCGTGAGCTGGTTAACCAGGACATCGCAGAAAAGGAAAGCATCAAAGTGCTGGAAAAGGCCACAGTGCCCATCGTGAAGATGACGGACAAATACTCTGATGTCAAGGTATATAAATTGTTTTGCTTTAGGTGCCGTTCAAGTATTAAGTAAGCTGATTTACTGTAATTTATCCTATTAATATTAATATAATTTAATTAAAATACGAATTAGTGCGCATTTTCTAACCGATTAAAAAATCGAATGAGGAGGGCTATCTATCAATTCTTCAAGAAAAGGGCGTACAAATTTTTAAAAGGCCGGCAACGCATATGCGAGCCCTCTAGCAACGTGAGTGTCTATGGGTGTTTGCCCCCTGGTATATAAAAAAACATCGATTTTTTTGTTTCATTGAATTGTCAGGAAACTAATAGAACGTTCCCGAAGAGTTACCCCTTGGCCACAGTCACCTGCGGCGCGGTTTGCGGCGCGCAAAGCGGCGCGCAAAGCGGCGAGCGGCAAAAACAAATTGAGAAAATTGTATGAAGTATGCCACAGCTATCGGCGACGCGCATTGCGGTGCGACCTGCGGCGCGGTGGCACCCGCGCGGTGGCGGCGGCGGGGGTCTGCGCGGCGTGCGAGTGAATCAAATGCACTCAAGAGTATCGAGGCGGCCACAGCTAAGAGCGGCGCGCGCCGCGGCATTGGTGGACGCATTTAGCATCGCGCGACCAAAACAAATAATTTTGTTTTTATCGCGCATTGAGCTCATATAAAATAATGGATACAAAACAATTTATTAGTGAAATACTGAGTAGACCAGCAATATGGATGTCAAAACATCCACATCATAAATATAGGCATGTTATAAAAAAAATTGTGGGACGACTAATAAAACTAACTAATATACTCTAAATATTGGCGCCGCGGTCGCAACTGGTCGAGCTGTGGCATACCACCGCAAACCGCGCCTCTCGCAGACCCTCTTGCCGCGCCGCGCTCCACACCGCCAGAAACTGTGGCCAAGCTCTTAAGACGTTTTAATTTCAATAAGGTTTCTCGAGAATAATTGCCAAGTATGACTTTCGTACCTCAAATTTATTACATTTTTCATATGAAGTCGACCCCGGACTTTGATTTTTTTTTATCATAACTCACCTTTTTTTAATATATTTCAGGTTGATATTTCGTTCAACATGAGCAGTGGAGTGAAGAGTGCCGAGCTGATAAAACAGTTTAAGGTAATGAATCCGAAATACCTGCTTACCGCCTCTATGCCTTAGTCGAACACTTAGTTTGTTTAATTCAATTACTCGGAGTATTGCGTTACAAATACCCATAGACAGTGAAGAAATCTCTATATATATAAAATTCTCGTGTCACAATGTTCGTTCCCATACTCCTCCGAAACGGCTCGACCCATTCTTATGAAATTTTTTATGCATATTCAGTAAGTCTGAGAATCGGCTACTATTTATATTTCAAACCCCTTAGTGATAAGGGATGTCCACCCCAAAAACCATTTTTTAATTTTTTTAATAAAATTTTTGTTTTTATTTTTTATGATACAGCATACAAAAATACATACAACCCTTAATTTTCACCCCTCTACGATGAACCCCTATTTTTTATTTGTTAATAACTAATCTTATGACTTGAACTCAGAAGTTTATTTCAAAAAATCAAACAGTATTTGATTGAAAAAGGGTAGTATAGCAAAATGTTTCATGTTGGTATGAAGCTAAGTAAAATCCCATTAAGGAGAAACAAAGTTCGCGGGGGCAGCTGGTAACTTTATATATTTTATATTAGATGGGAGGTTTCCAGTTATAAGACAATCAAGATAGGAATGAAATTAGTCGATAACCAGAATGTATCTGTCATTTTTTATCTGTAAATTATCGTTTAAATGAATTTACTGAGACAAATAAAAAAACAATTACTTCTTGTACGTGATTTTTCCTCGTATTGTGAGAGAATATAGCTATCCCGTTTTTACAAACTTATATAAAACAAGTTACGAGCCTCGATTAAAAATAACAAGCGGCGCTTTAAACTTAGGTTTCTGTATCTGTTTCGTGATATTTTTGGAGGCGACATCGACCCCAGTTACTATTCATAACCTCAGCGAAAACTAACCTAGCTTAACACATGACATAATGTATGGAAATAATTCATCAACTGCATAGATAACAGACGTTTTTAGTTGTCCATTGAGTGAACTGAACTGCTTCATGTCAGTTCCTATACTGTAAGGAATAGTTAGTGTTTCTGTGAATATTTTAATCTATGACTGTTTAATGTTGTGTTGTTTTAGTCACACACACATAGTGTGTGATGTAAATGTAAAAAGTTACCGCATTGGAGTGTTTTCGTATTTTGTTACATAAATATTTTTTAGTACTTCTTTTGGCGCGTTAGGGAAAAATTATGAGAGTAAATTTTTACGCGCGCAGACCGTCCCAAACACCCTGAATATCTATTCAAAAGTTGGTAAAACAGTCTGGGCCACTAGTTGGCGCTTGCTGTTTTATCGACAAGTTGCATTGTCTGTCATGGCGTAGTGTTTTTCAGACTCGTGTTTATGTAAACCAAAATAATGATATCTTTACGACAAAACCCATTCCAATGTGATAAAAAACATAATCATTCTTAACCTTATCCTATCCTGATCAATCGTGACTTGCGAAAAGCGAAAAGGCCGTCCGTTGCATACCTTATAATTTTTATGTATTGTTTCTTTTATTTGCAACGAAGTGTAAATAAATAATAAATAAAGAATTATTGTAAAATATCATTAGTACATATTATATCGTTTCGTAAAAATTTTACCCTCATGCGCGTAAATAAGTTTCACTTCAAAAATAATCAATTTCATATATTTTTCGCAGGAAAAATACCCAGTACTCTCGCGGCTTGTGATGGTGTTAAAACAGTTCCTTCTCCAACGAGATCTAAACGAGGTCTTCACCGGAGGCATCTCTTCATATTCCCTGATCCTGATGTGCATCAGCTTTCTCCAACTCCATCCACGGCCTGAAAGGCTTCGGCAGACCCATAACCTTGGGGTGTTGTTAATAGAGTTCTTTGAGCTATATGGAAGAAAGTTCAACTATGTGAAGACAGCGATACGGGTTAAGAATGGTGGAAGTTATTTGTCTAAGGATGAACTACAGAAGGTATATTTCAATTAAGTCCACTTAAAGAAAATTATGTTTGTCTGTATGATCGCTATAAGATGAAAATCTACTAAACAGATTTTTGTAATAAATTGTTTAAGAGGTTGTTAAGAATCTTCACGAATTTGAGAAAGGAAACTTAAGTAAATTATTTTGAGTTTTTATCGTAGGGTTTTTAAGTTTCTAATTTTTTGTTTTTATTTTTTTCTTTGACAGAATAATATAAAAATATGTTTTAGAAAACTGCTGTGTGGTAGAAGAGATATAGTAGTAACTTAAATGTTAGTTAAATAAATGTGGTTAACCCCAATGGGTTATTGTGTTGTGTTATTAACTTTTATAAAGATTAAAATATATGGTAATTTAAGTAATACTTTCCCGGAAATAGGGGAGTTAATATATAAACTTGAACTCTTCCTCTAAAGCGAGGTCTTAATTATATGTATTTCAGGAAATGAATGACGGTCACCGCCCATCCCTATTATGTATCGAAGATCCGCTCACACCGGGTAACGATATTGGCCGCTCAAGCTATGGCGCCCTACAAGTCAAACAGGTAAGGAATGTTCTTAGTCTTAACTTTGATATCTTCTTTATATATATAATTCTACTGTACGTGTATTTCACTGAACTCCTCTTCAACAGCTAGACCGATTTGAATGAAATTTTTGTGTGCGTTTGGGTGGCGCCCTGGATGGTTTAGATTCTGCCCGGCAGATAGAGTCGGTATCTAGATTAATTATATATATGTACAGCAAATAAACGGCTGGTATATATATAAATCTTCTGTGCATGTGTTAGTAATTAAACTCTTAAACGGCTGTACAGATTCTGATGATTTTTTTGTAGGATGTGTCGGATCCTCTAGTGGGTTATAATATCTGTTTTGTTTGTTGTTATTAATCAGTAATAAAGGCTACCATAACCACCCGTGGAGTAATGAAGTCTTTAATGCTTTGTGTTAAAGTCCATTTTATGGTGCAAAAACCTGGAGGATTTACTGGAATTGAAACAAGTACCAAAGCGGCATTTGCGGTGAATGTAGTACCTAAAAAATAAAATATATATATAATTGTATAGGAATTAAACTAATTCCGTCTTTTTTACAAACAATTTCAAGAAGATGTTCGATTCCTAGCGACACGATAATTACAAAATATTTGTTATATATTTTTTATATGAAACCGTCCTCAGGCATTCGACTATGGCTACATAATCCTGCAGCAAGCGATAAGCGGGGCGTTGGGGGCGCACCACAGTGCCTTAGGGCGCGTAGTGCGTGTCACAGACCACGTGTTGCAATACCGGCGATGGGTGCAAGACACGTTTCACCCGTTTTTCTTCCCGATCCACATTACTGCCCAAATCCCGCAGCCTCCGCCCGCCCTGCCTGCTCCGCCCACCGTCGCGTGCCCAGAGCCCAGCGATAGCGAACCGGTAAGAATTGCAGTATAGTGTAGTTATTTATTAATGCAAGGCAAAAAAACGTGTGGCACTCGGGGACTGCAGCGGTAAAGCTATTGCAGTTTTTTTTATATTCATTCAATCTACCAGACTCAGACTAATACGCCTATATAGTCTGTCTCACTCTAACGTGTACCGGCTGAACCGGCCGCGCTTACGTCACCGAGCTCGCCAGAGATGTTAATATGCGTATGTCCCATTCTAACGCACCTGCGCTACGTCACCGATCACGCCAGACCGATGTGAGACGCAGTATGCGTTTTGTCCCGTTCTCAAGCGTATTGGCCGCACCTATATTACGTCATGGTGTGTTAGGTTTATTTTCGTTACGGAATTTCTTGATTCGGTCGCCGCGCTCAAAGCCCGCGATAAAATCTATGCCATAGCTTAACAATTTATCCAATAAAATGTCTAGTAAAATCAAGTAATTCTAAAACCATGTGACTCAGTAAGTTTGTAATTTTTTTTATTAAAATCAATTGTGCTTACAGGAGTGGTCAGATGGATCAGGTGGCGCACCAAGTGGAAACGGCGGCGAGACGGGCCGTCGCACGTCGCCGCCGCCATTATCAGCGCTGCAATGCTCGTCTCCGACGCCGCGACGCGTTTCGGCGCACCAGAGCCTCATCATTCATCATATCACTAGCAATTCTGACTTCAATAATATACCTTCAGGTATAGATTTCACACCTCACTTGGTCACAAGCACTTGAGCAAAGTTTTTAAAGAAAGAAAGCATAATAAAAAGAGATTGAGATAGAGTAGCCAATCGGTTTTGACAGTTTAAAATTGAAAAAATCTTTAATTAAAAAAGATATCTTGATAATCATGGTACGTCATAGCGACTGAATCGGCGCAATCTTGGGTAGAGAAGCGTATTGGCTGGTTTTTAAAATTATGAACGTCTAATTAAATTTTTTTGTCACTAATAAATAATGTGAAATTATCTATTCTAGTGAAATATATGGAATATTTTTTTATTATTTACACAAAAACACAAGTCAAGAGAAATATTCTTACAGGTGTGATGCAGCAGCGGTTTAACAACAATAACACGAGCAACAACACCACCACCACCAACAGCAACAACAACGCTAACAACAACACCACTCCCAGCAGTGGGGAGCAGAAACCGCGGTCCAGCCGTTCGTTTTCCTCCAAACAGCGGCGATATACGTCACCACCTCGGTACCGTGAACCTCGTTCGAATAAGAAAAGGCGACAGTTCGCCCAGCCCCGATGATACCCGCCTACGCATAGGCGAAAGCCGCGGACCACTTAGTGACTCAATAGTGAGAATAGTGAAGTGTAAAACACTTAGTTACACCTGTTATAGTGACTCGTGATGTTTGTGATCTGACAGTGAAACGGACTGATTGATTATAGTGTTTACCCATTACTTCACTATAATGTACACTATGATGTAATCCATGCTTTTGAATGTGCATCACTGGATTGGCGAAGTCATGGGAAATGCCTATCCTCGGCTCACGTGACCTTACGCATTGGTTCGCCTAAAATACCAGTCGTAATTGCTACGAATCGTAGATTTATGAAACGGTTGTCGTAAGTAATTGTGGCTGGTGGCTTAGAACTGGTACAAGGCTAAGAAAAGATACTCGAAGAAGTAAAATGATTATCGATTCTAAATTAGGGAATACCGATTAGTAATTGTTATGAATTAAATATACACCGACAAATATAACGTCACGTTATAGCTACAGATAAGTATAAAAAATACAAAAAAAATTGTCAAGCCTTGATTTTTCTAAATGTTGACTGAAAGAAATAAAAGAAAATACTCAAATGTCAATTAAATATTTTTGGTTTAGGGGCTTAATAATATCCCTTAGCAATTGGACTGTAAATAATTTAATATGAAATTGTCCAATGAATGCGAAGTAGCCATTTTAAAATTAAATACAGAGTGATTAGGAATTACATAAATTCATTGAAATGGAAACAGTTTTAAACTACATAAAAAACAAGCTTTTCTGTATGAAAGTTTTTGATATTTCCAAAAAAATAATAAAAAATACATAGTATTGAAATATAGTTTGATTAATGTACTTGCAAATTAACGCATTCGTTTTTAACACTATGTCTAAAGTTTGATCTGGGACACTGACAAGTCAATAGATATTGATGCTATTTGAAGAATATGAAGGTCTGTTTTTAACACATAACTTACTAAATTCTTTTACTGTTTGATTTTAAATTCCATTTCAATAAGTCCAATTTTAAGACAAATTTATCATCACAAGGCAATCAAGCCTTTTTTTTAATAATTAAAAAAGAAAAAAATATTTGATTGACAATTTGATTATTGCCATTATTTGTTTTATACTTAAATGATTTGAAAATTCTAAAAATATATAAACAGAAATCAGTCTGATATACAATAATAACATATTATTATCTATTTATCGGAACACACTGCCAAAAACATGGACTTAGCTGACTAACCCGATAAGGATTTAGTGTAATTGTAGTGAAAATAACACCAATTCTGTATATAAGACAACTGCGTGCGCTAGATTAATAAATATAAAGTTACATAAATTTGAAAAAAAAAAGTAATAAAGTAGGCGTTTGACATAAGTCACTGTTTGACAGAACCCTATCTGTCAAAATCTGACAGTTGAGACTTGTCTCTGAATTATAACGGACCCTACATTTATGAGTACTTATTTCATCGAGCGCACGATTTAGGTCATAAACGTTTTTAACTTGACGTGGAGGGATATTCCGCCGTAGATTGTTCTAAAAAAATGACCCAACTTTTTACCGTTGGTTATCTAAGGTAAAAACGTTGCGTATTATGTTGTCGTATACGATGTATCGAGGCCCTCGGTCATAGCTTCGAACAAAATTAGATCGATTAAATGAAATATATTCGCACTGCCGATCTCATCGGTGCAGACGGGATGTGGTCGAAAGACTTTTCATATATCATTAGTTGGCCCATTGACCGCGTGTTCATGCTGTTTCATAAATCGTCAGTATCAATAATCTTTGTACATATCTAAAGTAGTTAGTATTGCGTATAAGGGTTCAATGCATGGCAATACAATATCACTTTGGTTTTGATCCATTAACGGGCTGTGAACCATAAAATATATAAAGTTAAATATAAATTCATCAAGTTTTACTTTGAGGGGAATGTGTTTTTATCCCCGTCTGCACTCTGCCTTATGTAAGACTATGGCTAACTAAAACACCAAAAAAGCAATACTACATAAGTAATAATGAAATCACAATAGTGACTGAACGTGTACAAATATTATACAATCTAATGTTAGGTGTCGTAGTTATGAAGCAAAAAATAATATTAGAATTTGACAGCGCCACGGGTTGTTGCAGGAATCTGTTAGAACGCCGCCACTTTGGGTTCGGAGTGTTATTGGATCGGGTATACAATATAACGTAATAGCATATGGGATTCCTTTGCGTGACAATTTTCAGACTAAAAGAAGATCATGCTTTTGCATGTCGCAAAGGATTTTTGTCTAGTACAGTAGTTTGCGGCGGCTTTGCCAGACGGTTTATATGGGAATAATAAGGTCGCACGTTATGTTCCCAAACAACTTTATATTGCAATAGTATTTTTACATAGTACAGTAGATTTGTTATTGAAACATTGTGGGCTGTGTAAATTAAAATAAAACAATACTTGTTCAGAATGTAATCATAATTAAATACGAAAAAATATTTTATAATTAACAGATTGATAAAAAACTTTTTATATTTCGTAGCTTACTTTTAATTGGATATTAATTACCTTGATTGGAAGCTTTATAGAGTGTAGACTCTAACTCTAGAGGGACCTTATCCTTCTAGAATTAGTCTACACTTTTCTTTTCTGTGACACAACTTTGCCTTATATCATTCAAGTGCCAAAGGATACTTGACGGCTAAGAACCGGGTTCCATATTAATACCAATTGTCAATGTTACGAGGCGTAGATTTTTATAGCGCATTTTCACGTCGTACTTTATGAACCCGGGCATATTTGCGCAGTATTTTAAGTAGAAAATACCTGTTTTTTGATAACGGTTAATAATTTAATCTAATTTATTTATTTGTTATACAGACTACTTAGTTATTTGGGTTATAGGCACAGACAATGCAATTGTTTTAACTTAAAAAGTTGTTGAGTAAATATTTGACACTAAACTTGAGTTTAAATATTGTACTATTACTTAAAATGTATAGAAGGAAACGCTTCTATATATTTTAAGCTGATTAATATGTTAGAAAAACGGTCAAAATTTTGTTCCCAATTTGTTCATAGCTATTTTAATTAATGTTTAAACTACCCTCAGATTTTGAAAAGTATGAAAATATTAGTGTCGCTTGGCATTCCTATGAACTCTAAAGATACTCGAGAAATAATATTTTAATATAATTAAAATATGTAAAGTATAATTTCGAGTAAAGCGCGACTAGTCTAAAATTTGTATAAAAGTGATATTATTTATTTTATTCTGAACTACTCATTGGCCTGTATTAATATTTAGTTGTTTTAAGCGCTGTTAAATATGTCGAACATACACCAAACTCATAGCTTATTAATAAACATACTACAGGTTGTTGAGGAATGTGTCTATTGGAGGCCTAAAGTATGTCTATGAATAAGAGGGTATTGAAATTTGCTTCTTGTTTTGACGAGTCTTCAACATAAAGATTATCTGATACCATCTCCATTATTGCCTTGAAATTTGGTTGTGTCTTGCTGACTTCCTACTAACAACCAGTTTTTATCTTTTGACATAACCATGTACATAAAAATTTATTTGGTCTATTAATGTAGGAATTCAGTAACACTCAAAACAAATCTAATATTTTGTCACTCAGATTTGAAAACTTATCACAGAAGACCATCAGAGCAACATTTTTTTATTCCAAGACATTGATGTTTTAAATGGTCATATTAAATAACCAAGTAACTCATATTCATATGTACATAGATAATCCACATACATTATATAACACATCCTACCATACTATATGTAAAAACAATGAAATCTACCAGAAATGGCAGTATATTGTTTTAGAAAATGGAACTACTGAAAGAAAGAAATTGTGTTTATAATGTAAAATCTATGAATTGATTTGAATTAAGCATGAATAATCAAGCAATACTATGTACTGTGTCTATTGTGATGTCAAAATTTTATGCTGTGTAAATTTATAGTAATTAAATTTGTACCTAAAATATAAACATAAATGTTAGTCCGTATTCTAAAACGTGTTTTCGGGTGAAATCTTTATTATAACTGTTAAATATGTTGAAATTAAATTTGTGAATATATAATAGATTTTGACCAATTGCCTTTTTAGAGTACAGACCTACAATATAAATACCCCAATATTCTAGGTAAATGAAGTTTGTTGATTAACCATAGAGTATACCAAAATACCACATATGTATGTAGCTTTGAAGGGCTCAGAAAAAATAAATGATCTCATAAAGTTTTTAAAAAGTTAATCATAAAAAAATACATAAAAATATAAACTTAATAAGTGCAAATAAATATGATAGTGTAAGTGCATTGCGCGTCACAGAAATTTAGACAAAGTTTTTGCAAACATTTAACAGTCGATTAATATTGCGACGAACTTTAGAAAGAGATGTAAAGAGAGATAATTATTCTAGATTATGTGCCATTTGTCGTTGGTTTGAAGAGCGGCGTTTGTGCGATAGAGACAACGCTCTACAACCGTAAATGACGGTTTTCTCTTTCTAATAGTCGATGTGCAATATTTTTCGCCGAGTACGTAATATTTTTTTGGAGGAAATATATTTTATAGCGCAGCTTTTTAAAATACATATAATGATGTGTGATAGTTACGTTTAAAAGAAATTATTGCATTTACAAATGAATTGTCATGTTTTTGTGACGCGACGCGTTTAGTCATTTTGTATATCTTATCTCGATGTATGTTAGTATGTTGTTATGTAATGTACATACGGATAGACAAATGTACATACGCTTGTATATATTGTGTAAATACACGAGATATACATATATTTAATATTAATATAAAGTTTGAATTAAAGAACGTTTTAAATAAAATAAATTTTTAAAAAATACAAAAAAAGATAAAAATTTAATAAAGACATACAGTGAGTATGAAGTGGAAAACCAATTTTGTTTTTTATTTATATCCTCTCCGTGTAACCAAAGACAAGAAACAAGAAAGAACTTGTTACGGCGCAATGAGTGATGAGTCATGATTTTTAAATTTAACTTCAGTAATGATTTTTATTTTATACTAGCTGGCCTGGCGAACATCGTACCGCCTAACAATCGATTCTTTATTTTTTTTAAATACTTATTCTGCTATTCGGGACACCGGTCTAGCTAGTAAGATAAAAAAAGGAAGTTGATAAGACAACAAATACATTATGTCAAAAATTAAAATTTACCTTCCACTATCACTTGAACTTTATGATATGGTATTAAAGTTCAAATTGACTTTTTAAGTATTATTACGAATATTTTGTATTGGAATATAGAAAAGTGTTGTTTTTAGACTATTTCACTCAATTTTTTTTAATTTTTCTCTCCGTAAGAACCATCCTCGTACTTCAAGGAATATTATAAAAAAAGAATCAGACAAATCGGTCAAGCCGTTTTCATGTTATGTCGTGACAACGGAAAACGGGTTTCATTTTTTTATATATACTAGTGGACCTCACAGACGTTGTCCTGCATGATATTTAAAGCGATTAGGATATTAAGCAAAGTATGAAAGTACCGACTGCAGTGCCATCTACCGGGCTGATTTGTGAATCTAAACCATTCCCAGATCCCCTTGAACACACACAAAAAATTTCATCAAAATCGGTCCAGTCGTTTGAGATAAGTTCAGTGACATACACACTCACAGAAGAATTATATATATATACTAGTGGACCCCACAGACGTTGTCCTGCATGATATTTAAAGCGATTAGGATATTAAGCAAAGTATGAAAGTACCGACTGCAGTGCCATCTACCGGGCTGATTTGTGAATCTAAACCATTCCCAGATCCCCTTGAACACACACAAAAAATTTCATCAAAATCGGTCCAGTCGTTTGAGATAAGTTCAGTGACATACACACTCACAGAAGAATTATATATATATATACTAGTGGACCCCACAGACGTTGTCCTGCATGATATTTAAAGCGATTAGGATATTAAGCAAAGTATGAAAGTACCGACTGCAGTGCCATCTGCCGGGCTGATTTGTGAATCTAAACCATTCCCAGATCCCCTTGAACACACACAAAAAATTTCATCAAAATCGGTCCTGTCGTTTGAGAGAAGTTCAGTGACATACACACTCACAGAAGAAATATATATATATATATAGATATTTTGGAAATGGGCTTTAATAACAACAGTACTATCCTTTGCACGAACTTCTACGTAAGTAGATATAATATTTGATAGCTCGAACGTTTGTCATTTTAATGTCTTATTTTAATATAAGTAAAATAATAATTTGAAGATAATGAAACTGAACTTAATTGAACAGTCGCATCGCTAATTTATATAATTAATTATAACTTTAAAAAAATTGTTAATTCGCTTATTACCAAAGAATCTTTCAATGCCAAATGTCAATTTACTAAACTTACAGTTTTTTTAGAATGAATTTAAAATAGTAATAGATATCTAGAAACAAAACTATCTTTCCTTCGTTAAGTTTTGTAATTAATAGACGATTTAGTATTTATAAACCAATTAAAATACAATACGAAATTAAAATACGATATTCGCAATTTTAGAACTATTTCAAGACCAATAAATACAAAAAATGTAATCACGTTAATAAAGTTACATAGTGCAATTGGGTTCTTCTCACATTCCTGAAAAGCTTGTTAGACATTAAACGGCAAATTTTATTGAGTTGGTAAGGCATGTTCGACTGTTGATCATATCCCGCTGGGGCCGATTAAATTTAAATGGGAGTAGAAAATTGTAGAATGGTCACGTGACCCAGCGATCTTAAATTTCTCTAGCATATGTGGCTAGTCTAAATAGAGATAAGCTGGAGCGGCCTGCTTGTTAAGCTGATACAAAGATATACAAGCATTCATAGTTTACTGTCAATGCTAATATAATGAAGAGGTAAGTTTCTGAGGGGATAAACTCGGGCTTTAATGAACCGATTTTGAAAATTCTTTTACCACATTTTGTGAAAGTCAGTCGAATGAAAACGTTTCTTACGAAACCTGCCTTAACTATGAGAGATTATTGGTTGAGTTCTAGAGAAAAGCTGTAGTTAGATAATGCCAACAAAAAGTCAGCGACAACATGTCTTACTATTATATTATATAAAAAAACTGTTTGACTTTTTGCGATAACCTGAAAAATTACTGCACTGTATTTATTGCGGTTTTGAGCTAGGTCTATAACTTTTCAAGGTTTACAGGTCACGGTTGCAGTTGTTTGAAGGTGGGGCAGGTCGCTTGTACCTCGCACCTACTTCATAAAACAAGAAATATTTTTTTTGACTATGGATAGAAACAAATAGATGTACCTATATTCGGAAGTTCACTTCGCACTTCGAAATTTGTGTCACCATTCATTATTGAAAAGTATTGCCAATAGATTTTAATCATGACGGTTTTATTGCCTATAGAACGAAATTATTGGTTCAAAACGTGATGCGTCAGTGCTCAGGGCTTAGATAAGAATCAAAATTAAGACTTAGCATTAGTGTGTCAAAATACGTTCTTGATATCCCTTAGAGTCGCACTAACCGCTACGTTACTCCTTATTGTCACCTTAATACCATATCAATTTTAGAATCAATGCTAGACTCTATTACAGTGAATTAGAGCTTAATTTTAAAACCATTTGTGTCCCATTGTTTTGCGCATGCGTGTCCATCGTAAACACGCTGAACTGACAGTCTTTGGTACAGTCTCGTCGCGAGCTGCCGGTGCACCGCGTATAGAAACCGCATCGTATGCATACGTATGGCATGTGAATTCCTTCTCTGTACGATTTAGTTTCATACCTGAGTGAATATCGGAGTAGTTCAGAAGGTGAGTGATGGAAATGTTTAAATTTCTTTTAATATGTCTAAGAGTCGGGTCCTATTTCCACATTCATGATGCTGTCATGCGTGTGGATGTGAGCCGCTTGGGGTAAATATAAAAATACTGAACATTAGCTTTACCTATGTAAACTTAATATGTAGAGTTAAGTATAAAAGAAAATATTTATAAAGGTTTCTTCGTGGACACAAAATGTACGATAACTATTTATTAACTTCGGATAAAGTGACTCATACGAATTCATTAGAAATTCGATTGATCTTCTCTGGTATAAATTAAAGTCGAAATTGTGCGTGGTTTATGCTACTGCTGGGTACAAATTTATTAGGTATTTTTACCGGTTGGCATTATTATTTTTACCGGTTATTTCGTTAAACATAAGTACTCTCTTGCATTAAATTAATGTGTTTGTATATCTAATGTCGCCAAATTTCAGCAGAAAGTACGAAATTTACTAATTTGCATTAATAATTTATCAATGTATCAAATTTCACTTCCCTCAAGATTAATTTTAATGTCGTTAATTCAATTGTTATACTGCTTTATTTATTTATACGATTACATTAATTTAGAACTAATATTTTTGTTCGCCTTTGTTGTTTGTAAGGCGTTCCATATCAAAATTTGTTTGTTTCATTATTTACAAAATATGTATATCGTATCAAGTGCCATTAAGCAGTCGTGCTCATCAGAAAAATTTTAACACAATGCAGAATCCAGAAATAATCAATAAATTAATTTTCTGTTTGACTTAATTTATTACATCTTTAGATAAAATTAAAGATGATGATATTAATTTATCCCTAATGGCAAAGGACTTTGGTCCATACAGCCAGGTCTTGTTCTTGGTAATAATTGGAGAATTTTGGTAGTTTTAGGTAAAAATTAATTGACTCGACAAGTGAATCTTTTTACTTCGAATGTGAGAGTGTCAAGAAGGTTTTTCTTTTTATATTTACTAAGACAATATAGAGTTGTATCTACCTAAAGAGTTCGAAAGTATCGTGCCAGTTATCAGCTACTAACATTTTCTCATACAATAAAAAGTATCTATATATTCTATACGCTACGTTAAATCATGTGCGATGTACTATACCTAAATATTTAGTGTAGCATAAAACCTCTGCAACGAGGTAAAACCAGATTACCACAGTCTGGGGTGCGTGGGGTATATAACTGGGTATAACCAGTTATATGGGCCATAACGAACTTTATATTGGTTTAAACAAAGTTTGTCTTAGCTTTGTTTGTTCTATTGTTTTGAACAATGCTTATACAAATAACATTGGACTTGGATTTGCCTCTTTCGTACTCTTCAGCACGGTCTCCATATCCAAGGTTTATATGTATACTAGAATACTAATTCATACAATTTCCGTTGATTCTGCTGAAATACACCAAAATAGCGTATTTTGAAAGATTGACAATATGAACCAAATAAGCCGCAAAAAAGCTAAAATTCAAAGCTAATTATTAGGATTAAAATACCTAAAGCTAATCCCGTAAAATAGATTTATTTTGTACAGGATTTAATTTTAATTGAAATTGTATAGTTTATATTTCAAAGGGGTTGGAACACTTCATCAAACTGGTCTTATCTCCGTCTGTAATTTGATAGAACATTCCAGAGATATGAAGACATTAAATAAATCACATGTCTACATAAAAACTTAACAGTTTATGTACTATTATTTCTACGAGAGCGCCACCAGCCGATTTTCAAAGGGCTGGCCAGAGGGCCAGTAGAAGTAGTTGCAAAATTAGTTGTTTAGATGTAATTTCAACGTGGTCGACTACAATGTTTTAATATTAAGGCATAAAATAAATACAAGTTTTGACAAATTTAAAACAAAGGTTGTCCAATTCTCACAGCTGCCCCTACCCATCGCGACGTCATTGTATGCGAGTACTAAAAAATTTAAATAAACTTTGGCGATACTAATATATATACTAGTGGACGTTTCTGCTCATGCTGATTACCACATCAAGTAACAAGTTCATAACTATTTGATCAGAGTCTATTTAAATTTTGCCACATTAACCACGATAGTTTCACTATTTAATTGCTGTTTATTTGTCATTTTCGTGTTTTATTGCATTCATTTGTTTAACAGCACAAATTAAATTTTTGTTATTGTATTTTAATGCGATGCTATTTGCTCACTTTTTTCCATTAAGTAGGTACTTATTAACTTATTTATTTTTATTATGTAAATATTGATTACATTTCAACTCGCAATCTAAACGTTTCCCTTAAAAATTTGATTGCTTTCGTCATTCCATTGTGATTTAAGTTACAACTTTGTTCCTATTTAAATGGCTCGGAATATTAAATAGTTGAAAATTTCTTAAATGAATTACTGAATCCTGCAAAGTGGATAATTGTGTAATTTCATAATTAAATTTCGACGTCCTTTGCGTGGAGTAATGATAAAAGGTAGCCAAGCAATTCTATGCTGCAATTCCAGATATTTCCTCCCATGGTTACCTGCATCTCCAGTAGGTTTGCATGTGCGTTGCTACGTTGTAGTGGTACCCACTTCACTTAAAGGCACCTAAGTCGTATCAGTTTTGAAATACGTGGGTTGAGACTATGAGAGCTAGTTCCACAGAGCCGCCCTTGGTGCGCGGCAGAAAGTTCATTTAAAAGCGCGAGGAAAAAATGGAATTTTGCATTCTGCCTCGACGACCGATGATGGCATTAATCCGCAGCTCCGAAAAAATCTAAACTATGCCGAAAAACGACGTTCTGCTTCACAGTACGAGCGAGTGTTAAATCCGCGCATAGATAGAAAGTGTACCTGTGACCTCAGGTATAAGAGACAGAGGCCGCTATACTAATTTAAAATTGGGTGGGATAACATCGCCTGGTCACGTGACCGTTAAATTATTCGTTAGGCGTTGTCGTCTATTAGTAAGTAGTCTAAAGGCCTATTGTGTTACTAGTAACTCCACATCGTACTAAATATTTTATCTATGTTCGTTATTTAAAGTAGGTACGTTTAAATAAGACTACTTCACGTATACGTGCTTTAAAGCTTTGTTATGTACATAATGTAATTTTTATATCCTTTACAGAAATTTTATTAAAAACTTGAATCTTATTAGAAGATAGTATGAGTTGGATACGTATTAACTCTAACTACTTCAACGTCTACGGTTTGCTCTACTGAGCCTACCAGTACTACGTGTATTTAGATATTTCGTTAAAGTCAGAAGAAAATTATATAGGCGTTTACTAGATTTTTAGCTTACTGTTACTGGGTCGATAATTTTCAACATATGCATAATTTTTTAGCAGAATTGATGCCATTCAATCTTCTTAATTATTCTGCGATCTGTGCCAAACCTATAAGATTTTTTGCCTGGTTGCCGTCCATATATTTCGTAAGATTAACGGGTTAAAACAACCAATCGTTAGCTTTATTGGTATGCAATACTATAAATAGATGATTCGAAGTTTTAAATCTAAAGCGTTGTATCGGGGATATCGCGAATACACCGAAGCATAACGTGTTTCCTGCTTAATTACTCGTTGATAGGTTTCCAACTGCTCTTCGACTCTTAACTTTCAAACTGTTTGTACGAATGTTTTCAAACTAGTGTTTAATAATTGAATCTCTCTTTCAAATAAACGTATGTATTACCTATATAATAATAAAAGGGTGCGTGTACTTATGTACGCGCGTAAGAAGTTATACTTCTTTTAAAGTCAATAAAGTTCAGTTTACATTTGAAAAATTAATTAAATAAATATTTATTATTATTCTCTTACATTAAACAAATAAAACACTATTTATCTTTAAAACATTTTTATTTCATTATACTATTTATTTTTAAGTGACTCTAATGTCTTCATCAGAATTTCGGTTTGTAATTTTAAATTAATCATTACTTGGTTGTGCATCTACGAGGCTTCTCCAAAACTACTTGCTTTCTGCAACAAATAAGAGAATATTAATTTAAGCTCTGTCCATGCAAAACTTAAAATTTTTTATAATTCATATTATAATTTTTTTAACACATTTATATTAATATAATTATATAAATGTGTCAATAATATAATTTGTAGCACATGCTACAGACCTGGATAGCAACTTTCTTTTATTCTATTTAGAGATAGAGATAATTTAAATATAATACCGGTGTCTTCCTTGTAGGTTTCTTTGGAGTTGTTTGGGGATTCTTGTTGTTCAGTTCGACATGATTTTCTTTAACCTTTCTTTAATCCTACAAAATAATGAAATTGTTAAGTTATGTTGTCACTGTTGTGCACACCTTTGTTTGGCTTTTTTAGTATTCAAGTTATGTCAAAACTGATTTATTACCTTGTCATTGTTGGCTTTATTTGCTTTTGGGATATCAATTGTTTCCAAAATGATTTTATTTGTAATAACCTGAAATATATAAATAACATCTATTAATTTAAGTATCATGGTGAGTGGTTCGCACTCAGGTATTAAGGTGTATTATACCCACTGTCCATTATAAGTGGGAATGGGCTCACTTCTGGCAGGACAGAGTTTCGGTACTACAAGTGCAACATGGATGTTTTGAGGTATTACAATATCTCTAACTACCCTGTAGGGGAATAAAGTAATGTTGTAAGCATATGCCTATGCTTGAAAGGTTGAACCTTGAACATCACCATACATCATATTTATAATTAACATTCCTACCTCGACACCATCACAATCAAATTCATTGAAATCTACTTCAAACCATTGTGTCTCGAGAAGGTGATGGTGGCTTTGTTCCACCTCCAGTTTTTGATGTTTCACGGCGATAAGATGACAACTCTTTTTTTGTATTCAATTTAGTGCACTTCCACTGATTCATCAATTGTTTTTTGTCTCTTGTCCTTATATTTGCTAGATTAAATCTGATGTTTTGATTAAATAATGTGGTCATTTTTTTGAGATGCAGGTACTTATTAAAATGTTTACTTCTCTGTTATATCGCTCCAAGCCTTCATTTTCTCCTTATTAGTATTCGTGCTTAAATCTTTGTTCTCAATTATTGATATATAGGGTCGTAGAATATTTCTAAAAAGTTGCTGTAACAAACGCAATAAACAAAAGCAATGAATAATGGTTCATGTTTCAGTTTTAATCAACAATAATACTCGATAATACATACGGATAGTTAACCTCAATTGTATTGAAGCACTCAGGAAGGTTAGCACAGTTTTTTCACAAATATTTTATATTATTTCACAAATATTTTGTATAATGAAAATAACTAGGTATATAATTATTAATTTTAAAGAATAATTAAAACTCCTATATTTGTTTAAAAGGTAAATGTCATTGTCAGATGTCAATTGTCATGGTCATTCAAAATTCTTGTTAAGCTGCTAAGCTAGAATATGCGTGAAGTTAGCTTCACGCATATTCTATTTCTTTTTACTTGTAGTTTGTCTTATTCCCATCTCGCTCGCGCACGCTATATCACACTGCCAATTTTGTGTCATAGGTGCGCGCGCAATCGTAAAATTTCACTCTCATCAATTTTTCATAACGCGCCTAAAGAAGTACAACTTCAATAATAATCTTTATATTTCTCACAAAAACTTACAAACATAGGGCACAAAATAAAGCAACAGTTATTTATAATAGTAGGAAATGCTTGTTTGTGAGACTAATGCCTGTTAAAGAGCACCTGTGTTACCATATATATACGGCAATCGTTTTCGTTGGATATTTTTATGTATATTATATTAATATATTAAACTAATTAGTACGTCATTCATTAAATATTCGATTTTATGCGATTTATTTTGCCCTCAAATATCACACATGTTAAAATGAGGACAATCAGATACTTCTGAAAATATGTTATAGAAAGGATGTCATGATAGGCCGGCAACGCATTTGCGAGAATTCTGGCAATGTGAATGTCCATGTCACATAACATCCGGTGAGACTCCTGCCCGTTTGCCACCTATTACATAATTAAAAAATACTAAGTAAAAATAACATGAGAACTTAGAAGGCGCAGCCCTAACCAGATCCATGCAACTTCCTCAAAATCGAGTAGCCCGCAATATCACAGCACACAACTCACGAAGGAACACTTTGTATTGAAAAAGTCGCTTAGGCTTTGAATACTGGTGCTTCATACTTTATCCCGACTGAATGTTTGTAGAACATTTTGTATATAATCAATAATTTAAGCCATGACTCTTGAATTTTACCCAGAACACATTCGGCGTCAGTTACATAGATCTTATTAAAATTATTACCTACTTTTGAGCAAAAATAATTGCGAAAATACCAAACCGAGATATTTGTTTTACCAGACCGAACCCAACTCAACAAATCCTTCGACCTTCTTGTATTAATGAGTCAGTGAACGTCTTTTTCTTTTCGCATCACAGTCTAAAAAAATCTAAAGGACCGTTTTTTATTTAATTGCATAAAATAGTTTTGCGGGCCAAAGAAACCGAAAGAATATTCGTAATTAATCTTTAAATTAATTTGTTAACTTTAAGTAACTGTACGCTGTGTTTTGAAGGAAGTGAAAAGTTTTTCGTAATCCATTATAAAAAGTTGTATAGTAGATACTAGATTGTGTAGCGGAAAAGTGTTACGAAAATTAAAAAGAAGAGACAATTAAATTTACAGAGAAAATTGTTTCTGTAGAGATTTACTAGGGTAATTTTTAACTGTCTATTTTGTAGTGTTTTTAAGTAATTTAGTAAAAAATAATTAAGTTCATAATTTAATATATTTTAAACATGTCTTAAACTACTATTAATAATAATAATCTCTTCAAAGCTTCAGATTGCATGTTTTTTTTTATCAGTTTTGTTATAGGCAAGTTGGCGATCAGCCATGCGTGACCCGCGTTGAAAATTTAATAATATTAGGTCCTTACATATGAAATTGGCGTTTTGTATGGGAGGAACAAAAAGTCGTATATTATTAAATATAATATATTTAATTAATCAAAGTATGAACCATTGTTTTCTATGCACTTTTGCCATCTCATAGGTAGTTCATTGATCCCTTTACTAAAAAAACCAGTCGGACGGGAATCAATAAAATCTGTGAAGGCGATTTGGACTGCCCCATCAGAGTTAAATTTATTCCCTTGCAAGAAGTTGTCCAAATTTCGAAAAAAATGGTAATCTGTTGGAGCAAGGTCCGGGGTGTACGGAGGATGTCTTAGACATTCCAATTGAAGCTCTTCTAATTTGGTAGCCGTCTGTTGTGCAGTGTGTGGTCTAGCGTTGTCGTGAAGTAGCAGTGGCGTGGAGCGATTGACCAGCCTAGGTTGTTTAGCCGCTAGCTTTTCCATCATGGTTTGCAATTGCTGACAATAGACATCAGCCGTAATAGTCTGGACAGATTTGAGAAAACTGCAATGAACAATACCGGCACTAGTCCACCAAACGCTTACAAGTAACTTTTTTGGTGTTAATTTTCGCTTTCCAACCATTGCGCTGAGCGCTTCCGATTATCGTAAAGAATCCATTTTTCATCACAGGTAATGATTCGGTTTAAAATATCTTCATTATTGTGCCGGTTTAGTAATGTAACGCAGCAGTCGACGCGCGTTTGCCGGTTTGCTTCAGTCAATTCGTGAGGTACCCATCTTTCAAGCTTTTTAATCTTCCCAATTTGCTTCAAGTGAATTAAACAACTCGGACATGGTTTGCGATGGATCCGCTTCCACAATAGACTTCAATACTTCATTATCAACTTGGGTCTCAGGCCGTCCACGGGGCTTGTTCTGCAGGTCGAAATTTCCAAAACGAAAACGTTGGAACGAAAAACGAACTGTGTTTTCTTTTGCAACATGACCACCATACACATCATTCACCCTTCGAGTCGTTTCCGCAGCACTAGTGCCACGGCGGAACTCGTACTCGTAAATAATGCGATACTTTAAGTTTTCCATTTTGTAAAATGAGTGACGCAAACAGAAAAAAACAGAACAAAAAAACAAATGAAAGACGGTCATCAAAGCACAAATACATGAGTAAATAGCTGTACAAATTTGAATTTGGAATTCCTTACCAAAGAGGAGAACATCGTGATTAAAGTGGCCAGTACCAAATACGCCAATTTCATATGTAAGGACCTAATAGTAGATGGTGATTAACGCGAATTCTCTAGTTGATAAAAGGGCCTGGGATAAGTGCTAGACAGGCTACTTCTAATTAATTTGCGATATTTGTTTTAAAATAAGTGTTGTTTGATGATTTGTTGTTTTAAAAGAGTACCGAGAGTTTTTTACGCCGGCTTTTTCTCTCGGCCTACACCCTCTGTCTCCTTTGCCGATAAGTAGGGATGCCTACAAATTCAAATTTAATGACGTGGAATACGTGATACATGTATCTTATGTTCCACAATAAACATATTTTTATTTTATTTTATTTTTAATTAATAATTAATTTCAATATACTAATTGTTAGTATTTTGGTTATAAATGAATGCTAGGAAAGCTATTAAATATGAATTACTTTAGACAATTCAGTTTGCCATTAGCTTTATACTAGGCGTTACTAAATTTTTAACATCATAAGAAACACTTAAACGATAATGGAAAGTTTACAAAACAATATTTTAAAACGAATCACGTAATGTCATTGTAGACATAAAACTAATTTTAAAAACCATCTAAGAGGAACGGTCTTGAAACTCAGCTGGAATTTTTTAATACCATGTTGACTATCACTTAACAATACAAATTTGAATAAGTTTTGTGTTTTGCAAAACTGATTTATTGGGTTAAAATTGTGACAGTATCACGTTTTATTTAAACTAATTTAAAACAAAATATTATATTGATTGCTGATTTAATTCGTAATTATAAAGTTTTCGTCTATAGCTAAAAAGGTAACAGACATATAGATATTCACAGACAATAGGGTAAAAAACAGCCTTCACCGGGGAAGTAGAAGTCACTTCGTACTTCGCTCCGCCCAGTGCGCTTCCGTGCTGCCCTTCAGGCGATTGACCACCCCGCGAAGGCCCAAGCCCAGGTCCAAGTCTCGAAGGTCGAAAAAAGCTCGCCAAAAGAGCCCGAGCTGAGCTGTCAAGATGCTTCAGGCCAACAGCGAGATTTCATTCCAAATAAATACAGATAAAAAATTTCTGAATCCAATTACTATTGTTAATAATATCATACATTTTCGTTCAAAATTCTATTGCTACGTTAGCCTCGCGGTAGCATCAACCGCACACGTGATGGGGGCGTGCCACGGTTCGATCCCAGCTAGCACCCACTCATTATTTAAATTTTCTGCATGGAGCACAGAGTTTCGATTTTATAATCGAATCGTTCTGCAACAACATGCTATAGTAATGTAAAGCTTATTTACGCGATGACAAATTGTAATCGGGTTGTGTACACTTTCAACATTTTGAAATTAATATTTTTCATTTGGTCACAGATTATTACAATTATTGAAATGTAGGTATAGAACTCGTGTGAATATTAAAGAATAATATGAACTGAATAAATTTAAGTATAGGCTCCTAAAAATAGACACGCCCCGAAATAGTACGTACCTACATTAATTATATCTATTTTCGTAATGTTCAAAAATAATATGTTATTTTTGTCGATTCCTATGTTGGCTAAACTTTTATAGATTCTGTATAAAATTGATTCAAATTTATTTTACTAGTAGGTACATTGTGCACAAACACACAAATAAATACTATTTCCGTGGGATAGATACGAATTCCTTAGAAGATTATGTACCCGTTAACACTTTCTTCGTTCAGATCAGTGATCCGAGCTGCTACCATTACACCATGTTCCACATGACTTTTTAAGTAATTAATAGTTAATTAATAAAAATAAAATAAATTAATAACAAAGATTTGTCCTCTATCCGCAGGAGGTATGGTGAAATAGGAGCACGCACTTACATTCTCGTGGGAACAACACGCAAATCATTGTCGAAATAACTAACATCACCGCATTCAAGTCCGACCAGTCACCACAAGTACACAACTAATAAACTATCTCCACAATCATCGTTCACATAAAACCAAAAGATGTATTGCCAGAGAGAAAGCGTAGTCTAATACATAACTTTAATCCGGTAAAAAGTTTTTTCTTCAAATGTGTAAAGGTTATGTTAATCAAAGACAACTTAAAATAAGCTTTTGGGCGCTTATTTACTTGTACATACTTATATATATCTATATTCTCGGTTCATACAGTTGGTACAAAAAATATCGCAATATTTTTATAACTCTCGGTATAAATTTGGGACATTGAGCTTATCAGTGAGTTTAGGGGTTAGTGGAACAATCAATAATACTATCAGCCAGATCGGCACAAATCAATGGAGATGTTATCTTGGGCCGCAAAAAATATGGCGCAGGAAAATTTTACTAAATGGGAGTGCTTTATTTAAAGTACATATAACATAACTATAATGGAATCAATTTAAAAACCATTTTGAATCCGATGGTTAGAAAATAAGGCGGTTGATGTTTGATGTTTATATAAAATAATCATCATAGCGACCTCTGTGGCGTTTCTTTTTGGGTTGATTATCGCCAGCCTTCAACGCAGTAAAATGTTTTAGCTGGTTTAAAAGAGATATCTATGTATTTAAAATTAGCAGTAATGACATTGTAGAGTCGTGACACAATGTAGAGTGACTGTAATCAGTAGTTGGCTGAGTTTTGGCGAATCAATTAAAATTTCAATAACGGAAGATTACAGCCTGCAGACAACCTCATTGTTATACGGGCGGCCACTAATTAATACAGAAAGTTGGTCAGTGTAGGGGAACTGAAGTATTATGTTCGTACATTGTTTACCGAGGCCAACTGTAAATCATAGAATTTTTATCATAAACTATTTTGCATTGCTTTTTATGGAGCAGTTTAAACGGGCTGGAGGATATCTGGATAGAAAGCTTCAGACCTCGTTCTGTGACACTGTGACGCACGTATTTCAAAACCTATTATATATATACAAATTTTCAAAACAAAAACATTTTCAAAATTCGAAACATTTGATTAATTTTACATTTTGTTGTTTGGTAGAGAGTTGTCGAAAATAGTGATAAGTGATAATTCTATGAAGACATTAAAATTTACCGAAAGCTTCGTTTTAATACTTAACGAGCCAAGCTCATTTCTTGCCTCGCTTCTTCCCCAGTTTAAAAGCGTTGTGAGGAGCGCAATCGATGGCGTTTACAGCCCAAGAGTGCACTGTCTTCACCGATTTTAACTAGATTTTTTTTTTTTATCCATCTTTTTTTTTATAGAACAGGGGGCAAACAGGCAGGAGGCTCACATGATGTTAAGTGATACCGCCGCCCATTGACACTCAATGCCAGAGGGCTCGCGAGTGCGTTGCCGGCCTTTTAAGAATTGGTACGCTCTTTTCTTGAAGGACCCTAAGTCGAATTGATTCGGAAATACTTCAGTGGGCATCTGGTTTCACAAAGTGGTGGTGCGCGGCAAAAACTGCCTTGAAAAACGCTCAGTTGTGGAACGGCGGACGTCGAGGTGATACGGGTGGAATTTCGTATTCTGCCTCGACGTCCGGTGATGAAACTCAGCTGCAGGTATTAATCCGAACAACTCCTTTGAACACTCTCCATGGTAAATGCGGTAGAAGATGCAGAGTGACCCCACATCTCTACGCAACGCCAAAGGATCATGCCGCTCGGAGAGGGATTGGTCGTCGATCTGCGATCAGCCTGTTGGCTTTTACCAGATTTTATGAAATGATGGCAATTAGGGATCGCAAATCCAATATTTTTTTTTATTTCCCTCCGTAATTCGTAAACTATCAGACTGCGCAAGTTTCGCCCTTTTCACTCTTTTCGCTCTTTTCTTGTTCTCTGTTCGTCTGAAGTCTCCTTTTGTATCGTACGGTTGATCTTTTAATGTCTTCCTCGACAGTAGCAATTCCCAAATATTTATGGACTTCAGCATTTCGTGTTAACCACGGCGCACCGCTTATATTTCGCAGTGTTTTGTTTTGTCGCCGATGCACGATTTCGATATTAGAGCAAGAATTTTAATAGCGATTAATTACAAGCTTATTCTTTTGTTATGACTGGATAATTTGTATACAATCACCGTACATATTTGTCAGATTTCATTCGTTTATTTGGCGAAACAATTTGCATTAATTTCTGAATAATAAAACATGGATTTTTAAAAGAACCACATGAAAATAAATAATTTAATCTGACTACGTTACACTGTTCGGTCGTCATGTATGTAAATTGTTAATTACCGTTGTGTGAATATAACGAAATTTCGTTTATACGCGTTAGACATTAAACGTTCAAAATAAATAAAGCGCTTATAATTAGTTTTACTTATAAGCTCAATTAGCAAGTGTGCAGAGATTTAGTTAATAGACGAAAGTCCACATGTTCATATACTTAATTTTATATGAATTAGATAAAAAATTCCATAAAGAATATACTTTTTAATATATTGTACTTATAATAGAGAATAAAATCTAATTAAAATTAAATATATGTATTGATAGTGCGTTCGATCCCCGTAAAATAGGCAAAAAAATTAAGCAACAGCAGTCAAGAGACAATGTAGATAAAGACTAGAAGTTTTAGCCTTGACTGTCATCGCTCAGGTCGATCCGCACCAATGCAGTTTCTATGAGTGCATTTATGATTTAACATTCACTCGCATACCGTACGAGTTACGCGTATGTCAGGCGCAGAAGAAATGCTTAATAGAAACAACAATTGAGCTTGTGGCGTAAAAAGACGACATTTTTTTTTACAATCCTACAGCTATACATAAATTATTTACAACTAAAACAATTATACTGAACATAACGCCAAAGATGGAATATATCATATATACAAAAAGGTACAAACATTTACAAACGGAAAAAATCAATAGCAATTATTAAATAGGTAATACTTCATTCAGCTGTGCTGTGTAATTGTGTGAAAGTGAGGGTATGTACGTGAGGATGTGTATGTGGGGTGTGCTCATGACGCAGGTGGAAGGTTTTAGGTTGACTTTGTTTAAATATACTTACTACTTCCTATTAACCATATTCCATAGCTTACTCATACTAAAACTTATAAAACATATCATCGGTAATAACACGAATGTATAATCAAAAAGCTTTTATGACTGTAATAAACTCCAATAGATTGACAATGCAGCTATATTTAATTCAAATAAAGTGACAATATCGATGTATACACAAAGTTCGTGTTCAATATTACTATCAATAAATTGTAGGTTGTATTATCTAGTAATATTGTTGTTAAATTTAATAGCATCGTTACACCCGCCCGCTGAAAAGACATTAGGGTCAGATTATTGATTATTATTGGAAAGCAATATCCTTTAAAAGCTTTAACCGGATGTGACGTTGGTAATCGGCTTTGGACGGTGTAACTATTTTTGGTTTTCGATCTATTAAGTTATATAGGACTCAAGTACTCGATGATGCCTCCCGCACGACCAATGCAATTTACGAAACAAATTATGTCTTCTATTAACGCATCCACAAATCAGGTTTATTAAAATTTTGAACGCGTATTCATTCACTGAGCCCCGGTTGTTCCCTTCGTTCGTTCTTTGTAGTCTCGTTCGCTCTTTCTCTCTCACACTTTCTCACTACAATCAACAAAGAAATAGATTAAAAGGTTCTTCTTTATCAAAATAACTTTTCATGCAGTCATGTAATAATTTGTTCTGTTTCTTAATAAGTTTCGAACCATTTCAATGTATTTTATTTCTTTGTCAACTGAACTGAACTAACTGAAATTATCGTGATTCATGTGTTCTTTTTCATTGTGTATATTATGTTTTAATTCCTTTGTTTTGGTCTATTCTTGGTGTATTTTTCGTTACAGTGCTAGGATGAGATCGCTTAAAAGCGAGTTAAATGCAATAAATATAAGAATTTATTTAAAGACATAATGCAATAAATAATTCAGTTTGTTTATTGGTTTCTTTGTTAGTTACCAGTTAGCGTAATTAGTACTTGATTATATATGAAGATTTTATATTGGCGTAAAAAGAAGTTTATATTCAGTACATAATTAAGTTATAAACTCTAAATCTTCTTAATAAAGAAAATCTAAAAATAATAATAATACAATGTATGGGATGCATTTGAATGCATTTTCCAATGTTTTACTAAAAGCCTTTTCGAAATGAAGAATTAAATTTAGCATTGTGAACACTACAAGGGTCCTTAAATGTGCGACAGCGTTTTAAACGTAATTAATATTAAAGGAATATAAACTAAGTAGGTCAAGCGATATCTTAGCATACCTGTGTAGTGTATGTCCAGAGCGCCGGACACACAATAATGTCCACTGCCGCTGAAGCCTATTGTTCGTAACGATTTGTCAACGATAATTACCTGTCCGCCATTGTTACAGTAAACAATGGAAGGGATGTATGACAGGCTTTAGACTGTGAAAGGATCATAATGGAAATATTTATTTACATATAGGCTATTAACAGTTTGCCCGAGTGGCTTCAGCGTGCGACTCTCATCCCTGAGGTTGTAGTTTCGATCCCCGTCTGTGCACCAATGGATTTTCTATGAGGGCATTTAACATTCACTCGAACGGTGAAGGAAAACATCGTTAGGAAACCGGCTTGCTTACACAAAGGTCGACGGCGTGTGTCAGGCACAGGAGGCTGATATCTACTTGCCTATTAGATTGACAAATGAACATGAAATAGATTTTGAAATCTGAGGCCCTGACCTAAATCGGTTGTAATGTATGCAAATCATACAAAGTGATAAATTTGCAATTAGGGTGTGATTCAGAAATGAGACTACTACTATGACTCCCGTTTGCCAAAATCCAGTAGGTCATGCTTAACGAGAGGAGGAGCAGAGAGATGGCGAGTTTCAGAGACAGTCGAAGTCCGGGCTAAGCCCAGTCATGTTTAAATAAATTTCTTCAGTCTACGCATATGAGCGCTACGTACCAAATAGCGTATTTAATTCTTCCGTCTCTGTTCACCACAGTGCAAACATATTTTGACAGAAAGGGACAAAATAATACTTTAGTTAAAGCAATGTAAAGTTGGTATGGAACTTTGATACCCCTATTTAATTATTTAATATAAACATAATGCAACTCATGTTAAATCGAAATAAAATATCCTGTTTCTGTACCTAATATTAGTTTAATTCACTGCAAATATAAATAAATCTTAGACATAAATATGTCTTTGTCCAACGAATTAGTTTAATTATAATGAGTTCATTAGCTATTTAATCATCAAATAATCATAGCTTGTGTAATGATATTACGTAACCTTTGACATATTATATTGACGTTAGGTTTAATGATTGTGACAAATGGTTTAGTAGATTACGTCGTATTCTAATTTCTTACCGATAAATAAAAAATTGCTTCGGAATCAGCTTCACAAAAAGCTTTATGGAGAAAATATCAAACATATTGTTAAAAAAATATTCTCAGTTTGGTTACTTAACTAAAACATTTTTGCAATATAAAGTAATTGAATCGCATATTTTCATTATCGAACTTGTCCTTTTCATTTTTTATTATGGCAACACACACTTTGCCCCAGCCGCATGTTCTTACGAAACCAGCATTAGTCCCACTGAAAGTATGAGATCTAGAAGTACCAGAAGCAGATGAATAAAAATGCATCAGAAAGCTTAAATTTCTATTTTATTTATTGCTTTATTTTCTGTTATTTCGTTTCCAAACCGCACAGGTCCAAAGTTTGAAAACACAATATCTAAGAAAACGCAATAGCTAGACAATAGTTTCTTCTTACATTATTTTTTTTTTTTTTAGACAAGTAATATTTTTGCATAGCGATGAAACATAAGAACCTGTTAATCATGAGTAGCATGATAAACACGTGCGCGTGCATAAAACGCCGAACAATTAGTGCGATAATGAAAACCGGCTATTCAATTGGGAAATAATGTCTAAAAAATTTTGTTAGTACAAAGTAATATTTGATATGACGTTCATGTCTTGAATGAGTTTTTAGTTATGCCTTTATTTACCTTATAGTATAGTATCTGCAATTTTATTAAATATATTCGCAAACCCACCCGTGAACTTACATTGACAACCTGTTCAAGGCCGTCAAAGATTATATAAAAAACAGATCATTCACTTCATTTACCTAATTTAAATCCCTTTATCAGAGACATATATATACATATCACTCCTTACTAACTAGAAATAATATATGGGTAAACATTCAAATATAATATCAGTTCAAATTTTGAATAAACCATATATCTGGATTTAATTAAGATTCTGGTTTGTAGAGAAAAAATAAAAAAGATATTTGCCCGAGGAACTATGTAGTACTTTTTAGCATATTAATATATATTTCACTACAATTTTTTAGAATCGAATGAATCTTATTTTCTCTTCAAATATTAAATTTAAAATTATTTGTTATATAATTAAAATTAATATGTTACTTCTAACATAACAGTGTATATGAAATCCGTATCTGCGAATTAATCAGCTAGTTACATTAAAATACTAAAACAAGAAGTCAAGATTCAAGAACAGTTGCTTGCCGGACGCTACATGAGTCGAACGCGCGTGACAATAATATGTTTACTTAAACTATCGACATGTTGGTTCAAGTTATAGTGGTGGTTTTCGCCGCAAGTGTTAGCTTAGTGCATACACGACATGTCGTAGACACCAGTGTTCATAGACACGCAGGCTTAACGGAAATGCAACATGCTCACACTGACCCCATAACATTTGGCCAGACTGATACTCAAGGCAAGTTCGTAGTGCCAAAAATAAATCAGCAACAAACAACACCAGTTAACAGTGAGAGTAATAATAAATTACGTACTAATCAAAACAGGGATACAGGTTATACAGGAAATGAATCATCGAGGAATCAGTACGAAAATGTGTCGAATGAACCGCAACGTAGCCAGTTTACCGTTAAAGCAATAAAACCTAGAAGAATTGACGACCGTGCTTACAATAATGACTATCAGTTAACAGAAAGAAATAAGAAGCAACTTACAAGTCAACAAGGCCACAATAAAACACGCGAATCAGATCGCGACAATAATATTTACAAACAAGATGATATAGTTAAATCAACCACTAGTTCTGTTAATCCATCAAGAGATCAGAACAGAAGACTCTATCAGGAAAAGATCCAGGAAATCGTAAGAACACCAATAAAATTTGAACAGGCAAACGATGACTACAATCCAGACAGAATAGTTTTTATACAAAACGTGAAAGATCAAGAAAATAGTATTTATAACGGAATTGTAACGCCACCAACCACAAAGCTTTTTACAAACAAACCAAGCCAGACACACAAAGACAGCTATACATCTACTACGATAGGTCCAGATCTTGAAGATAGAGTTGCTATTTCTGGTGATAAATGCCCCATGGGACAGACGAAGATTGTGGGCTCTGATCGTTGCGTAAAAGTTGATACTTGAATGGACTTGAGCACCGCAAATCCACTTATATACATGAATGATAAATAGGATTTTGTCGCTTAGTTAAAATACTTATTTTGAATATTTTAATGAAAAAACTTATTTTAAATGTTTACCGCAGTGAAAACAAAGTTGATTGGTTTCGTTGGTTTATTATTACAGCAGATTCTAGCTTACATTATTCATTATGAGTTGATTATTGAAATAAACCCTTGCACCGATAACCTTGGCATAAAAATTTACAGGTGCTTTGAAATTCCACTAAAAAAAGGACCACTTAACCCACTGGATTACATAAATTTATACAATGAATTCTTTCTAATTTCCTTGTTGCATAACTCTTTTGATGATATTACTGTGTATTTTTTTACCTACAGTTATATTCCCATTTCCCACAGACTACGGGTATCATCTATTAATTAATCTTTGCGTTTAGGATTACTAGGCTATACTTTGACATCCAACACGACTATTATGTGTAATGCTTTATTATATTGGACATTTGACGCTTGGAGGGGATGGAAAGGTTTGAATTGAATAAACCTATTTAAAAATGACGCATTTATAACCGGTGCAACGATTACATTTAGGTTTGAAGGTCAAGTTGATGTCACCGCGAACTTATTGTCTACACAATATTGTATTGTATAAACAATATAAAAAAACCATGTGAAACGCTTTAACGCGTAAAAAATAGGTATTCTAATGGACTAACGTAAGCTTTACTAACAGTAGTACGTCAACTAAATAAAATGACTTTAATGAATAAGTAATAAAAATTATTAACTTCTGAAATTGTACAGTGTTTATTAATTGCTGTTTTGAATTGATAAATGTTGCGGGATCAGTTCTAATGACAGGGCTCATGTTATACTCATAATTATAATACTAACTTTGTTTTGTTTTGTGTAATTTTATATATATTGTATGTAATTTGTTCTTCGATTTTGTTTTGTTGATCGATTATTTTGTTTATTGGGCAAAATAATCTATGTACGGCTTCGAATTACACTTTTTGTCGTATTATGTAAATTTCCAAGGTTCCATACCTTGAATTTATTACTGTGTTGTACTTCCCCATAAGATGTGTGATTATGTGCTATTTATTAAACGTTTTTTAATCTCAGTTGTTTTGTTTTATGAATAAAAATAAATCAGTGGCGCTACAACCTTTTTAGGTCTGGGCCTTACATGTCTGTATCATAATTAGGTGACCCTCCTGTGCCTGACACACGCCGTCGACATTTTGGGTCTAAGGCAAGCCGGTTTCCTCACGATGTTTTCCTTCACCGTTCGAGCGAATGTTAAATGCGCACATAGCATGGTGCACGGCCGGGGATCGAACCTACAACCAGAGTCAGGGATGAGAGTCTCACGCTGAAGCCCATCACTGCTCTGTTTGTGTTACATTTTATTACATTAGATAAAAAATAATCCAATATATTACTGACTAAATTCTGCGTATATTTTACACGTTATGACGTAATTTATATTGTCTTCCCGAGTCTAGACTAGACTCAATGTATGCGTCACCATCTAAGGGACAGAGTTGGAGCGACAGTACAAACTAATAAGGACTTTAATACGGTTCATGATTAAATAACCGAGAATATGAAATTCCACCCGTATCACCTGGACCTCCGTTGTTGCACTGAGCGTTTTTAAGGCAGTTTTTGCTGCGCATTTCCACTATGTAGAGCCAGCTGCCCGCCGATGTATTTCCGAACCGATTCGACTTAGGGTCTAGAAAAGAGCGTACTAATACTTTATAGGCCGGCAAAGCACTTGCTCACAATCTGGCAATGTGAGTGTCTATGGGCGGCGGTGTCACTTTACATCAGACGATCCTGCCCATTTGCCCTTTGTTATTTAGAAAAGAAAGCATTTGCGAAAGGTTAAAGCAATAATATTCGAAAATATATATATTCCTTAAAAAACGCTTAATATACGTATATATATATCTATGATACTACACTTTGTCAAGTTTTTTTTAGTTGTCATGTCTTCATTTATTGAAAAATTTACCTATGGGATATATAAAACGTTATATATTTATTAATAACTAGTAGACTCGGCCAAGCGTTGCTGTGGCTAAGGTTTTTGTTATTGTAGTAAAGTATTCAAGGGAAACGGTAGGAGTACACCAGTCATGAAGAACACCGTGCTTTTTTGGTGATTATGTCATTAAATTGTAGCTTATGTGTAACGTTGGTACTTTCAACACAGCGCCATCTGTTAGAATTGTGACTGTCAAATAATAAACAAATAATTGCAAAAAAATAATATTGTGGGTATAAATTGAGATGTTAGCTATCGTATATTTTAAGTTAGATCAAACTGTACACGGTGTGCAAATTGATTGAAATCGGTTCAGTAGTTTAGGAGTTCATAGCGGACAAACAACGTCCTATATATATTAAGATTATAAAGAATCTACGTTGTCTAATATGTCTACTTATATTATAAAGAGGAAATATTTATATTTTTTGGTAAAGTACTTAAATAATTCACAATTAAACTACTACATTATCCCTGTAATAGGCGAATTTTAATATAAAACACTAGCTAGCATTTGACATGAGAAAATTCTAAATCACAGACGAAATCGTAGATTTAAATATGTAAAATATGCAATAAAATACAATTGAAATGCTGTTGCAATCGTAAAGCAATTTAGCAGACTCTACCCGTGTGAGCAATAAACCTGAGAGGTTGAGGAGCTTTGAGAGTTCAGCCGACCGTGCGACACTGAAATACGAGTGATTGCAACTGTTAGAATTCATTTTATCTACTGAATAATGTTTCTAAAATTAAAAACAAGAAGGTTTTAATTCGTTCGTACGAACCATTATTCCATTAATGTCCTATATCCTCTAGATGGGGCAGAGGGCGTCCATCGCGTTCGGTCTTGAGCCTCGTATTTCATCACGCTCCAAGTCTTTCCGGCTCTCTTGCCGTATACAACTGTACGACGCCAGGTTTGCTTGGGACGGCCACGCTTCCTCTTTCCTTGCGGGTTCCAATCAAGCGCCTGCTTGGGATCCCTTCGAAATGTATGACCTATCCAGTTCCACTTGCGTCGCTTGATTTGCTGACTGATGGGGGTTTCTCGGCAGCGCTCCCAAAGTTGCTCGTTAGAGATTTTTTCAGGCCAGTAGATGCTCAGAATACGGCGAAGACAGCGGTTGACGAAGACTTGGAGTCGGTGCGAGATGTCTCTGGTGAAGCGTGGAAGACGCTTCACATCCATAGAGCAGCACAGCCTTGACGTTGGATCCGAATATTTCAACCTTGATTCGACGCGTCAACATCCGTGACTCGAGACGATAGTTATCTATATTAAGCCCTCCAACAAACAGTAATGCTGCTGGACTGTTCGGCGTATGGGGCATGGGGAACATGGGTAACAAAAGTCTTCATTGGACTAATGACACAACGCTATAGTTCAGCAACTTCAAATATGCATTAAAAAAAACAGTGTTGCAGCCTGCGGCGACACCAGGAGGTTCGGCATTCCATTGAATGTGTCCCAGAAGATAGAAGTACATATATTATGTCTACGTATATAATAGTCTTTTCCATGTTAGGGAAGAGGTATAAGTGAATTAATAAAAAAAACAGTCATCGTTACAGCAGGAGAGGACCTGGGAAGTCTGGGTAAACTCCTTTTACCTTTTCTCATTTATTTAATTTAAATAAAACCTAAACATAACAATCAAATATACAGTATTTACGATGTTCTTAACCTACATAGTAATTATAAAAATAATTAAAAATTAATAAAACAAAATTAAAGCAAACAAAAAGTTGGTCCCTGTGGCAGTTTACCTTTAACGATGGCATTTCCTCGCTGTATTGCGATATTAATAAAAAAACTGTTTTTTTTTATAATTTTCTTAGGTTTATTATTAGTTTTTAGATATACTTCGAAAGGATACATAGTTATTTAGTATGAAGAAGAATTAAGAATCAAGAATTTATGATTCCTAGAACTCTTTCAGCGTCGTAAATAGTAGTCCTGGAAAGCTTATAGCTAAGAATATTTCTTCAACATGCGACGGTTAAAAATGAACTTGCAATGCATCATACTTGACACTTATAAGCCAGAAGTGGCCTTCAAGTAGAGTCGCATACGTAACACGTAAAGTACAAAATCGTGTCCATAGATTTGTTCGAAGATTACCTATATCCATAGTATATAAACTTTTATATTTTATTATTGTTATGTACAGTTTAAAATAACTTAATTTGACAAGTCTATTAAACTTTTTTATACTATAAATGATTCGATTTTTAAAATTGTAAAAATATCTCCCGGCAGCATATACGAGTAATAGACAATAATTTAAAAAGACTGTAAGGAGGTTGGCCCCTATGTCACCTCATGTGAAAATGGTAGAGATGAAACTGATGCTGTTTAGGTCAAAAAGACATGCAAAATGTCGGGGACTATATTTGATTAGGTACCTAAGAAATGTAAGGCGTTGCGTACGATTTACCCTACGTGACGACGGAAGCTTGCACACATATACTATAAACGGTTAGGAGGAATAGTGGGGCGCGTCTTCGTGAATTGCACTATCTATACACACCTTCTACCCTCCGATGTTCATAAAATAGCTAAACAATCTCTTGTTTCAGATGCGAGTGGCGTGCGCTTGACCACGGACGGGCTGCTAAGCGCACTGGCCCGTCTCCGCCGCGTCCCGCACCCCGCGCCCACACGAAACGTATGTCCCCTTCACGAATAATTCGCAAAATCGAATAGTAATTTAAACTTCCGACTAGGACTTGAACCCGATATCCCGAGCGTTGCAGTCGCCTAATAAGACCGCAAGGCTACGAGGCCCTTAAAGGCTCTAATTCTATGGAAAGTTTGGTCTTTTGATTGTTGAAGTTAGTAAATGGAAGGATACACTCTGCTTCAAATATATGAAAACCTTCTATTATTTTGAGCATTTATATGAGCAGTGTTGGCCTAGCGGCTTCAGCGTGCGACTCTCATTTCTGAGGTAATAGGCCCCGGCTGTGCACAAATGGACTTTCTTTCTATGTGCGCATTTCACATTCTCTCGAGCCTTAGACCGAAGTCGAAGGCGTGTGCCAGGCATAGGAGGCTGATCACCTACTTGCCTATGACAAATGATCATGAAACAGATTCAGAAATCTGAGGCCCAGACCTAAAACGGTTGTAGCGCCATTGATTTTTTTCTATTGTTTTTAATTATTAATTAGTAGCGACTATAAGTATGACTCCCGTATGTAAAAACACGTTTCACTTCATGTTTTACTTGTCTATTTTAGTTTAAAATTAGAAATTCGAATTTCAAATTCACTAACTACCATCTCAAACGAGTGTTGGTAGAACTAGGAAAATTAAAGTTAAATTAGAGCAAAGTTTAACCTCGCGTTCAGAGTTGAAAACGGACTTAAGCACGGACAGTGCAATTTAAATGCAGTATGTAAAGGAATTCCGTTAATTCTATAAGCTCACTGCATCAGTTAAAAGGTCGTTTGGCACGTCTCCCACTGGTTATGCTGACGCCCAAGGAACGCCAACATACACCAAGGCACAAGCAACGTTAAGATAGGAAACCTAAACATTTAAACAACATTTTTAAATAAGTCCTCTGATTGTAAAATTAATGTCTGATTGAGAACTAGATACTCGTGAACGGGTGCTGCTTGTGGTGACTGGTCGGACTTGAATTCGTGTATGCGGTAATGTTAGTTATTTCGACTATGATTTGCGTGTTGTTTCCACGAGAATGTAAGTGCGTGCTCCTATTTCACCGTGCCTCCTGCTGATAGAGGACAAATCTTTGTTTTTAATTTATTTTATTATTATTAATTAAGTATTAATTACTTAAGAAGTCATGTGGAACATGGTGTAATGGTTGGAGCTCCATACAAGCATTGTGTGAAACAAAAAAACTTGGCGATTAAAAAGAGTGGCGGAGAGTCTATTGCCAGTTCTTCTCTTTCGTTCTATGTACTTGATTTGAGAACTGGCAGTTGACGTTTGTAAGTGTACGTTGTGTTACCTATCTGAATAAATGATTTTGTCTTTGACTTTGATACTATTATAAACTTTATCATTTAATTATGCTACATACGTATAATTTGAATTTAGAATTTTCTTTATCTACAAAGTAATAATAAAAATTATTAAAAAGAAAATTAAAACAAATTTAAAAAGTTTGGTCCCTATGGCATTATATCTTTAATACCTTTTCTAATCTTATTAAAGCGTGTGTGTGAAAACAATTTATATTAACATGTTTGCAGGCATTACTTTGTCTAGTACTGTGCAGTGTATTCTACAGCAGTGTTACCGTGATTGATCGCCGGATATTTGTATATTTTTACAATATTGTTTAGGTTAAGAAGGTTGTAATTTTAAGGTGGGTTAGTCTGTGGCTTGAGGCTGCGTCTTTCATCCATGAGGGCCTAGGTTCGAACTCCGGCTGTGCACGAGTGGACGTTTCAATTAGCGCATTTAAAACTCGCTCGTACGGTGAAGGAAAACCTTCTGAGGACACCGATTTTTCCGACAAACCCAATTTTTTAAATTACGAAATAGAAATCTGAAACCAATATTGTTATTTTATTGCAACAAAGTGTTAAACACCTAATAAAGGCTTCTAAATATCAGTCAACATACAAAATCGTGTCTTCCACATACGGCATTCCGCGATTTTGCACATACATATTATAATGTATTATATAAAATGTATAAGTTAAATTAACTTATCAAGTTAACAAATAGTTGCTGGGCATTCTATGGAATGAAGTCTTGGCAAATTTCCATACATTTGCTTGTAGACTGTGACATATTGATACAAGTAACTGCTTTAATAACATTTCCCAACATTTTGGCAGTTCTCACTTTGATAATTTAAGAGGAATTAAACATTTTTGGCTACGCAGTATCTTGTTATTATTCGAAGGGAGCTTTTTGTTTCACAACAAAGAACCTAAGGTGAAATATTGTAACATAAGGGATTTTAAGACAATAGCGTCAACAAATAAATTCCTTTGTGAAGATATTAGTTGTAAAAGCTCTTTCATAATCAAAATGTTTTCCTCTACCATAAATACCCTCATGCAGCATTTTTATGAAGGTACTGCATTATTATCATTAATAAATTTATATGCATGTCATATAAAAATCCTTTAGAAAGATGCTTTACGCCTTTCTTATCGCTTACCATAAGCTTAAATTACTTAAGTTAAAACGTCGATATAAATTATAGGTTAGTTAGCAGTGGAGGCAAACAGGAGGCAGAAGGGGACCAGAGTTTAAAATTACCTCTGTTTATTTATCGGATATGCGAAAAAAAATAACCTTATTGTTAGTTATGAATTAAGACACTTCTTGCCGCGCATCGCCTCGTTATGAAACCAACTGCCATTCCAGGTATTTCCAAACAAGTGAAGAGCGTACCACTTTAAAGTCCGGCAACGCACTTGCAAACCTCCTGGAGATGCGGATGTCGACGAGAAGCGAAAAATACTTAAATTATGGTCAACCGCCTGCTCCATAAAAAAAAATCGGCTCTAAAAAAATTACATAATTAAACTAATTTTAAAATAGATTGATTTCTTTTAAAAAATCGTTTCAATAGTCGATCTGTTTTATTTGCGATGCAGTGTCAGTTTGCCAGCCGCCACATAAAGTCTGGTATTGGTATTTATTCGACCATTTTGCATGAACGGTAAACGAAGCCTGCCCGACTCTTAAAATCCAGCTCAGAAGCCTTTAGGGCGATCACAGGCAAACAGGAGACAGCGGATGGTCGAGAATGTTTGCCCTTGATTGCATTCCTGGATGACTTGGAAGACCCTCACGAATCATTATGAAACATATTTTTTAGTTTAAATAGTACCTAGTAATGTTACCAAGAACGCTGGTGATAGAATATATCTAATTAATAAAAAAAAAACACGAGCTGATGTCATCACCTCGACGTCCGCCGTTCCAAGTGAGCAATTTCTAAGGCAGTTTTTGCCGCGCACCACCACTATGTGGAACCAGTTGCCCACTGAAGTATTTCCGAACAAATTCGACTTAGGGTCCTTCAAGAAAAGAGCGTACCAATTCTTAAAAGGCCGGCAACGCGCTGGCGAGCCCTCTGGCACTGAGAGTGTCCATGGGCCTCCAGCCCGTTTGTGTGCTATAAAAAAAATGTCAATTTAGTTTTATTCAGCAAGTCACGAGAACGTCAATATAATTGTTGTATGCCTTAGGTGGCTCCCGAAAAGGCTCTCTGAAAAGCTTATTAAAAACTGGACTGAACTAATAATTGTGTAGAAGCAGTGAACTCAATGGCGGTGGGCTGTGTAATCTAGTTAACCGCCCGACTGAACTTGTTCAATTTCATGTATTTTCTAAAGCTTGTTTCTATACGTACGAATAGGTATACACTGGTTTCCATCAAAACTTAGAACACTTTCACACATGATCTTTGTGTTATCTGAGTCACGGGGGCATTATTGGTCGTAATTGTATTGATTTATTTCAGAACTCTACATAGTATGTCAGATAAAGATGCTTAGAAGTAAACAAAAATTCACACGGTACATTGGTTCCGCGTTATAGGAAACGCGTTGTATTCTCGTATAACGTGCTTGTTTGACCGCATATAACGCGTTATATACAAATTTACGTATAACTTTTCTCGGTAAAGGGGATTTAAATCGAGTATTAAGAAAAAATTGTTACCAGTATGAACGAAATATGTGCGAACAAATAATTATAAATAAGTACAGAAATATAACGCGTGCAATCCCCGCGTTGTATGGGGTAATACTCGTGTTATACAAGGGACTGAAATCGCGTTATAAGAGTACCGTGTTGTAAGGTGTTTCACTGTATTCTTAAAGATATTTCCATCGTTCAAAAGTAGTGAATGGACAAGTTTCTTGCGATACATACAATATTGGTGTTGTTCATATGATATGCCCAAACTCCAAAGCCAAGAAAAATCTATTGTTTTCGTAGCGCCCATAATAATATAATAATATTATTTTGTCCTTGATACTATAATAAATAAGGTATTTCATAGTTGGTTAGAGTATCAAACAAAAAACCTATGTTATTCCCTTCATTCTCATCATTAATTATAAAGAACTAGCGGCTCGTCCCGGCTTCGCAAGGGTCCACATTTATTTTTTTGTAATATGCTCTTTAATATAGCCTATATTAATCAGTGATAACGTAGCATTCAAATGGTGAAAGAATTCTTCAATCGGTCCAGTACGTTTTCAGTAACATTCTTATACTCAAATCTTACCTCTTTATAATATTATTAGTGTATATACTTGGGCGTTTGTTATTGATCGGTGTATTACAGACATCGCAATAGGAAATAAACTTTATGAATCTGACCTATTACACGGGCGAAGACACTGCCATTAGCTAGTAAAATAACGTTTAACTGAAGGTTATTATTGAACTATTTTAAGAAAACCTAGTTAATATCAATGTCGAACCGGTTGAACTAGTAACATTATTAACCGCGTAAATTTTCCATAGAATTATCATTTTATTTGTTCCATACATTATCTTGTAATATATCGTTGGAGATTTATGGAGAGCAGTGTTGGTCTAGTGGCTTCAGCGTGTGACGCTCATGTCTGAGGTTATAGGTTCGATCCCCGGCTGTGCACCTATGCACTTTCTTTGTATGTGCATTTAACATTAACATTCGCTCGAACGGTGAAGGAAAAAAGTCGACGGTGTGTGTCAGGTACAGGAGGCTGATCACCTACCTGTCTATTAGATTGATAAGTGATCATAAAATAGATACAGAAATCTGAGGCCTAAGCCTCTCTTTTAGGTCTAAACCTAAGAAGCTTGTAGCGCCACTGATTTATTTTATTTTATATCGTTTAGGTTTTGAGCTTATAATGCATAATTTGATTATAATTATGGTTCGTACGAAGCAAACTGTATACTTTATTAATTCTTTGTTTCGTTTTTACCTTTTATAAAAATAATAAAAACTTCTACTAATATTATAAATATAGGAACTATTTGTTGATATATAACCCTACATAGTCATAAAATCTTTTTATTTATAGAACTGGGGGCAAACGTGCAGTTTTATTTCTTTATTTCCTAACTTATTACCTATATTAACGCATAATATGCTGGCAGCTTATAGTAAAGAATGTGTTTTGCTAAAAATTTGAACCATTTTCTGTGCATAAGACAGGCTATTATTGCTGTATATAAACATTAAACGGGGCGTGGAGGTTTCTGATGATGAAAAGGGTTTAAATAAACATTTGAATTCAACGTTCATTTTAACGCAGTCTACTTGAACTCGTACAGATTTAAAATTGTATCCAAATTAAAAAGCGAGCCTATAGTTATTTCGGCTCTCCGGCCTTTTTCCATTTCGATGAGTTTGGAGTGCGTCCAGCGACATTATGCATCGGTGCACTGCAAAAATTATATTTTTTGTATATTCAGCTGTGTTTTTCCTTTAAAAATGACTGAATCGTTGTACTGCCCTCGTGAAAGCTGTAAATTAATCTTAATAATAATAATAATAATTATTACTAATTAATAATAATTATTACTATGTAGGTTAAATAGAACATTTTAACTAACTTAAAAAGTTTGGCCCCTGTAGCAGCGTACCTTTGATGTTGACATTTCCTCGCTGTATTGCGATACTTATTCGTTGAGCGAGGAAAGCACCTCTGGGGTCACCGGTACTATCTACCAGGCGCCAACTTAAATCTATAATTATTAGCGTCTGTGCACTTGAACGCCACTACGCAAGTGTCTCTCCAAAGGGAACAAAATCGAAATTGAATGAAAGTATCGTTTAAAAATATTAAATTATTACAAAACCAATAAATACATAAGAAGGATTGTGAATTCATACTTTTAGAGCATTTTGAGTCGGTTAATATTTTATTTAGAAATTTAATTCTTGATTTAATTTCCATAACACTGTTATTCAATGTTAATATGTTTTGGTGGTTTCCGATTGCATTTAAGCGCCTTTTAAAATCATTGTTGTTTCTATGTATGTACACTTAATTATTATACATATTTAATTTCATAAAAATTCACACTTGTATTGAATAAAGAAATAAATTTAAGAAATAACACGCTAGTTTTACTAAAACAAGTTTACTATTAATTTTTCTTTTTCAAAGCCTTTTCGAGACTCCAATATCCTATTAATTATTCAACAAAATTTAATTTACAAATTCAATTTAAAAACCCTATCTATATTCACTCACAATATTTCACAAGTTAATTTCCACTCTTTAGAAAATGTAGATATTGAATCTGTGCCAATATATAAGTTGATTGCGACCATTCAGCTTTCTAAACACCTTTGAAATTGTATTTCATTTATTTTCATGTAATTTAAGATTGGATTATTGATTATATCACCAAATTTATTTAATTTACAATATAATTTATGTAAAATACTTAAATTAGAGGACCTAAACGTAAGCTTAAACGAAGTTCTTTCTAATGAACCGGGTATAGTTTTGGCCCCTCTCAATGCCAGAGGGCTCGCGAGTGCGTTGCCGGCCTTTTAAGGCCTGAATCGTCCCGGTTCGTCATCAGCGTGTATAATAAGTTCACGATTCTATTTTCTAGAGCCGTTTGTGATTATGATATACAAATTGATAATCATAGTGCGTCTTGAATAGCTTGTAAAAGGAAATAACATTTCATTCATATTATATATACTTACAATGCTGAAAATCACAATAAAACAGTTAGTCCAAATGTTTATCGTAATAATATTAAACTAGCTAAATGTCACAAGCCCCGTTGTTATGTTAATAATATATTATTCATACACTTTAGACTAACGTAATTATAAATTGAAATCACATGCACATGTTACGCAGTGAAGTCTAATGACAACATTGCTCTAAATTTTTGGCAGGCGTTTTATTTGAAAATTTTTCGAAGTGTTGAATTATAAATTAAGCCTTCGAATCAAGGGTACCTCTCTTGACTGGGAGGCACTCTTAAAGGCTCTCATTGTTTGGCTGTGTGACGAGAACTGATATAATTTTGTTTATGAGATGATTTAGTCTTTCTACATTGAAATTCTAATTTCGAAGTAATGAATTAATAAGTAGTGAGCAGCGTAAGCCCGGTTCTCAAATTACAGACTGTGTTCCATAATCCAAGATGGCCATTTATTGAATGGCCACATGGATTATGGCCTATTAGAAGCCTATCTTGCAGTGGGATGCTGTAATGTTGGACATTTATTTATCGATTTTTGAAGTGAAATTTCTTTAGGCGCATAACTGTAATTTTTTACGGATGAATCGCAATCATAATAATATTAGCGTCACGAATATGTGCAGCGTTTTTGTCGTAGAAAAGGGAGAGAGCGATTGAGACCGATTGTGAGAAGGGCGAATTACCTTATAGAAATTCTATTTTTAAAATTAATATTTCGTAAAAAGAATTTATGAAATATTAGTATTTTATATTTTATGAAAAATCATTTATTGAAATCTCAAATGCAGAATTGTAAATTAAAATGCCACGTGTTTTTACTATCGAAGAAATAATTAAAAAAAAATTAAATTAATAATTTGTATTATTTATTTTCGACACCTTTAATATTTTAATGACATTTAAATTCATTAAATTCCTAACATATCTTCCTTTTTCCGTCCCTCTAAGTCTCGGAAATCTAAACTTTTAGATTTGTATAAATATGAACAAGACTTAAAAATTAGTTTGCCAAAGAAGTTTCACTTCTGACATATTGTGTACTTTGTACGCACGCACTTTTTATTTGTCTACAAGTTACCTTAGCTTTAAAAGGTTCATATATATGAGCCGTACCTACAAATAATTCAAAACATTGCGTATTATTTTTACCTTTAAACCATAAGTAAAGAATACGGGTTTTAAAATCTATTACTCTGAACTGAAGATTATATCATCAAAGGTTCCCTCAGAAGGGTAAAGTGATGTTTACGTAGATGATCTAACACGATTTGGGAATCAATTCGGCGATAAACTATGCCGTACTATGTTCTATAGAGAACAAAAGGTAACCAAACAATAGCTGTTCACTTTACCGTAAATAAAGCTCGTTGAACAATATTGATTATTAAAACTGAAATCGGCGATGTAGCATATTTATCGAACATTCTCGCTACAATAACTATAATTTTTATATAAAAATAGGTTTAAAAATTTTATTTTAAGATTTTTGAAGTTATACTTCTTTAGGCGCGTTATGAAAAATTTATGAGAGTGAAATTTTACGATGCGCGCGCACCGTGACACAAAATTATCAGTATGGGCGCCGAGCGTGCGCGAGCGAGATGGGAATAAGACAATCTACAAGTAAAGAGAAATAGAATATGAATGACCATAATGACATTTGTAGTACCTTTTTAAACAAATAAAGGAGTTTTAATTATTTTTTCAAAGAAATTTAGCAATGCTTTTTCACAAAGACCTATTGTTACTTAGTTAAAAGGTTATGAAACAATCCTAGTTATTAAATTGAATTAATAATATAATAAAATAATAAATAATTATTATTATTAATATTAATTAATAATTGAATAATATACTAAATATTAAATATTGTTAAATTATTAACGCTAAATATTTATTATTAATTATTTAATATTTAAAGAAAATAAAGAAAGCCAAAGAAGTATAACTTCTTACGCGCGTACATAAGTATACGCACCATTTTTTTTATAAAACAAGGCTTTCACCGCTACTCATACGCAACCACACTTCCTGAAGGCTAAATTCAAATTCAAATTCAAAAAATCATTTAATCATATAGGTAACACATTGTACACTTATGACTTGTCAGTAAAGAAATACATATTAATGCTTCTAATTTTACATTTAGTGCCAGTTCTCAAATCAAGGGCGTAGAACGGAAGAGAAGAACTGGCAATAAACTCTCCGCCACTCTTTTTAATCGCCATTTTTTTTTTACTAGCGAGTGCGTTGCCGGCCTCTTAGCATATTCATTTATTTATTTTCACATAATTATTCTATCTTAACAGTTACTACTAATGCGATAGAACGACACACAACACACCGATTATCTTACATATAAAAAAATAGATCTTGTACTAATATGTAATATAATTATACAGCTTTGTATCGACACCCGCAATATACATCTATAGACAATACGATGTTGTCGTATCCTGAATCGCGCTATCAAGGTGTTTCTGGCCTCAAAGGATATATTTCGACGTGAGCCTCTGGAACCTTTGGGTCTGTCTGTCAGTTGTTAGACTCATGGAACCTTTCTTAACGTTGGAGGAACAACTATTTAAGTTACTTCCCAAACAGTTTTAACTATAGCGATAAGATTTATTTTGCTAAGTCTATTTTGTGCAATCCTTTGACATATTTATAATAAAGTCATATTTTTGTATAGTGGCGCGACGGGTTAAATATAATGATGACGTATTTTCCAGTTATTCAAAATGCTATAACGGCAGTATATTCTACGAGTTTCGGAATTGTGTAAATATTTTCTTCACTTCAATAAGAAAAAGAGTACAATTACATGCTAACGAATGTATGCCTTTTATGGCTAAGCCAATTTTTCACGTTAAGTTTGTTTATGCAAATTCTATTGTGTACTATAGCCTCGTATAGCGTTCTCACTACCACAAAAAATATAATAGTTTTTTAGTACAGTATGCAAAATGCTAACTATTAAAATAAAAATAAATCAGTGGCGCTACAACCTCTTTAGGTCTTGGCCTCAGATTTTTGAATCTGTTCCATGATCATTTTTAAATCTAATAGGCAAGAAGGTGATCTACCTTCGGTGCCTGACACACGCCGTCGACTTTTTGGGTCTAAGACATGTCGGTTTCCTCACGATGTATTCCTTCACCGTTCGAGAAAATGTTAAATGCGCACATATAAAGAAAGTCCATTGGTGCACAGCCGGGGATTGAACCTACGACCTCAGGTATGAGAGTCGCACGCTGAAGCCACTAGGCCAACACTGCTAAATATTACAATAAAATAAAAAAGCCTGGTACATCGTAAGGTCATCGAAGCGTATCTTTGATCTAATAGTGTTATATGTATGACAGTAAGGAGTTTAGAGATGAGGTTTTGAGACAGCACCAACAAATCCAAACTCTGTTCCTTAGAAAACACTACGAAAATACTGTGTAAATAAAAAAAAATATAAATAAATAATGTGTGTGATATTTAAAAAACCAAAAATATTTGCCATTAGATCTTATAAACCATATATGAATGGATTCTATATCCAGTTACCTACTCATTGTCATTGTATTGTAGTTATAATTGATTAAAAATGTTAAGAGATGCCCAATGTAAACATACATTTGCCTAGTACGGCGCAAAATATTATGTTTGTAAATCAAAATTCAAAGCAAAATGTATGTTTAGGTTAAAAAGCTCTTTGTTTAAGTTAACTACAGCCGTGAAAGGTAAAAAAGTGCGCCTTTGAAAATTTTAATAGCAATTTATCTAGCTAAAAGCTATGCTTTTACTGCAGGCGCAATGAAAGTTCGCGTAAAAATTAGTCACTAAAAGCATTCTTATTAATTATTAATGAAGGTAATATAGTAAAATGCTCTGTTGATTTTATTTTGACCCTTCAATTTAACCCTTTCGATTTAATAAAATTAGTCAGCCTTAAATGATTCCGGGAATATTATTATATTAATTTCAGTTGACTTACTCAAAGTTACTGGGGCTTGAAAAGTAAATGCCAGGCTGTACCTGTTATAAAATATCACTTACTATATGTTTGTATCACGCCATAGGCTAGCTGCTAGCTAGAAGTTGTGTGAAAACCAAGAATATTTTTTATTGTTTCTTTTAGTTAGAACGAGTTTCATTTATTTCTATATTTGAAACAGGGCCGGATTTGGAGACTTCGGGGCAACAAAGAAGTGGAGGGAGCCTGGCCCATTATTTTCCAAATAAAATGAAAACAAAAATTCAGTAGAGTTTTTCAATCAATAATTGATTGTGTATTAAAATATATCAAAAGAAAAGTTGTTTACTAGTGTTTACTAGCCGGAATTCAAAATATTTTTTTCCGAAGTCTCTATTGTGGGTTGCCCTCCCCTAAACCCGGCCCTGATTTGAAATTTGTGTCTTTTACGTCTTACTTCTATAAGTTTAAATATTCGTTGGTATTCTTATTCCAACCAACTTTGTTTATATTTTAAAATAAACGCGAAATTTAGGATATTTTACTTAATTTATCGCAAGATAAACTTGTGAACAAATTTTGCCCGCTTAATTCGGTTAATTGGTCGTAAATAAAAATATCTAATGCAAAAATCGTAGAGAGAGAAGACTGATTACCAAAAAGGTTAAATGAATTTAATTTAATTTAGATTAAGTAAATGTTTTATATAGTATTGGCAGTAATTATATCACAGGTAGGCCACATCTTAAAAGGGTCTGTAATGATTGTATGTGATGAGGGACCGACCCATATCAGGTCCCATCATTTGCAACTCTCATTATTTTGCTAACTACACCAATTCAATCGGAACATACTTTCGGAAGCACGAGATTTAAATGCCAAAATAGATATTTAAAATAATGCGGTTCATGCCCAGTCGGGTTAGACGAAAAAATTTCATATAAACATTATTTCCAGGCAAAAAGTCGGCCAATTTGATTATAGAATTTATCTGAGAGCTAAATGTGTAGCTACTACAGAAATTAAAACGAATCATCGCGTCGGCGAGCAGTCACTCAGATCAGAGCGTCTTGAACCTTTGGCGTTGCGTACAGATGTGATCTTTCTGCATCTTCTACTGCTGAGGCTGATCACCTACTTTCCTATTAGATTTAAAAATGATCATGAACCAGATTCAGATTTTTTGTTTTGTCTATGCAAACGAAATGTATTTTCGAGGATTCCTATAAAAATTTAATACGGTTTATGTACTATTATTTTTGAGAGCTTTGCTTACTTTTGTTGACAAGAGGAAGGGGGGAGGGGGGATAAATTGCAGTAAATCTGCTTACGTAATACTTGAACGGCCCCAGATATACTACAGTGTGCTAAGAGAAATTTTTCATGACGTCGCTATTGTCGGTAGTGAACCGCCTTTTATCTTGAGCTAATGGCGCGGGTTTACGACGCACTTATTGGATCGATGGTGACCACTGACCTACATGAACTACGGTTAAGGGACGTCCCATGATGTCAGGGAGAGGATGGGTGTCCAAGTCTCGGGTGAAAGTGAATTTAAATTTTAATGGACGCTGTTTAAAACGATAATTTATTACCATACTCCCTGGACTTATGTTAATAATCCCTTTTTAAGAAAGGGGAGATTTCGACACTCCCCTGCTGCTTAACTACTCGGTCACATATCTGCCTGATTGTGTGCCTGATAGGCTAGTATGTAGGGGTCCCTGTTTATAAAAAAAAATTACCACACTCACTACCCAAATAAGAGATGATAGAAGAAGGATTAGAGAAGAAAATTGTCTACAAGATTAGGCAAGACGCAATTGTATTTTAAGTTATCTATACAAGACAAGATAAAAAAAAACTATATACTTCTTTTGGCGCGTTAGGGAAAAATGATAAGAGTAAATTTTTAGCGCGCACACTGGCACAAAAAACCAACACCCTGAAGTTAGCCACAGTCAACATTTTAGTTTTTTCTATTGTAGTGTCGTTTTTCTACACACGTAGAGTAAATTTTTTGAACAGATTTTTATCTTCTTACACCAAAGAAGTATAACTTCTAACGCTTGTACATAAGTACACACACGTTTTTTTTAAAACGAGAACTATCTAAGAACTAAGCACTATGAAGATACCAGTGGCGGAGAGTTAATTGCCAGTTCTTTCCTTCCCTTCTACGCCCTTGATTGAGAACTGACAGTAAATGTAAAATTAGAAGCATTCGATATATATTTCTTTTTTGACGTTCATAAGTGTATATTGTGTTCCCTATATGAATTAATGATTTTGATTTTACAGTTGAGCGTTTTTTTGAAAGAAAATAGACATACATTTAATATAAATTAGTCATAATAATCATATACTGAAATGTTATATTTTTGCGAACGAACCCAAACATACCAGTCGAGGTAGAAGGCCTTCTCTAAACTAACCCTATTATAGAGAGAATAGATAAACAGCAATAAATGTTATCCATATAGGTTAAGCTGGCAGCTAAAAGGCTTATCAGATAGCCTTAGGGCGGGACGGGTTCCTGAACTAGTGATAACATCGCGCTGTTCGTGATACACTGACCCGTTAGATTGTCTTTTAATAATACGTTTTAATGAAATATATATAACCTTTTTATGTAAAACCTCTTTAACTTTAGCTTTTATACAGCTGGCTGGTTAGATTAAAAAAAACATATTTTAACTTTATAAATTGTCTTCCTTGAATTAAACCGCAATCAATTATTAGCTTCAATAATATTAACAATAAACGGAACTAACGACTGATTATATTCGGAACTGATGTAAGATTTATTTATTAAATTAATTTTATTCTTGTAAATATATGAATATTTACGTAAATCTGTTAAAATAGTTCTATTTCATTACTTATAATCGATACCAAATAGGATGACTGAGAAGTTCATAGGCTAACATAGTAAAAACCTCTGTTTTTTTTTATTTATATTAGTTGCCTTCGATACAACGATTATAGCGGTCATATATTTTTGGAAACCATTCTTATCTATCTCTAGTCTTTAGCCTCAAAATACTATGAACGTATTAAAGTATCAAATTAAATCGTTATTAACGTTATCAAAATCATTATCAAAAAACATTCCTACGCCCTTGTATGCGAACGATAACATTAACCCTTCGGGGGCTAGAAGCATTTACTATTCCTATTTCTGTAATAACACGAAATCATAACAATATTATGGAATTGGTTAGTATTTTTTATTCTATGAATTTGGGATCGAAATTTTTATTCCATTCAATAATCGTATCACATGAGTATACGAATAAAACTTGATCCCTTGGTGTTGCGTAGAGATGTGGGGTATCTCTGCATCTTCTACCTCATTTACCATGGAGAGTGTTCAGAGGATTTGTTCAGACTAATACCTGCAGCTGAGTTTTATTATCGGACGTCAAGGCTGAATACAAAATACCATCCGTGTCAACTCGACGTCTGTCGTACCATAATTGAGCGTTTCTCAAGACAGTTCTTAACGCGCACCACCACTATGTGGAACCAGCTGCCACTGAAGTATTTCCGAAACCAATTCGACTTAGGGTTCTTCAAGAAAAGAGCGTACCAATTCTTAAAAGGCAGCGAAGCACTTGCGAGCCCTCTGGCAATCTGAGTGTCCATGGGCGGCGGTATCAATTAACATCAGGAGTGAGCCTACTTTCATGTTAAAATCTTTCAAGTGGTATAATCTTCATTTTGTATTTCTAAACGCGCTCCACTATAATATTATATACACCGTGTCACTCAGAAGAGAACATAAATAACTTAAAATTACGTTTTATTATTAATCATTAATTATGTATAAATTAAGTAAACAATTTTTTTTTAATATTAAGAAATATTTATTTATTTACACTTCTTTACATTTATAGAAAATCAAATAACATAATACTTAAAACATTTAAGGGTGACGAATTGCGATGCATTACAGAACAATAAGAAATACAAGAATCAGAAAAGTCACGATTGAGCAGGATAGGATATGGTTAAGAAAAGTTTATGTAGAAGAGTTTTAAAAGATGTATGTAGATGTGTGCGAAATATTCTACTTTTTAAGTATTATTAGTATTTAAGTATTCAGATAATGTTTACTTTACAATATGTATTCTGCTGCGCGGTAGTGTATTTATTTACACTTCGTTACCTTAAACATACATATAAAAAGCAGGTTACATAAGTTATAAGGCAACAGGCGGCTCTTTCGCTAACAAGCGATTTCTTCCGGGCAACCCAAGAATGGAAAAAAATAAAAAGAGTAGTAATTGTGTATTAACATCAAGAGAAATTTAAATGTGAAGTCACTTATATTTAAATAAATTAATGTATATTTGCTACCAGTTCACAAATCCAGGGCGTAAAGAGAGAAGAACTGGCAAGAAAACCTCCGCCACCATTTAATCGCCAAACTTACAAGGAAATTGTAGGGAACTGCAACCCTTCTGTTCGTTCGTTTTTTGCTGTTTTCTCGTGTTTTTATTTCTGGCTGTCATATTTTCTTTTATAATTTAAGCATACATATCTTAATATATATAAATTACGCGTCACGTTGTTTGTCCGCTATGGACTCCTAAATTACTTAACCGATTTCAATCAAATTCACACGGGGCAGTTTGATTTAACTTAAAAGATAGGATACCTTACACACACACACATATATATATATTAATTTAAATTGAATTATATATACTGGATGGTTTAGATTCACAAATCAGCCCGGCAGATGGCGCTGCAGTCGGTACTTTCATACTTTGTTTAATATCCTAATCGCTTGAAATATCATGCAGGACAACGTCTGTGGGTCCGCTAGTTTTATAATAATAAAGAAATATAATATTGAAACTTAATAACAATACACTAACATAGACTTAGCAGGCAATAAACATTAAGGGACTACCAATAAACATACAGATAACGTAAGTTTTTGTTGCAGGCGGATGGGCGCAACCAATCTCCCAAAATCCAATCTTCTAGGCCCTCCCCTGAACTTGCCGCAGGTAATATCATTTCATTTTTTACAAGTTAAGTTTACTTTTGACTTCACTATTGCATAGAGACATTCCATCCAATCGTCTTGTAGATTTGATTTTTATTTCATAACTTCATGCATATACACTTTTGAATACTAATTATATACTTCAGATATTTGGTGCGATTGACCCTCAGGATAAGCTAGGCATACCTAAGGGACTGCTAACCAAGGGACTGCGACATTAGTCTCATAATTCATTGATTTGTGTCCTTTCCACGACAGTTTAATTTCCATTAAAATTCTCAGTGGGAAAAAATTACAATATAGTATTGTCTTTGATTTACATAACCTTTACACATTTAAAGAAAAAACTGTTTAACCGGTTAAATAGTTGTAAATTTATAATAATACATAACTTCAATCCGGTTAAACAGTTTTTTCTTTAAATTACAATATAATCTGCACTCCGACTGGGAATCCAAAAAAAGAAAAAAACAGGCCTATTCTGAAGGATATTTTCTTTAATATGAGAGACTTTCGTATAAAACTGTCAATATATGTTTGCTTTATGTAAGCTGTGCACGTCCAGACATATTTAACGTTTTTTGGTGTCCGAACGTGTTCGATTATTCAGAGGGATCTCCGAATTGTTATAATACACTGAATATTAGTTCACCTTGTATTAAAATGCCATTTGTTATTTTTATATATACAATTATAATTATAGAAGAATTATTATTATGCACATAATCTGTTGTCGTTAATATCTCTACGAATCCCCCCCCGTATGCGACAAGATATTCACAATTGTTCTATGTGCCTCGTACGAACTCTCTCTCTTTCGAACCTAATTTCGCTGTTTTTCTGATGATTTTTTTCTTTTTTTTCTGCTTAGTGCCAACAAATTTCATTTTAATGAAATTTGTTGAATATTTTATTAATGTCTATTTGATTTTTTTTTGAGAAACTTATGCTTGCATTAATTATCACACATTTTAGATGTAAGATTTTGTAAAATAATTAGTAAATTTAGGACTGTGTGTGATGTCGTAAGCTTGATAACTAAATAAATAAACACGAATTATCTGCGTAATTCGCCAATGTTTCGGGTTTTAGCTAACTATAATACAAATTGTGAAGATGTGTGTGGATGTTAGGAAATATTTTAAGAAGGGTGAATACCTTTGTCTGGCAGTAATAAAAATTTAGTTTTTTCCTTAAAATATAATTATAAATAATAAATAAGTCGTTAGTTTAATGTTTAGTTGCACTTTCCTTTTTTTTAACTATTAAGTACTTATGTTTTCTGTTTCATATATTTTGTTTAACAATGTAATCTGTTTTGGCTTTGTATATTGTGTGAGTGCTTTCTTTTATAATATGTGTAGCTTCAAGATTACTTATAAATAATGTTATCAGAAACAGTTTTAAAATTGAGTAAGTCCATACTTCAATGGTCACGCCATTAACAGAAAATTCTTCAAGACATTTAAATTGGCTGTTTCTTATTATGTCTTCATATTTTATTTTTAATATTAAATCACGGTTTCTCCACGAGATAAAATCTCAGCTGCTACCATCTTGTCACGCTTCAAGCATTCACGCTCGCACGTGCTCCTGACCTAGCCCTTCTCAAGTGCCTCCTAGATTGTCCTAGAAATTTCATACAATATCACTATTCCTGAACTCGACACATATATTACAAAACTCTCACTGCACCGTTTTACAGTACTCATGGCTCTTTTCATCACAGCATAAATATAATTTGACAGAAAGAGACAAAAGTATTTTAGTTGAAAGAATAAAATGAGACTGGTTTATTTATTATTTTGTTTCAGAAATAGCATATCAGCCGATATAGGTGACGCAACCAATAGACAACTACAGTTTCCGATAGTAGCTTGTCAGCTTTTAAGGAAAGAGGCTCAAATATTTTTCATAAAAAATACTATAAATCACAAATAATTTGAACGTATCAAACAAAGTCATTGTGTAAATATTTATAACTGAGATTGACCATTATAAATACCGTTACTGTTCAAGGCAGGCATATGAATGTTAAAAGTCTTTCATTGAATTTAGATTTGTATATAAAATTAACCAAATTGAATTAAAAGCCCAGCCGAAAACCTTATTAACGTATTGACATCTCAATGTAGCCATCAAATAGTCCGTGGTAGGCCTCGGAATAACGAATTGTTCCCTAATAGTTAACGTTTTGTGACAAACTGTTTTTGTCAGTAAACTCTTCATGTACTTCATTAGAAACTGCTTAATCACTCACTATGCGAAACTGCGATATCACCGTGTCGTAGTGGCTTTTGTAGTGAAACATTGTTACTTTGGGAATTTTTCATTATGTACGTTTGAATCAGATACCATTACACGTGCATGCTTATATACTTATTATAGGTTATGTATAGAACAGAGTAGCAAAACGTCAAATGCCTTTTGATAATTATTCGATTAACATAATTCAAGGCTATGCCCCCACAGCGAAATCAAGCTAAGAAGACATCGATATTTTTTTGCTAACTTAAATACCCACTAGAACAAGAATCATTCAAGAATATTTTTTCGGTTCAACACACTGGAACAATATCCAAGAACAATATAATAACATAATACAGCAAAGTAAAACCAGTGTCGAAAAGTCACCTGGCCCACGACAGACACAAGTGGAACCGGATGGAGGAGGCCTATGTCCAATGGTTGACAAACCAAAATCTGACAATGCAAGCACATGTTACATTGTTTTTTACCTACCGTTTTTTTTATTTTTTTAGGATCCATATAAATGAAACTTAAACGTTTATAATTAAGTTTTGGTAATAAAGGCTATTATTATTATTATAGTTTAGTAGTTAGTTAATTTTTCGTAGAATGTAATTTTGATTTTCCTAATTAATATCAGCTAATGTTTGTTTTTTGTTTCATGTGTATTTTTCTTCATTGGTTATGCATTCTTGTTGATTTAGGACATGTTAGGACTTTGTTTTTTATAAATAAATAAATGTTTTAGGTTATTTATAGAGCAGTGTCGGTGACAAATACCGCATTTCCAGTGTCTTGGAAATAATCTTAGTGATAATCCCAGGTGACAGTATGACGGTTGCCCGCGGTGAGGAATCCCCAGAGCGGCTGGGCGGAGCCCTACGGCGCCTCCACTACAGAGCTACACGCCGTGCCCACTCAGCTGCCGCTCGACACCACTCAAACACGCCAAAGGTCTGTTTACACTAGCTTATTGATTATCGACTTCAATCGTGCCTCTGTAAATAAATAATGAAAGCACATATGAATTGTGTCGGCTTCGTCGCGAGTGCTTAAGTCTAGAATTATTTCACCGGAAATCAAACCTGCAGGTTGTGCCTTCCCTTGTGCGCAATATACGAGTATATCATTGTAATTAAATATTTGTTGATATATGAAATATTCCAATTCGATAACGGCTCGACCGATTCTTATGAAGTTTTTATGCATATTCAGTAAATCTGAGAATCGGCTACTATCTATCTTTCAAACCCCTAAATGATAAAGGGTGTCCATCCCAAAAATTTATGTTTTAATTTTTTTATGATACAACATAAAAAAAACATACAACCACCAATTTTCACCCCTCTACGATCAACTCCAATTTTTCACTATAGTAAATAGTTTTTTGAACTAATAAAATGTTTCCTAGAAATAATATACATGGCAAACAACGTTTCAACAACCAGTGTTTAAATATTTTAAATCTTTTTTCTCAACGTTTAAACAGTTTTTCAGAGAAAAGGATGGACCCTTTCACTCAAACGTTTTTAAACGGTCCAAAAGTCAGCCAATTGGTTTTTGGACGTTTAAATAATTACGCTCGAACGATTTTTGTTATATTGAAGATTCGGAAATTACTGGAATGGCGTTAGAACACTTTGTATACTTTTAGATCGTATACATACCTGTACTTAAACGTAGGACGAGTAGGAACTTAACCATGCCATTATTTCACGAGTGTTTTGTGAATTAGAACCGTAATTGATAATAGACAATCCAACGACGTTTTAACCGCTTTAAAATAAATCTAATAGAATACTTTTACAACATACGTTGGATAAAAGCTGAGAAACAAAACAAAACAATTGTGTTTTGATTTACAAAAAAATTACGTTGCGTGTGGGAAATAAAGTAATTTGTAGTGGACATTAATGACAAAACAATGGAAGAAGGCCAAAAAGAAGGTGGGCCGTTGACGCAAGAGCACTGGCAAACTATTGGCAAAGATAGAGTCAGGAAAGGGTTGGGGGAGGCCTTTACCCAAGAGGGATCCACAGGCGACTAACATTTAGCTATAAGCATATAGGAACAACAATACTAACGTCCAATGTGTTTATTTTATGTTTTATTATATTTACTGTGTAGAGATGTATCTGTTTGTTTCCTTAATAAATAAATAAATCAATCAATTAATAAACATTTGACATGGAAATTAAGGATATGGAAATAAAAAAGGCTTTATTATTATTAACTGGTACGCCGCCACTAAAACGCCAAGTTAAATATACTTCACAGGGCGTAAATTGACCGATTTTAATAATGAAATTTACGATCCATAGCACTTACGACGTGCACTAGTGGTTTACGGCTTGTATAGACTTTCCTTCCCTTTAAAGCTCTCCTATTTAAGTACTCTGAGTATTTAAATGAATGAGGCTATTAATGTCAAAACAGCCAACACCACTGGCAATTAGAACTCAGTGATGGATGCGAGAACCGATCGTCAATTGATATATTTGTTACGCGATTTTCCCTCTAAAAGGAAAATTACGAAAATACCCTTCAGTGATTAATGAAAGGAAAATACTTAAATCGTTTCTTGATTGGATATTGTTCAGGTTGTACAAAAGTATACCACGTCTTTTAGGAAGGTAAATTTAATGAGGCCATTTAAAAACAAATGGCAACACAAATGTCTTACAGACACTTTGACCATAACTTACTGGATTTGAAGTATCGTCATAGTCGTAGAATAGTGACGGATCTGACAAATAGTAAATTTTTTCAGCCATTTTAAAATAATATAACCATTTTAGTTTTTGTCATAACTATTTTAATTCATATTCAGTTATTGTTTGTTGTTTCTGTCTGTGTTCAATATGAAAAATGGCATACAAGCAAACAAAAGGGTTTTTTTATTAAACAAAATAAAAATAATAACATTAAATTACATAGTTTTCTAGAAAAATCACATGTTTCTATCAAAGCCACCGACCACCACTTTACCGACGGATTCATTCGAAATTTTAAACACAATTTTTATTTAATGTAGACGTTATATTTAGGCAATGTCCAATCTATAAATCTAATAGGCAAGGCAATCTAAATATGATAAAAAGTGGATTTTGGATTTTTTTTAAATCCGACATTGTTCTACGATCATGACGGTATGTAGGTTAGACTCAGTTTCTGCACTTAGACGCCCACTTGGTAAGTTTCCTGGGCACTTCGCAGGCTTCACGGTCTGCTCCGAGTAAACTGTTCGTTTGGAAGCGATAGCCACGCATTCCAGGACTGCGTGCATGACTGTGTATGAATACCTACCTCTGTGTTATAGATAATAAAAAACAAAAAACTGCAATCAATGTAATTGCTATGATGCGTAAGATTGCACCATCACCTATAGTTAATGAGTAAGAATGCCGTGAGTGAGATACACGTTTTTTGTTTCGCCTTCCGCCTATTTTCTAGCAAAACATGAACGAGAAAAAATATACACATTTTATGGCCGGTACAGTAAAACATAGATATAGGTAAGCGATAAAGAGACAGAAAGATAAAATCCCTCTTAAGGTATTATTCAAATTAATTAAACCTCTCCAAATAGGAGCTCAAAAAGTTGTCGAAATAAAAGTAATTAGACTTAGAAAATTCAAATTGCGTCTAAGTCGGGGCTTCATTTGAAACTTCGAACGTACTAAAGTTTGTATATTGTAATCAGTTGTAAAATGAGATCGATTTATAAGAAATTTTGTGAAACAGAAAGTAAAATAAGAAACTTTCTTACAAACATTATTTTATTTATGAAAGGAATATTTCTGCCAATATAAAGCTTCAAGTGATATTATGATTTATCTATACTTGAACGAAGGATTATTTTCCAAATTTAAACGAGTTTAATCATTACACTTAAACACTTATATCTTTTGAAATTATTGATTTAATTTTGACAATAAAACGAAATTGCCTTTTTATTTATAAATTTTTACGAAAATAAAAGAACTAGTTACCCTCATAATCCTTGGTCATGGTATCCTCTCGTCTTTGATTATTTTTCCTAATAGGCAGGCAGGTAAGTGCCGCAATAACTTGTGTCTATATAGAGCAGTATTGAAATATGAGGTTAATATAACTAAGTAGGTATTTACAATATTCTTATCCTACATAGTATAATAATAATCAAAATATATTATTAAAAATTAATAAATAGAAAATTAAAACAAATTTAAAAAGTTTGGTACCTGTGGCAGTGTACCTTTAATGCTGGCAGTATTTTCTCGCTGTATTGCGATACTTATTCGTTGGGCGAGGAAAGCACCAGCTCTGGGGTCACCACTATCTACTTAAGTCTTTAATTAGCGCCTGTGCACTTGAACCCACTGCCCAAGAGTCTCTACTCCAAGGGACAAAATACTACGAAGTTGAAGGGAAGACTCTTATATTTGAGCCGTTTATTCATATGAGCTTTAATAAAAATTCGTTAAAATTTCTTAGAAAGAGAAACAGATAACTCAATAAACAAAAAGTACAAAAAGATTGCAGGAAGGATCCATTTTCGTCACGTTTGGTAGAAGAGTCGGAGTTTTATTTATTTTTAAACATCTATCCCAATTTTAGCTAACATTTTGTATTTGTACTACTGTGAACACTTTTGACTCGACAAAAACGTGAATGAAAATATTTCCATATTACGTTAGAAATGTTTGTACGTAAAAAACGTGTAATGTAGGTACTATTCAATTAATTTTAATGAGCAAGTGCCACAGAGTGCGATGTGTCAAACACAAATGTTTGTTTAGTTTCGTAAGTGTGCTCGTAGAGCTGTTTTCAAATTAACATGCTGTCTGACCTGTTTGCAAGCATTGTCTCTGCAGGAATTCGATAAAAATTAGCATATGAATACATTGTTTGCTTATTCTAAAAGTGCACAATTAAATCTATTAAAAACTAATTAAATTTATTTATTTTCCTTATTTCCTATTTTTACGGTAACTTAATACTTATACAATAGAAAACTGAACTAAAAACATAATATAAATATATATATATTTATATATATATAACATATAACAAGTAAAAAACTTAAAACCTAAACCATCTTATAACTAATTATAAATAATGGAATTCTTGTGAATTCAGCCAGTGTGCAACTAATTATATCCGTCTCACAAGCAGTAGTGTTTAGGGTGCGCAAGACACGCGTAAATGGTGCTTCTCTGAGTAAATACGTACGCGCCCGAGGCACTGCCAGTAATTGCGACCGCTTACCACGCCGAATTAAATTTATTTTTAAATTAAATAAATACTTGATGTGTCAACCTTCATACATGTTTTGCAGCTCCGTTAACACTCTACACGCTACACAGAAAAAAGTTTTTAAAGAGTAGTGTTACCAATATTTTTTTAATTTTGATTTGGTTGATATTTTTATATTTTTTATAAGGCTTCGACTTTTAAATCCATGCTGCTTTTTAAGCTTCGATATAAGGTATTTAAATGAAATCTTGTAAAAACAAAGAGAAACAACGTATGCCAACGTTACGCTTGCGCAGAGTTGAAAGTAGTAATGTGGGACCGAAATTGCACTGCAAAAAAAATTTACTGCACCCACCAAGTGTGGATCCCGAATGTAAAAATCCATAACTTTTTGACATACTTCATACTTATTGCTAAGTCTCCAATCTAAATGTCTGGTAATGACCCTTGGAGGCACGTCAGCTATTCCTTCAAAATTTCTACGAAACAACATCCTACAATGTTCAGCAACAAAGACAGAAAAACATCTTCGCAGACCTACCCTCTGTAGACCCTAAAAAGTACCTAAAGGTGTTATTTAGAGGACTTACCTCCGTCTTTTTTAGAGTTACCTCTAGAGAAAGAGTGAACTCTATGTACAAAAGTTTCGTTCACCTTTTTTTAGACGAATGAAGTGACACATATCTTAAAAATGTATGTACCTTTATATATTTTTTCCAATTTCACTCATAAGTGAAGCCACCCAAGTCACTAGGGTTCTTTTTAAAAGAAATAACAATGATCTTGTTATTGAGAATCCTGACACCTCTCATAAAGATAAACAACTCCGAGCAATGACACCTTGGAATGATACAATAAGTCATTAAGAACAAAGGCTCATTAATAAACAATAAGTCATTAACTGCATTCCTAAGATGACACCAGTGACCACCGGCATCCTACCCCGCGGACGCCGCATCTTTTGTATATAAGCAGAAGACTCGTGACAACTGATCATTCACATCACCACCTAGCACTAGGCTCTAGATAATCTTAAGTAATTTGTGTAATCTTTTAAATCTTAAGTAAATTTGTATATCTTTAAAATAAAAAGTGTAATCTTTTAAATAAAGTTTTTTTTAAATATCTCACACGTTGAGATATTTTGACTGGCGCCCAACGTGGGGCCCAGCAACGTAATTTCTCGTCGCATAATAAATAAATAATTTAACAACGCGATCATCGATCCAGTTGATTTCAACGACCAAGGAATTACGAAGTTTTCTTAAAAACGAAACGCTGGGTAACACAAGAAATAAATAAGTCAAAATATCAAGAGGAGAAGTGAAGAAGGACATGTTCCGGGAACTACTACAAGGTCTTCTGTAAGTACCTTTGCATTTTAAATCCCGCCAAAATTCCTTTCTTTCTCAAACCCCCGACTTTTGTATATAATAGAGTAAGTGTTAGTGATTGTGGTGTGAATCACCCTCCTTCTAGTAGTGAGGGTAATAACAACTTGCTCCATAGTGTGCCAAGTTCATTAGATAGTAATACCAACTTGCTCCATAGTGTGCCAAGTTCATTAGATAATACTAACTTGCTCCATAGTGTTCCAAGTTCATTAGATATTTTAAGTATACAAACAAAAAAAGGATTAGAAATAATGGATCCTAAAACTTTATTAGCATACGTCCCATCTTATAATGGTGACCCAAACAGATTATATAATTATTTAAACAGAGCAAAACAATGGTTAATGCGCGTGGGAGGTGAGTCCCCAGATACTACTATGTTACTTATAAGTAAGTTAGAAGGCAAAGCAGCCGCATGCGTGAGTATGATGGACCATGAATTAAAATGGGCAAACATAGAGGAAATATTAAAAAGTGAATGTGGTGATAATCGTGAACTTAATACATTATTAATAGAAATAGTAAATTTAAAACGAAAAAATACATATAGTGAATTAATTTTTGAGTTGAAACAAAAATTATTTTATATGAAAAGTAAGTTAATGGATACTTATAGAGATAGGAATAGGGTAGAAGATATGATGATACCATATGTTAATGTAGCACAAAATACTTTGCGCAATAATCTTCCATATCACGATCAAAACTTTATTTCAAATTGTAGTTTTACAGAATCTGTAAATCGGGTATTAAATTTTGAAGCAGAGGGAAGATTTGATAATATAAAACAAAAATTTTCGCAAATTTTACCTCCACCAAAGATTATACAAAATTATATTAAACCACACTATCCGATGTATAATGCAGCGGGACCTAGTTACCAGTATCCGCGATCGTATAACATACCGCAACAACATTCGAGACATGTTTATCCACCAACACAAAGGTCAATTAATCAAAGAATACAATCAAACAGACCAAATAATGCTTGGATACCGAATCCAAATAATGTATTTACTAAACCTAAACATGATTACTTTAGGGGTCAACAACAACATTATCCTAATCAAAAGTTTCAACAAAATCGGTTGCCAAATGAGACGACTGATGTGTCAATGCGAACGGCTCCTCACCTTAGACCGGGGCAAATAAATTTAGGGAAAGGTATGGTAGCGGAAGAAGTTTTCTTCCATGAGGAAAATATGGGGGAAGATGAATATTATGGATATCCTCATGAATACGAGGAATATAGTGAACAAGCAATTATTGATGAATCCTCAGAGGTTGTCAATGAAGAAAATTTTCAATCGGAAGAAAAAGTAATAAAAAAATCATAGAGTTTAATCATGTTAAATCATATTTACCATATTTCGAAACAAATAATCCAAAGTTAAAAATTTTGATAGATACCGGTAGTCAACGTTCTTTTATTACAAAAAAGGCTTCGGAAAACTTTAGTGAATATTATAAACCAGAGAAATTCACGGTGCGAACTTCTCATGGTGTAACACATCACGATGGTTTAATTGAAACACCATTTTGGACAAAATATTTTGGTGATGTAGATAAGGGTAATATGAAATTTTACGTATTTAATTTTAGTGACAAATATGATATTTTAATGGGTACCGACATGATAGAGCAGATAGAAGCATTAATTGATTTAAGGGAAAGAAAATTAATTTTACCAGAAAATGAATTATTGATTTTTCATATGTCTGATGACAACTTATTAAACATTAAAGATTTATGTAAAACGTATAGTGATTTGTTTACCGAAGACGTAACAAATAGCGCAACAACTTCAATACGTCATAAAATTACGTTAATAAACGAGGAACCTATTTATCAACGACCATTTAGGTTACCACAAACTCAACAACAAGAAGTGGATAGTCAAATTCGTAAATTATTAGACGAAAACATAATAAGACCGTCCGAATCTCCATGGTCATCTCCGGTGCATTTAGTTCCTAAAAAAATGGATCAATCAGGTGTTAAGAAATGGAGAATGGTAATAGACTATAGGCGATTAAATGAAGGAACTAAATCCGATAAATTTCCTTTGCCAAATATAGAAGAATTATTTTCAAAATTACAAGGTAATAATTATTTTACAACATTAGATTTAACTTCAGGATACCACCAAATATTAATGGAAAATCACTCTATAGAAAAGACAGCGTTTAGTACACCTAACGGTCATTACGAGTTTCTAAGAATGCCATTTGGTTTAAAAAATGCACCCGCAACTTTTCAAAGAATGATGAATAATGTATTAAGAAATGAGATCTCGCATAATATCTGTTTAGTTTATTTAGATGACATTATAGTCTATTCAAAAAATGAACAGGATCATATAAATAAATTACAACAAGTTTTTGAAGCGTTACGAAAAGTTAATTTAAAGTTAAACCAAAACAAATGCGTTTTTATGAAAGAAGAAATTGAATTCTTAGGACATATTTTAAATAAAGATGGCTTAAAACCAAATCAGTCTAAAATAGAGGTCATTCAAAAATTCCCTATACCAAAAACATTAAAACAAGTTAGAGGATTTTTAGGATTGATAGGATATTATAGAAAATTTGTTCCTAATTTAAGTAAAATTATAAAACCACTTACGGAAGTTACTAAGAAAAACGCTATTATAGATATTACAGACAAGAAATATATAGAAGCATTTGAAAAATGTAAACATTTATTGAGTAATACTCCTATTCTAGCTTTTCCCGATTTCGATAAAACCTTTGTTATAACTACAGACGCTTCTGATATCGCATTAGGTGCTTTATTAAGTCAGGAAAATCATCCGATAGCTTACGCATCGCGAACACTGAGTATAACTGAACAAAAATATAATACAACAGAAAAAGAATTATTAGGTATTTTATGGGCCGTAACACATTTTAGACCTTACATTTATGGAAGAAAATTTATATTAAGAACAGATCATAAAGCCTTAATATGGTTATCAAAATTAAAAGAACCAAATCAAAGGTTAACTCGTTGGAAGTTAAAATTACAAGATTATGATTATAAAATAGAGCATGTTAAAGGTAAAGAAAATTATGTAGCAGATGCCTTAAGCAGAATACAATTACACCACACAAGTGAAGACTCATTAGCTGTACAACATGACGATGACAATAGATCATTAAATACTACACCAGTAAATACAGACACTAATTCTTGGGTGTCAGATAAAGACAATAGGTCATTGAATAACACAATACACTCTTGTCAAGAGAATAGCGATGGAGGCATACCAATTATTAACAGTTATCCACCCAAACGGTTAAGACGTGTAGTGTTTGAAGTTGCTCCGTACAAAAAAGCAAATTATGAAAGAGGTATGTGGTATTTTTATATTCCACCCAATAATGAAGAACAAATTATTAAAGAATTTATGTTAGAATATTTAAGTAAAGATAAATATGCTTTTATCATACCTAATGAAGAATTATATTATAAAGTTACAGAAGTTTATAGGAAGTATTTTGATCATAATAAATTTAAGCCAGTTAGGTATACAAGAAATTTAATTGAAATAGATGACAAGGAAGAACAATTAACATTAATTAGAGAATATCATTTGTTTGAACATAGACATGCTGGTATAGAAAGTGTGTATAAACAGTTACGAGACAAATACTATTGGGAAAATATGCGTAAACAAATAAAGAAATATATTTTAAATTGTGAAACATGTAAAAAGGAAAAATATAACAGACATCCTAATGTATCTTTATCTTTAGAAACAGAGACTCCTTATGAGCCTATGGATATATGGCACATTGACTTCATGTCTTTAGAAGGACAATGGTATCTTACAGTTATAGATAAATTTTCAAAGTACGCTATAGTCAAACCATCTGAAAAAAGTAGAGTATACGACACTATAGCAGAAATTTTTGCGTTAATAGGTACACCTAATAAAATTATTCATGATGGTGAACAATCAATGTGTAGTATTATCATGCAAGAACTTTTTAAAACTTATAACATTAAAGATTATACAACTACACCTCAACATCATAAATCTAACTCAGATGTAGAAAGACTGCATAATACTATTCAAGAACTATATCGTTTACAAAGAGATTCTGATCTAGAAAAAAATCAAAAAATTAACTTAATAACACATTCCTACAATAACACGGTGCATAGCTCCATAAATATGACACCATTTGAAGTTCATTTTGGAAGGAAAGCAAAATTACGTAGCTTTGATAATCTCAAAGTAGTTATACAAAATTATACAGCTCAACAGCGAGAATTTTCAAAAAGTTTAAATAAAAATGTTCATGAATTATTAAAACGAGGTAAAGAAGTTAGAAATGAACGAATTAATAGGAAAATTAAAACCCCTAAGATTTATAAAGTAGGTAATGTCGCTTATTTAAAAAATAGCATGGCAGATCGGCATAAAACTAAACCTAGATTTTTAGGTCCATTCACTATAGTCAGTGTAGAGCCACATAATAAGTATAAATTGAGTAATGGTCGATCATATCATGTTGAAGAACTAAATATTGTTCCAGACTCATCTTCTTCGTCACAGCATTCAAGTTCAGAAAATTAACTCCATCAGAAAATGTAATTTTAATAGAATCTAAACCAACCCGATTACTAGAAGGACGGTGGGCAATTATTCATAAATTAGATATTAAACCTATAAAAAATAACCTAGATAGTATTGAAAATTCTATGAAAAATGCTCTCACTAGATTTAAGTCTGATGAAGTTAAGCATGTATATCAGAGAATCGATATTATTTTAGAACACATCAGGGAAATTTGTAAACATTTGAATATACAAAGTAACAGTCGTGTAAAGCGTGGATTAATTAATGGATTAGGATCTGTAATCAAATCTATTACTGGTAATTTAGACCAAGACGATTTAGATAGTATTCAAAAAGATTTAGAAACTCTACGAGTAGCATATAATAAACAAATATCTGTAACAGATGATACATTGGAAGAATATAATAAGCAAATTGCTAACATAACCTTAATTCAAGAGCAAATTAATCAACAATTTCAAGGAGTATTTAATTCGAAAATACAACAAAAAGTAGCGATTTCCTTATTATTACAGGCTCAAACTTTACAAGATGTATCTGAAAGACTTAGTACTGCGATCACTTTTGCGGAACATAATATGTTTCATTACAGCATTTTGCAATCTCATATTTTACAGGATACTATAAATAGTATACCAAAAGAAGTAATGTTATCTAATAATATAAATGATATAGAATCTTTTATAACAGTAAATAGTCGAATTATAAATCAGATAATATACTTTGTTATTAATATACCATTAGTTAAGATTCAAGTTTATAAGTCAAGGAAAATTGTTCCCATTATCCAAAATAATCCCTCCTGTACCTATCCTATAATGCAAAAGGTTACTTTAGCATACAACGATGAAGAAATCTATGAAGTAGAGGACTGCCGAAATTTGGATTTTCAGATATGTAAAGGAAATTTAATTAAAATCAATACTTGTGAGTCAGAAATACTAAACAAGAAAGAAAGTGACAAGTGTCAAGCTGTTCCAATAAAATGCCCAGTTCAGGAAGTATTTCAAATTTCACCAAAAGCAATATACATGTTCTTTAATAAAACCACAGAAGTAAGTGCAAATTGTAATAATCACCAAGAAACTTTATGGACAAAAGGATCAAACATTTTGTACGGTGAAAACTGTGAATTAAATATTTCTGGTATAAAAATGTTCAAAACCACAGAGTCAAAAGATAAAATGATAATTGCTAATATTGATATTCCAATGATAGAAACTGCATCAGAAATAGACATTGTATATGACGCTACAAAAATCAAGTCTAAGCTGAAGCAACTAAAAACTATAGATTCTTTTAGTGAACACAGACAACATGAAATTATTCAATATAGTTGGATCAGTATTATAACTATAATAATTGTCATTATAATTCTTGTTAAAATTCTCAGATCCAAGGTTTGGAAACCTAGGACTTCGAATTTGGAAGGGGAGAGTGAAGCCACCCAAGTCACTAGGGTTCTTTTTAAAAGAAATAACAATGATCTTGTTATTGAGAATCCTGACACCTCTCATAAAGATAAACAACTCCGAGCAATGACACCTTGGAATGATACAATAAGTCATTAAGAACAAAGGCTCATTAATAAACAATAAGTCATTAACTGCATTCCTAAGATGACACCAGTGACCACCGGCATCCTACCCCGCGGACGCCGCATCTTTTGTATATAAGCAGAAGACTCGTGACAACTGATCATTCACATCACCACCTAGCACTAGGCTCTAGATAATCTTAAGTAATTTGTGTAATCTTTTAAATCTTAAGTAAATTTGTATATCTTTAAAATAAAAAGTGTAATCTTTTAAATAAAGTTTTTTTTTAAATATCTCACACGTTGAGATATTTTCACTCGCATTTAACACAGGAACGCGGTACAAATCGTTCGTTGATTTTCGTTGAATATTTTTATGAAATCTGTATTTGAATGTTAGCAGCTCCGATGAGCCGATTATGATAATTTGTGTGAGTGTAACGTGGCTTGAATAAACGTGATATAACACGACAGATTTTGAGATGATTGCTTTTATAGTATATAATTTTACCCGACTGCTGAAAATGAGTTGAACATTAATCTGACCTGTCAATCTGTAATCTATCAAAGCAGGTCCTATCGGACGTGTTGCCTCCGCCACTATACTGAGTAGTAGCAGGCACACTGCTCCTGGGTTTTGAGGGTGAGAGAAAGCTACTATTTACGAAGCCACAAGGGCTTTATCTCCAGCTGGATTAAGATCAAAAAGAGGACATTATTTAGAGAGCTATCATACCCTGAAAAACAAATAGGCTTAAATTTTAACAACTGTAACTTCGAACGGCTGGAAAATGACGGAGTTCCAAAAGTTTATACTGATGGTAGCAGAACTAACTATTGGCGTGCTACGCCTGTCGCCTGCACTTCGCGCCAGGGATTTTTGCATAATATTAAAATTAAATAGAAAATCTAGATGGAAGATGATATAAAATTAACTGGCCGCCATTTGAGAAGAGTAGTGTCACTAAAAACGTCTATCCTATGCCAGGCATGCTGCTCGCACAATTTATCGCAAACTTAATCTCCGATAATTGTAGTTCAATATAAACGAGCTTTAATATAATATTGTAAAACTATACAACGTTCGTGGCAGTTGTAACACCCAAACGTATTTGCCCTTTTTAACCAAAATGAGGTTGTATTACAACTATATGGGTTTTCTTAATAGAGCTGTCAAATAAAATTATACCTACTCCGTTTACGCCTTTAGTACACCTACGCAATCGCATGCGGCAGCGAAACGACGAAAAAACTGTAAGTTGTATGGCAACGTTTCGCATGTGCTTTGTCTCGCTCTATTATATAGCTAGATGAAATAGTTGCGTCCTTGTCGGTATTGTTTCGCAAGTAACTGCGAAATGGCTGTTACACAGACGCAGCCGTTTCGCTAGCGGAGTTTCGCATCGCAATGCGTCACCACGCGTTCTGTCAGTGAGGACAGAATTTCGCACAATGGAAGCCGAAAATATTGAATTATTATTAAATTTGATTCGAAATTATCCCGAATTATATTTAGTTGGACATGTTAATTACAAAAATGCATACAAAAAACAGGTGGCATGGAGGAAAATTCAAGAAAAGACGGGGATAGATGGTAAGAAATACAGCTACAATGACATTTCCTTGCGAAAAAACTGCAGTGTACTAACGTTCCGCAGATATTTCGCTACCGCAATTATTTCGCAAAGACTCGCAGCCGCATACGAACGCGTAGGTGTACTAAAGGCGTTAAAGCCGAAAATTGTTGATGGATGTTATATTTGGTGTACAATATCCGTTCGTGTTTAATAAGCGTATTACAATCAGATATAAGACCGATTCATCATGTCCACCCATCCGTTAGACCGCGTGGCACCGCCCATCTTATTACCTTGTCGGGACTTGACGTCCATACTGACGATGTAGCTACGTCTTCAGTGTAACCATTTCTATTTATTCTACCTTTAAATCTTACCAATATTATACAGAGGATTTGTATGTTCCATCATTCACGATTACACGAGTCATGATTGCATTGTTTTTGAGTAAAATGATAATAATATAAGCGTTTATTATTAGACAATTATTTGGTTAGTTGAAGCCCCGATATTGTTTATAGTCTCCGAAGTTTCAACGTTTCGCCGCTGTTGATTGTTGATCTAACAAAACATTTGTTGAACAAACTATTTTAAAGGGTCTATTTGTGTAAATGTAGTAATCTATGACCTGCGGTTTTAGCCGTAATTCGGTCGTTTATATTATAAAGATTGATAAATAAACTATCAAACACAAAAATAATGTTTAGTAATTTCTAAGATTCCACTAAATGCTAAAAATCATTTGTCAAATATGATATTATTTTAATTTTAAGACAACCTAAAAAATAAAAAATTATGACAAAAATAGACGTACCTAAAATAATGGTGAGAGCCCTATTATATTTACAAGCAAAATAAAAATACAAAAATCATAGAAAAAAAAAGACTAAACTAAAATGCAAATACAGTAAGAGGAATAGGAATTGTTTTAAAACCTCTTATAACTAGATTTAGGTGTTATATATTTGCCTAAAAACAAGCTGTTATGGTATAGATCTGTCCTAAATACCGCGGTAACCGGATGATTGGTCGATGTTTCCACGTCGTGGACTCAAATGGCAACTCACAGCTCACTGAACACAGTCGCTACCCCTTATAACCACTGGACCAATGATAGCATTGATTTTATTCTCTGTGGATGACTTAACTTATAAAAGTACGATACAGCCTTGGCCTGGGATATGTATTATAATATTGTTAGTTTATATTAATTTTATTTTACCTTTTAGCTAAAAGGTTCGACATCACAGTTGACCGAAGAGCTGGCAGCTACCTCGGACAAAGAATTAGTCGAACGCTGCCAGTATCGTCGGAACCTTGCCTAAAGGGACTCCTTTTAATAATATATTTTAGTAATTATATTATATTTTTAAGGTTGTTAATTAAATTGTATGTATATTGTATATATTCATATATGCAAAAGGTAAGAAATGTAATTAAGGAAATAATACTAATAATAATATTGTAGTTATAATCTAAAGGATGATTTACAAAAAATAACTTATTGTGTACATAGCGCCTTTTGAACAGTGCCAAATTTATACGAATAAAACTTCGTAGCGTTCGTGTATTGCTACGAGGGAATCTACACTATCAAGCGCGTAGCACTTTTGTATCACTGTTCTCATTGACCGGACGTTATTGTCACTTATTTATTATTGTGTTTTAATTTAATATAAAGGACGGGGCAAATAAGCAGGAGGCTTTATCATGTTAAGTGATAATGACACTCTCAAAGCCATAGAGCTTGCGATTGCGTTGCCCAAATGGTTCGGAATTACTTTATTTAATGTAATAGGAGGCAAATGGGTAACGCCCATGGACACTCACCAGAAGGCTCGCAAGTGCGTTGCCGGCCTTTCAAGAATTGGTACGCTCTTTTCTTGAAGGACCCTAAGTCGAATTGGTTCGGTGGTGCGCGGCAAAAACTGCCTTAAAAAACGCTCAGCTGTGGAAAGGTGGAATCTCCGTGGTAAATATGGTAGAAGATTCAGCGTAACCGTTTTTGCGCTTAACGTAATTTATATATTCATGGGTCTAATGATAAGTGGTACTAACTACTTTCTTTCTTGTCACAGAGCAGGCGAAAAATAATAAATATAACAGATATTTGAGCCGTTATATCTTTCCTGCAATTTCGATTTCGTTCCATTTGGAGTAGAGACTCTTGGGCCGTGGGGTTCAAGTACACAGGTGCTACTTAAAGAGTTAAGTTGGCACCTGGTAAATAGTACCGGTGACCCCAGAGCTGATGCTTCGCTCGCTCAATGAATAAGTATCGCAATACAGCGAGGAAATGCTGCCAGCGTTCAAGTACCTCTAACTACCAAAGGGACCAAACTTTTTAAATTTGTTATAATTTTCTTTTTATTAATATTTTTTATGATTACTATGTAGGTTAAGAAAATTGTAAATACTGTGTATTTGATTGTTATGTTTAGTAACATGAATAAATTTTTTTCTTACA